>CAWUFW010006428.1:0-600000 GCA_963921515.1 Calotriton arnoldi | reverse complement strand
TCTTTTCTAAACCAGCAGTCTTAGATATAGACTTTTCCAAAGAATCCAATTTTGAATTTAATTTTTCTGACAGAATAATAGTAACTCCTTCGTGTTCTATTTTATCAATGGCTTCCATTTTCATTATTTATTGTTTTTCCAGCTTCAAAAGTTCTTCATTGAATGTAAAACACTCTTGCAGTGTTGGCATTAGGCAAATTATAGAATTGTTCTCTCCAATTTTTTTGTACATTATTTCAGGAGCAATATTTTCATTTGGAAACAAGTTTGTTAGTAGCCGACTTCGTAAAGCTTCTTTACTATGTTTTGTCAAAACACCAATTCTTATATCTTGAAGAATGTTTCCATAATGTTCATCACTTGCTTGTCGCATATTCTTAATAAGTTCTTTATATTCAAAATGAGACCAAATGATGACATTTCCAATACTTCCCAAAGATTTCCTAGTGTCTTCATGGACAAGTGTTTTAAAAACTGGTTGCCCTTTTACAGGAGTAAGTTGCAGTAGGTCGCCAAATACAATTACATGTTTTCCTCCAAATAAAATATCATAATTTGTTTTTAAAATCTGTTGCATTCTTAAATGTACAAAGGCAAGCATTAAGTTTGAGACCATGCTCACCTCATCAATGATCAGAAGTTTCATTTTCTTTAGTACTCTAGAAACTTCATAACAAGCTTATCCAGATAGCTTGTGATATTCCAACTTATTTTCATGTTCAACTGGTAGCATGAGTAATCGATGTAATGTAATCCATTTAATGTTATGTGCTGCTAACCAAGTTGGAGCAGTTACAACACAAGATAAATGTGATTCAGTGGTTTTGTATAGATAACTGGTCAAAACTTTAATTAAGAAACTTTTTCCTGTTCCCTCTTTGCCCACTGATATACATTCGAATAGGTTTAAATGATGTGCATTGGCATTCTTTTTTTTATGCAGTAAACCATGCTGTATCTGTTGTGTAACTTGCTGATATATTTCTTTTTGTTCAATATTTAGTTGTTCTTCCAAGTTTCCCAACTCAATAATATCCTGTTGTGCTTGTTACATTGCTGTTTCTACTTCATTCATAGCGATTGCTGCTTCATTTTCAAGAATTGGTTGTCCTAGTGGATCTTGACTTAGTGGAGCAGAACTTTGACTATGTTGAGAACTATCTCTAGCGATTTCAGCTGCAATACTAGTTTCTTGTTCAATCTCTTCATTTAACATTTGTAGATAATTTGGAAAAACTGTACATTCAATGCTATCTTTACATGCATTAAAAGAATCTTCATAGCAGCCATAATCTCCCAGTAATTCCATTTCACTACGCCAAGGCTTGAACAGTTGCAGGACTGCTAAATAGAACAATTCCCTTTTATCTGGAGTATCACAACTGAGTTTCCTGTGATTAATAAGATTTATTTTGGTATGTTTTACTAAACATCCATCACATCCAACTACTGCATATTTTTCTTCATTTATATTTTCTGTAACATTTCTCTTAAAGCTGTAATATTGTAGTACTTCATAGAGACATATGTTTTCTAGATGTGGACGTCTTTTAGGATAGTACGTATCTAACATATTTGTTTTAACAATATCTGTACTTTCCGGTTCATTCAATGCTAAGTATTCAATTTCTTGTACAGATTTCAATACTTGATTTCGTGTTGCAGCAAAACCTAGACTTACCCAAATTATTCCTCTTGACTTTGAATATAAACTCGCAGAGGTCAACCGATCCGAACATTCGTACGAGCCAATCTCTCGATGGGAAAGCATCTTCAAACTGAAGCTGTACAATTTGTTACTAAGTGTCTTCTCTTGTGAAATCTCTTCCCACATTTCTTTCAACTCTGTCTTTTCAGATTTCGTTATATATGATGTAATATAGCAAGCAACAGCAATCAAATTATCTGCAACATACTGGATATCCATATTTGCATTCCACATCGTCAAAATCACTGGATTGTAGTCATTAATATATTTAGAATCATCACTTTTTTTTATGTTGTAAGTATTCTTCGGAGATTTCCGAGTTATAGTATGCCTGACTGCTGACATAAAACTGTTGACTCTTCCTTTGGAAATTACTTGACGTGGGAATCCAAAACGACATTTTGCATAAAATTTTTCTTTTGACTTGTATTTCGGTCGACAATATTTCCCACATCGATGACTTTGAAATCGTAAAACTTGTTGTCTTAAGGTATTTTCTCCTCCTGTTTTTGGAATAGCACATGTAACATAGTTTTCAATGAAAGACAAAACAGTCTCATCAGAATTGGTTCCAAATTTAGGTGCATCCTTGATCCATAATAGCATGTGTATATGAGTAGCACCTCTGGCTTGGTACTCCTTTCTCCAAAAGAAATCAATAACTTCTCCAAGAGGTGGTTTATTTTCATTGCAGATAAAATACATCATAGCTTGAAACCTATGATTAAAATATCTGCACACATTTACAGGATCCCAAGGAACACAGTTCTCCAGCTTTCTTCAATTCAATGTTTTTAATATTTGAATTTGCTTCTCGTAGAAATTCAAGTAAATCATCCCATGCATATTCAGCACAGCTAAGAGTAACAAACCACGTAGGGATTTCCTAAGTTCCTTAGCATACATTTAAGTTCTATGTGACGACAATACCAATACTCATTAATACCGCGTTGACAAGCCATCAAATTAATTAACTGAGATTCTGAATGATCGTCTCTTTCTTGTACTTTGTCCATAAACTCCTTTGCAGAAACATGGTAAGATGAACTCCTGTTTTTAATATATGGTTCACTGCATATGGAAGGTCCAGACAAGTCACTTTCAAAGAGAAGATGAAATATATATGGAATACATTGTCGAAATCTTGGATCTTCTGAGTACAATCTTGTTGCACGATATTCTGAAGCTGGAATCTGCACAGGTCGTTTATCATATTGTCCACCTTTTCCAGTGGGGAAGAGCTGTGGAAAACAACAAGCTTCTAAACTTCTTTCCCAAACACTCATAGGAGTTCCCTTTGATTTCTTCATTTGGAATAATTCAATAGTATTTCAAATCACTTCTTTTGAATGTAAAGGATGTATACTATAATGTTCATAAATTTCTTCACTCCTGGAGTTGTCCACTTTCTCAATGTGGCCAGTTGAAATTTCTCTATCATCTCCTAAAGATATTTCTTGTTCTTCCAGATATACATTTTTATAATATATATTGTTTTCTATAAGATATAACATAGCCTTTTGAACTTTGGTAACATCTACTAACTCTTGCCATATTTTCCGACTCTTTGTTGGTACACCATTAACTAGAATAACTACAGCTTCAGTTTCCTCTCTATCTACACCAATAGTTTCAATATTTTTCTTTAAATCTAAAGGTAAATACACAACTCTTCCTTTTAATCCTCTTTGTAAATCTGTGGGAGGCAACTTACCTGTTGTAGGCTCCATATCAATTATAGCCTGAAACGGATGTACAGATTGAATAAGAATAGATTCATAAGTATTTAAATCTACCAGTTCCGGAGGAATAGCTACCAACTCTAGGTTATTATGTACAGCTCTAGCTGAAATGTTGTTCTCTTCTAATCTGCTGTAACAATATTTACAAATACGTTGATAACTACCCAACTCAAAACAACCTTCCACCAACAAATAAGTACCAAATTGCTTCCATTTATCATTGTTTTCCTTTTCACTTTTTAAATACACATCAACATTCCTTGTTTGACTTCTATAGTGAGTACGTCGACAACAAATACAAACATAGTTTGGTTTTTAACAACAAATTACCTTAAACTTTGTAATTTCTTTTACAAATTTCTCAGTAGTACTATCTTCCCCCTCTTCTTCACCACCTACACTTATCAAACTCTCAGGGCCGATTCACAGAACTAATCTGAGATAAAATCCTAAACTTACTACTTTTGGTATTCACAGAAGGCATTTAGTAGTAGTGAAGTTAGGACTCCTAACTTAACTACTACTAAATGCCTTTTGTGAATACCGAAAGTCGTAAAGTTAGGATTTTGTCTCAGTTTAGTAGTAGTAAAGTTAGGAGTCCTAACTTCACTACTACTAAATGCCTTCTGGGAATACCAAAAGTAGTAAATTTAGGATTTTATCTCAGATTAGTTCTGTGATTCAGCCCCTCACTTTCTCTACACTCCTCTTCACTCCCAAAGTAACAAAACTGAATATCATCACAAACTTTTTTTACATCCACTATTGAACCATGCAAAATAGCAGTGTTTATTTCACTTAAAGATAATGCAGGACTTTTTACATAGTACAATCTTCTTACTAACTTCCGCATTGCAGAGTGATGTACTGCTCACATTCTCAAATGATGAAAAGTACTTTGACACGCTTTTCTAGAAAGACAAGCCAGAGAATGACCCTGCAAGCCAGTATTTTTTCTTACTTTACAAGGATCTAGTCCTTGCAACATCTTAACCTTTTGTTTAATACTTTTTTACTATAGTGTGGTAAGAAATTTCAGAAAATATCAATAGATTCCTGTTGTATACTACAAATACTACTACAATCCCACGTATACACTGGAGCTTGCGAACGTCTTCCTTAACTTCTTCAGGTATTACTTCTTCCACATTTCTAGCAACCATCTTTTCTTTTTCAATTTGACAACCATTTTTAATTTCAAAAGAATGACCACTGGTATCAACTGCGTGAACTAATGTATTTTGTTGAAAATAGCTTTCTTTATTAAAAAAAGGTTCTGAACTAGAAGTGTGCTTCCATTCACCCAAATTATTTTGACAAAAGTTAGTTCTATTAACCAATCTTTTTCTTTTACTTTTCTCCTTCATAAACTGCATTGTTTTATTCAATGTCTTCATTCTCTTTATTACTAATATAAACAATCTTCTTATCAATTCAAAAGCCTTTTCGACTGAACCTTCAATCTGTTGTTTTTCTTGTAAAATGCAGATCTTCTTTTATATTTCTTGGAATCTTTCAATACATTTTGTAGTACTCTACTTAAATACATTCGTTTCCTAATATCCTTATATTGCTTCATCCTTCTTTCAACATAGATTGTTTTCCCATAACCTGATTTTCCATTAATTTGTCCTTTTTTCATTTCAATCTCCTTGGTTCTACAACTTTTCTTTCTGTTTTCCCCATTTTCAAAATTCTTTTCAGTCCTTAAAAGTCTTTTAACAAATTCTTTAGTTCTCTTACCAGAAGACTTTTTCTTCAATGTCACATGTTGTACTTCATCTAATTTCTGCTTTTCTCTCTCCTTTAAATAGTTCTGTTTTCTTTGTTGTCTTTTCTTTTCAACTTTTCTTGTCATACTGAATATTTCTCAATAATTATGGAAAATTTCTAAAAAACAAGAAAAGTTTATTATCTTTCAATTTTTTTAAATATTGTTAAAATAATTATATACAACTATTGTCATCTATAAATAAATAAATTGAGTAGTGCATAGGTGAATAGATAAATGGAAAAGTAGAACATAGATGATTCAACAACTTCAAGGGGAGCACATAACTAGTACCTGAGTGATTGCATGACTGAAGGAGTAATATCTGGAGGATTAATGGAGTACATAGCAAATCAGTGGGTGATTTTATAACTGCATAAGTACTGCTTGGGTGATTGCAGGACTACTGAGGGAATGCCTGAGTGATTGAAGGAGTGCAAAGGTAGTGCCTGGTTGATTTTATAAGTGCTGAGTGACTGAGTGACTACATAAGTACAAGGGTAATACGTATATGATAGAAGGAGTGCAAAGATAGTACCTGAGATATTATATAAGTTTATAGATAGTAGCTAGTTGATTGACAGAGTGCATGGGTGATACTATATGAGTACATATGTAATTCCTGGATGATTTTATGAGTGCAGGGGTAATAACCTAGGTGATTGCATCAATACATATGTACTGCCTGGATAATTGGAAGACTGAATGGGTAGTACTTTTGATGTTTTTATAACTGCATCAGTGTTGGGCCTAGCCAAATACAAAGCAGCACATGATTACATGACTCAACCATGTCTCTTCATATTATTAAAAGATGCATACATATGTCTCTACCTTTTCAAATCATCATCATATCTAAAAGAAATATGTATACAATATTTCTGAAATATAAAACGAACCAAAAGAGGTGCACAAATAAAGAGAAGAACTGCAGAAAGAAGGAACAGAGGTGCAGAAAGACGCAACAGGGATGCAGAAAAAGGGAAAAGGAGTGGAAAAAGATGTAAAAGGGGTGCAGAAAGAAGCAACAGATGCAGAAAGACACAAAAGAAGTCCTGACAGAAGGAACAGGGGTACAGAGTCCATGTGTACTACCTAAGTAATGCCTTCGTGATTGCATGACAGCAGGGGTAATGTCTCGGATATTGGTAGAGTGTATGAGTATAACGTTAGTGCCTGAGTGATTATATAAGTTCATGAGTAGTGGCTACATGACGCAAAGAGTGCATGGGTAATACCTTGGTGATTGCATGAGTGGAGCAGTAATGCCTGAGTGATTACAACACTGCCTATGTAGTGACTGGATCATTGAAAGACTGCATGGGTAGTACTTGGGTGTTTTTATAACTGCATGAGTGTTGGGCTATTACATGACTCAACTATAAGTCTCTCCATATTGTTACAAGCACACATACATATGACTCTACCTTTTCAAATCATCATCATATCTAAAAGAAATATGTATACAATATTTCTGGAATATAGTGAAACTTAGAAACTAAGACATGTAATAGATCTGCTTGAGTGATTGCATAACTCCATGGGAAGTGCTTGGGCGATTGTATGAGTGCAAGGGTAGTCACTGAGTAATTGCAGGAGAAGATGAAAAGTGACTGGCTAATTGCATGAGTGCAGATATAGACATTGAGAGCACGGATAAGTGTATAAATAGCAACTGAAGGCATAGATGAGTCATTACATACTGCCTATGTGAATAGATGAGAGCAACAGGAGAGCCTGCATGATTCTATGACTGTAAGAGTAGTGTGTGGGGTATTACATGAGTGCATAGATACATCCTGCATGATTGCATGACTACAGGGGTAGTACGTAACTAGTGCCCGGGTGATTGCATGACTACAGGGGTAATATCTGGGGGATTACTGGAGTACATAGCAAGTGAGTGGGTGATTGTATAAGTTAATGAGTGCTGCCTGGGTTATTACTGAACTACTGAGGTACTGCCTGAGTGAATAAAGGATTGCAAAGGTAGTGCCTGGGTGCCAGCAGTATTTATGGATTTTGGCAGCGGTGGGTGGTAAGGTCCACAAGGTTGGCAGTCAGCAGCTCCTGCGGTTCAAGGTTACCACTCTCTCTTTACTGCACCTGGCTCTGCCCCTAATTCCTGCGCCCTGTGTCTATGCTGCGTGCTTTTGTCTGTGATACAAACCTGTCACTCTGCACACTGCATTAGCACGACAATAGAAGTACAAACATACTACAAAATGCTATCTACAAACTGCACTTCTAAAGTACTATTGTTTTTTGGCAGTAGTACTTTAGAAGTACACTTTGTGAATAGAATTGTGTAGTACATTTCTAGTACTGTTGTAGTACTTCAAACGTACCTCAAAATGCAGTTTGTGAGCAGTCTGAATGACCTTCAATTTGGTGGAGACATGCAATTTACACGTTTTGAGTAAGTTTACACTCTGATTTTGTGAATAGCCAAAAAGTAGTAAAATTACTCAAAAGTGTAAATTACTCAAAAGTGTAAGTTAACTTTGTGAATCAGGTCCATATAATGACTGGTTTTCTTAAAGAATAGAAAATCTGTACCCATAGAACTACTACTTGAATGGGTGAAAATGTAGTACTTGTTGAAATTCATAAACATTGGCAGTGGTAGTCGAAAGATGCACCAATCTCAAGTTTCCAGGCATGCTACCGGCAATCAAACACCCAAAATGTGATGGGATGAATGCTTGCAAAAAGTCTAAACCAGAGGCAATAGCTCAGATAGCATTCCAAACCATTGTTTTTCGCTCACTGTGCCACTCCAGACAGAGGACCACCTGATGCAAACCAGTACTGACCCTGTTCCTTGTGGAAACAGCCCATTCAAAATCCTGGTCATCTTGCCCCTCCACCTTGAAGTCCACTGCTTTATTAGTAGGGACATTTGTGATTGGACTATAAGTAAACTTGAACACTAAAACTTTCAGCATAAACACCATTGCATCCACTGATCCACTGATAAATGTAAACAGAAGTGAGGGAGGTCCAGAAAGCATTGAGATGATAGCTTGCACAGTTGCAGAAATGGGTTGATCCCCTAGCTTCGACTTAACAAAGATCCCCACACAGTCGTCTTTAATAAGTTATGAGTGACTCTGTGAGTATGTCCTAGCATCTGTATTTGAGAAATTATTAGTGAGTTCTGATAGATATCAGGGCTTCATTTGAGACAATGGTTGCAGATTGTGCCCCCGGACACTAATTCTTGGGGACCAGGACTTGTTTTTTTTATTATCATACTTTGAACCAGAGCAAAAGAGAGAGAAGCAGAAAAGGGAACAAACAAAGAAAAAGAGAAATCGAGGAATAGAGGGACAAAAAGAGACACAAGGGATAGAAAGAACCTGCAAGAATGGAAAGAGGGGCAGCCAGTGTTTAGCGGTGAATACAAGAGGCATGAGTTTAATCGAGACTTGGCAGCCTTGGTATTTAGCAACCCAGACATTCAGCAGTGCTGGCCATAGGCTTGTGAGGAACACCTTGGCCCCTGATACTTATGCTTTTACCAATTAGACATTGCTGATAGCATGCACTCCTGTATGAGTGAAACAATAGTGATGTTCCTATATGAGCTGACACTCAACTGAGGGATACTAAGGAGGGTCTTTTTGGTCTAAAGTGATTCCCCCTGTGGACTTTGTCTGCATCACGTTACAAAAAGAGAATGTATGTGGCTTTGCTCAAAGTACCAGCACTCGTACATGTTATCAATAACTGGCAGAATACAACACAGTTTGCACCAGTATTATTTTCCTAATGTGGGTCTTGTAGTGTGCTTTCTTCACAGCCAAAAAATAAATGTATGTCCTCTTTTGCCCCTACTGAAGGGCAGCAACTAGACACAATCATGTGCTTATGGCTGTTACACTGGAAACATGAAGTACCATTCAGCTACATCATTGGTTGGTAGAATATTTTTTTAAGGTTTAAAAGCTTTATTTATTTTTAAACATGTGTAAAGTTCATAAACAACCTGATAAAGTATTAAACATCCAGAACTGTTACACAATAAACATCATAAATGTCAAAAGGAAAAAGCTTTTATAACATTTTGTCATAAAAAGGGAGAGAAGGAAAGGGACATGGGGGGAAAAACAAGGTGAGGAATCATAACTATATAAGAGCAGTGAATATAGTCCTCACAAGTTGCATTACTAATGCATATTAATGAACAATAACATAGGTCCTAAAACCATATTAAGCATTAATCAATAATAAAGAAAAAGAAGCAAAGAGGTATATTTTGAGGGTGGTTGAAATTTTTCAGAGTGAATAAGAGGCATTACTAACATTATTCTGTAGGAAGGTAGTCAGTGGTAACCGTAAATAGACTCTATTATGTAAATATGAACAAGAAGAAACAAACAGTATCTAGTTTATGATGATGACAAACAGAATCCCAACAAGCCTTATATGAAATCTTAGAAGAGCATTTCCAATTAATTGCAATTTGTTGAAAGGCTGGTGCTAAAAATACATCAATCAAGTTGTAGGTGTGGCGAAAGCTCATTCATTAAAGTCCCCAAAAAGAGAGTAATGACATTAAAAGGTTGAGAAAACTTAAATACCTGTTTAATTTGAGCCAAACCTTATGCTAAAATGATGAAGTGTTAGGACACCCAAAGAATATGTGTGCAAAATCACTGGAGGGAAAGACCAAAATTGAGTTGATTTGTCAGGTGAGAACTTAGCACAATTGACGGGTATGTGATAAAGCTTGTGATAAATAAAACATAATGTTTAAGTGTTGATGGCTGGCCTAGAGATTTGTAAATACAAAGCCAAATCTTATTTCAAAACGTAATGTTCTAAGTAGTCCCTAACTTTTGTTCCCAGAAGAGGTCAATGTTAGACTTGGTTTGTATGGTAGCTGGAGGCAGAAGCAATTTATAAATCATAGAAGCTTTAGGACCAGAAGAGAGAAGACGAGACAAAATGGAAGTGCAATCAAGTAAGGATAAATTATCCTTTTAAAGTGAACAAGTCTGAAAGGATTGCGGAAAATTAAAATTGCATCTGAAGTGAGGAAAATAAATAGGAACATCTCCTTCAACCAATTGTAAAATCCACATAATATCCTTGTCTTTCCATTATTTCTAGAAGATAGGCCTGTTGTGAATTTTAACTTGTTTATTATACCATATAGGCATGGCTAAGAAGGTAGTATGAGAGAGAATTACAGGAGGATATACTAACCGAAGTAAAGAACAAGTATGATGAAAAGAGAAGGGGAGTAGAAGAGGATTTAGAGGAAAAGGATAAACCCTCCTGTGAGGTGAAAAGGTGAAGTACTATCTTCTCGCTATCCAGCCAAAGAGGATGGAACAGAGAAGTAGACAATGAAGTTCAAAGGGATGCTTGACTTGGACCAAAAGCTTTATGCTATTGCATGAAATCAGGAAAATGTACGCAACTTTCCTATTTAGATTTTTTGAGTAAAGAAAGAGAGATCAGAGCCTTCTTATTACCCCATAAATACTTAGAGAGAATTGAGTCAACCTTGTAAAAAATACATTTAGGAACACATACGGGCATCATAGAAATAATATTTAGTAACAGCGGTGAAAGCATCATCTTATTGGAATCCAAACGTCCCCACCAAGTTAAAAATGATGGATTCCACGATGATAATAATTGTTCCATATGAGAAATACATTTGTTAAAATTAATATGAACAGTATCCTGAAAGATTGTGTGAACCAGATCCCTAGATAGTGTATTCTAGAAGGTGTCCATTGGAAAGAAGAGCTATTAAAGGATTGTTTGGTTGTATATTTGTTTGAGGTAAGTATTTCAGTATTATCCAAATTAACCTCGTACCCTGAGACTTCAGAAAAAGAGGTAATTTGTGATAGTAAAGCAGAGAGAGACACCTCAGTATTAGAGAGGGAAAAAAAAAGAACGTCATCAGCATAAGAGGCCAGTTTTAAAGTTGATCTCCATACGGAAAACCTTTTATGGAAGGATTATTTCTAAAATGAGCGAGAAAAGACTCAAGCGCTTAAATAAATAATAATGGGGAATGCGGACAACCTTGGTGAACTCCATGGTGAAGAGAAAAGTATGAGGAGGTCAGACTATTAACTAGTACAGAAGCTTTAGGGGAGTGGTATAAAAGCAAAATGTAAGCAATAAATTCAGGACCGAAACCATGCCAAGATAAGTATTTTTACGTAAACAGTGATTGCTGTGAGACGGAAGGGAAGAAGAGGGGCTTTACGTAACACATTAAAAAATGAATGAGTGTTATCAGATGCCATACTTCCTTTTATAAAACCTGGTTGTTCTTTACTAATAAGATGCGGAAGGAAGGATTCAATGCAGTATGCCAATATTTTTGCAATAATTTTATAATCTACAATTACTAAAGAGATAGGTCTAAAGTTTTTCCATTGAGCAGGATCTTTGCCATCCTTATGTATAAGACTTATTGTGGCTTTCTGAAATATGCCTGAAGTGTATCCAGTTGTAGTAAAAAACATGAAAGAGATTTAATAGGCGAGGTAGAAGGATATTAGAAAAGGGAAGGAAAAATTCTATCGTAAAACCATCCGGACCAGGTGATCAACCTTTATGTAATAAGGTAATTGCTTTTGGAATTTCTTTCAAGGAAACATCTCCTTCCGAAGAATTGAAATTGAGATTCATGGGAATGGGCTTCGAGGTATTTTGGAGATGCGAATCAATAGAGACTGAATTAGTTTTGGATTCTGCTGTATATAAAGCTTGATAAAAGTTGTTAAATTCCTTTAAGATATCTCTATCTTTAAACAAAGAGGTCCCTTGAGAGTTAGTCAAGGAATCTATCTTAAAGTGCTGATTTTTGATTTTAAGATAATTAGCCAGTAATTTACCAGCTTTATTCCTTCCACCATAAAACCGTGCACTTCTTTTCAGTAAGATGGAATACGCTGCCTTATTGGAAAGTTTATTACACTGTAGTTTGGCTCTGAGGAGATTTTGAATATCATTGTTTGAATTGGAAGCAAAATACTTTTGCTCTAATATTTTTATTGAAGCCAGCTCGTGAATCTTATTCTTTTCTGAGATTTAACCAATGATAAAACCTTGAGTAGCAATTTTAAACGTGTCCCATACAAGTTGAGGTGAAGAAACCAGGGAGTCCTTGAGCAAGAAGAATTCAGAAGCAAAAGATATAAAAGATGAGGAGAATTTAGTTTCCTTTAATAAGTAGTTATTAAACCTCCAATGATGTACCTGAGGTTGAGGAAGAACTATGTCAAAATCCGTAATCAACATAGCATGATCTGAAAGTAAAACAGGGCTAATAGTAGATTGAATAATATTTCGGGATAAAGGCTTAGAAACAAAAATGTGGTCTGATCGAGTTAGTGAACGGTGTGCATAGGAATAAAAAGTATAGTCTCTTGAAGAGGAATTACAAAGTCTCCATGAGTCAATCAAAGCATTGTGAGAGATGGCGGAGTGAAACTGTTTATGCATCTTGTGTGGAAGGAATCTAACCAAGGATTATCTGCCAAGAAAGGGATCCATAATCAGGTTACAATCCCCGCCTAATTTAAAGTAAGTATCATAAAATTGGAGGCAATTTTTTTAAATTATAGGCCAAAATTTATAGTCAATTGTGTAGAGACTTAAAAATTTAAAACTGTTATGGGGATTGTGTTAGGCAACAACTTTACAATAAGCCATCTACATTCAGTATCGATTACTTGTGAACCAACAGTGAGATCCAAAGTCTCCCAACTCAAAATATTAACTCTGTTCTTTTTATTTGAGGTGGGAGGCACAAACACAGAACCTATCCAGCCACACTTAAGTTTTATCGCTTCAGATTCAGTGAGATAAGTTTCTTGCAATAAAACTAAATCCAGATTAACTTTAGATAATGGAGATAACACTCTCTGATGCATTATAGGATTGATAAAACCCTTTACATTCCATGACATCATCCTGAATGTAACAAATGAGTAATAAAAATAGCAAAAAACCTAACATGTGGATTTACCATGCACAAAGAATATATAATCACTGGAATATGTTAAAGGAAAGAGGAGGATAGAGACATAGGGAAGGAAAACATGAGAAAGAACAAAAGAAGACAGTACATGTCAAAACATGACAAATGAAGACACATACCTTACTGAATAACAAGAAGAAAGGTTGGTAGAATATTTGAGATCTGAATGTAATTAAGAAATCATTTCTTTGTTCGTTCTTTCTCAGATAGATGCAACTGCTTGGAGCCATGAGACCTGGCAATAGAAGCACTGTCACTGAAAATATCATTTTGGGTCTCACCAGTGACCCCGACCTGCAAATCCTTATATTTCTATTACTGCTTCCAGTCTATATTTGTACTTTGCTGGGCAACATAAGCATCCTGGTTATTGTTGGTTACAACACTCACCTCCAGACACCCATGTACATCTTTCTCAGCCACCTTTCATGCCTGGATCTTATGTTCTCCTCTGTTATCTCCCCCAAGATGCTGGTTGATCTACTATCTAAGAAGAAGACCATCTCTTTTTATGGCTGTTTAACTCAACTATATTTTTTTTCTGCTATTGGCAGCACTGAATTCTTCCTCTTGGCAGCCATGGCCTTTGACCGCTATGTGGCAGTTTGTAACCCACTGCTGTATACAGTCACCATGACAAAACGACTCTGCATGCAGCTGGTTGCAGGGTCATACATAGGGGGGTTTCTGCACTCTCTGATTCATGTAGGTTGCTTGCATCGGTTGACTTTTTGTGGCCCTGATGTCATGAACCACTTTGTTTGTGATTTCCCTGTGCTGCTGAGGCTGTCCTGCACAGACATATTCATCAATGATTTAGTGCGTTTTGTTTTTGCTTCTTTAGTTGGGGTAAGTTCTCTGATTGTTATCCTCATCTCCTATGTCTTTATCATCATGGCAATCCTGAGGATTCGCACTACAGACAACAGATAGAGAGCCGCCTCCACCTGCATCTCCCACTTCACCTGTGTCTTTCTCTACTATGGTAGTGTCTTGTTCATGGAACTACGGCCTAATTCAAGTTCTTCAGAAGAGCAGGACAAAGTAGTGGCTGTTATCTCTACTGTTGTAATTCCAGCTCTGAATCCACTGCTCTACAGCCTGAGAAACCTAGAGATGAAAGAAGGTTTGCAGAAAATGTATCGGAAAATAAGTTCATCACTTGTGAACACTGACCTTAACTAGCTTTTAGAAAATGAAACCTGGCTGTGGCAAGCATTTTTGGCTGGTAGCAGGATGTGTAGTGTAAAAAGCTAATGTGGTCAATATTTACACAATAATGATTTAAGCAAGAGATAGGGCTCTCCCAGTTAAATAGTGATGTCAGGCCATGGGCAATACATAAATAGGAGAGCTCAACTTGCTGGTCTTATCTCACAGGTAAATTATGTGCAAAATTAGCTCCTAATAAACCAATTTACAAAACACGCAGAGTAGGGTCAGGAACAGTAATACAAATGCATCGAAGCACACCAAACTGCTGTTACTTTTATCCTCACACATGTAATACAGCAAAGACCCAATAAATTACTCAAATTCCATTTGTAATCTCTCAAGAATTGATTCACAGTTGTAGCCCTATCTGATCATTCAAGTTTATTCCGATGCAGACAAGATAAAGGAAGCTGACGCGCGTTTCGTCCTCCTGGACTTTCTCAAGGCTTATCCTTAAGTTGAGAGAAAGCAGTTCTTAAGCAATCTAACCGCAATCAGGAATTCAATTTTGAAAGAAAGTTTGATTCCAATTCATTCTTCAAATGATTGTGCAACCGCAAGAACTTGGAATTTTATAAATTCATGCTGTTAGTGTGATCCTTGGCGCTGTTGCAAAATACATTAACGATAAATATGGCTCATTTCATCCATTCAAAAGTTTCCTTATTTATCAATGCACACGAGAAAATTGTGTCATATGAGCGCTTTGACCGTGATAAGTCAGTGTAGATATGTGCCACGGGCTGAGAACTATCACCTCGCTTCCAAACTGCTTTGAAAAGGAACAGTTTTGCCCTGAGAATGTCAGCACATTCTATACAGCACTATTGAGGGCTGTAAGAAAAAGTCGGAATGCAACTTTTCTTTATTGTCCATATGTAATGACAGAATTTCTTATATTTAATAAAATGCATTTAGAATGTTTTGTGTAAAGTATTTTAACAATATGCTAACATTTGTATTAAGTACTCACCCCAATGCCTTATATCAAAACATCATTTATTCAAATTCTAGTGAAATGATATATGACGAACAGTAATTTTTCTAATATATTTTTCCCGTAACATGCTATGCATGTACAAACCAACAGCACCAGTCAAAGATGGCAAACATGGTTTGTCAGTTATTGTCACATCCGCTGGTTAAGTAGTCCTTCATATTTTCAATTTCAAGATGTTATTTACTACTTAACTGCTCCTTTCACTTCCCTGATGTCGATCACAAATCAGCTGCTTTCTTCTTCCATCTTGACCCTTCTTTCTCTCTGATACTGACTTCATTCCTGAGATAGAATTTCATTCCCTCGATGTTCTGTCTCTTTCACACTTACCCATTTACCCATCTGCTTCTATTACTACAGTCTCAATCTCCAGACTGCACATATTAGGGTCATGTGTACCCAGGTTACGTGAGTCAAATTGTTTTCCATTCAAAGGCAAAAGAAGCACTGGTGTGTGAGTGGGGAAAGGTACCTTTAGAACATGAGGGACGCAGCAAACTGCTGCAGCTTCATTGGTTTGGGCACTTGAGGTATGACAGAGCCGAGCAATGCCAACTCAACCCTCACTGTGGCTACTTGAATTGCTGGCAATTGTTCTGACCGGAAGATGCTTCCCAGAAAGTAGGCTGCCCCAGACCTCCTTTGCATGACCTTAGTATGGAGTTTCGCAAGACAGCCTTGGGTGCTGAAACTACTCTGTCTGTTCTGCCAGAGGTCAGGAGCAGGCTGTGTCATGTTTGCTGATGGTGTTCACTAGGCACATGTGGATGGGTATGGGGTTAGTAGAAGATGATGAACAGATGGAACCCAGAGCCCAAGGCAATGTATATAGGGTCCGTGATGTCGTTGTGTATCCAAGACAAGCTATGCCAGGAGATGAGGGGTACACTAAAGGGGAAGGAGCAGAGCAGCACAAAGAACAACTGCCTATCAGATAGCTGAAGAGACCCAACCAAACTTGTTATGAATCCCAGGAAAGAGAAACTGAACTAGAGCTTACCAAGCACCTAATTGTTAGTATCTGCAAAGTGAGATGCAAGGTTATGGGGCTGGCAGTAGAGATTCCTTGAAAGCTGTCTAGCCATACTAAAGAGAGTGGCTGCAACCAAAGAGATGGTAACTATAAGACAAGCCAGATGAACCAGAAATAAGCTGTCAGGGAAAATAGTAAAACAGGCAGTGGTCAGAAAAGGGAAGTTAACTTGGAAAAATGAATAAAGGACAAAATGCTTGGATGACGTGGATGCCCAGGGCCTATCATGGTAAAGAGCAGTAGAAAATTATGCTCTCTCATGCTTGGAAAGTAAACGAGGCTGTAGCTCAGTTGGGCCCAGCTGGAAAAATAGACAATTTTATCACCGTCCACTCATATATCTATCCACCACCAAACATCAATGTGCAAAATTGTAACTTTCATCCACCACCTAGCATACCCCCCTTTTCCCTATTATTTCTAACTAAAGGTGATAGGAGGCAGTCACAGATGATTATTCTAGTAAACCAGGATTAAACTCTCAGAACAAAGGACACCAACGTTAAAAGATTCTAAAGAGCATCACAATAGGTGCCACACCTAGAGCAACTGAACTAACTGAAAAACCAAACAAACATATGGGAAATGATAAAAACAGGCCTGGAGACAACTCAAGGGGGCTGGCGCATAAATTCTTCTTGGAGAAGATTCATCAAAGACAACAACCAATACCAAAAGGAAAAAAAGAAACATAAAGAGTGCTGAATTTATTTAAAAGAAAAGGTGAAAGATAACCAATAATGCCTCAGAAGGGCTTTTCAACTGCAATGGCAGTCAGTAATTTGAGCAGGCAGGAGGGCTCGTGGGCCACACATGTGCACAAATATATACCCACACTTACATGCACACTTACACCCATGCATTCACAAGCATGCACACATACATCCACCATTCACAAACACATACACACATCCATTCACAGCACACACGCACTAATACACAAACTGTGATCCATACAAACACACATCAAGCATTGAAAAAAGAAAAACTTGCCACACTGCAGCAGAGATCTGGGGTGGTGGAAGGGAAGCCTCTGAGGTCCCTGGAGGGTTGGAACTGCTGCCTCCTCTAAGGTCAGCTAATGAGAGGAGGCAGCAGTCTCTTGCTCATCACAAAGTAGGAGGGGACAGTGAGAGTTGCTGACCCCACCCCACTCTGTGACATGGTCTTACTGATTGACACTCAGCCTGGGGCATTTTAGGGCTTAAAAGTGAAGCACCCAGGCCCACAGCTATCAGTGACCTGCGCCCTTGTCATGCGGTGGAGGACCTCAACGTGTTTTGTGGGGCTCAGTAGGTCAGACCCAGAGAGCTGGTAAAGTTCAGAAAAGGCAGCCAGGTGCTTGCACATTTAGCACATATATAGCTCCTGGCTACCTGACCTGACGATAAAGAGTGTTTGTCATGCTGACATTTGCTTAGCATGAAAGACACTCTTCATGTCTGCAAAAAGGTGGGGGGATCATCTGCACTTAAGGACAGACTGAATCTGCTCATTTGTCAACAATCAAGGACTGTGTAGTCTCTTTCGCTATATTATTTGGGGCCTAAAGGTTATATGTAGAAAATAAAAGTGAAGAGGATGGTATGGTCAGAAGGATGCACAACAGAAAGATAGCAGAAAGATTTGAGAAATCAAAGAGAGTTCCACGTTTATATAGACAAAGGTCATTCCAAACTATCACTAAGTTGTTCTTAGAAATAAGTTTACACTTTTAAGTCAAGAGTCAAAAAGCAAAATAGATCTACAAAATGCAATAGTAGGGCTGTGGATCAAGAGAGGTCCCTTATAGGTGCATCTCTTTAGGACAGTGAGCTGGATGGAACCTTAAACACTTTGATATGAACAATCCTAAAATATCTCAGTTTCTGACACTGACACTCAGGACATTGAAACATCTACTACTTCATCGCTTCATTTTACTCACACATTCCATCCTCAAGGATCAGGCACAAAGAAGCTAGTAGCAAGCAGAAAATCACCATTATCCACAATATAACAGCATCAGTGAAAATGGAGCAACAGTGTCAGATCCTGTATGGAAGGCCAGAGGACAAGTAGGGGCTAATGTGCCTCAAACATGCAGATTGAGGTTGTTTTCCTCTGCTGTTCCAGGGTCCATCCCATTATGGCTCAGCAAACTGGGCCAAATACAAATGTTTCCACACCTGACTATGTTGTAGCGATGGAGATCAGTCACAGACTTCTTAGGGTGGTAGTTTGGGGGTGCTCAAACTCAGAGTTCTACACTCTCATAACAATGCTAGAAGAAAATGTCCAGCCCAGTGCTTACATTTTTAAGAAAGTAAAGACTTTATTACACAACAGTTCAAAATACTTCACGTTGCTAATACCAGAAACCATAGTGTTGCTTGGCCCTATTTGGTTGGTACTCAGCATTCTCCACTCTCTTACTCGTCCTTCCTGTCCCCAGGCTCTCTACCCAGATGAGGGTGGTCCATCCTCCTCTATGGGGCTAGCTGTTGTGATATTAATATAGCTCAACTGCAGATTGCACATCTCCCAAATAGTATGTAGACTCAGTATTGGTAAGTCTCTTACCACTCCTGAGTGGAATCAGTCCTTCACAGGTCTGCCTCACCTACTTGGGCCATCAGGCTTGTCTGCATATTTTGAGTGAGTGTGAGTGCACCAGCTGGCAGGCAATCTTTTATGTCTCCTACTTAAGGCTCCAGGGATCTGAACAGCAGTTTGTACCTCTGGGTCCTTTGACGGACAAGAGCAGGAGGTGACAGTCTCGATGCAGAATGGTCCTCACCGGACCAATAGTAAGTGTCCTGGACCCTGACGCCTGGTCCATGCCAGGGTTGGCAGGATCTAGATGAAGCCCAAACTTAGCCTGGCAGATGCAGTCCCTGTGGGTTGATCACAGATCTAGTTGCTACAACCCCGCAAAGGCCGGTATACCTCCGCAAGTGGCATCCCTGCTCAGAATGATCACACCTTGGCAGATGTAGCCCTGCACAGACCAGCAACACTGACAGTCACAGACAGCATGGACTGTTTGCAACTTGGGTAGTTGTGATCATGCACAGGCATATCAGAACATGGGCAATTGTGGCCATACACAGGTTGAGCTCAGCATGGGCAGTTCTGGCAAGGAACAGGCCAATCTCAAACATGCAATCACAGCCCCAGTAGGGGCTCAGTAGTTGCTGTCATGGAGTTATGGCTCCCACCAGGAGCCATTTCGGAGAGTTTCAGGTCACTCTAATGCTTGGGTCAAACAGATCGCTCTCCAGCAGTTCTCTTTTTTGGGTGGGTTGAGGTTACTAATATTGTCCTTCAAAATTATCGACACAAAAATATCAACCACAAAAATATTGACATCTTATACTTATAATGTAAATCACAAAAATATTGAAACAAAAATATCGATGTCACTAATATCATTGTCAAAAATATTGTTTTATATAGGTAGTTATAGTTAGGACCTATAGGAAAAGCGTTTTTTTCTTTTGCCAATATCTTTGGCGCTGTTTGATGAATCTTCGCAAAATGTTCAAAACTAATGGCCCGCTCAGGTCAGCTCCTGTCTTCAAAGTTTTGGGTGATTCGTCAAGCAGGGGCCGAGAAAAAAGGGGGGTCTCAAAACACATTTTCTCCATGTTAATTTCCATAGGAAACTTTGGACAAGGCTACAGTACGAACTGCTGAACAGAATTACACCAAATTTGACAAAAAGGTAGCTTTTTGTTCAGAAAGCGACATTTTTTTTAAATGGTGCAAATCCTTTCAGTAGTTCCTGGGAAATTCATATATTTAGAAATATTAGTATTAGCAGGAAAACTGCTCTCGCTTCCATGAAGCGAAGCAGAATTGCTTTTGGGCACAGGGATATGCATGTTAGCAGCTCCCTTTGGCCAAAAGCAATGCCCGCTCCCGCAGAAGGCGGGGAGCCGGCAGGGACAGCGGGGGCATTGGGGCTCCCCCCGCGGTCCCCAACATGAGGCTAAGCCCTATGTGATGGGGTCCCCGGAGCCAAAAATGGCCACTCAGGCCCCCTCCCCCTTTTTTTTTTTTTTTTAAAATATAGGTATACATCTATTTGTACATTTCTTTTATATATGATACCACTAGTAAAAGGCACAGACGCATGCATGCATGCTTTCAGGAATATGGTGAGAGTTACAACATACACATGCGACGGGTTGCTGCTTTATATTTGGCTAGGCCCAACACTCTCAGTAGTTGCTGAATAGTGAAGCTGCAGCAGAAAAGTGAAGTTTAAAAGATGTTGGCAGAGGGATTAGTGATTAGGCTACTTCGTATGTTTCTTTTATATATTATTCCACTAGGAAAAGGCACAGACACATGCACACATGCTTTCAGAAATATAGTGAGAGTTACAACAGAGACATGTGAAGGGTTGCTGCTTTATTTTTGGCTAGACCCAACACTCTGAGTAGTCGCTAAATAGTGAAGCTGTAGCACAAAAGTGTGGTTTAAGACATGTTGGTAGAGGGATTACAGATTAGACTACTTTGAATGAGTCTGTGGAAGGGTACACTTGAAGTACACAGCATAGATTTAGGTGTCTCCTTTAAATGGGTAGTGCCGTCTGTAAGTTTAGGGGACTTCATGGTCTTGTGATTGAGGTATGTTTTTGCTTGCTCATATATTCTCACACGTGTCATGCATCTGAAGATGCTAGACGTATAAAACACAGCTATACATCTATTTGTATGTTTCTTTTATATATAATGCCACTAGTAGCAAAAGGTACAGACACATGAATGCATGCTTTCAGGAATATGGTGAGAGTTACAACAGACACATTCGAAGGGTTGCTGCTTTATATTTGGCTAGTACCAACACTCTCAGTAGTTGCTGAATAGTGAAACTGCAGTGCAAAAGTGAATTTTAAAAGATGTTGACAGAGAGATTAGTGATTAGGCTACTTTGTATGAGTCTCTCGAAAGGTACACTTGAAATATGCAGCATCATTTTAGGTGTGTGCTTGAAATGCGAAGTGCTGTCTGTTTTAAGGTCTGCATGGTCTTGTGACAGAGATATGTCTCTACTTGCACATGTATTCTCATATGTGTTATGCATCTGAAGATGCTAGACATATACAACACAGGTACACATCTATTTGTATGTTTATTTTATATATAATGTCATAAGAAAAAGGTACAGACACATGCATGCATGCATGCTTTCAGGAATATGGTGAGAGTTACAACTGAGACATGCAAAGGGTTGCTGATTTATATTTGGCTAGGCCCAACACCCTGAGTAGTAGTAGAATGGTAAAGCTGGAGCACAAAAGCGAAGTTTGAGACATGTTGGCAGAAGGATTTGTGATTAGGCTACTTTGTATGAGTCTATAGAAAGGCACACTTGAAGTATGAAACATAAATCTAGGTGTCTGTTTGAAATGTGAAGTGCAGTCTGTCAAGTTTGAGGGTCTGCATGGTCTTGTGACTGAGGTATGTATGTAGTTGCACATGTATTCTCATATGTGTTATTCATCTGAAGATGCTAGACATATAAAACACAGGTATACATGTATGTGTATGTTTCTTTTATATATGATACCACTGGCAAAAAGTACAGACACATGCATGCATGCTTTCAGGAATATGGTGAGACTTACAACAGAGACATGTGAAGGGTTGCTGATTTATATTTGGCTAGGCCCAACACCCTCAGAAGTAGTTGAATGGCGAAGCTGCAGCACAAAAGTGAGGTTTAAGACATGTTGGCAGAGGGATTAGTGATTAGGCTACTTTGTATGAGTCTGTGGAAAGGTACACTTGAAATATGCAGCATAACTTTAGGTGTGTGCTTGAAATGAGAAGTGCAGTCTGTGAAGTTTTAAGGTCTGCATGGTCTTGTGACAGAGGTATGTCTCTACTTGTACATGTATTCTCACACATGTTATGCATCTGAAGATGCTAGACGTATAAAACACAGGTAAACATCTATTTGTATGTTTCTTTTATATATGATTCCACTAGCAAAAGGCACACACACATGCATACTTGCTTTCAGGAATATGGTGAGAGTTAAAACAGACAAATGCTAAGGGTTGCTGCTTTATATTTGGCTAGACCCAACACTCTCAATAGTTGCTGAATAGTGAAGCTGCAGCACAAAAGTGAGGTTTAAAAGATGTTGACAGAGGGATTAGTGATTAGGCTACTTCGTATGAGTCTGTGAAAAGGTACATTTGAAGTATGCCACCTAAATTTAGGTGTCTCCTTGAAATGGGAAGTTCAGTCTGTGAAGTTTAAGGGACTTCATGGTTTTGTGAATGATGTAAGTGTCTGCTTCCATATCCATTGTCTGATATGTTATGCATCTGAAGATGGTAGCTTGAAAACCTGGTCGGTTTGGCTACTGGTAGACAAATCTCTTAGTTCTTCTCGGTCGTTAGGTTGCATAGCCTGTGATGTCTTCTGAATGAAGATATTGTGGAGCCTCCCACCTAGCTTGTTCAATACCCAGATGCCATGTTTTAAGAGTAAAAAGAAATATATACACTTTTTTTATACAAATTTAGACAGCCTGCGCTCTGAAACACAGGTAGGAGCGATGAGCTGCTCAATAGCCTCTCTGTGGACATCTTGGCACCGACCCCCCAGATAGAAGTAGGATTAAATCATGTTCTCACGAATACTGAAAATCTAGGGGGAAGGCAGGAAAGAGTCAGAGTGTAGAGGGTCTATGCGTATCAGGAAAGGAACAAGAAATGCCTGGTATGGAGGTTACTCGGATTCTTCTCTCCCTATCAAATGACATTAAAGAAAAATTCGCTGTCTCAGAGCAGAATCAAGCCAAAATTCAAGCAGCATGTGAGGGATTGGAGGAGAAATTGGTCGACATCACGGAAAGACTTCTCATCATGGAAGCCTCTCTGGGGTCGTTAAAAGAGGAGGTAAAAACTAATCAGAAAGAGATAGTGGCTTTGAAGGAAGGAGAAAAGGAGCTGAGAGACAAACTTGAAGTGTTGGAAAACAATTCAAGAAGGAACAATCTAAGGGTCCTGGGCATTCCAGAAGGCAGTGAGGCAGGAAATTTAAAGAGCTTTGTAGTGGATTTGCTGACAGAATTCTTCCCAGAAGCAGCAACATTTGACCTAGAAAACGACATCTAGAGGGTACACTGTGATCCTTTTAGGAAACCCCTGGACAAAGGAAAGCCTAGGAAAATTCTGATAAATTTTCGCACTTGCACAATCAAGGAGCTAATCCTCTCCTCTGTGCTTAGAGGCAAACAGATTAAAAAACAGGATTGTTCCTTCACGATTAGATCAGATATCTCCAAGGTTACTATATACAGGACTTGAAGGCTTTAGGGGCAACGGCACAGCTGAAATTTCCGCCGACCCTTAGAATAATATGGAACAGAATGTATAACATGAGAGAGGTATCCGAGGTAGAAAACTTAATTGTTAAGATTAAGTCTCATAAAGATTCCTAATAGCTCTAAATTATTCTATAGGGCGGAGGTACGGAGCTCAAATAGGGTATGTGGGAATACCCAGACAGGATGCAGGGAGGGCTCCCTTGGGAGGGACGGGGATGCGACACAGACATTTTCACATGTTTTAGTTTATTTGAGCACAGGGTGGGGAGCAGTTAGGCAAAAAATCAAAAAAATATGGTCCTCATTGACACAAAGGGATAGAGCACTGGCATGCGGAGGAAGGACTGGAGATTATCGCTCCAAAGGAAAGGGAAGGAATGGCTATCAGTCTTAAAATAACTTCTTGGAATGTCAATGGCCTAAGGGTAAATTCTAGACGAAGAAAGATTCTGGAGTTCCTCAGACTCTCTGATAGTGACTTTATCCTATTACAGGAGACACATTTGCGTTGCGAAGAATGGCTGGAAGTCTTAAAGAGGAATAGATGGATTTTTCGCCTTGTGTGTACTAATCAGTCCTGTATGTGAAGGGAGTGGCAGTCCTATACAAAAAATCAGCTCAGGCTAGGCTGGAGGGTTCTATGACTGATACAAGGGGTAGATGGTCAATAAGCTATGTTAAGATCTGTAACATAGGATACGCTTTTGTGGCCTACTATGGCCCACATATTTATTATACCTCCCCACTTAGGGAATTATACCAACAGCTTCTCGTCACAAAATACCATATCATTTTGGGAGGGGATTTTAATACATTGCTGTATCCAGTTTTGGATAAATCTACCCCCAGGCCAGCAGTAAACTTTCCCAAAATGAGGGATTTTGTTCACCATCTGACAATAAATCTAGCCCTGGTGGATATTTGGAGAATGAAAGGAGGACAGGAGAGAAGGTATACTTTTCAAAATATAAAGTTGGCTCACTCGTCCAGAATTGATTTTTTTTGACTGACCAGAAACTAAATAATAGCATTCTCAGGGTAACTCATCAACCGTCACACTTATCTGACCATGCAGCGGTTAAATTGGAGATCCTGGTCAAGGCCTCGCTAGTACAGATGAGGTGGACTTTAGCTAGAACCCTATTAGGGGATGCAGAAGTAGTAAGATCTCTGAAAGAGGAAACTGTCTACTTTTTTAAACAAAACGCACACTCTGCTCCATTACACATTGTCTGGGAGGCTTACAAAGCGTATCTTCATGGGAAATTAATTAGTATAGCTGCATATAAGAATAAGGTGGGAAAGGAACAAGGTAAGGGAATATGAACAGGCCATTGAAGAAATCCAGGGAAAATTAGCAGAGAGTGAATCTGTCCAAGATTTGACAAAAGAGGAGCTACAAAACAAATTGATAGAAGCAAAAGGGATATTATCTGATTATCTGGAGGGACTAGTGAAACAGAGATGGGAAGCTAGTAGGCTGGTGAATCACGAATATGGGGGAAGGATGCAGGAAGATGCTAGCATGGAAAGCAAGACAAGACCTGATTAGAAACTATATAAAGGAAGTAATAAATAACAAAACAGGAAGTATGTATACGGAAGAGAGGGCAATCAGGGAAGCTTTTGTGAGCTTCTTTCAGGAGTTATATACTGACAACGTGAAAGGGACACAACCGGAGATAAGAGATTGGCTAAAACAGGACACACTACCCAGCCTAAATATCACTCAGCAGACAGCTCTCAACCAAGAGATCTCCATGGCAGAAATAGATATTATCATCAAGAATCTAAAGAATGGGAAAGCTCTGGGCCCCGATAGCCTACCCAATGAGATATACAGAACCCTGAAAGAGGAAATCACCCCCTTCCTAGTAGGGATGCTTAACACTATATACACACAGCAAGCACCCCTCCCCCCACATGGAGTGAAGCAGGGATTACTTTAATACTCAAACCTTATAAGTACCCAAAAAAATGTGAATCTTACAGGCCAATTTATCTGCTAAATTCCGATTACAAAATGTACTCACAAGTCCTGCCTAATCGATTGGATAAGGTACTAGGAGATGTAATAGGCACAAACCAGAAGGGCTTCATTAAGGGAAGACAGCTCTCTGATCTGACACAAGACCTGGTGTGTGCGATAGATGTAGCCTCTACAACGGGGGTCCCCCTTATCCGTCAATATGGGTGATGCCGCCAAGGCCTTTGATAGAGTTAGTTGGCCCTATCTGTACGAAGTGATAAATCAAAATGGTCTTGGTGGTAATTTCCTCCATGCTATCCATGGTATATATGCTGCCCCCACATCAAAAATACTGATCAACGGCTCTCTAACCACTATCCTTCGGATAAATAGGGGAACCCGTCAAGGCTGCCCACTTTCGCCGCTGTTGTTTAATTTGTATTTGGAGCCTCTTGCAAGGAGCATAAGAGTAGACCAAAGAAACCCCCCATTTCAGCACGGGGACTGGTATAGGAAAGAGGCCCTATACGCAGATGAATTGATAATCTATACAGCCAATTTGGAGACATCTTTACCAGTAGTCATGGAACTAGCGGGCAGCTTCGGGCAAATCTAGGGCTATTTAGTCAATGAACCTCAGACTGAGACTATGTCATGGAACAACCCCGTCCCCACCCACCTTAAACACCTGGATAAGACAGAGTTCAGATACCTAGGAGTACGAGTGACACAAGACTTGGACAAAATGGCGGATATCAACTTCACTTGACTTATGCAAGAGACTAAAAAACTTTTGCAAAGTTGGGCTCCCCTTCCGCTCTCCATTCCAAGAAAGGCTAACCTAGTTGAAATGACAGTTCTCCCTAAATTTACTTTTATTTTTAACACTCTCCCTTTGTTCTTTAAGCCTGCTTGGTTTAAAAAACTTCATGGGCAACTCAGTATTTTTATATGGAGGAGCAGGAGTGTGAGAATCTCCTGTAAAAAACTCAGGAAGAAAAAGCTGGAGGGAGGAAAAGCACTCCCGGATTTCCAATTGTATTACTGGGCCTTTTTCTTGAAAAATACTAGGCAATTGCTGACGGCACCCCAGAACATGCTGATGAGATACAGGGCTCTAATAAGCAACTTAGGAGACAAAGGCAAAGCTTTTTATTTAAATTTGGCCATGCTAAATTAAAAAAAAAAAATCAATTTAAGACTCTAATTGCAACATGCAGAATTTGGATTCAGGTCAATTTTTTTTTAGAGATTCCATACTACAGCTGCATGGCGCCAATCTGGAACTCCCCAGGGACCCCGTTATGTTTGAAGGACAGTTTAGCCTCCCCACTGGTAAACGTTGGTTTACTAAGATTGGGTCAACTCGCGGAGAAAGGTACGCTACTAACATGGGCTGCCCTTAGCCAGAGCACAGACTTCAACGTATCCAGATTCAAATACTACCAGTTGGTCAGTTGGTCGCAATCCCTATCAAACCTCGGGGTGAAGTCGGAGGTCGAGAAGAATTTAGTGAAGATGCAAACTTACAGGAAGGAAGTGTCAAAGTGGTACTGGGCACTGGTACAAGGAGACAATGGTGGGGGGACCCTGGCCAAGGAAATCTGAAAGCTGGACATGCCAGGCTGCGATATCCAAATTTATGGCAAAATTTATGGCAAGTGTCTGCTGCTACACTATGGGCTTCAGTAACCTCAGTAACCTCAGCACCACTCAGGAGGAATCATTTGTTTACCATATACAGGGCCTACTGGTCTCCCAAGAAACTCGCTGAGATGGGAGGAAATAAAAGAAGATGCTGCCCGAAATGTCAACTGGAAAACTCAGATGATATACATCTGTTTTGGCAGTGTCCAGCTATCCAGCCCTTCTGGCGAGAAGTGAGTAAAGTATTAAAAAAAATCCTGGATCGTGACATTGAGGTAAGCCTTCCTTTGGTGATATTTGGAGAACAGGAGGCAGATAAAACAGCCTTGGGGAAAAATACCACGTCTCTGCTTTTTACATTAATAACCACCGCACACAGGGAAATTTGTCTAATGTGGGTCTCTGAACTCACCCCTACCTGTGCGGGCTGGCTACGTTTTTCAAGACACATAGCTAGATGGGCTCGTACAAGAAAGAAAAAATGTGGGGCCCCTTTATTTTACTTGGTGGGGTATGTGAAATAACTTTTCCTCTAGGTTGCTTATTTCTGCCTAGTCCAATGATTAAGACAAACTCAATGAGTTGACGAGATTAGTGGTGGCTACCATTAGACGTCTTATCAACTGCGAGTGGGAAAAGGCTGGCTCCCGGTTGCACAGATCTTGGAAGGTGCGTGGCACTCTGATCCTTCAGACCTTCGGTTAGATCTTGCTCCCTGCCTTTGTCAAATATGAGGAATAAATAAAAAAAAATACATCATCTGCATTCAAAAGAAATAATTGGAAACAGTATTGAATTATTTCAAATGAAAAAAGCAATGGGAAGTCCCATTGAGTGTATGGGAAAAGAAGCTTGTTGTTTTCCCTAGTTATTCCCCACTGGAGAAGGTGGACGATTTGATGAGCAAGATGTACAGATTGCAGCTTCAGAATTCAGATCAACAAGAATATTTTGTGAAGATGCAAGATTTCAGCAGTACATCCCATATCCCATATATATTTCATCTTCTTTTTGAAAGTGATTTGTCTGCAGTGAACCACATATTAAAAACATGATTACATTTTCAACATATTTCCTGCAAAACAGTTCATGGACAAAGTTCAACAAAGAGATGAAAATTTAGAATCTCAGTTAATAAATTTGATAGTGTGCCAACGTGGTACCAATGAGTATTGGTATTGTTGTCATGGAGAACTTAAATGCATGTTAAGAAACTTAGGTACTCCTACATGGTTTGTAACATATGCGTGGGAAGATTTACTTGAATTTCTACGAGAAGCAAGTTCCAATGTTAAAAAACATTGAAATGAAGACAGCTGGAAAACTGTGTTCCTTGGATCCTGTAATTTGTGCAGATAATTTAATCATAGGTTGCAAGCTATGATGTCTTTTATCAGCAATAAAAATAATCCACCTCTTGGAGACGTTATTGATTTCTTGTGGAGAAAGGAGTACCAAGCCATAGGTGCTCCTCATATACACATGCTATTATGGATAAGGAATGCTCCAAAATTTGGAAGTGATATTGATGAAACTGTTTTGTCTTTCATCGAACAGTATGTTACATATGCTATTTCAAGAGATGGAGGAGAAAAGAGCTTGAGACAGCAAGTTTTATGGTTTCAAAGTCATCGATGTGGGAAATACTGTTGATGAAAATACAAGTGTAAAGGAAAATGTATACAAAATGTCATTTTGGATTCCAACGTCCTATAATTTCTAAAGGAAGAGTAAATAGTTTTTTGTCAGCAGAAAGGCATACAATAACTCGGAAATCTTCCAAGAATACAAACAACTTAAAAAGAACAGAAGCGTCAAAGTACATTCATCACTACAATCCAGTTATTTTGAAAATGTGGAATGCAAACATGGATATCCAGGATGTTGCAGATAATTTAATTGCTGTAGCTCGCTATGTTACATCATATATAACCAAATCTGAAAAGACAGAGATGAAAGAAATGTGGGATGACATTTCACAAGAGAAAAGTCTTAGCAAGAAATTGTACAGCTTCAGCTTGAAAATGCTTTTCCATCGAGAGATTGGATCCTATGAATGTTCGGATCGCTTGAGCTCAGCCAGTTTATATTCAAAGTCAAGAGGAATCATTTGGGTAAGTCTAAGTCTTGCCACCACACGAAATAGAGTATTGAAATCTCTACAAGAAATTGAATTGAATTGAATGAACCAGAAAGTACAGACATTGTTAAAACTAATATGTTGGATACGTACTATCCAAAAAGGAATCCACATCTTGAAAATCTATGTCTGTATGAAATACTTCAACATTACAGCTTTAAAAGAAAAGTTACAGAAAATATAAAAGAAGAAAAATATGCAGTAATTGGATGTGACAAATGTTTGCTAAAACATGCCAAAGGAAATCTTATTAACCACAGAAAACTCAGTTGCGAAAGTCCAGATAAAAGGGAATTTTTCTATTAAGCACTTCTGCAACTGTTCAAGCCTTGGCATACTGAAACAGAATTACTTGGAGTTTTGATTGCTATGAAGATTCTTTTAATGCAAGTAAAGATAGTATTCAGTGCACAATTTTTCCTACATATCTACAAATGTTAAATGATGAGATTGAACAAGAAAGTACTATTGCAGCTGAAATAGCTAGAGAAAGTTCTCAAGATAGCCAACGTTCTGGTCCACTGAGTCAAGATCCACTGGGACAACCAATTATCGAAAATGAAGCATCAATAGCCATGATTGAGGTAGAAACTGAAATGCAACAAGCACAACAGGATATTATTCAGTTGGAAAAGTTAGAAGAAAAACGAAATATTGAACAGAAAGAAATATATCTATAAGTCAAAGAACAGATATAAAAAATTTTGCTGCCTGAAAAAAAAGAATACCAATGTTCATCATCTAAACCTATTCTAATGTACATCAGTGGTCAACATGGAACAGGAAAAATGTTCTTGATTAAAGTTTTGACCAGTTATCTACACAAAACTACAGAATCACATTTATCTTGTGTTGTAACAGCTCCAACTGGATTAGCAGCACACAAAATTAAAGGGATTACTTTACATTGATTACTTATGCTACCAGTTGAACATGATAATACATTGGAATACCAAAAGCTATCTGGAAAAGCTTGTTATGAAGTCTCAATAGTACTGAAGAAAATGAAACTTTTAATCATTGATGAGGTGAGCATGGTATCAAACTTAATGCTTGCCTTTGTACATTTAAGAATGCAACAGATTTTAAAAACAGATTACGATGTTCCGTTTGGAGGAAAACATTTAATTGTGTTCGGAGATCTACTGCAACTTACTCCTGTAAAAGGACAACCAATGTTTTAAAACACTTGTCCATGAAGACACTTGGAAATCTTTGGGAAGTATTGGAAAAACAACAAATAGTGGAAATTGAAGCTATTGATAAAATTGAACAGCATGGAGTGACTGATCTTCTTACAGAGAAACTACAGGCTAAATTGGATTCTTTGTAAATGTTTGCATCTAAAACTGCAGAAATAGAAAAGACGTTACATGTATGTATAAACTGCTGTGAAATCAATGGCACAATTTGAATGTAGAAGAAGGTTTAGTAAATGGAGCAATGCAAAACATTGTTGATTTTGTAAAATTTCATAACAGAGAGGGAATATAATTTTTGATTATAAAATTTGATCAGATTAAAGAGGTAAGACAGATTGGGTATTGTGCTGTACGTTTTTTGCTTGTAAAAGATTTGTATGTTTGCAGACAATAGTTTCCTCTGTCTTTAGCATATGCAGTAACTATTCATAAATCTCCAGGTTTAAGTATATACACTGCTTTTGTAAATATTGGAAGTACAGTGTTCAAAGAGGGAATGGCATACATTGCATTGTCTTGAGTAAGAACATTGTCTGGTTTGTATTTGATAGATTTTGATGACAAAAAGGTTAGTGTTGATGCAAATTGTGTAAGAGAGTACAATTGTTTAAGAAGACTTTATACTCCTTATTTAGATGAATATCCCATATATGAGAAACGTATAGTGTGTCCTAAATGGAAATATGTCAAAGATGCAATTGAGGTTCAAAAAAAGAAAACAAATGAAGAGAAACTTGAAGGCGTAAAGAAAAAGAAAATGGAAACTGTTGATGACATTGAAAGATACTAGTTGGGAAATAGTTCAGGTATCAACTGTTATGCTAATGTGATTCTGAATGTTGTGTTTTATCTACAAGATCTTCATCATGAAATCATGGGAAATCGTGAAAAAAGATTCTGTTCTTTACTACATCAGGGGGCATATTCACAAGAAGCTATCGCCGAATTAACGGCACTTTATCGCAGCCAAAGTCGTGATAAATTTACCCCCCCATTCACAAGCCAGTGTAAACAGCCCACAGCACCAGTTTACCCGTGATAGCAGCCGCAAAAAACATCGCCACAGAGGACCCTCGCAAATATCGCTAATGAGATGCAGAGTAGGCGTTCCTGTGACAAAAGCCGAGACAACAGCACACCTCAACATTCACAACGACCAGCCACATCTGCGATAAAAACACAAAACAGGCGATAAGGCGCATTAGCGCCAGAAAATCTACACCTGCTCTGACCTGTTGTAAATTCGGACGGCAGCCAGCACCACAAAAGGGAGCACAGCCCAGGGCCACATCCGAAGGGCAACAGATGCCATGGAGCAACTCTTCATGCGGCCCGGACACCCAAGAGGGCCACAATACCCACCGCCACCACCCCAGGACCCCATCCCACACCCGGAACACCCCCCGGGACCACCCCCAACCCCGGACTAAGAAATTGCACACCAACACCACGAATCCCAAAACAAACATCTTGCCTGATGTCGCACAAGCAGGAAAATAAAAATACATGCGTGGCCAGAAAATGGAGAATCAGTCATACAGCAATTCAACCACCAACACAAAACACCAGACAAACAAAAGCAGAAACAACCCCTAGGATGAGTCCTAGCTGCTCCCACTGGACAATACGTAGCACACAGCCCGGTAGACCAAATCCAAGAGAAGAAGGTGTGCCATGCGCGCAACAAAGGAAAGAGAGGGAGAGAGCGAGGGAGAGAGATGGAGTGAGATAGCACAAGCAGCGCAAGGCCACACGGGCACCTGGCTCCACATGCCAACATGTGTGTGTGCATCGCCATCCATACAACATGAGCCCAAGGCCGTGTCCCAATCTCAGCGCCAAAGCCACATCACATTCCCAAAATGAAAGTAGTAGTCAGACAAACATTAGGGATGAAAGCACCATTGTCCCAATGCAGAAGGCGGGAGGACACCTGCACCTCTGACCTTGGTCCCGAACGCGCCTTGAACACCCTGATAGAGATGCAATGGCAGATGGGGACAACTCCCACACCACGCATTCCGCAAATGAACCATCCGACTCATCCACAGCCCACACATAGAAGCCCCTGCCTGTGGTACCCCCGCATGGGATGCCCTTGACACCCACGGAAACAGCAACCCATGCCCCATAACGTTGCACACACATTCGAATCATTGCTCAGAGCTGTAGCATATCCTCCACACAACAGCCGCAGTCCAGAAGAGGTGCCTGTTCACAAGACGCACCAACCCAATGGCAGGCCATACCGGCACATGCACAACCCCCGTCACATGGAACAGTACCGTGCACGTATGCTGCATTTACTGGGCGCACTGCCACTGGCAGTGCTGCGGATCAGTTACAGGCTCAGCTTCCGCATTGCCCACGTCACCTGCGTCCAGCCCTGGTTCCACTGCCGAACATGCACATTCAAGTGTCCCATGGATGTCTGCCTATCCAACACAACTGTTGATGAATTGGACTATGACTTGTGTCTGCGCCCCCTGTTGGATCACGAACAGGAGTGTAACCGAGACAGCCGTGCATGGGATGTCTTGACATACTGCATATGTACTGGTAGTTGTGCATGGGAGATTGCACAATTTCTCGTGTGCAGTGACCACATCGAGGCGCTCCCCTATTGGGCTGTGTTGCAGATCGGTGAGACGGCGTGGGCTGAGCACACCTGCCCAGACTACCTAATGGATTGGCTCACCCTGGTGTTTCTTGAACACGACAACGACGTACTATTGGAACACATTGCACATGAAGCTGCACGGGCATTCATGGACGAGTAACTACATACCTGCAGCCACATCCTATTGCCAACCACAGCACATGGCCCAACAACTCGTGGCACAGTGGGGATTGCTCACATATCCCACCAAAACAGAGGACACATCTGCCTTCGGTCAGGCTCTGGATGCATGTGCGTGGAATGACGCGTGTGCACACACACCTGTGCAAGGCGACGCAGGTCCATGGTCCGAGCAACGTCGTCTGGCAACATTGCCAATTCGGGCACACTTCTGGGTGTGAGCACACACATGGTGATGTAGTACAACATGTGAACCTGTCGGACCCTCACACCTGATCACTGTCGGCAGAGCAGACAATCGGCGCAGCCCAGAGGCAGAGCACCATGCAGACCCCAGGTGCAGTGAGTCGTGCCCCCTCACACGGGGCACTGTGCAGACACCAAACAACACATGGCTCGTCCAGCAAGGCAAGGTGGGCTGTGAGCGTTGCCATCCATGATGAATCTTGTCCATTTCAGCCCCAACATTATCTGCCCCTCGACATGTACCCATGCTGCGTGTAAGTGTCTTAAGCATGTCCCTGCCTGTTGTGGCCGTTGCCTTGTCCGTACTGACACGCACATGCCAATAAAGCCTATGCCACTCCACTGGTGTCTCTAACTGTGAGGTGTGTTGTTAAGATTGTCCACTTGTGTGCCACAATGAGCCTCGTCCCAACACAGGGAGGAACTGACTGTCGCATGTGCAATGGGGGTGTGTCCCTTTGGCAAGCTCCGCCTCTGTGAGCCAGACATTGTTTTGGGATAGGTGCTGGACGACATGTGCACTTACATGACTCCAGCCATGTGTGTATGGTGTCCAACCTCTGCCCATGTGGAGAAATGTCATACATCACAACAGAATGTGTCCACACAGATGTGTGTAAGTCGGTATGCGATGTGAAGTTCTGTGGTCACACTTGGCGTGGGATACCACTCCTGGCCTGCCACCGTTTTGGTCACTCCTACACACAGCCCTATTCAACACATGGACGTGTGCCTAAGTTGGGGTGTTGTGAGATTGCTGTTGATGTGCAATGGGGTCACAGCTAGTACTCACCTTCACAGTCATCCAATTGGCCATGTGTCTCAGGGATAGACATGCGCATAGATGTCAGTTAGCAGGGTGTACCTTCATGTGTAATCATCGTCCCCACATCCAGCCATACTTCCATACGTGAGTGAACATAGTGATGACACATCTGTGTGATTCAGAATGTTTTATTCACATTCAGGTGATTGACGGAGCTGGAGCTGTAGCTGCCCATCCAAGCCCACAACACATGGAGGCCCAGTGGTGGCCCCACCTGAGTCCTTTGGGGAATGCACAGTGATTGGGAAGAGGGAGAGTGCAGTCCGCAGCAGGATTGCTGTGTGATTGTCCAGCGGTGAAGCAATGGCAGTCCGTGTCGGGGTCCGGGTGAATGTCGCAGGGTGTTCCGGAGGTCAGTAGGAGGTATTTCCCAGAGCATGATGCATAGGTCATGACCAGGCAGGGACAGGCCATATGGCGGTGATGGATGCTACTGCCTCCTTCCTCACACAGTAGTTCCCATCCCCTTCTCACTCCCCTGATACGGGTTCTGTGTCCGGTGTGTGTGGCGGGGTGATGGCTGCATGGCTGTGTGCCTCTGACACATCAGACTGCGTAGATGATGGGGCAGCATCACAGTGTGCCAGGGGCACATCAGGGTTCGGAGCTGTGTGTGTAGATGTTCCCGCTGCAGTCATCTGGGAAGGGCTCAGTGGCAGCAATGGCAAGTTGGTGTACTGCAGGGCGTTGCTGTTCCCAGACACTACTCGCTGGTGTCCAGCAGTGGGAGACATACTTCCAGCCTGCATCTGCTCCATGGTGTCCATTACCCTCCGCATCTGTGCCAACTCTGTGCTGTCATGGCTGGTGCCTGTCTGACCAGACAGTGCTTGTATTAGACTCATGGCACCAGCGAGGTTAGCCAAGGTCTGTGGCGGAGCATGGTGCGTACAGGGGGTGTCCAATAGGGACTGTACGTGGTCCCTAGTGGGACTCAGACACCCACGTATGGCATCGAGTTTGGCTGCCACGAGCTCGAAACCCACCCGCAGCTGATGAGCCAACTCCACCTGGCAACCCAACACACGACGTTGGAATTCCATGTATTGGTCGGGTGGGTCCTGGGAGACAGCCGTGGTGGTGTGTGTTTCCTGCGGTGTGGTCTGTGCAGGTGGTGGGGTCACCTCGAGGCAGCTGGCCTGGCCTGCTCCTGGGGTTGGGGTGCAGAGGCTGTCCAGCATCCGTTGGAGGGTGTCTTGACATGTGTGCAGGTTGTCCTCTTCATCATCAATGGTGGGATGTGTGGTGTGCTCTACAGGGGGTGTTGTTTGTCCCTCTGCAATGTAAAGGGGAGATGCAGGTTAACAGAGTTTCACATGTATGGTGATGATTTGCAGATGTTCACATTCAGACTGCATGCCAATGTACATTGTGACTGTTTTGGGGGAGCTGGCTATTTGATGGCAGTCAGTGTGTTTTTCGACTACATGACAGATGTGTGGTAGTACCCGTACATTATCATCACACAGTGTCAGGCAATGCCAGATGTGGGTGGACAGTTACTATGCACGAGAGGAACCTGTTGTGGGCTCTGTCCTGTGGTGCTGGTGTTGCACTTTGTACCACATTGCCTTCATTGCGGATGTCCTGTGATTGCTATGTGTGTGTGCTGCATTGTGGGGGAGTTGCCCCTGCAGCTCTGATTTCTTGTAGCCTTCTCCCTTTGAGGCGGGGTGCCTTTGAATTGTGTGCTTTTCGGGGCCTGATTTGCTTTTGACTTGGGTCATGTGTGCTCACGGACTGTTTTTGTGGCCTGGTGCATTGTTCGTCTGCTGCGTGTATTGTAAGGCATGGGTTGTGGGTGCACGTGGACACGTCGGAGTGTGACCTGCTCCTTTACGGATGTGATACGCACTTGGCTACCTCCATGTCACTTCGTGGGCCATGTCATTTTTTTGGGGCAGCTGCCATTCTATCGGACATGCAGTGTTACTTTCATAGTCAGTGTGGGTTACGGAGCCGCTGCTTTGCTGTATTTCAGCACATGTGCACGGGTGGGTTGTGATATTAGTGATAGGGGGGGCCTCTCTGTGCACATTGTGGATGGGGGCCTACTTGGCGTTTCTATGTGTGCTGCAGTGTGCCAAGGCATTCAGGGATATGTTCCACGGTCATTGTGGGTGTGCTGTGTGCTGCGCGTAATTGTGTATGTGTGCCATTGTGGCCATCTCCCCCCGTCCCCCCGTCCCTAGTGGTTACTCACCCTGTTGCTGTTGGGTCAGGTCGTATCGTGCTGTGTCCAGGCCCCCCAATCCTGCCACCGTCTCCTCACTGCTGACTGTGGCCACCATTTGCACCAGCTCATCCAGCTCCTCCTGTGTCGCAGGACTCCCACCTCCAGTCGCCGTTGCAGCCTCCCTGTTGGCAGCGAGCTTATGTTTGGTCTGCCTTTTCAGATCATGCCAGCGCCTCTTGACCTCCTCCAGTGACCTCCTGGACACTCCGACTGCATTGACGTTGGTGGCGATGGCCTGCCATATTTCGGTTTGGGTTGCCAGTGCTGCAGTGGAGGTGCCGAACAGTTGTTGATGGTGTTCGGTCACCCCGTGACGATGATCTGGTCTTCCTGCGGACTGTACCCGGTCTTCCTCTTCCTCTTGTCCTTGCCCTTCCCCGACAGCGGGGTTCCTGGATGGTCCTCCTTAGGGCTAGTGGTGTTCGGCTTGTCCTCTGCACTTGTTCCGGGTGCATCCATGTTGCTACGCAGTTTGAATTGTTTTTGGGCTTTTTTTTCCGTTCTTTTATGGTGCTTTTTCCCACCTGACGCGTGGGATTTACAGGCCTGTGGCTGGTGTTCGCTGATTTCTGTACCGCGATTGGCCTCATCGCATGATTTCTCGCGTTTCGCATTTTTCGGCGTGGTGTTGATTTTCACGCTGGCATTTGGCAGCGTTATCTGGTGACTATCGCATGGTACCGCATTGTTGTGAATTCCACGTTGACACGGGGTTATTTTCCCGTGATAGGCTGCGTTATTGAAAGTTGCGTTACGCTACTCTTGCGGTAGTTATCACATGTTCTTGTGAATATATCCCCATGTATTTCAACAGTTGGTAACTGACAGAAGTAAAATGCATACTGCTTCTGGCATTCAGCATCTTTTGGATTTATGTACTGGTTCTTTGACATTTACTCTTGATATATAACAAGATGCAGAAGAATTTCTAATCCTTATGCTTGGAGTATTAGAACATGAAGGAATGCAGATTGCTAACCTATTTGGACTAAGTTACAGATGGAATCATAAATGTGAAGAGTGTTCATTTAGTTCTACCACTGAAATACAAACAGAACGATTCATATACTTGATGATACCAGACTATAAATCAGTACATTTTAACAAACTGATCAAAACAGCCAATCAGGACATGAGATGTTCGCATTGTAGATCAGAGAGAGATTTGGAAAACATCTAATTTTAATGCTACAACGTTCTAGAGCAAATGGAAGAAAATTGGAAACCAAAATTAAAAATGTTAATGCAAGTCAACTATCTATTTCAAGAAGAACATTTATAGCAGTGGCTATTATTTTCCATGATGGACATACTACAACATCTGGACACTATACTGTGGGGCAGATTTACAAGAAAGTGACGCATCTGTATAGATGCGTCACTTTCCCTGCGCCACCCTTAGAAACCCTTGCGCCACCATAGATGCGCCGTATTTACAATACGGCGCACTATGGCGCAAGGATTGACAGATGCGTCAGAAATTCTGACGCATCTGTTGGCGGAAAAGTCACGCATTGCTGGAGTCGTGTCGCAAGCACGACGCAACTCCAGCAATGCGTGTTGAGGCCTATTCCCACTACACTGCGTCACTACTTACGCCTGCTTCAAGCAGGCGTAAGGTTTGACGCAGTGGCGTCCTAAAAGTGGCGCATTGAAATCTTGTAGATTTCACTGAGTCACTTTTACGAGGCCTTCCTGCGTGGGAACGCCCACCCTGCATACATTATACCTGACGCAGGTATAATGTGACGCAGGGCTTTACAATGTGACGCATCTCCCTAGATGCGTCACGTTGTAAATAGGCTGCATTTTTTGCGTCGCCGTTGCGTAAAAAAAAGTGACACAATGGCGGCGCAAGAAGGCGCAAGGGGCTTGTAAATCTGCCCCTGTGTATTTAAAGTGTAATAAAGGATGGACACATTGCAATGATGCCCACTTGGAATTCAAACCTAGATTGCCTTATGAATTACCAAATTCATATTTGTTTTTTTTTAAGCCAAAGTTTCGAGTACATCATTTGGCCTATTGGGAAGACGTGAACAGAAAGTAGACAGGAGTGCAAACTATTAGTATTTATAATTAGTGTTTGGAATATTATTTGTGCTAAAAAAACTCAAAACCCTCCTGTACACAGAAGCCTGGGCCTAACTATATTACCATCCCACCTGGAACTGACGCTGATCTTCTTGAAGCGCTTAGAGACCTGTTGGTATTAGGCGCTATACAAGTCGAAATTAACATAACATAATTGATATTGAATTTGGAAAATTGTGTTTAAAAGGATACAGTTTATATATTTGTCGTCTATATTGTACCAGATAAAAATGAGAGTCTACATTTTTGCAAATGTATTTGAGATTAATAAAATAGTTAATGTAGATGAAAGAAGTAATTACCAAAGTGTAGATGGAAAAACACATAGCTGCACATATTGAAAATGATGCTCTAAACTGATTTTCTTTTTTTTCTACAATCAATTTGATTGTGTTTTTCCCCGCTGTTCAATGATGATACTACATTGAAATCACTGTGTATGGTGAATTTAAGTAGAATCTGAGAACAGCAGAAAAGGGAAACTGGAAATGTTATGTAATTCTAAATTTATGTTGTGTTCTTAAAAGTATAATATTATAATTTCTGTAATATATTATCATTAAATAACAGTTTTTCTTCTTCTTTATAGTAGCTACTGTTGAAGTTTGAAAAGAGTTTTAATGCTGTTTAGGACAATACTACTCTACAATAATTCTACTGAGTAATGTATCTAAATTACCTGAAAGGTAAGAATACATAATATAATATGCATGATAACGTGAATTTTTTTTTACTGTTTCATTATATGTTATTTGTTTCTAATATAAATAATGTTGATCCTTTCCACTATTTGAAAATTATCATCATTTTGCTCATGCAATCAGCCAGGCAGTCATTATTTTACAAAGACACTACCCATGCACACATCCATTCTCTCAAGCACAACTCTTGCACTAATAGGATAACCCAGGCATTACCCTTGCATTCTTCCTTTCACACAGGCACTACCTATGCACTCATCAAATCACCCAGGCACTACCCCTGCACTCATGCAATTACCCAGGCATTACTCATGCACTCATACAATCACTCAGGCTCTACTCTTGCACTCAACCATTCACTCAGGCACTATACCTGCACTCATCCATTCACTCAGGCACTACCCCTGCACTCATGCAATCACCCAGGCACTACCCATGTTATGTTATTTTAATTTATTACGTGCACGAATCAGCCCAAAGGGCTATCTCGGCGCGAGACAAGGGCATAGGACAGGCTGGAGTTGACTAGGATAGGTGAGTCCTAAGTGCCTTACTAAGCCCTGGCCTTCTTAAACCTGGGGACTTTAAGCAGAGCTTTGTTACTGGATCTGAGGAGTCTCACTGGAGTGTAGGGCAGAATCTTACAGCCAGAAAGGAAGGCCCTTGGTTGTGAAAGGCACGGTGGGTTAGGCAACATAATTTAAAAATGATTCAGTTTTTTCACCGGAAGCCAATGTAGGGACCGCAGAAGGAGGGCTGAGGTCAAGCGCGGAGGGAGGTTGCAGACAAGGCATGCAGCAGTGTTTTGAAGCATCTGAAGTTTGGACAGTAGATTCTCATTGATGGATGCCAGAAGTGAGTTGCTGTAATCAAGGTGGCTGATTACCAAGACTTGAACCAAGGTTTTCCTTGAGGAAAGAGGTAATAGAGGGAAAACTCTTCTCAACAGGCATAGCATATGAAAGCCGGACACTGTGGTGGCAGTGAAGTGTTCCTTCATAGACACCAAGATTTTTACTACCAATTTGGGTGAAGGGCTGGGGCCCACTTCAGCTGGCCACCATTCTGGGGCCCAAAGAAGTTGGGCTTAACCGAATAGCATAATTTCAGTTTTTGTAGGATTATGTTGCTGTCGGTTATCCAACATCCAGGTAGCTATGGCCTTCATCCCGGAGGAGAACAGGGCTTTCGATTTGGACAGGTTAGAGCAAAAAGAGAAAAGTAGCTGTGTATCATCAGCGTATGAAATAATCTCAAATCCAAAACCTCTCGCTATCTTAGAGAGAGGGGCCATGTAAATATAAAAAATGTAGGGCTCAACAGGAGCCCTGGGGAACTCCGTAGGTCAGTGGTATTGTTCTGGACCTATAGGGGCAGAGGATTATTGTTTGGGATCTTTGTGACAGGAAATACGCAAAACATTTAAGGGTCATTCCTTGAATCCCTAGATCATGGAGTCTGTCGAGAAGTCGGGGAAGATACACTGTATCAAATGCCGCTGACAGATCTAATAAAACCAATATTGTCAGGACATTAGCCTCAAGCGAACATTTAATATGGTCAGTGACTGCAAGCAAGGCTGTCTCAGTACTGTGAAGGGGTCTAAAACCAGACTGAGAGCTGTCTAATAGTCTGTTGGTCTCAAGGTAGATCAGGGGTTCCCAATCTGTGCGCCGCGGCTCCCTGGTGCGCCCTACAAACTAGCCAGGGGCGCCGCGCTCCAAAGGTTTCAGATTTTCGAATTCAAGTCATTAAATTGCTGGTAACATCTTAGAAATGTGAGTTATTTAGTAAAAGCATAAAACCTCTTTGTCCACCAGATGGCAGCAGAGCATTCTGTATTGTGAGTGCAGAACTGAATGTTACTAATGGAGATGGGTTACTCATATTTCCTATTTAAGAAGCCAGCAACCAAGAGCTTCTGCGTGGCAAGAGGTCACCAGTGGCCAACCCACCACAACCTGAGTGACAGTGGTCATGGTATCAGGCTGCTATAGAACACAGGAAGGTAAAGCGATTTGTAATGCAGCTACCCTAGAACATACAGGGCCCATTTTAAATGTGTGTAGCTGGAGCCCAACTATCAATGCACTGGATATAAGCAGCACCCTCCAGGGTCATACAGTTCCCGAAATACATTTGGAAGAGGAGGCAAAAAGTTTGGTCGTTTTTCTTGAAGGATTAGGCCGGGAATTACTCCAGAACTGAGGGAAACAGTGCTGTTTTAAAATTAAAAAGAGAAAGAAGAAACACTACCTGCCCCAACATGGAGCGAATTTGCCTTGCTTCTGGAGAGCTGGAGTCTGGTGGTTCTGAGTGTCAGTAAAGGGAATCAACTGAGAGAGGCTGGAGGATAGTGACCACTGCTTAGCTTGACTAAGATCTGCTCTGAGGTGCCCTATATGCCCTTATTCCACCACACCTGCTGCTGCACCTGCATTTCCCTGACAAGCAGCGCTGAGCCCATCAGGGCCTGCATACCTCCTCACCACCCACTCCAAAAGTTTTCCTATGATGAGGGGCCAGAGAGCGATTCATACCCACCTATGAACCTTTGTTCAATGACAAGCTGCAATAAACCTAAGTTTGTCCCTCATACCAGTGTAGCACTTTCGACCTCTACATTGGCAGTTCTGACAGTGCCATTTTCAGTTGCTTCTGCCGACTCTGCAGCACTGCAGAACACATCTGCTCATCAGGAGACACACCCTGAGCTAAAACGAAACTGAGATAGGAAGAAAGCACAACCGACCCCCAGCAGGGTGCTTGAGCAGCGCAGTTCCACCAATGCTGCCCAACAAGAACAGTGTGTTCCATCTGCAGAACCAAGTTAGATATAGCCTTGCAAAACTGTGCCCTGACTTTGCGCTTTAACTACAAAGATAAACTTACCATTAAAGCTGTATTTCTGTCATAGATGGTCAGACAGCCCACATCATAGTTTTAGCTACAAAGTAACCACAAACATTTACTCTGAGAACAGATTGCAATACTTGGCTCTCTGAAGTTATAAAGTACATCTTCCTAAGGTAAATTACGTCATTTTTCCTCTTATAAATATAAAAGAATTGACATTTATTGTGTGTGATAAATGTCCCAACTGAACTAGGCGTTCCATCCCATTCTACACTACAGAAGTACCCCATGACTGTTCGGCATGTCATGGGGTACATGACCCAACTTTATCCCAATTATTTTCATGGAGAAAAGTGTAAGTACTCCCGCGGCTGGGCTTACATCCATCCACCTGCAAAAACATGTCACATAATAGGGAGCCGCGGCCAACGGCCAATAAGCCAAGGGAGCCATGGGTTGAAAAAGTTTGGGAACCACTGAGGTAGGTTGTCAATTGATGGTTAATATATCTTTCCAATAGCTTAGCCAACAAAGGGAGGAGAGAAATAGGGCGGTAGTTAGCCAAATTGGTGGGAACAGAGTTGTTTGTTTTTTGGAATGGGCCTGATCAAGGCCGCCTTCCAGTCTAAGGGCACTTTCCCAGAAGTGATTGATAGATTAATTAGGGAACAGATTTGCGGTGCTAGTTCAGAAGCAAGATTTGACAGCACTGTAGGAGGGCAGATATCTGAAGAAGAGCAAGACTTCACAGAGCTTAGAAGGTTAGAGGTGATTTCTGTGGAGATTACTGTAAAAAACAGACTAATGGGAGAGTCAATGTGAGGAGAAAGGACTGTAGGCTTCTCATGGGACTCAGGGATGATAGGTGGGAAGTTTAGGTAAATCTCCTTTATTTTGCCCTCAAAATGATCAGCCAGAGTGTCGCAGAGAGATTGGGATGGGCTTGGATCTGAGGTGCAGGCCGCTGGATTTATTGTAGGAATTGAGAACTTTGAAAAGAGTTTTTGATGAGTTCCCAGCTTCATCAATAGTTTTTGCAATATGAGTTTTGCGGGCTGTCTTGATGTTGCGGTGGTAGACTGTTATGGCCAGTTTATAGGTTATTTTATCAGCAGATAGATTAGTTGAATGCCAACTCCTTTACAATTTTTTACAAGAGGCTTTCTCAGTCCTTAGGTCGGGAGTATAACAAGGGGCGTGAGGTCTATTGGGAACATTTTTTGCCATTGCTGTAAGGGGTAATTTTGTCAAAAACGGAGTTCAGTGACATGTTAAAGTTTGAGAGTGCTAAGTCTACATCAGTGATGCCAGAAGGCAGAAGAGGCACATGTGCCTTGGCCCAAGCTAGCAGGGTGACTTTTTGCCATTATCTAGATAATTTGTTATGGAATATAGGGAGTTGGCTATTGGTCTTGTGAGCAGATAGATGAAAAACAATCAGAGAATGATCAGCCCAGAGTAAGGGTTTAGGGGAGTCGATGCTAAATACAGGAGTAATTAAAAAAATTAAGTCAAGGGTATGGCCCGCCGAGTGTGTGGGACCTAAAACTTGTTGATGTAGTCCCAAAGTTCCTAAGTCCGAGAATAGATGGTTGGTGTCGGAATTCATAATGTCATCACCATAAAAGCTAAAATCTCCCAGCAAAAGAAACTGCTGGGAGGAGATAGCGTGTGGGGCTAAAATGTTCCAAGAGACTGTGGCAGTAATTTCTTTTTGGACCAGGTGGACGATATACCAAAGCACCTTTCCAAGAGGGGTTGGGGGAGAGGCCCAATATCAAAACACAACTATTCTACCCAGTCTTCGGAGATGGAATTACCTTAATATGTTCGTCAAAAATAATTGGCAATGCCCCGCCAATCTTGTTGACCCTGTCGAGTCTGAGCATTTTAAAAATGTCTGAAGAGCTAAAGAGATGGAAGGGTTAGAGGCAGGAGTTAGCCAGGTTTCAGTGAGAAATCCTATATCGTAAGAGGAGAAAGAAAGAAGATCCCAAAGTTCCACTGCGTGTTTTGATAGGGATCTCATATTGATAAGAAAACCATTTAAACTTTCTCCAGGGGTAGGAGTGACATTGGGGCACAGTGTAGGTGTGCCAAAGGCACTGCAGACAAATGAGAGTCATTACAGCGATTGGGTTGGTGAATAGAGTGACTCTGGCTGGAGCCAAACTTTGAAATCTGCATTTGAGGCAGGTAACAGGGCCAGTTAAAAGAGGAAAAATAGAGGCACAGGTAGAGTGGTTGAGGGACTTCAACTGTTCAGTGGAGTAACTGACCGGAAGAACTACCGTCCCATCTCTCTCCTTCCCTTCGCAGCAAAGGTCACCGAGAAAATTGTCAATGCCCAGCTAACCACCTTCATTGAAGAGAACAACATCCTTGAATATTCCTAGTCCGGATTCCGGAGCAACCACAGCACTGAGACGGCCCTCCTTGCCACCACCGATGACATCCACACACTCCTCGACCAGGGCCACACCGCTGCCCTCATCCTGCTGGACCTCTCTGCAGCCTTCAACACCTTTTCCCACCGCAATCTCGCAGCCAGCCTCCATGACGCTGGCATAGGGGGAACCGCCCTCGACTGGATCCACTCCTTTCTCGCCGGCAGAACCCAGAGGATCAGACTCCCTCCCTTCCTCTCCGAACCCACAGAGATCAACTGCAGAGTACGTGAATGATCATCGTTCATCCCCATGCTCTTTAACATCTACATGGCCCCCCTCACCACCATCGTCAGAAAGCATGGACTCAGCATAGTATCCTGAACAGATGACACCCAACTCATCCTCTCACCTCACGAAGAACCCCAAAAACACCAGACTCAGCTTCCAGGAAGGATTGAAGGACGTCACAGCCTGGATGAGCAGCAGCTGCCTAAAGCTCAACTCAGATAAGACAGAGGTCCTCATCCTTGGACCCTCCCCCACAGCATGGGACAATACCTGGTGGCCCCCCGCCCTTGGAAACCCACCCACCCCTATGGACCACGCCCAGAACCTCGGCATCATCCTCGACTCCTCCCTCACCATGACTCGCCAGATCAGTGCCATTGCCTCCACCTGCTTCAACTCCCTCCGCAAACTCTGCAAGACCTTCAAGTGAATCTCCCCAAAGCCAGAAAGACCATCACCCATGCACTCATAACCAGCAGACTGGACCACGGTAACACCCTCTACCCTGGAATCAACAAATCCCTGCTACACAGACTACAGACCATCCAGAACAGCAAGGCCAGACTCATCCTTGGCATCCCTTGACAAGAGCACATGACCCAACACCTGCAAGACCTTCACTGGCTCCCCGTCCAGAAGAGAGTAACCTTCAAGCTACCCACCCATGCCTACAAATCACTTCACAGCATCGGACCCAAATACCTCAATGAAAGAGTCTTCTTCCACATACCCAAAAGAAACCTCCGCTCAGCTGACTTCCGCCCAGCAGAAACCCCGCACATCTGCAGAACCAGAGCATGGGGAAGAGCATTTTACTACATCACTGCTAAGGCCTGGAACGAACTCCCAGTCGATATCAGACACTCCCCTACTCTGCACACCTTCAGGAAGAGCCTCAAGACCTGGCTTTTTGGCTAACCCGGAGCTGCATTCATCCCCCTCCCAGTGCCTTGAGACCCTCATGGGTGAGTAGCATGCTTTAAGATTCCCTGATTGATTGATTGATTGATTGATTGATTGATTGAATAGGGATGTCCTGAAGTAAAAGGAGCAGGGGTTCTGGCTCCTGGTGATGGCCACTTTAAGTGGATTTAAACAAAGGTTGAAATATCAGGTTAAAATAGTTCAAATACAAGGCGGCAGTAATCAGCAGCAATAATAATCACCTGTACACTCATACAGTCACTCAGGCACTACTCTTTCACTCAACCACTCATTCAGGCACTACCCATACACCCATCCATTCCCTCAGGCACTACCCATGCACTCATATAATCACCCAGGCACTACCCCTATACTCATGCAACCACCCAGACACTACCCATGTACTCATGCAATCACTCAGACACTACTCTTGCACTCAACCATTCACTCAGGCACTACCCATGCACTCATACATTCTCTCAGGCACAACCCATGCACTAATGCAATAACCCAGGCATTACCCTTGCACTTATCCTTTCAGTCAAGCACTACCCATGCACTCATCCAATGACCCAAGCATTAGCCTTGCACTCATACTTTCACCCAGGCACTACCAATGCACTCATCCATTCACTCAGGCATTACACATACGCTCATCCATTCACTCAGCCACTACTCATGAACATATCAAATCACCCAAGCACTACTCTTTCCCTCATTCATTCACTAACGTATTATGCATGCACTCATCCATTCACTGAGACACTACTTATGCACAATTCTTACATTCATCAGACACACATTCATGCAAGCAATCACTTTCACCACATGCAGTTTTTCTATTTTTAACCAGTATAGGTGGTTCTGTGAGAACCTATTTTTTCTGAACAATTTTGTATTTTTTTGTATTTTCTAACAATTATTTGTTTTTTGGGGTATTTTTGACTTTTTAGAAGAAAATAAACTTGCAGTCTCCAACATCAATGTTTCTAAAAAACAAAGAAACACAAGACTTTGGAATCCCCCAAAAATGAACACTTTTTTTAGTAGATTAATTATTGCATCAATGGATTGCTCTCCAACACACAGCATAGTTTGGCATTTTCTGCAGTTAATGCAATTTATGCTAGCATCTGCTAGTTCAGGGTAAATTTGGGGCTGAGATGTGGTGAGAAGTGCTGCAGCCGAGGTTGATGGCTGATTAGGGCCAGCCTGGGCAGCTTGCTCTCTCTTTTCCCAAGCCATGACTTCTCTTGCCAGTCTAGTACGGTGGATTGTTTCCAGGTGCTTCTTCATGGATGAAGTTCCACAAGATTAATTTTTGTTCGACCCCCTAGACAGAACTTTGTGGCAGAGAGAGCACATAAGTTTACGTGCATTAACTTTATTCTCACCTTCTGGAATGGTGAAAAATGCCCAAACTATACTTTCTTTCCTCTTCTTAATGGGTTCCTCAAGTTCTTCTAGATGCTCCAGCTGTTCTTCCTCTGGATGAGAAGATGATATTTCAAAGATTCAGAAAGTCAAAATACCCCAAAAAATAATAAGTTGTAAGAGCAGGCAGACACACCCCAAACAAGAAGAAAGCAGCAGGTGTTGGATCCTCCTTCTAACAGTATGAAACCCTTTTCAACTAATCAAAAGCTTTCTTTCAATGTTACGTGGATTCGCGCAGGGGTCTCGCACCCATCGCATATGCGTCGTGCATCCCTAAAATGTACTAAATGTAATATAAAACTGTAAATTTCTATTAGGATATTGTATTTCAAAGTTTTTCAATGGGAAGACTTTATGCCAAACAGACAAACTTAAAACATTCAAATTTCATACTTTTTTAAATACGCTGGCGTCCCAACACCTATGCGATCCCGGAAATACTTGCCGGAAGAATTTGTGTCCCCTACGCGTCCAGTATGCGATGGTGCCGCGGACATAAAAATGTGTTTTAAACATCTTAAACAACATTGCACAAGAACACTAATACTAATTTTTGGGATTGATTAATAATCCTCTTATTATTTCAGTGTAAGTATGTATTTTAGGCTTACATTCATGTAACGGATTTGCGCACCCAACGTGTACATCCGCGACCGGTATGTGATACCTTCGCGTCCACAAAAATCTGTTAAAAACATTTTAAAACAAATTTATAACTTCTTTATTTCTATTTTTATGTACTCATTAGTAAACCTCTATGTCCCAAAAATATTTTAATTTGTTCTAAATATGTATTTTAGAGTGATATTCATATAACAGATCGGCGCACCCACCGCGTAGGATCTCGTACAGTGCGTGACCCTTTTTTGTAAATTAAAATAAAAAATATAGATATAAATAAGATAGTTATCATAAGAAAATAACAAAACCTCATTCATAGTATTAAAAGCAATCATACAAAATTTAATTTAGCAGAAAATAATTAAAAAATATGCTATTTTTTTATTAATTTACTTTTTGACTTCAAAATTCTGTTATATAAAATCACACTGTACAAAATTACAAACAAGAAAACAATGTTAATTCTAATAAATAACACTATAGATCTTTGATCAGCTATGTTATATATATTTAAAAAAGTGATTATAATTATTTTAAAATTTTATAAAAATACTTAAAAATCATAGACAAAAAAGAAAAAAATAGTTACAAGAATATTTTCATAAATCAAATGGTTTAAAAAACTTTAGAAATTCACTGAAAAAAACCAAGAGGTTTCAGGGACATTATAGTTAGTAATTAGCATTTAAAAAAACCTTAGAAATTCACTGAAAAACCACAGGTTTCAGGCACGTTATAGTTAGTCTGACATTTCACTTGTACAAAACCAGAGAAATTCAGCAGTTATAATACTACAAATGGGGGTGCGCCAGGTCATGAAGTCCAGTAGACTGTAAGTAGTGTCAAAAAATCCTTTATTTCAAATTTCGTTTTTTCGTTTTTATATGAGTAAACAACACTCAGCAAACGCATTTCATTCCCTCAAGGGGAACTTCATCAGGGCTGGGAATGACATGTAAAAAGGACACAAATTGAAACTGGACATAGACAAAAAATCAACCAAAATTGTGTTAAGCAACAAACAAAATGACATACAAAAACACCAACGACACAGAACTGAAACACAAATCCATATTTGCTAGGTCCGGAGAGGTTAAACACATGTTAAATACACACTTTTACAATTAGACGGTAAGTACTGTGGTACTCAAGATTAAAATCACATATAAATTTTCATTTTTACAGTTAAAACGACCCAGCATCAATCATTTGGTTTAAAACAATGCGCCACATGCTACGTACATTCTGGTATTTTTAAGTGTTTTTGTGTTTCCACGTTTATACAGAGATAGATACATGAGAGGTATAGGCCAAAGTCAAGAGACACCACATTTAAATCCACGTACAGGTAGGGTGAGCTAAACACAAGGGTAGGTCCTCCATCATATGTTAAACTTCGTCAGTGTTAACGATAGAAACATAGATTGAGGTGGAGACACCATGTTTAAAGCCATGTATAGGTTAGATAAACTGAACACGAGGGTCAATACAAAATACAATAAATTGAGTGAGTGATAAAGTAAGACACACAAAGAGCGGGGGTGTGGGGGGCGCGGTGGGGGCAGAGTGATTGCAAGGGGTGGCCCGCGGGTAGCGTAAGTGCTAATTAGATAGTATCACACAGCGGTTGACAGACAGTACTTAGCATATGCATACCTCGTAGGGTCGTCACGTTATATCCCAAGGTGTATTGTTCCCTTATCAATTCTCCTTAATGAAACCTTAGAATATATTGAATTTTATCCAGTATATTGCGCTGGAAACCTTAGAAGTCGTTGCAGGCATAATAAGGTCTATTTGTTTGAAGACCTATTGTCAACACAGAGTCCATGTTGGCAGGGAGAAATGAGGACAATGAATATTTTGTACCCCATCCATATTGCACCCATAACTGAAAACCGTAATCTTTAGTAAAGATCCAATCGTGTGTTTCAATAAGCCATAAACAAACGTGACAAAGTGCTTTCCTATCGCATTCTGGTCCATCAGCGCTTCTCACCAGGTATTTAATATTCAAAGAATGTCAATAATGCCTTAAGCGTTCAATTTCCTGGTATGGCCTCTAAACGCCTAAGATCACCTGAACAGTAGCATACATTCATAGGTACATTGATCTGCACTCCTCTAGAGCGTCAAGTTTTAAACAGTTTCCTCTGATTCTAACAATACTTCCCCGGTAGGCCATTCATAGAGGAATACACGTTATTTCCATAATACCGTTAAAGTAGTAAAACAGGTGCTTATACAGTCACATAAAAACGAAGTGCTCCCAACATGCATTACGCAATGCCTTACGCATTGAATAAAGATTTCATATCGCACACGCACATAGAGCCATAATCCTACCAATGCGGGTACCATGTATAAACCATATCTCAATGACAAAACATCAGAGTCACACAGCCATTTTTATAAATACTGCCATAAATAAAGATTTCCTATCGCACACGCACCTTGAACCAGAATCCTACCAATGTGGGTACCATGCGTCAGCCATATCTCAATAAAAAACATCAGAATCACATAGCCATTTTTCAAAAACAAGATGCGCACTGCTAATGCCATACATCCGTCCTCAAAACAAATATCCACAAGATAGATAACTGCCGCTGCCATCACCTTACCGTTAAGATGTTCGTCCTGTTGTGTCCAAAATCGTTATACGCGCCAAATCCGTTGTTCAAGTACTCTTCGCACCTCCCTAATTGCCAAACAAACCAATCATGTACTAGCACCAAAGTGAGGTTGCCAAGCATGTAGTCACACCCCTTCCTCCCAGATATTGAATCTAAATTGTGTTTCCCACAGTCACCATCACTACATGGCCAAACTCGTAACTGAAACCAAAGTGCTGCCACATTAGATGATACTGCGGTTTGTTTCAAAATGGAAGGCAAATAGCGGGACGCTGATAATGGGGCCCCATGACCCAATATTAGTTACCGGGAAAGCGGTCCCGCCCCCTCCTCCCTGGAAATAAGTCCTAGTCGGGCTACAAACGGCAGCCATCTTGGAACGTTTAAGCTCTTATCCACCGAACATAGTGGCAATTCTTTTATAGAAACAGGTCGTGTTGAAGGATCCAACAACCATAGGGGCACCAGTCCCCTAAATGACACTTAGCATAGGGAAACCCAACCCCATTGTGAACTATATAAAATCTGATGTTGATAGTGGTCGTCACCATCACACCAGAGCCCAATTCCATCTCTGAAGGCCAGGGAACAGCAATCCCTATAAGGGGCAGTCATGGAGCTTGAAAGTCACAGGCAATTCCACTAGGTAAGCCCATTTCTCACTACGACGCAGTCACTAGCTGCCCGCTTAACAGATAGATCGCCACATGAAAGGAAGGAAACACATTCCACTGGCAGTACCCACTATAACACAGCCACTGGCTGCCCTCTTGGCAGATAGAACGCACCAGGAGGAGTTTGGAAACATAATCCACTGGTAATACATGGATTTCATAGGAGACAAATAGGCAGGCAGATGTATAGCATATGCGCATCCAGAAGGCACATGTTCAGCCACCTAGCAGCACCGTGAGATCAGGCCTGTAGCGTATACTAACAGTGACCTAATAGTGACAGTACCTATAGCTGTAAGATACAGTGTGTGTTTTTGGTGTTGTTGGGTGCATTACTACAGTGATAAATACAGGGAGGTGGTTAAACAGAAAGAGTAGAGCGACATCTAAGTGAGTTCAGTGTCAAACATTTTTAAAACAATTGTTACATTGTCATGGGTACTAGCACATGATCAGCATAAATCCAGTGCCTTCATGGGCATGGGGTCAACAGAGAGCACCCTTATTACTTAGGCTCAGACAAGATAAAAACATGCATAGTTACAGACAAATGATGTACATAAATGGTTTACAATATTCAGGGAGACTAAGGCTGCACAGTATACTAACGATCACCCAAAAAGAAATGCATCTCATTATCGGTGTTGAGGCCCTGGTCAATCGCTCTCAGCTTGCAAATCCATTAGGATTCACACTGCCTCAGATGTAGCTCCCTGTTGCCACCCCTAGGTCCAGCTTCCACCAGTTCAATGCCATGGAACCAAAACTTGGCATCCCCTGGGTGGGTCTTGCCATAGTGTTCCGCCATCGGGTATCTCGTGTCACCATTCATGATTGCCCGCCGATGTTCTTGAATCTTTAACTTGAGGCTTCTTTTGGTGCTACCCACATATATATTATTGCAGGGGCAGCCAATCACATATACCACGAAGGTAGTGTTGCAATTAATGAACCTTGTAATTGCATACCTGGCTGATCCATTGTAACAAAAGTTCTTAATTTTGTTGACCCCAAATTTACATATATTACAGGTACGGCATGTGTGGAATCCTTTGGGTTTGTCCGGTAACCAGGTAGCCCCCTTTTTGTTAGTGGTGACATAACTCGGGCAGAGTTCATTTTTAAGCATGGTCCCTCTCCTAAATGATATAGAAGGGATCCTCCTGAGTGAGGCCCCTAGGCTTGGGATCTCCTCAAGTAGGTGCCAGTTTCTTTTTAGTAGTTTGAAAATCTCATCACTGAATGTTGTATATTGCGTTATAAACCAGACTCTAGCATTACCCCTTTGTTATTTGTTTTCCTGTTACTGTCAGCCAGGGTAGTTTCTCTCCTAAGTGTCTGCACCCTTCTTTCTGCCGAGTCCAACACCCTCTTGTCATATCCTCTAGCACCAAATCTTTCCTTCACCCTTCTGATATTGGTTATAAAGGTCTCTTCCTCACTGCAGTTTCGTCTAATCCGAACCATCTCCCCATAAGGGATATTTTTGATAACGGAACTAGCATGTGCGCTGGTGGCATGCAACACCCCATTACAGGCTGTTTCCTTACAGAAAAGCGTGCTCTGCACCGTCCCGTCCCTTATATAGAATTGCAAGTCAAGAAAGTTGATTCTCTCCCTGAGGGAATGAAATGCGTTGGCTGAGTGTTGTTTACTCATATGAAAAAGAAAAAACGAAATTTGAAATAAAGGATTTTTTGACACTACTTACAGTCTACTGGACTTCATTACCTGGCGCACCCCCATTTGTAGTATTTTGTCTGGATCTGGAGCACACACAATGACTGGTGTTGGGGAGCATTGCACAGGACCATGATTTGGTGGAACTAGCGTGAGGTGCAGAGCTAGGATTCCGCCGTTGTATCTGTGGACATATTTGTAAATTCAGCAGTTATAGTTAGCTGAGCTAACTATAACTCATGCCCCCACAATGCACTGCTGATGACGTCACATATTACATCACTCATGAGATGGTCAGTGACATCACTGATGACATCACTGATGACATCTCAAATGACATCACTGTTGACATCACTGATGACATCATCCAGTGACTGTGAGTGTTTCTAAAAAGTTTAAGAATGTGATGTATATATATATATGGTGATTCAGTCAGTTTGTGACTGACTGTATAAGTGAGTGATTATATGTGTCTCAGTGAATGTATGGGTGAGTGACTAATCTGTGAGAATGTCTGTATCAGTCTGTCAGTTGGTGTGTAAGTGGCTGAATGGGTTGGTGAATAGGTATATGAGTGTCTATATGGGTTATTGATTGGTTGTCTGAGTACCTGTATGGATGCCTGAGTGTCTGTGTGTTGTGTGACTACCTGCTTGGATGTGTGAGTGGGTGATTCACTGGGTGTATGGGTTCATGAGTGTGTCTGCGAGGGGCTGTATGGGTGAGTGAGTGTGCATATGGCTGTGTTGGTGAGTGAATGGATGTCTCAGTGATATATGTGTGAGTAACTGCATATGTGAATGGCAGTATATGTGAGTGTTGGAGTATATAAGTGACTGTATGTGAGAGTGAGTGATTGTGAAAGAAGATGTATGGATGAGTGTGTGCTTGTGTCAGTGATTGTATAAGAGAGTAAGTATGTGTTGGTATCTGTATGATAAGTGAGGTGGTGTGTGTATAACTGTATAGGTGAGTAAATGGGAGTGTGACTTACTCTTTGGGTGACTGACTGGGTGTGTGAGTAACTATATGGGTGAGTGGCGGTATGTGAGTGTCTGTATTGGTGTAAGAGTACATATAATAGTGGCTGTATTGATGGATGACTGCATGAATGAGAGACTTTATGGGTGAGTGAGTGGATGTGTGTGTAGACCTATGAATCAGAGAGTGGGTATGTACTAACTGGTATGGGTGTGTCTATGGTTTCGAGAATGGTAGTCTGTATTTTAGAGTGGGTGTATGAAAGGTTATATTAGGGTATGAGTAGGTACATCAGAGATTAAGTGGATGATGCCATCAGTGATGTCATTTGAGATGTCATCAATGATGTCACTGACCATGTCATGAATGATGTAATGTCTGAGGTCATAAGCAGTGCATTGAGGGGGCGTGATTTATAGTTAGCTCAGCTAACTATAATGGCTGAATTTCTCTGGTGTTGTATGAGTGAAATGTCAGACTAACTATAACGTCCCTGAAACCTGTGGATTTTCAGTGAATATCTGAGGTTTTTTAGATGCTAATTTCTAACTACAATGTCCCTGAAACCTGTGGTTTTTTCAGTGAATTTCTAAGGTTTTTTAAATGCTAATTTCTAACTATAACGTCCCTGAAACCTGTGTTTTTTAAGTGAATTTCTAAGGTTTTTTAAAAGCTAATTTCTAACTACACCTAGATAGGTAAAACATGTTCAGAAAGAGAGAGAAAGGCACAGACAGAAACAAGAGAAGTGCAGAAAGAAGCAAGAGAAGTGCAGAAAGAGGCAAGAAAAGTGCAGAAAGAATCAAGAGAGGTGCAAAAAGAAGAAGAAAGGGGCAGAAAGAAGCAGGTGAAGTGATGAAAGAGGCAAGAGAGGTGAAGAAAGAAGCAAGAGAAGTGTGGAAAGAAGCAAGAGAGGTGCAGAAAGAAGCAAGAGAGTTGCAAAAAGAAGAGAGTGAGGTGCAGAAAGAGGCAAGAGAGGAGTAGAAAGAGGAAGAAAGAAGCAAGAGAAGCGCAGAAAGAACCAAGAGAGGTGCAGAAAGAGGCAAGAGAGGGGCAGAAAGAGGCAAGAGAGGTGCAGAAAGAGGAAGAAAGGTACAGAAAGTGGCGAGAGGGGTGCAGAAAGAGGAAAAAAGGAGCAGGAAGAGGCAAGAGAGGTACAAAAAGAGGCAAGAGAGGTACAGAAAGAAGAGACTGAGGTGCAGAAAGAGACAAGAGAGGTACAGAGAGAGGCAAGAGAAGTGCAGAAACAGGCAAGAGGGGTACAGAGAGAGGCAAGAGAAGTGCAGAAAGAAGCAACAGAGGTGCAGAAAGAGGCAAGAGAACTGCAGAAATAGATAAGAGAGATGCACAAAGAGGCAAGAGAGGTGTACAAAGAGGCAAGAGAGGTGCAGAAAGAGGTAAGAGAGGTGAAGAAAGAGGACGAAAGATACAGAAAGAGGCAAGTGAGGTACAGAAAGAGGCAAGAGGAGTGCAGAAAGAGGCAAGAGAGGTGCAGAAAGAAGCATGAGAGGTGCAGAAAAAGAGAAGAGAGGTGCAGAAAGAGGCAAAAGGTTTGCAGGAAGAGGCAAGAGAGGTGCAGAAAGAAGAGAGTGAGCTGCAGAAAGAGGCAAGAGAGGTATATATATGTATATATTCAATCTCCTCACACTCTTACAAGGAAGGAATCAGCACTCAGTTTGTAGTTTGGAAGTATTTAACCTGCAAAGGATGTGATCCACGCGTTTCGGCTCATCCAAACCTTGATCATGATACAAGACATCATTGTAGCTTCCTTATTTAAATGTACATATTTCTCCAGTTGCCAACATTAACAAAGGACTAGACATTACATTAAACCAAAAAGCTGTTGCCCATATTGGCCTGGTCACGATGCGAAAATTCAGGAATTCATACAATAAAGAAAAGAAAAGAAGTGTTAATATGCACACAATGTTATTTCAGCTTATCTTGTCCCGTGACCGCTGTACCTGTATGTTCGCCAACGTGACTTGTTCATAATAAACATACATACGATTGCAAACATCAACATAAACAACGGACTACACCTTACTTTAAAGTGAAAGGCTATCGGCCATATTGATCTGGTCACGTTGCATATTATAGTGGTTCTTACACGAAAGAAAAGAAATAAAAAGCAGTGTTAATATACACATACTATCCCTAAATAAAGTTCTAGCGATTATAGTTCCACTCCATTCACAGCTCATTTGAGATGTCATGAGTGATGTCACTGACCATGTCATAAATGATGTAATGTCTGAGGTCATAAGCAGTGCATTGCAGGGGCGTAAGTTATAGTTAGCTCAGGTAACTATAACTACTGAATTTCACTGGTTTTGTATGAGTGAAATCTGAGTCTAACTATAACGTCCCTGTAATCTTTGTTTTTTTCAGCGAATTTCTAGTTTTTTTTAACTTTGAGTAAGATGCCTATCACAATGGACGGTGGGGGGTTGGAAGCAGGGCCTGGCCTGGCATTGTGCTGCCCCCACCTAAGCTTTCTGCTCCTGTCTCCCCTCCTCCTTGCCATCCATTGTCTAAGTCCATGCCCCTCCTCCCTCATTACAGCCCTGTGTGGCAATTGATCTGACCCTGGCCTTCCCGCCTTCTCTGAACAGTTAGTTTGCTGCCCCATCCACTTCCTCCCTATCCTCTGTTGTCTGAATCCCTGCACTAGCATCCTCACTCCTGCCATGCATGGTCTGATGTGCTGCCACTGCCCTCCATTTGGCATTATGTCCCAGTCCACTCCTCCTGCCCTCCATTGCCCAATTATATGCCCCATCATTGCCCTCCTGTTTAGCCTCTGTGCTTATCTTGCTGCCCCTACTCTCCTTCCCCCTGCCCTCCGATGTCTGTGTGCATGCCCCTGATCCATTCTTTTTGCCCACCATGTTCCATGGACCTTCCCATCCTATCTACTCTGAGTGTTCTGTTGAGCTGCCACTCCCCGCCCACCTGCCTAGCATTGTCAGATGACTGCAACCTCTCCCTGCCGCCTCCACCCTGCCTGTCCACGTTCCATGCCCCTATCCCCTTCCTCCTGTCCTCCATGGTCCATTTTACTGCCACACCCTTCTGCCCTCCCTGGTCTGTTGTGGTGCAACTGCTCCTCCTGCCTATCCTGTGTGGTCTGTTGTGAGGCCCCTTCCCCTGAACTCTTGTGTCTGTGCCCAGCTCCTACCCCTCCCTTCTACCCTCCATGGTCCTTTGTGCATGCCCCTGCTACCTACTTCTTGCCCATCATGGCCATTGTGCTGCCACTAACCCTCCCACTTGCCATGCATGGTCTTGTGTGCTGCCACCACCCCTCCCCCCTTCCCTGTGTGGTCAGCTAGCTGCCCCTGACCCCCTCCCACCTTCCCTCCATGGTCTGTGTGTATGCCATTATAGTCTCATTGTTGCCGTCCGTGATGTGGTACGCTTCTAGTGCACATCCTGCCTGACATCCATGGTCAGCTTGCTGCTCCTGCCCTGCCCCCTTGCCCCCTGACCTCCATTTTCCATGTGCAGACCCCTATTCCCTCCCTCCTGGCTTATCTGTTCCATTGTCATGCCCCTGATCCCTCCCTCCTGCCCTTTATGGTCCGTTATGCTGCAGCTTTTTCTCCTGTCTGTCCTGTTTGGTCAGCTTGCTGCCATTGCCTCTTTACCCTCTGTTCTCTGTTGTCCATGTGCATGGTCCTGTCCCCTCCCTATTGCTTTCCATGGTTTGTTGTGCTGCACTGCCGTCCCACATGCCCTGTGTTGTGTATTGTGCTGCTGCAAACCCTAATGCCTGCCCTGTAAGGTCAGTTTGGTGCACCTGTCCATGTCCCTCCTGTCCTCTGTTATCCGATTTCATGTCCCTACCCCCAATTCCTCCTGCCTTCCATGATCCAATGTTCCATACTTGCTAACATTTTGAACTTGGTAAGAGTAAGATTTTGAAAAAAACTGGGGGATTGATTTTCCCCATTGATTTACATTAAAAAAGAGGATATTGTAGACAAGCGACAGATAAAATGAAGCCCTTACGGGCATAAAAACATTGGGCGTTTCGTGCCTGAATCGGCTCTGTTGGCATGTATGGTTGTACTACCACTGCCTCTTCCTTCTGCCCTCAATGGTCTATTATATTGCCACTGCCTCTATTGCCTGTCCTGCATTGTTGGTTTGTCGCCCATGCCCCCCTTTCCACTGCCCTCCATGTTGTGCTACCACTGCCCTTCCTGCCTCCCCGGTGTGGTCAAATTGTTGCCTCTGCACCCTCCTACCTGCCTTCAATTTTCCGAGTCCGTGGCCCTGACCTCTGCCTCCCAACAGTATCCTAATGAACAACTAGATTGCTAACATTCTATATTTATTACAAAAGTGTGGCACGCCTGACGTCATCTTGATGTAATCAAAACTGTAATACCTAAAGCATTTCCTTTAGAAATTATAGAAATGAGTGGGTCTTATTTGCTTAGAAATTATGGTTAGTGCTCTAAAAACTAAAATGAGGGCATATTTTCTGAGTTCTCAAATAGCGACAAAGCACTTTCAAATTATTTGTTATCTTTATTTTTTTTATCCAGTTGACCACTTGTTTAAATGTTATGCTTAGGGAGAGGATGTGGTGTTACTTCCAGAGCTGCAGACTTTGCAGCTGGGAAACCAGGTTGGACTTTCTGCTTCAACTCCACATTCTGTCATTCTGGTCAAATCACTTATACTCCCCATGCCTACAACCAAAAGTAATTTGTCCTTGTACGATGTAACCAATGCTCATGTAAAGCACCCCAATACCTGACCAGTCTGCACTATATAAAACTGCCAAAAAACAAAGAATAAAAAGTGTTTTCCACACTTCTGTTATTGGGCTTTACGTGGGCTATATCTGGGTGATATTTGTGCTACATTTGGGCTCCTTTTTCTCTGGTGGCCATCTTGGGAGACTTCAATTCAATCCAATAATCTTTATTTGATCTGATTTAGAAACATAGATCATAAAAGTGTACATAAAAACAGTAAATCCTCTTTCTTAATACAATGTTTCGCAAGATCAATCTCAAGTACTTCGTGCAAAATACGCAATAAGGGGTCCAAGTAAGAAGCAACGCTCCAATACCTGACCAGTCTGCACTATATAAAACTGCAACAAAACAAAAAATAAAAAGTGTTTTGCACACTTCTGTCATTAGGCTATATGTGGGCTACATCTGGGTGATATTTGTGCTACATTTGGGCTCTTTTAACTCTGGTGGCCATCTTGGGAGACTTATTTGTTATGAAGTTTCCTAATTTCCTCATGTACTGCAGTCTCCTCAGTAGGAAATGCTTTCAGTTTTTTACTTTCATTCCATCAAGAAGGCATTCAGATGTGTCACACATTTGCCATAAATTCAGAATGTTAGCACTCTAGTTGCTCATTATATCACTGTAGTAAAGCTACTGCTCACCAGGGTGTTACCTGGAAGTCTGATGCTGATATTGATATTTCTTTTTCCTTTAAAATTTCAAAAACAGTTGAACGGATTTACGCCATTTAAAGCAAAGAGTGCACTCTGGACCAATAGCTACCTTTCTGCCACATTTGGTGTAATTCTGTTCAGCAGTTCGTGCTGTAGCTGCAACAAATGTTTCCTATGGAAATTAACATGGAGAAAACATGTCTTGGGACCCCCCTTTTTTCTCGGCCCCCGCTTGACAAATCACCTTGAAACTTTCAAGACTGGAGCTGATCGGAGAGGGAAATTAGTTTTGAAAGTTTTGCAAAGATTCGTCAAACGGAGTCAAAGATATTGGCAAAAGCAACAAGGTCCTAACTATAACTATCTACTGGCGACTGCCAGTAGGTAATATATATATATATATATATATATATATATATATATATATATATATATATATATAATCTACTGGCGGTCGCCAGTAGATAGTTATAGTTACAACCTATTATCCATAGGAAATCCACGACATTCTATTTGAAATAACTCTCTTGCCGGTTGACGTATCTTCGCAAAATTTTCAAACTTTATGGCCCGGTCCGGTCCGCTCCTACCCTGAAAGTCTCGGGGGATTCATCAAGCGGGGGCCGAGAAAAGGGGGTCCCAAAACGCGTTTTCCCCATGCAATTTTCCATAGGAAACTTTAGACACGGCTACAGCCCGAACTGCTGAACGGAATTACACCAAATTTGGCAAAGAGGTAGTTCTTGGTTCAGAAAGAACCCTTTTTGTTAAATGGTGTAAATCCGTTCAGTAGTTGCTGAGAAAATCAAAAGTAAAAAGATAGTGATATCTAGGGCCGCGGATCCTCCCGAGCACGAGCTTTATGTTAATTGGCTGTCAACACTCCAAACCAGGAAGTGTTGGCAGCCATTTTATCCCTCGGTAGAACCAAGGGACAGAAACAAGTGCGCAAAGCGCACAAAGGGAGCAGGGTAGAAACACCCTGACCCCTAGGTCTGCTCAGGGGTCCCACAAGGACCCCCTGGGCAAAAAATATATATATATTTTTTTTAAAATCGGCAGGATGCGCTCAGGGAGCGCGAACCCTGCCGAAAAAAAAATCGAGCGCGGTCTCCCGCGCTTCGATGTTAATTGGCCCCGGGTGGGCCAAGTCCCGGGGGCATGCTGGGGGGGTTAATTTTATGTGTGGGGGCCTCTAAGGGCCCCCAAGCCCGGGGACCACCACCCCCGGGTCTTTATGTATAATGGTGCGGGAGGGCTCTGAGCCCTCCCGCAGCCCCGGGACCGCCACATCCCCGGGGCTTCTTTTTTTATTTAAAAGAAACCTGTGTGGGGGGGCTCCAGCCCCCCCACACGCCCCGGGGACCACCACCTCCCCGGGCACTAAGAAAAATTAAAATGGGGGTCCGTTTTGGACCCCCCAGAGCCCCGGGGACCACCACCTCCCCGGGGCTTTCAAAATGTAGGGAGGGGGCCGCGCGGCCCCCTCCTGGAGCCCTTGATGGCCCTGGGGACCGCCACCCCCAGGTCCGGCTCCTGCAGTGTCCCGGGGTGCCTACCCCCGGGACACTGCTGTTTGCAATGACAGGACGGGAGCCTCGCGGCTCCCGTCCTGTCATTGCAAACTTGCTTTGGATATTGGAAGAGAGGCAGGAAACCTGCTCTCTCTTCCAATATCCAAAGCCGATTGCTTTCCACATGGGGAGCAGCATGTTAGCTGCTCCCCATGTGTAACAGCAATGCCGGCTCCCGTAGGACACGGGGAGCCGGCGGGACTGTGGGGGTTTGGGGACCCCCACAGTCCCCAACGAGAGGCCAGGCCCCGGGGGATGGGGTTTCCGGGGCCATAAGAGGCCACGGAGGGGAGCCATGCAGCCCCCCTCCCCAAAGTAACAAAAATTTAAAAAAAAAAAAAAAAGTGCAAGGCCGGCCCCGGGGGATGGGGTCCCCGGGGCCTTAAATGGCCTGAGGAGGGGGGCCACGCAGCCCCCTCCAAATAAAAAAAAGAGGCCATGCCCCGGGGGATGGGGTCCCCGGGGCCAATACAGGCCCAGGGAAGGGGGCCACGCGGCCCCCTTCCCGTTTTTTTTGTATTTTAATTAAAAAAAAGGGGAAAGGCCCTGGGGGATGGGGTCCCCAGGGCCTAAAAATAGGAAAAAGGAAGGGGGCCACACAGCCCCCTTCAGAGAGAAAAAAACAAACAAAAAAAAAACGATCGGGCCCGTAGGCCCGCCCCCTTCCTTCACCACTCTGCAAACGCGCCCCCTGGCGCGTTTGCAGAGAGGGAACAATTCCCCTTGAATACTGGGGGTCCCTGGGGGCCAACTAGCCCACCAGGAACCTCCAGTATGCGCCAGGGGGCTGCCTTGCAGAGAGGTGTACAGAGGCCATGCCCCTTTTTACACCTCTCTGCAAACGCAGCTCTAAGGCGCTTTTTGGAGGTATATGGTGGGCTAGTTGCACCCCAGGGACCCTCAGGATTCAAGGGGAGTTAATCCCCCGACTTAAAACGCGCCACGGGGCGCGTTTGCACAGTGGTGAAGGGAGGGCGGGGCTTCAGGTGACATGTGTGCAAACAGGCCCCGTGGCGCGTTTTAAGATGGGGAATTAAATCCTCTTCAATCCTGAGGGTCCCTGGGGGCCAACTAGCCCAACAGGTACGTCCAGAAAGCGCCACAGAGCTGCGTTGCAGAGAGGTGTAAAAGGGGTGTGGCCTCTGTAAATGTCTCTGCAACGCAGCCCCTGGCGCATACTGGAGGTTCCTGGTGGGCTAGTTGGCCCGTAGGGACCCTCATGATTCAAGGGGACTTAATCCCCCAACTTAAAACGCGCCACGGGGCGCGTTTGCACAGATGTCACCTCAGGCCCCGCCCCCTCCCTTCACCATTGTGCAAATATTCCTCTAAAATCAGCCGAAATACGAATTCTGATTTACTCACCTGTTATCAGGAGAGACCTCAGTGCTGCATCTTTCAGCCCAGTACTAATCCTGAAAAGTAATTTTAACCGTACTTACCAGTAACTTGAATTTCCTTCCATAGGCTAACATTGACTGGTTTCACTTGGAAATTCTTCTAAGTGTGGAGTTTTGGAACTTTAAAATATTCCTCTAAAATCAGCCGAAATACGAATTCCGATTTACTCACCTGTTATCAGGAGAGACCTCAGTGCTGCATCTTTCAGCCCAGTACTGATCCTCAAAAGTAATTTTAACCGTACTTACCAGTAACTTGAATTTCCTTCCATAGGATATCATTGCCTGCTTTTTGCTGAAAAAGTTTCTAAGTGATGATTTTGAAACATACAAATATTCCTCTAAAATCAGCCGAAATCCGAATTCTGATTTACTCACCTGTTATCAGGAGAGACCTCAGTGCTGCATCTTTCAGCCCAGTACTGGTCCTGAAAAGTAATTTTAACCGTACTTACCAGTAACTTGAATTTCCTTCCATAGGCTAACATTGACTGGTTTCACTTGGAAATTCTTCTAAGTGTGGAGTTTTGGAACTTTAAAATATTACTCTAAAATCAGCCGAAATACGAATTCCGATTTACTCACCTGTTATCAGGAGAGACCTCAGTGCTGCATCTTTCAGCCCAGTACTGATCCTCAAAAGTAATTTTAACCGTACTTACCGGTAACTTGAATTTCCTTCATAGGCTAACATTGATTGGTTTCACTTGGAAATTCTTCTAAGTGTGGAGTTTTGGAACATTAAAATATTCCTCTAAAATCAGCCGAAATACGAATTCCGATTTACTCACCTGTTATCAGGAGAGACCTCAGTGCTGCATCTTTCAGCCCAGTACTGATCCTGAAAAGTAATTTTAACCGTACTTACCGGTAACTTGAATTTCCTTCATAGGCTAACATTGACTGGTTTCACTTGGAAATTCTTCTAAGTGTGGAGTTTTGGAACTTTAAAATATTCCTCTAAAATCAGCCGAAATACGAATTCCGATTTACTCACCTGTTATCAGGAGAGACCTCAGTGCTGCATCTTTCAGCCCAGTACTGATCCTGAAAAGTAATTTTAACCGTACTTACCGGTAACTTGAATTTCCTTCATAGGCTAACATTGATTGGTTTCACTTGGAAATTCTTCTAAGTGTGGAGTTTTGGAACATTAAAATATTCCTCTAAAATCAGCCGAAATACGAATTCCGATTTACTCACCTGTTATCAGGAGAGACCTCAGTGCTGCATCTTTCAGCCCAGTACTGATCCTGAAAAGTAATTTTAACCGTACTTACCGGTAACTTGAATTTCCTTCATAGGCTAACATTGACTGGTTTCACTTGGAAATTCTTCTAAGTGTGGAGTTTTGGAACTTTAAAATATTCCTCTAAAATCAGCCGAAATACGAATTCCGATTTACTCACCTGTTATCAGGAGAGACCTCAGTGCTGCATCTTTCAGCCCAGTACTGATCCTGAAAAGTAATTTTAACCGTACTTACCAGTAACTTGAATTTCCTTCATAGGCTAACATTGACTGGTTTCACTTGGAAATTCTTCTAAGTGTGGAGTTTTGGAACTTTAAAATATTCCTCTAAAATCAGCCGAAATACGAATTCCGATTTACTCACCTGTTATCAGGAGAGACCTCAGTGCTGCATCTTTCAGCCCAGTACTGATCCTGAAAAGTAATTATAACCGTACTTACCGGTAACTTGAATTTCCTTCATAGGCTAACATTGACTGGTTTCACTTGGAAATTCTTCTAAGTGTGGAGTTTTGGAACTTTAAAATATTCCTCTGAAATCAGCCGAAATACGAATTCCGATTTACTCACCTGTTATCAGGAGAGAACCCAGTGCTGCATCTTTTAGCCCAGTACTGATCCTCAAAAGTAATTTTAACCGTACTTACCAGTAACTTGAATTTCCTTCCATAGGATATCATTGCCTGCTTTTTGCTGAAAAAGTTTCTAAGTGTTTTGAATTTTGAAACATACAAATATTCCTCTAAAATCAGCCGAAATCCGAATTCTGATTTACTCACCTGTTATCAGGAGAGACCTCAGTGCTGCATCTTTCAGCCCAGTACTGATCCTGAAAAGTAATTTTAACCGTACTTACCAGTAACTTGAATTTCCTTCCATAGGAATCCATTGTCTGGTTTTCAGCAGAAAAGTTTCAAAGTGTCGATTTTCACAAACTACAAATATTCCTAAAAAATCGCCTGTATGACTTAAACGCATTCTTTCAACTGTTTACAGGAGATGCACCAGTGCTGGATCCAGGATCCAACACTGAGTAAGAAAAAGTAACGATAACAGTTTTTAACTTCTAAGTGAATTTCCTTCCATAGGATAACATTGGTGATTCTATGAGAAAAAGTTTCTAAGTGTGAACTTTTAAAGTACAATAATATTCCTTAAAAATCACGACTGTAACCAAAACGCTTTTACTCAACTGTTTACAGGAGATGTCCCAGGACTGAATCTAGGATCCAGTAATGTGGTTAGAAAAGTAATCCATAAAGTAACTAATTGCATTTAACTAGAAATTCACATTGAGCTGAATGTTGCATTGTGTTTGAAAATTTGTTGCCCATTGCAACAACTGTAACTACTGTACTTAAAAGTCTATTGCCTATGTGCAAAGTAATTAAACTAAAGTAATTCATTCTGAGAAAGTATTTTTTGTAATGTAATGTATAATGTAATTACAATGTAATTTAAAAAATAAAATATGTAAAAAAAAATTGTTTCTAAAAAATTTGGAAATCAGTATGAAAAAAATTTATATAACAATTAATACATTTAAAAATTGTCATTTACAAAACGTTTGAAATTCACAGAAAAAACTGTAGGTTTCAGACATGTTATAGTTACAAATTAGCATTTAAAAAACCTTTGAAATTCACTGAAAAAACCATAGGTTTCAGGGACGTTATAGTTACAAATTAGCATTTAAAAAACCTTTGAAATTCACTGAAAAAACCATAGGTTTTAGGGACAGTTATAGTTAGTTGGACATTGCACTCGTAAAAAACCCGTGAAATTCCCCCGTTATAGTTAGTCCAGCTAACTATAACTCGCGCCCACAATGCACTGCTGATGACGTCACATATTACATCACTCATGACATGGTCAGTGACATCACTGATGACATCACTGATGACATCTCAAATGACATCACTGATGACATCATCCACGTGATAATCTGATGCACCTCCTCACACCCTAATATAACCTTTGATACACCCACTCTAAATTACAGACTGCCATTCGCAAAACCATAGACACTCCAACACCAATAACTACATACCCACTCACTGATTCTTAGGTCTACGCACACATCCACTCACTCACCCGTACAGTCACTCATACTTACGGTCACTCAGTACATGACTATCATATGCACTCATACTCCTATATAGACACTCAAACACCGCCACTCATCCATAGAGGTACTCACACACCTAGTCAGTCATGCAAATAATTAAACACACTACCATTTACTCACCTATACAGTTATACACACACCAGCTCACTTACTCATACAAATAGTAGCACATTCTTACGCTCTTTTACAATCACTGATACAAGCACACACTCATCCATACAGCCACTATCACAATCACTCACTCTCGCTTATAGCTATTTATATACTCCAACACACATATATACTGCCTTTCACATATGTAGTTACTCACACATGTACCACTGGGACATACATTCACTCACTAACACACTCTTACACACACTTACCCACCCATACAGTCTATCACAGTTGCACTCTTGAAACCATCCACCCAGTGAATCACCGACTCACACATCTATGCACAGAGTTGCACACACCCCTCCCACACAAACACTCAGGCACCCATACAGATACTCAGACAAGCATTCAATAACTCATATAGACACTCATGTAGCTAATCACAAACACATGCAGCCACTTACACAGCAACAGACAGACGGATACAGACATTCACCCAGTTTAGTCACTAACCCATGCATTCAGTAAGATATGTTAAATCACTCACTTATAGAGTCAGTCACGCACCTACTAAATCATCCATACAGACACTTACACACCCACTCATTCTTCAATACGTCTTTTCCTATATATATTAAAAATATATAAACTTTACAGAAACACACAGTCACTGGATGATGTCATCAGTGATGTCATCAGTGATGTCATTTGAGATGTCATCAGTGATGTCATCAGTGATGTCACTGACCATGTCATGAGTGATGTAATATGTGACGTCATCAGCAGTGCATTGCGGGGCGCGAGTTATAGTTAGCTGGACTAACTATAACGGGGGAATTTCACGGGTTTTGTACGAGTGCAATGTCCAACTAACTATAACTGTCCCTAAAACCTATGGTTTTTTCAGTGAATATATATATATATATATATATATATACATGCGAACGCCTTCGCAACTGCAAATCCTCAGTCCAAGAACTAAAGCAGACCCGAACTTAGTGCATATAGTTTATTGAACACCCATTGTGTCCGCCATGACGCGTTTCGGCCTTCGAGAGGCTTTGATCACATGACGCTTCAGGAGGAAGTGCAGAATTTAAAGTGCTACGTGCATACAACCGTGATTGGCAAAGGACACCTGATACATAGACATAGAAGAAACATTTCCTACATTTAAAGGCGAGTGCCTACATTTCAAACATTAAGTTTTGCACCAATACCAAAGATAACTCTATTATTGCTGTACAAACTACACAACACATTATAAATATAGAGTATGTTTGGTAAAGCACCAAAAGGTGGTTACGATAAAAGCATTCTCTTTGTAAGCAATAATTATTAGTTAGTATTGCTAAAGCATTGAAAAATACCAATGGATGTTACAAATGGTAACCAAGCTGTACAAATAGCAGCATTCAATTAAATTAAACCCTAGTGGGTAAAAATTCTTAGTCATAAATATTCATATGCAGAGAAATATAATTATCCGGCGTGTTTCTAAACACCTATAGGCTAAAACAATTGCTAAAAGGTCCTACATATGTGTTTGATATTTATAAAATAATATATCAATAAGTTATAAACATATATAAGATAGGTGATTCTAAAAAATTATTTTTGTCAATAAAATAGCCTAAAGTGCCAGTGCAAAAATCAAGACTCAAATCATGCCCTAATGGGCATAGTATCAACACACTATGTCAAGAAAAAGTGCTGGTGCCGTGAACCATTAAAAAAGATTGATCCTGTGCATTAAAAATCCTAATTTAACCTTATGTTAAAAAAGAATTAAAATTGTACAAATGGAGGTCGGAATGATGAGAAATTCATATAGGATGTGTGCAAAATACTGTCAGCTAGCTACATCTACAAGCATGTATAAAAATCCTCACTCGCATTAAGACCATAAGGTGTCTTAGTATCTAGTGTCAAGATGTATCTGGTTTCTAATGCGCGAAGCAGGACTTTCCGATTGCCCCCTCTTCTGAGTGGCAACACAGAATCAATAACAAAGAATTTCAAGAGTTCTGAGTTGTTATCATGAGATTCTTTGAAATGGCGTGCCACTGGGTAGGTGGCATCGCTACCACGAATCGCTCTGATATGCTGGAGCACCCTCTTGTGAACCTGCAGCTTGGTACTACCAACGTACTGCAGACCACAGGGGCACTCCAGCACATAGACCGCAAACTCGGTCTTACAAGTCAACAGTTTTAGAAATAGGCACTGGTGCATCAGCGAAAGGGATTTTGTAAGAAGTCTTGCTAATGCCATGCCTGCAAGCTTTGCAGGCAGAGCATTTAACAAATCCCTTCCTAGAATTAATCCAAGATTTGGTGACCAAGAGTTCTGGACTGCTTTTCACCAGAGTATCCCTCATTGACCTAGCTTTACGAAACGTGATGTTAGGAGTGATAGACATGAGATCACCTATAACTGGATCATTGCGTACCAAGTTCCAATTGTTCCTAAAGATTTTGCGTAGGGCTATATTATAATACAAACACAGTCCGGTTGTTAGGGGCTGAACCTCGCGACGGTCCTGGATGGATTCCGGCAATCCGTAATAAAAAAACAACTTTTCTCTGTCAAGAAAAATCCAGGACACTCCAAGATGCTCATTTTCATTTATTGTAGGAACTGCTCTCTACCAACGCGTTTCACCTTTCGGCTTGGTCACAGTATGGCAGGAGTCTCTTCACTTCCGCATTACATACACAAATCAATTAACCGTGAGAGCGGACAAGCGCATTCATTAAATGTATTGCAAGTGAAAAAAATGAGCGCCATTTTGTAAGGGCTTTACATGTTTGCTCCATGTTCATTCTGATGCAACATATAATATGTTACATTTACGTCCATAAATTGGTCAAGAACCAAATTTAATCAAGAGAAAAATTAACGGAGCAAATGTCTCACATACACAATCCTGCCCAAGTGGGCACTGAGTTTATATGTTACACAATAATTGTCCCCAATATAAAAAAGGCCAAAAATATTATGAATACAAAGTCATGATAAACATACATGCATGTATTAGCATTCCTGTCCTGATCGGTACCGCCAAATTCTATTCATATTGCTTGCGTAAAGTCCCGCCCAAGTGGGCCAAGAATTTATACTAATCATAATAGCTCAATTTACCAGTAGGTGAGAACTTAATTCTTCTGATTACAATATATTCTTAAATAGACAAGAGGATTTTCAGTCCCTACGTGTTTAGGTACATATTCCAACGACTGATAATAATACATGGATGAATCTCGCCACCTGATTTCATGATAGAACTCATCCTGTGCTCGACTTAGTAATAACAATCCACTTGCTAGTTTAATCCAGTTTGCGCTTTCTCCTGTGTACAAACACGGAATAAAAAAGAGAAAAGAAAAAAATGTGTATATATAAATATTTAAAAAAGACTATTCACATTTAAATATACTTTTAGAGAAATTATTTTACAAAAAGAGACAGAATGCCTTTTCAGGTTTACACCATTCAACATTATCATGATGCAAACAATAAATTAATAGCTCTTAATGTGAACCCAGGCGGTTATATTTACAGATCAGTACATAATGAATTGGACATTGATAGTGCACAATTATCACATCAACTATGGTATATCCATCCAATTCCTTTTAACCTAGATGAATAGCTAACTCTTCACTAGAATTAAGACCCACAGGTGTTAATGTTTCAAAGTCGATTATGTATTTTGACTCCATGATTCTTAGTTGCCGTTCTCTATCACCACCCTTTTCCTGGGGTCTTACCGCATCTAAAATTACATAGGTCAGTAATTTATCATTTTGGCCATGCATTTCCTTGAAGTGGCGAGCTACTGGGTAATGTTTAACCCTGGGCGTAGTTTGTGTAGTAGCACTTCACGTAGCTACGTGAAGTACATTTTGAACTACACGTAGCTATGCAAATTGCGTAGTGCGTAGCTGTGTGCTTGACTGCACTGTACAATAATTGCCAAAGGCATCTTGCACAGTGCAAGTTAAGATAAAATAAGTATCTCTGTCTTTATATGCTAAAATGCATATAGCATTTCACAAAAGTGAAATCAATAAATTAACAAGCAGTGAGAGAGGTGATGATTTTGGTATCCTCCCTAACCTAGGGAGAGAACCAAGCAGATGCCTTGAAAACAAAAAGCACATCTTTTGAACGATTCAGTGGTGGTCCCATCCTCTTAGGACCACCCCAAGCACAGTTATTGGCAAAAATACAATCCCAACCAAAGGCCCTGCAAAGCATTATGGGACGAGATTAGCAGTGGGCAGTGAATATTATAGTATCCAATATCAAAATAATTCCACAAAGAGCTGCAGTTCCACTAGTCGTTACTAGATGTCCCTCACGAGTCAAATGCAAAAGCTTCATGAAAGGGTTTCAATGCTTTTGCATTTGACTCGTGAGGGACATCTAGTAACGACTAGTGGAACTGCAGCTTGATGTATTAATAATTTCAATGCTTTTGCATTTGACTCGTGAGGGACATCTAGTAACGACTAGTTGAACTGCAGCTCTTTGTAGAATTATTTTGATATTGGACACTATAATATTCACTGCCCACTGCTAATCTCGTCCCATAATGCTTTGCAGGGCCTTTGGTTGGGATTGTATTTTTGCCCATAACTGTGCTTGGGGTGGTCCTAGGAGGAAGGGACCACCACTGAATCGTTCACATGATATGCTTTTTGTGTTCAAGGCATCTGCTTGGTCCTCCCCTAGGTTAGGGGGAACCCAAAATCATCACCTCTCTCATTGCTTGATATTTTCATTGTCAAAGTTCACTTTTGTGAATTTGTTATATGCTTTTTAGCATAGAAAATTGCTTTAACAAAGCATGTGTATGTGTTTAATATACTGCTGCTACGCTACGTCGATTAGCAGAGTTTTTAACTCTGCTACGTGCAATTTGCGTAGTGCGTAGTAACACAAACTTTGCATGCTCCGTGAGCGTAGCAAAGTATTATGCCCAGGGTTAGTAATGTTCATCATTGTGTCTTATAACTCGCTTGTGCTCTAATACCCTCTTTCTGGCCTTGTGTATAGTACTGCCTATGTAGTACTTTCTACAAGGACAGATTAAACAATATACACAAAACTCAGTATTACAATCAAAGCTCCCTTTGATTATAAATTCTATTCTACTGTTGGGCACCTTCACTTTGTTGCAACTCTTACTGTTTACACATGCTTTACAGCAGATACAGCATGTAAATCCACCTATTCTTCCAGCTTGACCCCCCACCGACTGAGATGTTACTAGATTGCAACTCAGCTCATCTTTTAAAGATCTTCCTCTTCTAAATGTGATACGGGGGATTCATGCACATACTTCTCAAGAACAGAATCAGTTCTTAGACTGTGCCAGTTGTGACTAAGCATCTTTTTGATTTTGTATGCCTGATTAGAGAATGTGGTTATAAATCTCACCTCATTCTCAGTTCTCACACTTTCAGTAGGTTTCGGGTGTAAGAGATTAGATCTTTGTAAGTCGTCTGCCTTTTCTATAGCTAACCTCACTGTCTTCTTGCTGTAGCCTCGTTCTTCAAATCTTGTACTCATCACTGCTTTTTCTGTCACGTACTCCCTTTCTGTGCTGCAGTTCCTTTTGGCCCTGATTAGCTCCCCGTAGGGGATGCTTTGAATTAGGCTGTATGGGTGGGCACTGGTGGCCTCAGGAAGACTGTTAGCTGCAGACTCCTTTCTATGTAATTTAGTCACCAGTTGGTTACCCTGTACTATGACTTCTACGTCCAAGAATATAATCCTACTGCTACTCATATGTGATGTGAGCTGTAGATTCATGTTATTCTCATTCAATGACGATATGAAAGCTGTTGCTGATTCTTCATCCCCCTTCCATATTAAAAAAATATCGTCAATGAATCTAGTCCACATTACAATTTGTTCACCAGACATTCCACAGCAATGGGACACTTGCTCCTCCCACCAGCCCATGAAGAGATCCGCATAGCTGGGGGCGAAGCAGGGGCCCATCGCTGTCCCCTGTATTTGCTTATATATCTTCTGGTCGAAGAAGAAAAAATTGTTTGTCAAGCAGTACCACACCATTTCAACCAACATTTCGGTATGTAACAATAATGATATCGATCTAGCACGTAGGAAGTGTTGAATGGCCTGGATCCCCAGGTCATTTCTGATGCAGGTATAAAGACTAGTCACATCTAATGTGATTAACAAGTAGTATTTTTCCCAAGTTAACCCGTCAATCATTTTTAAAGAATGCATAGTATCCTTTAACTAATCTGATAAGTCTATTACAAACGGTCTTAGATAGAAATCGATGTATTTAGAGGTCATCTCAAGTTGTGAGCCCATGGAGGAAACTATTGGTCTTCCTGGTGGACTAACTGCATTTTTATGTAGTTTTGGAAGGAGGTACATAATCGGAATCCGAGCATGTTTACAACTCAGACTCCAATATTCCTCCTACTCCAATAAACCTTTGTCCCTCCAATCTGATAACATTTCATTAAATTTCAAATTTGATGCCAACACCTCTGATTTAGTGTTGTAGGCCTTCACTAAAATAATAATCTTTAGCCCAGACAACCACATTGCCTCCTTTATCGGATTGCCTTATGACTATAGACTGATCTCTCTTCAAGGCCTCCAAAGCCGTCAGTTGGTCTGCCGTGAGATTACGTCTTGCTCGACTCTTAGTCGTATATCTCATTCTTTTTAGGTCTTTGACAATGCTCTTCTCAAAGACTTCTAAAGCATCACAGTGTATCATTGGTGTAAAGGTCGACTTGGGCCTGAATCCACTTGGACAAGCCGAGTCCACCGTTACATCCAACGTATCCAAGTTAACATAAGGATCGTTATGATGTTCTACATTTTCATCCAATTTAGCTAATGTGTGTAGTAATTCCACTTCAGATATGCATAAAGTATTTGATGTTGCATCCCTAATTTTTAACTTTGGGTTTTTGCATATGAAACCATTTTTTAGTTTTAGCTTTCTCAAAAAACAAAATACATCAATTCTCATTTGTACATAGTCTAAGTTCCTAGATGGACAGAATGAGATGCCCAATAATAACAATTTAATATCTGTGGGTGATAACGCACGTTTCGATAGATTGACTACAGTCATTTCATTCCCCTCTTCGCTCTTGTTACCATTGCCACCGGTTTGCTGGAATATTCTTTTCCTTCTTGTACTTTCCTTTTTGTTCCTCTTGTTCCTCTTGTTCTTGCGTGCAGTCCTCGTCCTCTGCCTCTCCGAAAATCCTGCTCCTCAACTAGTTGATTCTGTTTGGCTCTGTTAAGTAACTGAAATTGCTTCAAAAAGTTATTCCTGCCCAAATTACTAGATGAAGCACTCTGTCCCAATGTTTCAACTGAGACATCCGAGGTATAACTGTCTGATACGTCACTTTTTTCCGTGATGTTCCCTTTATCTGTACCATTCATCCCACTAGCTCCGGTGTTCTTTTGCTCTCCCCCTTCCATAAACAGATGATCATATTTTTGGTGGAATGTTAATGTTCTACCGGACTGATAGTCTTTGAATCTCTTATACATTTTCTTTGCTTCTTGTTAGTAATTTCCGCCAAACGTACTTGTAATTTATTTATAAAATCAACGGTTTCTTTTGATACCAATTTCAATAAATCCTCCATTGTTTTATTAATCACCTCAAAGATTTTAGAACGATCTTTCAGCGCGTATTTTATTTAAATCCGCATCATCACTGTGGAGCATTCCATGGAGTTACCTGCCCACTCGTCTAACGTCTCCGGGTCAGGGTTCTCATATGTGGGAACAGTATAGATGCGGAGCCCCCTTGGAACCAGGCCCACATCTATATATTTTTGTAAGGACTCAGCCTCCCACCATTTCGCCATCTCTTTCTTGTGGAGTTTTTCCAATTTTTCATACAGTAATTGAGTTTGTACTTCATTATTAAGCAGTACATTTTCTTTGTTTGCTTGACCATTTACGGCACCTCCTTCTACCGTCTGGGTAAAAAATAAACGGTTTGAAATCTCTTTTTGTTTTGCCTCCATTAGAAAAGTCATATTCCTGCTATTGCTGTGATTCCTAAAACTGAACGTTTTGTTCGTTCTTGAAGTTTTAGGGCATCCTGGTGCAATAATATGTACGCGTTTGTTCGCGCTCACCTTTTGCTCCGCTTCTACATGTCCTCGGTGTTCAGGCAGCAGTTGAGAGGTTTGCGTTCTGCCACTGAGTACAAAGCGGGTCCCAACGAATCCTTTGATTCCTTCGTGTCCCACTTGCTCCCAAGGCAGCCAAAATCCCTCTTAGAGAAGCCGCTGGCAGTGATTACATTTCACTGCGGCATGATTCGAAAGCCAACACCGTACTGCTTTTCCCTTCGTCCCCGGAAACGTTAATCAGGATACTTCACCGCCGCACAAATCAGCTCACCGGGACACTCGTGGGCAGCCCCGAACTTGAAATTCAGAATACAAACACAGTCCGGAAGTTAGGGGCTGAACTTCGCGATGGTCCTGGATGGATTCCGGCAATCTGTAATAAAAAGCCAACTTTTCTCTGGCAAGAAAAATCCAGGACACTCCAAGATGCTTATTTTCATTTATTGCAGGAACTGCTCTCTACCAACGCGTTTGACCTTTCGGCTTGGTCACGATATGGCAGAAGTCTCTTCACTTCTGCTTTACATACACAAATCAATTAACAGTGAGAGCGGACAAGGGTATTCATTAAATGTATTGCAAGTGAAAAACATGAGCGCCATTTTGTAGTGTGTTCAGAACAGCAGGTAAAGTGTGTATTACTCCTCTAATAAGGGGATGAAATGCATATTTACATGTTTGTTCCATGTTCATTCTGATACAACATATAATATGTTACATTTAAGTCCATAAATTGGTCAAGAACAAAATTACATCAAGAGAAAAATTAACAGAGCAAATGTCTCAACATTAAATATATTTAAAAGTAACAGTAATATAAGAAAATGTATTTTACCAATTCAAAACTGTAATATGGTGCCTGGAGTGGTAAAAGGCTTTTGTCATTTTACAGCTTGGCATGGATGGCACTGTGCTAATCTTACGATTAAAGACTTTGATAGAAAAATAGACATTTGAGGTGAGCAAATTCAGTGTCACTGGTGTTGAGGGTGCTCTATACAGGAGCTGCTTTCTACCTAAACTTGAGAACTACCCAGAATTCTCTGCTTCTTTCTTGAATAAAAATGAAATGTATACATTTAATTATATATATTTAATTTTAAAATATTGTTAAATTAATAACTTTAATTTATATGATAATGTAATATTTTTATATATAATATATATATATATATATATATATATTCACTGAAAAAACCATAGGTTTTAGGGACAGTTATAGTTAGTTGGACATTGCACTCGTACAAAACCCGTGAAATTCCCCCGTTATAGTTAGTCCAGCTAAATATAACTCGCGCCCCCGCAATGCACTGCTGATGACGTCACATATTACATCACTCATGACATGGTCAGTGACATCACTGATGACATCACTGATGACATCTCAAATGACATCACTGATGACATCATCCAGTGACTGTGTGTTTCTGTAAAGTTGAAATATTTTTAATATATATAGGAAAAGACGTATTGAAGAATGAGTGGGTGTGTAAGTGTCTGTATGGATGATTTAGTAGGTGCGTGACTGACTCTATAAGTGAGTGATTTAACGTATCTTACTGAATGCATGGGTTAGTGACTAAACTGGGTGAATGTCTGTATCCGTCTGTCTGTTGCTGTGTAAGTGGCTGCATGGGTTTGTGAATAGCTACATGAATGTCTATATGAGTTATTTATTGGTTGTCTGAGTATCTGTATGGGTGCCTGAGTGTTTGTGTGGGTGGGGTGTGTGCGACTCTGTGCATAGATGTGTGAGTGGGTGATTCACTGGGTGGATGGTTTCAAGAGTGCATCTGTGATAGACTGTATGGGTGGGTAAGTGTGTGTAAGAGTGTGTTAGTGAGTGAATGTATGTCCCAGTGGTACATGTGTGAGTAACTACATATGTGAAAGCCAGTATATATGTGTGTTGGAGTATATAAATAGCTATAAGCGAGAGTGACTGATTGTGATAGTGGCTGTATGGATGAGTGTGTGCTTGTATCAGTGATTGTATAAGAGCGTAACAATGTGCTAGTATTTGTATGATTAAGTGAGCTGGTGTGTGTATAACTGTATAGGTGAGTAAATGGCAGTGTGTTTAATTATTTGCATGACTGACTAGGTGTGTGAGTACCTCTATGGATGAGTGGCGGTGTTTGAGTGTCTATATAGGAGTAAGAGTGCATATGATAGTCCTGTACTGAGTGACCATAAGTATGAGTGACTGTACGGGTGAGTGAGTGGATGTGTGTGTGTAGACCTAAGAATCAGTGAGTGGGTATGTAGTTATTGGTGTTGGAGTGTCTATAGTTTTGCGAATGGCAGTCTGTAATTTAGATTGGGTGTATCAAAGGTTATATTAGGGTGTGAGGAGCTGCATCAGATTATCACGTGGATGATGTCATCAGTGATGTCATTTGAGATGTCATCAGTGATGTCATCAGTGATGTCACTGACCATGTCATGAGTGATGTAATATGTGACGTCATCAGCAGTGCATTGCGGGCGCGAGTTATAGTTAGCTGGACTAACTATAACGGGGAATTTCACGGGTTTTGTACGAGTGCAATGTCCAACTAACTATAACTGTCCCTAAAACCTATGGTTTTTTCAGTGAATTTCAAAGGTTTTTTAAATGCTAATTTGTAACTATAACGTCCCTGAAACCTATGGTTTTTCAGTGAATTTCAAAGGTTTTTAAATGCTAATTTGTAACTATAACATGTCTGAAACCTACGGTTTTTCAGTGAATTTCAAAGGTTTTGTAAATGACAATTTTTAAATGTATTAATTGTTATATAAATTTTTAAAATACTGATTTACTACATTTTTAGAAACAATTTTTTTACATATTTTATTTTTTAAATTACATTGTAATTACATTATACATTACATTACAAAAAATACTTTCTCAGAATGAATTACTTTAGTTTAAATACTTTGCACATAGGCAATAGACTTTTAAGTACAGTAGTTACAGTTGTTGCAATGGGCAACACATTTTCAAACACAATGCAACCATCAGCTCAATGTGAATTTCTAGTTAAATGCAATTAGTTACTTTATGGATTACTTTTCTAACCACAGGACTGGATCCTAGATTCAGTCCTGGGTCATCTCCTGTAAACAGTTGAGTAAAAGCGTTTTGGTTACAGTCGTGATTTTTAAGGAATATTATTGTATTTTAAAAGTTGACACTTTGAAACTTTTCTCATAGAATCACCAATGTTATCCTATGGAAGGAAATTCACTTAGCAGGTAAAAACTGTTATCGTTACTTTTTCTTACTCAGTGTTGGATCCTGGATCCAGCACTGGTGCATCTCCTGTAAACAGTTGAAAGAATGCGTTTAAGTCATACTGTCGATTTTTAAGGAATATTTGTAGTTTGTGAAAATTAACACTTTGAAACTTTTTGCTGAAAACCAGTCAATGTTAGCCTATGAAGGAAATTCAAGTTACCGGTAAGTACGGTTAAAATTACTTTTGAGGATCAGTACTGGGCTGAAACATGCAGCACTGAGGTCTCTCCTGATAACAGGTGAGTAAATCGGAATTCGTATTTCGGCTGATTTTAGAGGAATATTTTAAAGTTCCAAAACTCCACACTTAGAAGAATTTCCAAGTGAAACCAGTCAATGTTAGCCTGTGGAAGGAAATTCAAGTTACTGGTAAGTACGGTTAAAATTACTTTTCAGGACCAGTACTGGGCTGAAAGATGCAGCACTGAGGTATCTCCTGATAACAGGTGAGTAAATCAGAATTCAGATTTCGGCTGATTTTAGAGGAATATTTGTATATTTCAAAAATCAACACTTAGAAGAATTTCCAAGTGAAACCAGTCAATGTTAGCCTATGAAGGAAATTCAAGTTACCGGTAAGTACGGTTAAAATTACTTTTCAGGATCAGTACTGGGCTGAAAGATGCAGCACTGAGGGCTCTCCTGATAACAGGTGAGTAAATCGGAATTCGTATTTCGGCTCATTTTAGAGGAATATTTTAAAGTTCCAAAACTCCACACTTAGAAGAATTTCCAAGTGAAACCAGTCAATGTTAGCCTATGAAGGAAATTCAAGTTACCGGTAAGTACGGTTAAAATTACTTTTCAGAATCAGTACTGGGCTGAAAGATGCAGCACTGAGGTCTCTCCTGATAACAGGTGAGTAAATCGGAATTCGTATTTCGGCTGATTTTAGAGGAATATTTTAAAGTTCCAAAACTCCACACTTAGAAGAATTTCCAAGTGAAACCAGTCAATGTTAGCCTGTGGAAGGAAATTCAAGTTACTGGTAAGTACGGTTAAAATTACTTTTCAGGCCCAGTACTGTGCTGAAAGATACAGCACTGAGGTCTCTCCTTATAACAGGTGAGTAAATCGAATTCCTATTTCGGCTGATTTTAGAGGAATATTTGCACAATGGTGAAGGGAGGGGGCGGGGCCTGAGGTGACATCTTTGCAAACGCGCCCCGTGGCGCGTTTTAAGTTGGGGATTAAGTCCCCTTGAATCCTGAGGGTCCCTAGGGGCCAACTAGACCACCAGGAACCTCCAATATGCGCCAGGGGCTGCGTTGCAGAGACGTGTAGAGAGGCCACACCCCTTTTACACCTCTCTGCAACGCAGCTCTGTGGCGCATTCTGGATGTACCTGTTGGGCTAGTTGGCCCCAGAGACCCTCAGGATTGAAGGGATTTAATTCCCCATCTTAAACGCGCCACGAGGCCTGTTTGCACACATGTCACCTGAAGCCCCGCCCCTCCCTTCACCACTGTGCAAACGCGCCCGTGGCGCGTTTTAAGTTGGGGATTAAGTCCCCTTGAATCCTGAGGTCCCGGAGTCCAACTAGCCCACCATATACCTCCAAAGCGCCACAGAGCTGCGTTGCAGAGAGGTGTAAAAGGGCGTGGCCTCTGTACACCTCTCTGCAAGGCAGCCCCTGGCGCATACTGGAGGTACCTGGTGGGCTAGTTGGCCCCAGGGACCCCCAGTATTCAAGGGGAATTCGTTCCCCTCTGCAAACGCGCCAGGGCGCGTTTGCAGAGTGGTGAAGGAAGGGCGGGGCCTGCGGGCCCGATCGTTTTGTTTTTTGTTTTTTCTCCCCTGAAGGGAGCTGTGTAGCCCCCTTCCTTTTTCTTTTGGGGCCCTGGGGACCCCATCCCCCAGGGCCTTACCCTTTTTAAATTACCTTAAAAAAAAAACGGGAAGGGGGCCGCGTGGCCCCCTTCCTGGGCCTGTATTGGCCCGGGGACCCCATCCCCGGGGCATGGCCTCTATATTTATTTTTGAGGGGGCAGCGTGGCCCCCTCCTCTGGCCATTTTAAGGCCCCGGGGACCCCATCTCCCGGGGCCGGCCTTTCCATTTTTTTCTTTTTAATTTTCTCTTTTTTGGGGAGGGCCGCGTGGCCTCCTCCGAGCCCTCTGCCCGGGGACCCCATCCCCGGGGCTGGCCTCTCCGTTGGCGACTGTGGGGGTCCCCAATCCCCCACAGTCCCGCCGGCTCCCACGTCCCTTGGGAGCCGGCATTGCTGTTCCACATGGGGAGCAGCTGACATGCTGCTCCCATGTGGAAAAGCAATCGCTTTGGATATTGGAAGAGAGGCAGGTTTCCTGCTCTCTCTTCCAATATCCAAAGCAGTTTGCTATGGCAGGGCGGGGCCGCGAGGCTCCCGTCCTGCCATAACAAACTACAGTGTCCCGGGGTAGGCACCCGGGACACTGCAGAGCCGGCCCTGGGGGTGGTGGTCCCCAGGGCCATCAAGGGCTCCAGGAGGGCCGCGCGGCCCCCTCCCATTCAGTACACAGCCCGGGGAGGTGGTGGTCCCGGGGCTCTGAGAAGTCCGTAACGGACCCCCATATTAAAATGTTTAGTGCCCCGGGAGGTGGTGGTCCCGGGGCATGTGAGGGCTGGAGCCCCCACACAGGTTTAATAATGTATTTATAAAAGCCCGGGAGGTGGTGGTCCCGGGGCTGCGGGAGCTCAGAGCCCTCCCGCACCATTTTAAAAAAGCCCGGGGGTGGCGGTCCCCGGGGCTTGGGGGCCTTGAGGCCCCCACACGTAAGTATCCCCCACCATGCCCCGGGACTTGGGCCACCCGGGGCCAATGCTATCGAAGAGCGGGAGACCACGCTTCGATTTTTCGGCAGGATTCGCGCAACCTGAGCACATCCTGCCGATTTTAAATTTTTTTATTTTTGTTTTGCCCAGGGGTCCTTGTGGGACCCCTGAGCAAACCTAGGGGTCAGGGTGTTTCTACCCTGCCCCTTTGTGCGCTTTGCGCACTTGTTTCTGTCCCTCGGTTCTACCGAGGGACAAAATGGCTGCCAACATTTCCTGAATCGGAATGTTGACAGCCAATTAACATGCAGCTCGTGATCGGGAGGGTACGCGGACCCTACTCGGCCATAGATATCACTAACTTTTTACTTTTCATCTTCTCAGCAACTACTGAACAGATTTACACCATTTAACAAAAGGGTTCTTTCTGAACCAAGAACTACCTCTTTGCCAAATTTGGTGTAATTCCGTTCAGCAGTTCGAGCTGTAGCCGTGTCTAAAGTTTCCTATGGGAAAATGCATTGGGAAAACACGTTTTGGGACCCCCTTTTTCTCGGCCCCGCTAGCTGAATCCCCGAGACTTTCAGGGTAGGAGCGGACCGGACGGGCCACAAAGTTTGAAAATTTCGCGAAGATACGTCAACCGGCAAGAGAGTTATTTCAAATAGAATGTCGCGGATTTCCTATGGATAATAGGTTGTAACTATAACTATCTACTGGCGACCGCCAGTAGATAATATAAATATAAAAAAATATATATATATATATACATATATATATATATATATATATATATATATATATATATATATATATATATATATATATCTACTGGCGGTCGCCAGTAGATAGTTATAGTTACAACCTATTATCCATAGGAAATCCACGACATTCTATTTGAAATAACCTCTTGCCGGTTGACGTATCTTCGCAAAATTTTCAAACTTTGTGGCCCGCTCCGGTCCGCTCCTACCCTGAAAGTCTCGAGGGATTCGTCAAGCGGGGCCGAAAAAGGGGTCCCAAAACGTGTTTTCCCATGCATTTTCCCATAGAAACTTAGACACGGCTACAGCCCGAACTGCTGAACGGAATTACACCAAATTTGGCAAAGAGGTAGTTCTTGGTTCAGAAAGAACCCTTTTGTTAAATGGTGTAAATCCGTTCAGTAGTTGCTGAGAAAATGAAAAGTAAAAGTTAGTGATATCTATGGCCGAGTAGGGTCGCGTACCCTCCCGATCACGAGCTGCATGTTAATTGGCTGTCAGCTGGCTGTCAACATTCCGATTCAGGAAATGTTGGCAGCCATTTTGTCCCTCGGTAGAACCAAGGGACAGAAACAAGTGCGCAAAGCGCACAAAGGGGCAGGGTAGAAACACCCTGACCCCTAGGTTTGCTCAGGGGTCCCACAAAGACCCCTAGGCAAAAAAAAGAAAAAATTTTTAATCGGCAGGATGCGCTCAGGGTGCGCGAATCCTGCCGAAAAAAAATCGAGCGCGGTCTCCGCGCTTCGATGTTAATTGGCCCCGGGTGGCCCAAGTCCCGGGGGCATGGTGAGGGATAATATAATGTGTGGGGGGCCTCAAGGCGCCCCAAGCCCCGGGGACCGCCACCCCGGGCTTTTAAAAAATGGTGCGGGAGGGCTCTGAGCCCTCCGCAGCCCGGGACCACCACCTCCCGGGCTTTTTTAAATACATTATTAAACCTGTGTGGGGGCTCCAGCCCCCACACGCCCGGGGACCACCACCTCCCAGGGGCACTAAACATTTAATATGGGGGTCCGTTACGGACCCCAGAGCCCCGAGGACCACCACCTCCCGGGCTGTGTACTGAATGGGAGGGGGCCGCGCGCCCTCCTGGAGCCCTTGATGGCCCTGGGGACCACCACCCCCAGGGCCGGCTCCTGCAGTGTCCCGGGTGCCTACCCCGGACACTGTAGTTTGCTATGGCAGGACGGGAGCCTCGCGGCTCCGTCTGCCATAGCAAACTGCTTTGGATATTGGAAGAGAGCAGGGAAACCTGCTCTCTCTTCCAATATCCAAAGCGATTGCTTTCCACATGGGGAGCAGCATGTCAGCTGCTCCCCATGTGGAACAGCAATGCCGGCTCCCAAGGGACGTGGGGAGCCCGCGGGACTGTGGGGGATTGGGGACCCCCCCACAGTCCCCAACGGAGAGGGCCAGCCCCGGGGATGGGGTCCCCGGGCAAGTAGTGGCCGGGAGGGGCCACGCGGCCCCTCCCAAAAAAGAGCAACATTTTTTTTTTAAATGGAAAGGCCGGCCCGGGGATGGGGTCCCGGGGCCTTAAAATGGCCAGAAAAGGGGGCCATGCTGCCCCCTCAAAAAAATAAATATAGAGGCCATGCCCCGGGGATGGGGTCCCGGGGCCAATACAGGCCCAGGGAAGGGGGCCACGCGGCCCCTTCCCGTTTTTTTTTTAAGGTAATTTAAAAAAGGGTAAGGCCCTGGGGATGGGGTCCCCAGGGCCCAAAAAAGAAAAGGAAGGGGGCCACACAGCCCCCTTCAGGAGAGAAAAAAAAAAACGATCGGGCCTGCAGGCCCCGCCCCTTCCTTCACCACTCTGCAAACGCGCCCCTGGCGCGTTTGCAGAGGGGAACAAATTCCCCTTGAATACTGGGGTCCCTGGGGCCAACTAGCCCACCAGGTACCTCCAGTATGCGCCAGGGGCTGCCTTGCAGAGAGGTGTACAGAGGCCACGCCCCTTTACACCTCTCTGCAACGCAGCTCTGTGGCGCTTTTGGAGGTATATGGTGGGCTAGTTGGACTCCGGGGACCCTCAGGATTCAAGGGGACTTAATCCCCCAACTTAAAACGCGCCACGGGCGCGTTTGCACAGTTGTGAAGGGAGGGCGGGGCTTCAGGTGACATGTGTGCAAACAGGCCCCGTGGCGCGTTTTAAGATGGGGAATTAAATCCCCTTCAATCCTGAGGGTCCCTGGAGGCCAACTAGCCCAACAGGTACATCCAGAATGCGCCACAGAGCTGCGTTGCAGAGAGGTGTAAAGGGGTGTGGCCTCTCTACACGTCTCTGCAACGCAGCCCCTGGCGCATATTGGAGGTTCCTGGTGGTCTAGTTGGCCCCTAGGGACCCTCAGGATTCAAGGGGACTTAATCCCCAACTTAAATTGCGCCACGGGGCGCGTTTGCAAAGATGTCACCTCAGGCCCCGCCCCCTCCCTTCACCATTGTGCAAATATTCCTCTAAAATCAGCCGAAATAGGAATTCCGATTTACTCACCTGTTATAAGGAGAGACCTCAGTGCTGTATCTTTCAGCCCAGTACTGGTCCTGAAAAGTAATTTTAACCGTACTTACCGGTAACTTGAATTTCCTTCCATAGGCTAACATTGACTGGTTTCACTTGGAAATTCTTCTAAGTGTGGAGTTTTGGAACTTTAAAATATTCCTATAAAATCAGCCGAAATACGAATTCCGATTTACTCACCTGTTATCAGGAGAGACCTCAGTGCTGCATCTTTCAGCCCAGTACTGATCCTGAAAAGTAATTTTAACCGTACTTACCGGTAACTTGAATTTCCTTCATAGGCTAACATTGACTGGTTTCACTTGGAAATTCTTCTAAGTGTGGAGTTTTGGAACTTTAAAATATTCCTCTAAAATCAGCCGAAATACGAATTCCGATTTACTCACCTGTTATCAGGAGAGACCTCAGTGCTGCATCTTTCAGCCCAGTACTGATCCTGAAAAGTAATTTTAACCGTACTTACTGGTAACTTGAATTTCCTTCATAGGCTAACATTGACTGGTTTCACTTGGAAATTCTTCTAAGTGTGGAGTTTTGGAACTTTAAAATATTCCTCTAAAATCAGCCGAAATACGAATTCCGATTTACTCACCTGTTATCAGGAGAGACCTCAGTGCTGCATCTTTCAGCCCAGTACTGATCCTGAAAAGTAATTTTAACCGTACTTACCGGTAACTTGAATTTCCTTCATAGGCTAACATTGACTGGTTTCACTTGGAAATTCTTCTAAGTGTTGATTTTTGAAACATACAAATATTCCTCTAAAATCAGCCGAAATCCGAATTCTGATTTACTCACCTGTTATCAGGAGAGACCTCAGTGCTGCATCTTTCAGCCCAGTACTGGTCCTGAAAAGTAATTTTAACCGTACTTACCAGTAACTTGAATTTCCTTCCATAGGCTAACATTGACTGGTTTCACTTGGAAATTCTTCTAAGTGTGGAGTTTTGGAACTTTAAAATATTCCTCTAAAATCAGCCGAAATACGAATTCCGATTTACTCACCTGTTATCAGGAGAGACCTCAGTGCTGCATGTTTCAGCCCAGTACTGATCCTCAAAAGTAATTTTAACCGTACTTACCGGTAACTTGAATTTCCTTCATAGGCTAACATTGACTGGTTTTCAGCAAAAAAGTTTCAAAGTGTTGATTTTCACAAACTACAAATATTCCTTAAAAATCGACAGTATGACTTAAACGCATTCTTTCAACTGTTTACAGGAGATGCACCAGTGCTGGATCCAGGATCCAACACTGAGTAAGAAAAAGTAACGAAAACAGTTTTTACCTGCTAAGTGAATTTCCTTCCATAGGATAACATTGGTGATTCTATGAGAAAAAGTTTCAGTGTCAACTTTTTAAAATACAATAATATTCCTTAAAAATCACGACTGTAACCAAAACGCTTTTACTCAACTGTTTACAGGAGATGTCCCAGGACTGAATCTAGGATCCAGTCCTGTGGTTAGAAAAGTAATCCATAAAGTAACTAATTGCATTTAACTAGAAATTCACATTGAGCTGAATGTTGCATTGTGTTTGAAAATGTGTTGCCCATTGCAACAACTGTAACTACTGTACTTAAAAGTCTATTGCCTATCTGCAAAGTATTTAAACTAAAGTAGTTCATTAAGAGAAAGTATTTTTTGTAATGTATAATATAATTACAATGTGATTTAAAAAATAAAATATGTAAAAAAAATGTTTTCTAAAAAATTTCGAAATCAGTATGAAAAAAATGTATATAACAATTAATACATTTAAAAATTGTCATTTACAAAACCTTTGAAATTCACTGAAAAAACCGTAGGTTTCAGACATGTTATAGTTACAAATTAGCATTTAAAAAACCTTTGAAATTCACTGAAAAAACCATAGGTTTTAGGGACGTTATAGTTACAAATTAGCATTTAAAAACCTTTGAAATTCACTGAAAAAACCATAGGTTTTAGGGACAGTTATAGTTAGTTGGACATTGCACTCGTACAAAACCCGTGAAATTCCCCCGTTATAGTTAGTTTAGCTAACTATAACTCGCGCCCCCGCAATGCACTGCTGATGACGTCACATATTACATCACTCATGACATGGTCAGTGACATCACTGATGACATCACTGATGACATCTCAAATGACATCACTGATGACATCATCCACGTGATTATCTGATGCAGCTCTTCACACCCTAATATAACCGTTGATACACCCAATCTAAATTACAGACTGCCATTCGCAAAACCATAGACACTCCAACACCAATAACTACATACCCACTCAATGATTCTTAGGTCTACACACACACATCCACTCACTCACCCGTACAGTCACTCATACTTATGGTCACTCAATACAGGACTATCATATGCACTCTTACTCCTATATAGACACTCAAACACTGCCACTCATCCATAGAGGTACTCACACACCTAGTCAGTCATGCAAATAATTAAACACACTGCCATTTACTCACCTATACAGTTATACACACACCAGCTCACTTAATCATACAAATACTAGCACATTGTTACGCTCTTATACAATCACTGATACAAGCACACACTCATCCATACAGCCACTATCACAATCACTTACTCTCGCTTATAGCTATTTATATACTCCAACACACATATATACTGCCTTTCACATATGTAGTTACTCACACATGTACCACTGGGACATACATTCACTCACTAACACACTCTTACACACACTTACCCACCCATACAGTCTATCACAGATGCACTCTTGAAACCATCCACCCAGTGAATCACCCACTCACACATCTATGCACAGTCGCACACACCCCATCCACACAAACACTCAGGCACCCATACAGATACTCAGACAACAAATCAATAACTCTTATAGACACTCATGTAGCTATTCACAAACCCATGCAGCCACTTACACAGCAACAGACAGATACAGACATTCACCCAGTTTAGTCACTAACCCATGCATTCAGTAAGATACGTTTAATCACTCACTTATAGAATTAGTCACGCACCTACTAAATCATCCATACAGACACTTATACACCCACTCATTCTTCAATACGCCTTTCCCTATATATATAAAAATATTTAAACTTTACAGAAACACACAGTCACTGGATGATGTCATCAGTGATGTCATTTGAGATGTCATCAGTGATGTCATCAGTGATGTCACTGACCATGTCATGAGTGATGTAATATGTGACGTCATCAGCAGTGCATTGCGGGCGCGAGTTATAGTTAGCTAAACTAACTATAACGGGGGAATTTCACGGGTTTTGTACGAGTGCAATGTCCAACTAACTATAACTGTCCCTAAAACCTATGGTTTTTTCAGTGAATTTCAAAGGTTTTTAAATGCTAATTTGTAACTATAACGTCCCTAAAACCTATGGTTTTTTCAGTGAATTTCAAAGGTTTTTTAAATGCTAATTTGTAACTATAACATGTCTGAAACCTACGGTTTTTTCAGTGAATATATATATATATATATATGTCCAAAGAAATTCGACACTAAGGGTGCCCAGCCTCTCGAACCGGGGCCTGCTGAGTTGTGTCAGAACTCTAAATATTCCAAAGAAAAATGCACTCCACCTTCTGGTGTGCGCAATCAGGCCCAACCACTGTGCTTCGTTCGTTTTTCTTTTGGAATATTTAGAGTTCTGACACAACTCAGCAGGCCCCGGTTCGAGAGGCTGGCCACCCTTAGTGTCGAATTTCTTTTGGATGTATCATGGATGGGAAGCCCGCCGGCTGACAAAGAAGGGAGGCAGAAGGAATGGAGCAGGGCCTCAGGTGCGAGGCCCGCACAGGAATTTCTGAAAACTTTGTTTATTCAGCCAGGATTTGGAGGGAAGGTGCTCCCTGCGTGCTGTGCTTATGTGGAGAAAACGGAGGCACACCAGCTTCTTTCATCGAAGTTCACCAGTATCTGTCATGACTTTAGATCAAAAGTATATTGTTGGGGTGGGAGGGACGTTGCGTCAAATTCTGCTTGTTTTATGTTCCCCCGAGGCTTCAGAGAATTGTTTTTCCAACGATTAGCACAATCCTGGTGGGACTATTGGTGGGCATGTTGTATTCCTCTTAGGGTATCCATAAACGGGCTTTCCAGTATCATGTCCTTATATAGGCACAATTCGCCCTGCCCTTATATAGGCATAAAATCCCAGCCCTTATTTAGGCATTAAACCATGCACTCCAAATACAAGCATGGTCTCTGACATCCGTCCACCCTAATGTCACAACGAGTTCATGAAGAACAGACCCTTAGGCTGCGGGAGTTTCCCTAGTCCAGGACTATTGATTTCTTCAAGGACTCATATATTATGCATGAAACATTATTCCTTAGGGGGTTCATTCATGACGTCTTTCGCTGTCCAACTCACGTCAATGCTAACATTCTTAGGTGCTCTCAGGTATAAATATACCTTCCCTAGCCCCTGTAAACCAGAGGAGACCTCGACTTCAGAGGAGCCCGTTTCCCGGCCTGACGCACTGAGAGGACGCTGCCTTCCCTGCACGCAGAGAGCCCAGCTTCCAGCTTCCAGTGATCTGACTTCCCTTGCGGGGTGTTGGAGTTCGAGTCTGGCAAAGAGATTCCTACCTCTCTCATTCTTCAGGTATGGAGCTGACTAGAACCTAGAGGGACTCTTGGCATACTAGGCATACTAGACTTAACATACTCTTAGTATACCATAGTAAGGAATACTTCACCTACTTCTTCCCTCTTCCTACACCTAGGTTAGGTTAGGTACATTGGGGTAGAACTAGCTTAGCAACGCATCGTATGAGTACTCGCATTTTTAGTCTGTGTTATTTATGTAACAGCATATGTACTAAAAGATAATGCTATCGCAGTATTATTTATTTCTACTGCTCACCCTGTACATTATTTATCTCGCATACTGTCTTGTGATCGTAACAGCACATTTTACTTACACCAGAAACAAGACTGTTCAATAAGTCCTTTATTGAAACACCCGTCTATTTCTTTCTGTGTAACTTGGAGAAAACTAAGCATGCACGACTGAGCTGAGTGAAATAGTTATCTATTGTTTCCACGACTCTGGGACACGTTCGGATTCTGAAGGGAAACACAGTGGTCATGTTTTGCGGCTGCCAGAAACTACCCCCTTCTTGTTGTCAAGGAGTTTCTAGTGGCCTCTGAGCTAGCTGGCACAAGTAATTAAGTTTAATATACTCGATAGGGACATACTGACCTTAGTCCTATGTCAAACCTATAGGATATATTATTCCAATGCGCAGAGCCTATTAGGGAAATAGGAGCTACACTACATGGCGCCCAACGGTTTGGTAAGGAAGTAATTCAACGTTAGATACTGAGTAACTCAGCCGTGCTTTTTCTCTCAAGACCCCTACCCATATACTCCAAAAGACGTCTGGAGTGGGCAGGGTTAAGTATCCACCACGGCTACATAGGGAAACACCCTATATATTAGCTGTTTGGTTTGCTCAACATTGAAGGATACAGTGTTCCACAATATTGTGCACCTTATCCTTGTTTCCTTGAAACTTGTTTCTACATTTTTCAAACAACAAAATGCCTGGCTCCGACAATGAAACCGGAGACGGTGTAACTGTGGTTGATCCAGCCCTACCAGCAGTTTTTAACATTACAGGTTTAAATGAAACCGAGGAGGGTGTCATAGACATCGCTCCAAACTTAAGAAGAGCCATCACTCTAAAACTTATAAAACATGGCCTACCGCCAAGAGGCGGTAGAGCAGTTTTCGTGATAGAGGCACATGAATCCTTTCAGACAGAGGTATTCTATTCATGGGTAATATTTCCTGAATCCAATTCAGTAACACACATGTTTCACTTCTACAAAGAAGATGAACCACCAGAGGAATACAGTCCTTTCGAGGATATAGAAATTCCATTAACATACCAGGAGTATCAGCTCTGGTTTAAAGGTGCCCTAAAACATCACAAAAACATTACTAGGCTCGGTCCAATAGGTAGACCAGGAGCAACATGGCCGATTTTAGCCGGCTACACACCTCATCCTGACATTGAAGAGATGTCAGATGAGGACTTACTTACTCAACTCACAGAGTTAATAAAAATTTACAGACAATTGGTCCAATATGTCATGCGGACCTTTACAGTCCGACCACCATTGACATATCCAAATCCAACTCCCCAACAGGGGAATACACTAAAAATTACACCACAGACTCTATACGCAGTCATGGGTAAAATGCCCACAAAACGTGAGCAAATTCCATTTTGGATAGCTCAAAAAATTACTCAAATCGAAGCAGTATTTCCAAATACTAGCCCGCATGAGAAGCACAGAATCCTAACAATCAGTTTACCAATGGGGATCACACCACAACTGGAAGACTGCACCACTTGGGGCTCAGTCTTTGCTGCCATCTATACTAAAACACATGGTATTCCATCAATTGCGGTAATACCTGATGTCCTAAAACAAATTCAAAACGAATACGGGGCAGAGCCTGCTCTAAATTTAGGTATGAAATTACTGAAAAATTTCGACCAGGTCTCAACAATAATATTGTCTAATATTAAAGGGGGGCAGCAGCAGTGGTGATCCGCCAAAAATTGAGGAATTCGATGTTACAGAACATCAAACTGAGCTACCCAGAATAATTGAACAATCTTATGCAGAATTAGGCAGAGATAGTTTGGGTGGAAGACCAGTGAAGCCGAAACTATCTGAAAGTCCTGAGAAGGACTCAATAAAACAAACTCCTACATCTTCTAAAAAGAAGTGGGAGTCTACTAAACAAATTCAAACGAAAAAGGTTCTCAATCCCGAGGTAGGTCTCCTCAAAAGGAGCCCTCTGAAAGGAGGTATAACCTCAGGAATAGGGATAATTTGAGAAAACCTGATAGGTATCAAGATACTGATACACGTTCCTCTCGTCCCTTTCAGATCTCACCACAGACTTCGGAAAGAAGAGGACAAACAGAACATAGAGAAGAACGTGTGAAATCGACAGACGACAAACACGCTTCAAAAACCAAAGTAAAACCTCAATTCTCCAAAAAGAAGGTAGCAGGTCTGAAGATCAGACATGCCGAGAATACTGAGAACACAACTCAAGAACGGAGAATGGGCTCAGACAATGCTGGACAGTGCAGCAGAAGTCACAATAGTTCGCCAGACCGTGAAGGAACTTCTGGAGATAGTGGACTTGAATGAGTACATTACAGTTGAGACTGTAGACACCAGGGTTAGTACTCCACAAAAGTTATATGAAATAACACTCCGGATGGAGGGAGACAAACCTAGACAGGTGAAAGCACTTTTTGGGAAAGACTATCAAAAGGCTATGACATACTTCTAGCAGAAAAGGACTGGCCACCACAATTTGTCAGGGAGTGCCCACATGGCGAGGACATTATTATGCCTGCCTTCTCCAACCATATTCCTATACATCTAAAATATACATATGCCAGGAAATGGGCAGTGGCCCAGGCCCCAGCATTATATAAAAATCATGTAGGATGGGATGAGGACTCAACTCACCATAAAATACATCTGAAACATGAACCAACTGCACAACGTCAGTACCCCATAAAGCAAGAAGCTAAAAAATAGGTCAGGGAGATCTTAGATCAACTTGAATACCAAGGGGTGATTGAAACATGCACCTCCTCAATGAACAATCCTTTGTTTCCTGTCTCCAAACCCGACAATACATATCGTCTAGTTTTGGATTACAGACACTTAAACACTTGTTCTAAAACTTTTGGCCATTGGATCCTGATAGAGGAGTTTCACCCATCTGCAGAAGTTGGGGCCAAATCCTAGCTTCATTAGCACGGCAAACAGATATGGCCATTCAATGCTATCGAATGCCATCGACGCATCTAGTGCCATCAGCGCTGTTTGCGGGCCCGCGGGGTCCCTTGTCGTGTGTAACACCCCGTACAACTGGCGAAGGTTGTGCCGAGTACTTCTATTCGTCATAAAGCCTGATTGGTCCCGGTGGATCAATTTGGTAATAACCGGAATCAGCCTGTTTTCTAAGGCCTTGGCCAGGACCTTGATCCCAACATTAAGGAGGGAAATTGGCCTGTAGGAGCTAAAGCGATCAGGTGGCCTCCCCTGTTTATGTATTACTACTACAGTGGCCGTCTGCTGGTCCGCTGGTAGTTGGCCCTCCTCCCATCCTTCCTGCAGCATGTTGCGCAACGGTGGCACTATTCTGGAGGCCACACCCTTGAACAACTCGACAGGTAGTCCATTTGGACCCACCGCTGTACCCACCTTGAGGGATCCTAGCGTCTTTGACAATTCATCATCCGTAATGTCAGCCTCTAAGGCCTCTCTGTCCTCTGTTGTTATCTCAGGTAGCGAAAAATCTCTCAAAAACTCAATGCAGTCGCTGTCCGACCTTGTCCTGACTGGCGAGTAAACCTACTTGTAGTATGTGGCAAATGCCTCTGCGATCTCTGGGCTAGTAGTGTGCATCATGCCCTCCCTATCTTGGACCGACGCGACCCATGTCCGCTCCCTATCACGTTTCTCAAGCCATGCGAGCAATCTAGATGCCTTATCTCCCACATCATAGAGGCGATGCTGCACCGCCAAGGCATGCCCCCGAGCCGCACCCTCCGCTGCCACTCTCAGTTCGTATTGGCGCAGGGCCAGTGTGTGGCGCAGGTCTGAGTCGCTCTGTTCCGTCACCTCTTTCTCTATCTGGAGTACTTCCTGCTCTAGGGAGCGTATATGTCTCTGCTCTTCCTTTTTTTGCCCCCCTATGAGTGCTTGTGCCTGGCCCCTAATCACTGCTTTGTAAGCCTCCCAGATTGTCAGAGAAGACTCCACCATGCCAGCATTTTCCTGGAAATAAAGCTCCGTTCCCTCTCTTATTTCATCCCTCAATACTGGGTCTCTCAATCTCCAAGGGTCTATTTTCGGGAATGCCCCTTTATTCACTCGTGGCCCCTGAACTGTAACCCCCACTGGGGAATGATCTGAGATGCCCCGAGCCAGTTGTACAGGCATGAAAAAGTCACCCACCCTGTCACTCTGTGTGAAGAGATAGTCTATCCTAGAAAGTGATCCCTGACGCGCCGAGTAATATGTATACTGCTGCTGTCGGGGGTTGTGCGCCCTCCAAATGTCCACCAGCCCCAGGGCAGACAGGAATCTGGCCAGAAGCCCCTCATCTCTCTGACTGGTCGTGGCACTCGATCGATCCAGCTCCGGATCTAGAACTGCATTTGCATCGCCCCCAACCAGGAGTGTGCCTGTAGTGTAGCTCCTCTTTCCCTAATAGGCTCTGCGCATTGGAATAATATATCCTATAGGTTTGACATAGGACTAAGGTCAGTATGTCCCTATCGAGTATATTAAACATAATTACTTGTGCCAGCTAGCTCAGAGGCCACTAGAAACTCCTTGACAACAAGAAGGGAGTAGTTTCTGGCAGCCGCAAAACATGATCACTGTGTTTCCCTTTAGAATCAGAAAGTGTCCCAGAGTCGTGGAAACAATAGATAACTATTTCACTCAGCTCAGTCGTGCATGCTTAGTTTTCTCCAAGTTACACAGAAAGAAATAGACGGGCGTTTCAATAAAGGATTTATTGAACAGTCTTGTTTCTGGTGTAAGTAAAATGTGCTGTTACGATCACAAGACAGTATGCGAGATAAATAATGTACAGGGTGAGCAGTAGAAATAAATAATACTGTGATAGCATTATCTTTTAGTACATATGCTGTTACATAAATAACACAGACTAAAAATGCGAGTACTCATACGATGCGTTGCTAAGCTAGTTCTACCCCAATGTACCTAACCTAACCTAGGTGTAGGAAGAGGGAAGAAGTAGGTGAAGTATTCCTTACTATGGTATACTAAGAGTATGTTAAGTCTAGTATGCCTAGTATGCCAAGAGTCCCTCTAGGTTCTAGTCAGCTCCATACCTGAAGAATGAGAGAGGTAGGAATCTCTTTGCCAGACTCGAACTCCAACACCCCGCAAGGGAAGTCAGATCACTGGAAGCTGGAAGCTGGGCTCTCTGCGTGCAGGGAAGGCAGCGTCCTCTCAGTGCGTCAGGCCGGGAAACGGGCTCCTCTGAAGTCGAGGTCTCCTCTGGTTTACAGGGGCTAGGGAAGGTATATTTATACCTGAGAGCACCTAAGAATGTTAGCATTGACGTGAGTTGGACAGCGAAAGACGTCATGAATGAATCCCCTAAGGAATAATGTTTCATGCATAATATATGAGTCCTTGAAGAAATCAATAGTCCTGGACTAGGGAAACTCCCGCAGCCTAAGGGTCTGTTCTTCATGAACTCGTTGTGACGTTAGGGTGGACGGATGTCAGAGACCATGCCTGTATTTGGAGTGCATGGTTTAATGCCTAAATAAGGGCTGGGATTTTATGCCTATATAAGGGCAGGGCGAATTGTGCCTATATAAGGACATGATACTGGAAAGCCCGTTTATGGATACCCTAAGAGGAATACAACACCCACTCCTCTTTCGTGTGTACGATAATACTAAAATGCTAAACATTTAAAATGCTAAACATTAAAATGGAGTACCACATATTTCTAAAAAGGTACTGTACATTTGAAGCAATGCTTTTCATTACAGGCATAAAGTTTGAAAATAAATGCAATTGGAATGAAATAAGCAGTAATATTTACATGTGACAAAAAATGATCGATAAGTTTCTCAAAAATCAAAGTCATTTCATGTCATGAAAATTAATGAACTGTTTTAGACACACAAGATGACTAAGTGTCCGTGGAAGTACCTTGAAGTCTGTATTATAAGGCTAGTTCTACTTTAAGCAGATCGATGTGCCATTTTCGTTCAAAAAATAAAATGGGGACAAGTTCAATTTTGGTAGAGTTCCAAGGGGCATATTATCAAGAACGGCGTTAAAATTATCGCCGGTTTAGCGGCAGAAAACTGCCGCTAAAGCGGCGATAATGGGCTTGATAATATGCCCTGGAGAATTCCAATAGAAGTCCATGTTCTGGTGTGAACATGGGCTTCTATTGGAATTCTCCAGGGCATATTCTGGGCTAAACCGGCGATAATTTTAACGCCGTTCTTGATAATATGCCCCTAAGTTGTTTCAAAAATGAAGGCCAAATTTGTCACTGCAGCTCTGGAACACTGTATGCCGAATCAGAGTTAGTTCACGGGTCTGGTGTAAACATGAGATCATCTATTTCAATAGACAAAACATCATCCACTGTTGTTGGTGTCAGTTGGAACACCTCGTGTAGCAGATTAATTGCACAGAGATGGGAAGCATTGCTTCCAGCATAGGTTGCCTCAGCAATGTCCGCGTCCGTTGTTAAGTGTGTGCCTGTAGATCTTTCTCGTACCTCAGCAGCAGCCGGAAGCGTCTGTGAGATCTCAATGAATGCTGACAGCAGGATAGGAAGCCTCTGGGGATAACACAGAGCATGGGCCGTTATCGGGTCCAGCAGAGTATCGACATCCGTTGGCGTTGCTGAGGGAAATGTTATACAGGTGTCCAACACGCATTCTTCACCGCATAGCAGGCATCGTAGAACAGGTAAGATGCAATCTTGCCAGATTGGTCTGAATGACAGGAACCAAGTTGTATTAAGGTCCCGTAGACGAGTCATGCCAAAAAGCTTTACTATTTGCTCACGGCACTTTCGTTCAAGGAGAGCTTTCTCCAGTTCGCTCGGAGTGATGTCTGCAAATAGGCTGGCCATAGCGCAATAGCAGAAAGAGAAATAGAATTCCGGCAACAAGTGCTAGAATTAATGGTATGCCACCAAACACCGAATGTGCAAAGTTCGGGATGATTCCGAGTATTGCTTGGAAAGGTGCTAACAGACCTGAGCAGATGCTCTTAAATACATGTACAATTCCTGTTGTATCAGACATGTTGAAGATACGTGATATAATTGCCACGAAATGTATAGGGCAGTTTGTACGTATTAAAGTCTGTATCTCAGCCGAAGTCCTTGCTACTTGTAGATCATAGGTTTCTTTGGCCGAGGTCAAAGGCACTGTTTGTTGTAAAAGCATGGCTTTTATTCTGCTTAGAGTATCAAATCTTATAAAAGAGACATTCAGCGAAGGCAATAGAGGCGACTCCCTGACTGTGTCTATTGGGGGAAACAATACTTGCATACAGCAAGTGACCCTGGAGTTGACCGTTACTAGATATGGGATGCCTGGCAGCATTCCGCAGCAGCTCTGATCATTCAACATGAGGTAACTCCCATTAGAAAGATGTCCAAACGTTGGATTAATCACAGCAGCTGGAGTACCCTGCTGATGGCAAGACAAATTTTCCACTGAACCATTACAAGCCCCGTGCAAGGAAATGTCTTGACATATAAGTGAACCACTCAGTGCAATTTTACAGTTTGAACTGCTCAAAAACACTTCACGACCCCCACTCCAACATCTTTATGTATACGGTAAATCCCACGATGTCTTAATGTATTCCTTACCCAACCTTTCATATTTGCCTGCTTGCATTTGTCTGAGGCAATACTGAAACTGAAAAGTACTCACAGGTAATGTTATTTTGCCATGAATAAGCCATTCTGTAGCTGGTTTTTCTGCCACAGTGAATGGTAACTTCTCCAATTTTTCAATGCTCAGCACTGTATACTTTGCTCCTCTTTGTGCCAGTTCGATCTGTTTATCAGTGAGATTGTATTCTACAAACACAGCCGTTGTGTTGATGAAACGCCAAGGCACATAGCCCGCTCGCAAAGATTGCAGCGTCCAGCTTAATAACATAATAGAACGTAATTAAGATTGGCCTTGTTGTAACATCGCCAAATCTTGTTCTAGTATGTCGATAGCAGAGGATACAATGCCATCCAATGAATATATTCTGGAGGACAAAGTTGTTAACCCATTGTAGACCACAGAGAGTGTTTTCTCTAAATTAATACGATCAAGTTCACGTATTCGTTCTGCGGCCTCTATCTGTGATACCTTCCAAGCTTCATTATAAGCAGCATAAATGCCGGCATATATGAAACGTTTTTGACGCGGTTTTCTTGGTCCAAGCAAGAATTCCCTAAGGTCTGCGTCCTGTAGTGTAGACTTATGCAGCCAATCGAGGCATAATTTTCCTACACTGTATGTTGTTACTACCCCCGGATGTTGTATTTGGATGTATCTTGGGTCTGGCCTATGAATAGTAAAGCCCTGAGTTTTATTCAGGAATCTTTCCTGACAGTTATTCGTGTCTGTGGGCCAGATCAACCATTTTTTCCAAGTAGGATTAGATCTGTCGAGTTGTAGTATATTGTCAACTGTCACCACTGCCTTTGTATTATTTTCACTGGCAGGTGTTGGTACAGAAGGTGTGTTCATCTCTTTTATCTTGGCTAATCCAAGACAAGATGTTTGTTGGATAGTTTCATTCAAAAACATTGGGGCATATTATCAAGAACGGCGTTAAAATTATCGCCGCTTTAGCGGCAGAAAACTGCCGCTAAAGCGGCGATAATGGGCTTGATAATATGCCCTTGAGAATTCAATAGAAGCCCATGTTGACACCAGAACATGGGCTTCTATTGAAATTCTCAAGGGCATATTATCAAGCCCATTATCGCCACTTTAGCGGCAGTTTTCTGCCGCTAAAGCCGCGATAATTTTAACGCCGTTTCTTGATAATATGCCCCATTATTTGTTCAGGGATGATGCAGGCTCTAAATAAAGCTTCTATCCCCTGCACTTGCCAATCTTTAGTACCCCACACAGTTTTTGTGTCAATTGTGTCTTTCCAAAAGTCAAAACCCTGTATAGACAGTTGGGCATTAAAAAATGCAGAATAAATCTGTTTTGTATTTGTTAACATAATTTTCAGTCCTGTCTTGTTTACATTTTTATAGTAAAACATTGGTTCAGATGTATTGTATCCTGAAAAATATGGAAACTTATTAGCAAATGTTTTTGAACTACCTTTAGGTGGTGTAGGACAATGTTCCCATTGGTTAAACATAAACACATTTCTTGGATATGCAGATTTATGCAAATAATGATGACCATAGTGATTAAAACAATACATTTGTTCATAGTCTGATGAACCCTCTAAATATTCATGTTTAGAAAATGCAGCAGATTTTTCTAGGTCAAACATTATGTCGTTTACAGTCTCAAAGTCCCAATCATCTGAATAGGTACTGGATGTAATTAGATCACTTAGTGAAATTTTAAACAAATGTGGAATGTTCAATTGTTCATTCAGGCCGAACATATCAAAATCTGTTTTGTCCCACACTATACCATCCTGTATAGGAACAGCTGTGATGTTCACTGATGATAAGTCTCTTGCTTCACGATGGGAAGATTTATGAGGTTTCAAAAGTACGTTTACGTCTTTTCCTTCAGTGTTCACATGGATGTACCTGCCACTTATAAGCACGCTTACAGTTGTAACCAAAGCTAGCCAGAGCAGGAAAACAAAAAGTCCAGATGTAATCTAGAGTTCAATCCATGGAGAAACCAAATAAGTCTTTTTCAGAAAGTGAAGAAAGACTTGTACTTGCTGCTTGAATTTCATTTACACTGGCGTAGTTTCCGGTTCACTCGGATCTTCTGAGAACGTATCAAAGTTAATGAAGTAGCCAGAAGCAGTTCTGTCAATTGTTGGAATTGCATCAGGATTTGTAGAAATCACTGGAACCAGTTTATCACTTGTTACATTGGTGTACACAGGTGTATTTGGACGAACTGTTACTTGGTGTTCAAGAGGGATGAGTTCCATAGCGTTGTTGCTTAGTCCTCCATCTGTTACAGCTGAATTCTCGATTGTTATCAGTCTTTCAGTCTGAACCTCTTGGATAGTAGCGAGAGGAGTGCGTCTGCTACTAGGTCGGAGTCCACGAGGCCTACTATTTAGTATTGGCCACATACTGTGGTTTGATCAGGTCGATGGACACAAATCTTTTCTCCTTTCTTCCAGCAATGGGCGGCAGAAGTACTGTTCTTGTTCCTTGAACTGCTAGGACAGGTACTGGTTGTCTGTAAGAAGGTCCAAATTCCTTCTTGTCCGCAATTTTTTCTCTGACTAGATCCCCAACTTTTGGAATACAGACAGGCCTTGCTGGGACAGCCGGTTGATCCCCAGTGGTGGTTGACTGTAGTAATACGTTGCTTTGTTTCGTTCTTAATTTGTTTAAGTCCTGTAAAACAGCCAAACGATCTTTGATATCAAAGGGTTTATTTTCCACCACTGTGCCTACGTATTCAAGGTCTGGTACCCACATTCTTGTCCCAAATAGGATCTCATATGGAGTGACCCCCTAGAGAACTTCTTGGCAGGTTGTTCAATGAGCGCTGTACCCCACTAAGGTGTTTGACCCACCCATCACCCGAACCTAATACCCTAGCTGTTATAGACTGCTTTATGTCCCGGTTTTTCCTTTCCACAACCGAATTTCCCTCAGGATGGAATGGAGAGGAGTACCGCAATGCAACGCCCAGACTGGCCATGGCTTCTTTGTAAGCCCTAGAGCTAAATGCAGGACCCTGGTCAGAATGTAGCGTGCCTATTGCGTATGTGCCGATAAAGACTTGCAAATCTTTTATAACAGTTCGAGCGTCAGCCGAGCGCTGAGGCCATAACCATAGGAACCTAGAGCATGAACCACTGCAACCAAGATGTATTTATAGTTACCGTCCCTTTGCAGGGGACCACAGTGGTCAAGGTAAACACAAGCTAATGGTTTATCTGAAATTAACAGGGGTGTCTGTGGAGACTTTCATCTGTTGGCATATATCACATTCTAAAACATAGTTCTTTGTTTTTTTTCTAATGCCAGGCCACCAATATCTTTGCTTGAGTAAAGATACTGTTGCAGAAACATCTGCATGGGCAGAAGCTATCCCTTCATGTGCTGCTAGGATTAGTCCTAATCTGCGTTCCTTGTTTGGAATTACCCTATCCCCCACTCCAGGGATTCGAGCAAAAGGAACGTTGTTCGCATCAATTACATAAGAGTACTTGAGTGGAAACTTTTTTGGTAACGCTGCACTGCTGCCTTTGCTTGATGCATTGACAGCCAACATTATCTCACCGTCTTTTTTTGTTTTTGAACGAGTGATCGCAGCTACGGAAGCCGTTTGCACAGCCCCCTTTGCGGCTTCATCAGCCAATGAATTCCCTGCAACGTGAACGCCATCACGTTGATGACTCAGTGTGTGGATCACGTGAGCCTTTGGTAGTTCGTTTTTCAACTGAACTACTTGTTCCCAAAGCAGTTTATGCTTTATTGTGCCACCTTTCGCATCTTTGAAACCATTTTCAAGCCAGTTTTGTATATAGTCATTATACGACTGAACACAGTAAAAGGAATCGCACACTATTAGTGTGGGGAATTCTCGATCTGTACTTTCAAGTGCCAGTTTGAATGCTTGTAGTTCAGCTTGCTGAGCTGTACAATCCCCTAGAGATTGAGTTTTTGTGACCATAGGTCTGAAGATGCCATCTCGCATGCGACCTTTAACGATTGCACATGCTGCACTGTAAGCTTGCTTACTCCCTATTGCGGGTTGTGCGGATCCGTCAGTGTAAATTATGAATTCGTACTGATCAAGAGGCAGAATTTCAGTAGGCAGAGGACATTCATCTTCATATTGCAGGAATGCTTGTGTTTTTAAATCTGGATCAAAAACATATTCAACATCTGTTGCAGCAAGAGAATTAACCCATTGTATACATCTTGGATGTAATGCTTTAGCATTTGGAATGCTTGCTTTTGTGACTGCTTCTAAAGCTGGTACTGGGGTTACGACAATAATGCGTTTCCCTTGGGCTAAGGCTCTTTCTTTTGCTACAGCGGTTTGAACTGCTGTTAGAATTTTTCAGTAGAACTGAAGCGCATTTCCGCTTGTGTGTACAAATGGGATTTGTATGCAATTGGGATTTTGTCACCCTCATTGAAGGTTAAGTAGGTGAATCCACATTGACCCGAAATTATTCGGATCACCAAATTTCGTTGACTTACACGTGTTTGTAAGTGATTTGTTGCTAACATGTTAGCCTGGAGTGAACGCAAGATTTCTGTGTGTTCCTGTGTCCAGTTTCTGATCGAAAAATCAGGTTTGATTAATGCGTAGAGAGGTTTAACCCTTTCTGCATAATTTAGAATGTATGTTCTTCCAAAATTTAGGAAACCCAGGATGGATTGTAAGTTCTTCAGCGTTTTTGGAGGTTGGAGCAGCGCACACTTTTCTAAAAAGTTAGCTGCCAAGCTCTTGCCTTCACTTGAAAGCTCATATCCTAGAAATAGGACATTGAGATGGGCAATTCTGGACTTTTTAAAGTTGAACTTGTAGCCCTCAGAGGTGAAACCCAGTATAATGGTGCTCACCCTGTTCAAGTGTTTTTCCAGGTCATCGTCTGTCAGATATATGTCATCGACATAGGACAATGCCTCATTGTCATAAATTTGTAGTAACTCCGTTACCCTCGCTGAGAATAAACCTGGGCTGTTTTTGAACCCTTGTGGGAGTTGACAAAAGTGACGCTGGGTCCCCATTATGGAGAATGCTGTTAAGTACCTGCTTTCAGGTGCTATGTTTTGACAAAAGAAACCATTTGAGATGTCTAATGTTGTTTTATATTTTTTACGCACAATGTTATTCATTAATGCTGTGCTATGTGCATTTTGCACTGCGAGTCAATGGGGTGTTGTCCCGGCAGTTCCACCTGCAAAGGGGCATGCGACAAGGGTGCCCCCTATTGCCCCTGCTGTTCGCCTTGGCGCTGGAGCCACTGGCGAATTGGATCAGGAGAGACCCTATGATATGGGGCATTACAGCACCAGGAGGCTGGAAAGATTGCATATCGTTATATGCAGACGATATCCTGCTGTATCTCACGCGGCCGTACAACTCTATTGCCAGGGTACTCCACATCTTCGAGCTATTCGGGAGTTACTCGGGTTACACGATTAACTGGGCTAAGTCCGTGGTGTTTCCACTGGCGGGAGGGCCCCTACGACTGCCGGTGCGATGTACAGCGCCCATAGTTCTGGAGGGTTTTAAATACTTGGGGATCCAGGTGGGAAGAGACCAGCTCATGTTCTTCCAAAAGAATCTTAACCCCCAGCTGGAGAGACTTCACAATGATGTACAACATTGGCGATCCCTGCCACTGTCATTGGCGGGCAGGGCGGCCCTCTTTAAAATGATGGCACTGCAGCGCTTGCTGTACATCATGCAAAGTACCCCGTATCCTATATTGCTGACGGTTTTCCAAAAAGTCGTTTAGGAGATTCGGGAAGTACTATGGCAGGTGGGCATGCCCAGGATAGCCCTACATAAACTGCAAAGGGGAGTATACGATGGTGGACTGGCGATACCGGACGTAAGGCTCTACTATTGGGCAACGCAATTGCAGGTGGTCAATGACTGGGTATATACTCTGATAAGGATGAACCCCCATTCAGGGTAGATCGAGAGGCCATGCCAGCAGGGAACTGTGAGGCGCTCCTGTATGCACGCCGGAGGGACCCTAGCTGGCCCCCGCACACAGCGACAGTAGTGACATGTTGGAAGGAGGCGAATCAGGCTCTGGGGTGGCAGAACCAATTAACCAGTAGAACACCGCTGTGGCATAGTGCTGGGTTAAAGGAGGTGTCCTCGCTCCAAGGGTTTTCGGGCTGGGAGACCATAGGCGTAGGGAGACTGGGGGCCCCACTCCCGTTTGAGGATCTCCAGCGGGAGTTCGGACTGATAGAGGCCCAGAGGTACAATTATTTGAGACTCAGGCATGCACTGTTGGCACAGCTGAGAGGTGATTCCTCCCTTCCTGACCATTCCCCGCTGGAAGACAGGCTTCTGATTGACCCTATCCCTGAGAAAGCAATTTCCACAATTTACCGTAAATTGATGAATAACCTGCCTGAGCACTTGACAGCCCTGAGGGTGGCTTGGACGGTCAGCCTGGGTAACATAGATGACGAGGAGTGGCAGGAGGCACTCCAGGGCCCGTACGAATGCGCTTTCGCTTGATTCAGCTGCGGCTTTTGCATCGCTCCTACTACTCCTCAACACTGCTGCATAAGATTGGCAGGGCACCATCGCCGCAGTGCATCCGAGGGTTGCCAGCATGAGGGCACGTTCTTCCATATCCTGTGGAAATGTCCTAGGATAGCGCAATTTGGGCGCAGAGCCACAGTGATAATGGCCACTGTAGTAGGTGCTGAAGTGCTGCTAGACGCAAAATGGCTTCTGCTTATAATTAAGGGGGAGGTGGTCTGGCCCAAGTATGTCACCATATGGCTTGTACTGGCGGCGGGGATTGCGAAACATAATATTGCTAAGGGGTGGGGGGCATCACATCCCCCTTCAGTCACAGCCTGGGAGAGGGACATCGACTGGTGCCAGAGAGCAGAAGAAATGGTATATAAGAGCAGGGGTTGTATGAAGAAATGGGAAAAGGTGTGGGCCCCATGGCGTGCTTACAGGGGAGTGCTGGAAAGCCAAGTGGACATGAGAGTGGCTCCAGACGTCTAGAGAATAGTACCCTGTTAACGATGCTCCTTTTAAATTGGCAAACAAAGTTTTATCTCATCCCGACAAATGTCCATCAAACCTATGTAAGGAAACCTCCAATGTGCATGTGTTGGAAAATGTTAATATGCTGTCTATTGAGCGTGTTCAATAAAAAGAGTTTAAAAAAAAAAAAAAAAGTATAGTGTTGGGATCTTTGCCATACATGGAATTTTTCCTTTAAAGGCATGAAAGAGACCATAGTGGTATGCTGGAAGCCGAGGAATTGAAGGTATTGGAATTTGTGACAGTTGGGACACGGGTACTTATTTTGCTAAAACTAAGGCATTGTGGGAACTGTGGTTCTATAAATACCTGAATGAAAAAAGAAAGAGAAAAAATAAACAGTGGGCCGTAAAAGGAGGATGCAAAATAAGAAAATACTTGGACTTTCCTTACATCGAGTCCAATGAGCTAAAGCTACTGTTTTATTTTACAAAAAGAGATGTGAATTATGAACTTACACATGAACTGCAGTGACACCTCGCAGCTGATGAGTGGCCGTTAGGAAATGTGTATTTTGGTCCCTTGTCACTGTCCATGAATGCCGGACATAAAACAGATCAGGTGGTGATTGCAGGGTTGTTTGCATATGATTAAGGCTCAGTGGAGCTGAAACGCGTAATGCTACTCTGTTCTGCCCGAATAAAAAATATCCTTGGAATGAAGCACAGTGGTTGGGCCTGATTGCGCACACCTGAAGGTGGAGTGCGTGTTATATATATATATATATATATATATATATATATATATATATTGTCGCTCCACTGTCACCATAGATATGGAGCACTCTCAAGCGGGTGCCGGTAACACGGTGGTGCCCCGTGTATACATAAACGCTCAAATGTTCCTTTTTTCACAGAACAAAACCGGCACTCGCGGGGCAAATTGCAGAGATGACTTTATTTAATCTTAGCAACAACAAACGCGTTTCGGCATTGACGCCTTCGTCGGTGTTAGTGACGCGGCATTCGCGGTCATTTTAATGGACTAAGAGCTATTCAGTACTATTTGAACAAACGCCCATTGAAATATGCAGTACACAATCAGATGCTGTTGGAATTCTCAGAGTTCTGTTTAACGAATAATATTTTTCTCTTTCAAGAGGACTATTACAAACAGATCTCTGGGACTGCGATGGGCACTTGCTTCGCTCCCAGCTATGCGAACTTGTTCGTTGGCTGGTGGGAGGAAGCGGGTGCCCAGGTCGCATCAGGGCATACAGGGATCCGGAGAAGTCATCGTATGGAACAGGTACATTGATGACCTGTTCCTGATTTGGAAAGGATCAGTGGAATCTGCACATGAATATATTGCAATTCTCAATGACAACACTCTAAATTTACACTTTTCAGGTGAGGTTAGTTCAGTGGCAGTGAGCTACCTTGACCTGAAGGTGTTTATAAATGAAGGCAAAATTCACACAGCTTTATATAGAAAGCCAACAGCTGGGAATTCGACGCTTTATGCGTTGAGTAGCCATCCGTCAAAACTTATACAGAGCATTCCATTTGGCGAACTTCTGAGATTAAAAGAAACAATTCTCGGAATTGTGATTTTGAGGGGCAGCGCAGGAATGTATTGCCAGATTCAAAAATAGGGGTTATGACAATACCCTTTTGACTAAAACGCTTGAAAGGGTTCGACATACACCTAGACAGAGCCTCATAAGTGATAACACTCGACGTAAAAAGATCTGAGGGGTGGTAAATTCAGAGTAATTACCACTTTCTCAGAAGGTGCCACGACTCTAAAGAGGATTCTTATGAGGAATTGGCATATCCTAAAAACAGATACAACTATTAGTGAGGATTTACCTAATGTACCATTAGTGACTTTCAGGAAAGCTAGAGCGATTAAAGATATGCTGGTTCATAGTTATCAAGCAAAGGATATGCCCAGAACAGGGACTCTTAAAGAGATGAGAGGGTTCTTCCCGTGTGGAAAGTGCAAAGCTTGTAAAAATAGTAAAAGGGTTCTGGGATATAACATTCCTGAAACCACAATAAAAAGGAATATAACTAAGTTTATAACCTGTAACACTGCATATGCAGTGTACTGTCTGGTGTGCCCGTGTGGTTTAAGATACGTGGGCAGCACCATCCATCCGGTGAAGGTCCGCATTTTAGAACATATGCGAGCTATCTCTAAGCAAGATCAGACATACCCTGTAGCAAGACACTTTACCAGCAATCATCAAAGCAATAGAGACCTGTTAATGTTCTTCGGCCTGGACCATGTCCCAGTTAACATCAGAGGAGGGGACAGAATCCAAAGGCTACGTAGACTTGAATCTCGTTTTATCATTGATTTGCAGACCAAAACCCCGAAGGGTCTTAACAGTGGGGAAGAATTGGTAGTGCATTTAGGAGATTAATCGAGGTTCCAATACATGATGTGTTTGCTTGCGATGTCCACACATAACATGATTTTAGATTATTGACAATTATTGATTTTGATAGCAGGTATTGTTGGTTACAACGCCGATACACGGCATGATAGGTCTTAACAATTTTTAATGGTTTTTTATTCTATGCGGCTATAATTTTGCCAATTCAGTCAAATGTATAATAGATAATTTGTCACAAATAGTAAGAAATTAGGCCCGTGAAGGGCACTTGGCCGATACATGGCGAGATTACATTGTGACAGACAGTTGGTATTTATATATTGATATAACTACATTGACTGTTATAATCAAGCAAATAATGCATTACTAAGCATAGTTAAGCCGATAATCGGCGTTCTTAAGGACACTGGAATTGTTCCAATATTGCTTGCTACATTGTTGCTCAGTATGTTGATAATATTGGGCCACTCTAAGATGGCGCTTAAGGATGATCAAGTAATGGTCCTTCTTTCATGTTTATTGTTATTATGGAAATGAGTATAAAAAATGACCGCGAATGCCGCGTCAGTAACACCGATGAAGGCGTCAATGCCGAAACGCGTTTGTTGTTGCTAAGATTAAATAAAGTCATCTCTGCAATTTGCCCGCGAGTGCCGGTTTTGTTCTGTGAAAAAGGAACATTTGAGCGTTATATATATATATATATATATATATATATATATATATATATATATATATATATATATATATATGCAAAAAGAAGCAGAGAACTCTTGGTAGTTCTCAAGTTTAGGTGGAAAGCAGCTCCAGTATAGAGCACTCTCAAGACCAGCGACACTCTAAGTTTGCTCACCACTTAGAGTTTGTGAAAAACATGGCAATTTAATTATAAAAATGTAATAATATACATTTGATTAAAAAACCTAAACTATTAAATTCCACAAAGAATACATATAGTATAGCCACTCTAATCTATAAAAGTAAAAAAATCAGGAAAAGCACAAATTACTATTCTCACTATAATAAATGTAACAATAGGGAAAGTGTTGAATTGTTCAGGGGTAAAGTTATGATCTTAATACACTCAGTGCAAAAGTAGGGAAAGTGTTGCATTGCGTAGGGGTAAAATGTACTATTCCCACTCCAGTCAGTGCATAATAGGGAAAGAATTGGATTGCGGTGGGGTTACATTTACTATTCATACTCCAGACATAACAAAAGTAGGGTACGTGTTGGATTGCGGAGGGCTAACATTTTATATTCCCACTCCAGTCAGTGCAAAAGAAGAGAAAGTGCTGGATAGCGGTGGGGTAGTATTTACTATTCTTGACTCCATTCAGTTCAACAATGGAGAAAGTTTTGGATTGCAGAGGGTTACAATTTACTACTCCCACTCTTGTCACTGCAACAGTAGGGAAATGTTTGGATTGCGGTGGGGTAAAATTTACCATTCCCACTGCAGTCAGTGCAACAGTAGGGAATTTGTTGGATTGCGGAGGTGTAAGATTTACTATTCCCATTCCAATCAGTACACAGTAGGGAAAGTGTTGGATTGCAGAGGGGCTACATTTAAAATTCACACTCCAAACATAACAACACAAGGGAATGTGTTGGGTTACGGAAGGGTAACATTTACTATTCCCACTCTAGACAGTACAACAGTAGGGAAAGTGTTGTAATGCAGAGGGGTAAAAAATGTTATCCCCATTCCAGTTAGTTCATGATTAAGGAAAGTGTTGGGTTGCGGAGGGGTAACATTTTCTATTCCCACTCTAGTCAGAGAAATAATAGGGAAAGTGTTGGATTGCACAGGTGTCAAATTTACCATGTCCACTCTAATCAGTGCAACAGTAGGAAAAATGTTGGATTGTGGAGGGGTAAAATTTACTATTCCCACTACAGTAAGCACAACATTAGGGAAAGTGTTGTATTGCAGAGGGCTTACATTTACTATTCTCACTCCAGACATAACAAAAGTAAGGAAAGTTTTGGATTGTGGAGGGGTTAAGTTTACTATTCCCACTCCAGTCAGTGCAACAGTAGGGAAAGTGTTGGATTGCAAAGGAGTAACATTTACTATTCCCACTCCAGTGAGTGCAACAGTAGAAAAGTGATGGATTGCGGAGTGGTAGATTTTACTTTTCCCACTCCAGTCAATTCAATAGTAGGAAAAGAGTTGGATAGTGGACGGATAAAATGTACTATTCCCACTCTAGTCAGTGCAACAGAAGGGAAATGTTTGTATTGTGGATGTGGTATAATTTAACATTCACACTCCAGTCAGTGCAACATTAGGGAAAGTGTTGGATTGCAGAGGGGTAAAATGTACTATTCCCACGCCAGTCAGTGCAACAGTAGGGAAAGTGTTGGATTGTGGAGGGGTAAAATTTACTATTCTGACTCCAATGAGTGCAACAGTACGGACAGTGTTGGATTGCGCAGGGGTAAAATTAACTATTCCAACTCCAGTAAGTACAACAGTAGGGAAAGTGTTGGATAGCAGAGGGGTAAAATTAAGTATTACCACTTCAGTCAGTACAAAAGTAGGGAAAGTGTTGGATTGCAGAAGGGAAAAATTTACTATTCGCTATCCAGTGAGTGCAACAGTAAGGAAAGCATTGGATTGCAGAGGTATAACATTTTAATGGTTGTGTCAACCTGCACAAGAATGTGACGATCCACCGTTCCGACCCATCGTGGTAGGATGCGGTTCGTTACATGAGTCCATTGGAAAATTTGGGGATTTTCACTTTCAACCACTGGTGCAAACTTGGAGTACGTATGTTAAAGATACGACGGATTGCCTTGTAAAATTTGAGAGTGTGCATGATAAAATCACCAAGGACATGTTACTATGTACCGTAGACATAGTGGCGTTGTATACTTCAATTCCTCACAGTGAAGGTATTGAAGCAGTGGAATGGATGCTGCTTAATTCTGAACAAGAAGTCACCGATAAAGTGTTTTTACTGGAACTATTACAATTTAGTCTATATCATAGTTACTTCACATGGAAAGAAAACTTTTTCCTACAAAGAACAGGGACATCGATGGGTTTTCCTGGAGCACCCTCGTACGCTAACATGTTCATGGCTTATTTTGAGCACACACATATCATTACCAAAGAGAACTGGATGAAACACCTTCTCATTTACATGAGATACATAGATGACATCTTGGTGATCTGGAGTGGAGACTGCCAGTCACTTGAGGACAACATTCACACGTTAAACCAACAGAATCCACGCATACAATTCACTTATCAAATTCATCCTAAGACCATAAACTTCCTGGATATCCTCATCAGTAACACAGACACGGGTTACATATGTCTCTTTATAAAAAACCGACGAACAGAAATAACGCATTACATTTCTTGAGTTTCCACCCACCCTCTTTGAAAAAACATCTACCGGTATTTCAGTGTATTCGCATCAAAAGGATCTCATCCACTCCACAACAATCAGACCTGATGATTCAAGAGCAGTAGGAAAGGTACAAGAAACATGGATATCCCTCGGAAATCTTGGACTCTGCCAAAACATGCGTGGAGCAGAAAGCTTGTAAAGATTTACCAACACAAATGTCTCGTTCCAAAAGTAAGAGAGAAGTGTTTGTGCTAAAGTTCTCTTACCAGGCTGCTAGAATCAAAAGAACTATTTTCAAAAGATGGGAAATCCTTGAGGAAGAAGCAGATTTTAAAACGGTTTTCATTGACAAACCTTTGTTTGCACACACCAGGTCCAAAAATATCAGAGAAATTCTCAAGACCAAAGTCACTCATGAACCACGGAGTCATACCCACATTAAGAAATGCTGGAATTGTAGTCACTGTGGGAACGTAATACTGGGGAATACTTTTTTACATCCTCACACTGGGAAGAAAATCCCCCTTAGACATTCCTCGGATCGTAAAACAGATACAGTAATTTACGCAATTAAATGCCCATGTGGACTCACCTATGTGGGTCGTACTTCGCGAAAAGTACGCATTAGGATCACTGAACACAAAAGCATGATCTGAACCAAAAACACCAACTCGTGTCTGGCAGCACATTGGATACAATGTCCACACTCAATCCCACAATTACGTTATACCACACTAGAGAAGATTCACCCTCAGACTGGCAAAGACACACACATCCAGTTAGCACGTAGGGAGCCCTTTGGATCAAGTATCTCGATACTCTGATTCTGAAAGGTCTAAATGATAAATGTGAAATGGTATGTTTCTTGTAATATATTGGACAGCTGTCATTTTGATGTACAGGCAATCATCATGGTACCTAATCTATACTTTGTAAGCATGTCATTTTCTGTAATATATCTGACAACCGTCATTGTGATGTTCAGGTAATGATTGTGGTATCTAGTCTACATCTTGTAAACATACCATTGTGAATCACAGTCTGCACACATGGAAACCACCCACCCGTTAGCATTTTCCACACATTAGTAGTGGATCTTGATACACCTTGATATACCTCGTACCCCATCGCATATCACATCAGTTCACATATTGACATCACAGGCAACAGTAGGTTTATTTGGAGGCACACTTTTCTTTTCTTTTTTTTACAGAGTTTTATATAGCGCGAACTTGACCTGAATCGGGTATCAGAGCGCTTTACATAGCACCAGTTGCATTACATGAGGACACATTCATTTTTGTTAGGCACATGGAGATTAAGTTATTTGCCCAGAATCACAGGATGTTCAGTGTCATTGCCGAGACTCGAACCCAGTTCCCCAGATTTGAGGTTGACCGCCCTAGCCGTTAGGCCAACTCCTCTCCAACTACACTTATATGATAGTTTGCCCTATTACACTAGGTATCGTTCACCTCGCTCTGTTATGTGTGAGATGACATCCACTACATTAGTGTAGTACTTACAGGCAATCATTATTGGTGTTCATGTAATTATTTTTTCACTATTTTTTTCACTAATTTGTGTGGTCCGAGATCTTAGAGGTGGCACAGTTTACATTTATTTCATACATAGACAATAGATTACATTGCCTGATATTTTCACAGTTTCTTGTACAATAAAGTTAGTTGACTCGCACTTATCGGAAGGTGCGTGACATACTAGTTTATAGGCAGTACCAGGGCAGACGTCGTCATGACGCTTGGGATTACGTGAATAACGTGAGACGCGGCGCTCACCGGTGAGTTTGACCACGAGATATTGCGGAAAGCCTTATTAGATGGCAGTGAATTTGTCAATCTTATATTCCATGACACAATCTGTTATAAGGCTGGAACCACAGATCACCAATTAACTCCACAATATCAGGTTCTAGTGCTTTACATTGTTCTATTACGGATGTGCACTCTATGACAAAGTGTTCTGTCTTTTATGTGTACTCTCTATGTTAGATTGCATAGGTTTTTTTATTGTGTTTCAGGGCTAGGATCTGACTAGGTTGGTCATACCATATATGAACATTACCAACCCGGTGTGTGCAATAATTTGTCTTGTCTTTTGATCAACTGTGATAACAAACAATGTCTTTTTAATATGGTTTTAACTTTAGAAACAAAGTGTATCTTCTTTTGTTTTTCATTGTGATATAATTATCAATAAATAGATCTATATTTTTATATTTTGTTTTTGTAACCTTGGGCTTACTATTATATCTCCCTCGAGTGGATGTTGGATGTGAAGTGATTCATAGATTGTGTGGTTATAGCCAATACGAGTGGATGCGACTAGCAGGTTGTATTTTCCTCATAGGGTAGTCCAAAGGAAATCGCCTTTTTGAAATCTTATATTTTACACATATTGTTGAATTTTGTTTCAGTTTTCCTCTGAGGATTTGCCATTTTAAATCTGCGATCGATCCGTTCAAAACTTGGTAAGGCAGGTTGCCCATTTAAAATTTGTTTTAGGCATCCATTCACGGATAGATGGATGCTAATGGTAAATCTCTTTTAACAGAGATTTCAGAAACTTGGCGACCGGGCAGCCTTTATTAAAACTGCAAATCGTATTTAAGAGGTACACCTCATTATGTTCTTTTAATACTACCCACGAATCCATGTACACTCGGGTGGCAGCGTGCTTGGTTACCGTAGCATGATGAAATTTTGATACATGCTCACATCATGCACGTTTTAGAATAATATCACTGTAATGCACATGCATTTATTTCAACACGAGAGTGTATCTTTTTCCGTTCACAAAGCACATGGTCTTTTGATCAAGGGCATTATCTTTCATTTTTATGCACCGGAGTGTGGTTGGTCTAACATGCATGCAGACAATGATAACGTATTAGTGTAATCTGGAGTGTATAATGTTTTTCACGTTGCAACATAAGGCTATCTGTTTGTTTTACTTGGCATTTAGGGGGTCATTACGATGATGGGCGGATCGCCACCGCCTGTATGGCGGTGGCGATCTGCCTGCCATTCCCCTCCGTCCGCATGCCATTTCCCCCCCGCCACATTACGATTGCGGGGGGAGCCCGGCGGACGGAAAGACCGTCCGCCGGTTTTCTGCCGGTCCAACAGGGGACCGGGCGGAAAAGGGCAATAATATGGTGGCGGTGTCTGCAAGACACCGCCATCCATATTAGGATGGTGGCGGAGAGCAGCATTTCCATGGCGGCAACGCCGCCATGGAAAGGCATACGGTCTTCGCTGTTGGGGGCCCGTAGCGGGCCCCCAGGATGTTGGGGGGGTGGGGGGTGCACATGGGGGGTGCCTATGGTACCCCCTGCATTGGCATGGACAAGGTGGCAGGCACCGCGCAGTGCCTGTCACCTTGTGCATGTGAATGCACATCGTGCATTCCCAGCATTGTGGCGGGTGGTGCTGTGAACACCACCCGGCACAATGTTGGGAATAGGGGATGCCACCGCCACCGTGGCAGTGGCATCATAATACTCGCGGCGGGACCGCTGCTCCTATGGCGGACGTTCCCATTCACTGTTACGGTGTCCGCCCGTCATCGTAATGACCCCCTTAGTTTGGTTTTCTTTTTTGTGTTCTGGTAGGATGCCGCTGAAGATTGGCTAGAATTCCCCCTGAAGAAGGGTATCACCCGAAATGCATTGGGGTCGCTATTAATATGCAACAAGATCGGTTGATTAATTATAGAATCTTATTTGATTTGTTAATCATGTATGGTATTATTTTCGCTGTTTGTTATTATTAAGATTCATTGGAAATATAAGTAGGAAACTTGACTACTAATTTGTCTCTTGTTATATATTTGTTTTGCATCCATTTGAATTTGATTCATGATTATGATGAAGCCCTAGGGGCCAGTGGCTGTGCGCTTCCAAAGTACGGAGTTTTCTCCATACATATTGCTGAAAGGTGTAAAATGTATTATTTCCACTCCAGTCAGTGCAACAGTAGGAAAAATGGTGGATAGCAGAGGGGTAAAACTTATCATTCCCACTACAGTAAGCACAGCACTAGGGAAAGTGTTGGATTGTAGAGCGCTTACATTTGCTATTCTCACTCCAGACATAACAAAAGTAGGGAAAGTTTTGGATTGCGGAGGGGTAAAATTTACTATTCCCACTCCATTAAGTGCAACAATAGAGAAAGTGTTGGATTGCGGAGGGGTAGATTTTACTATTCCCATTCCAGTCAATTCAATAGTACGGAAAGTGTTGGATAGTGGAGGGGTCAAATTTACTATTCCCACTCTAGTCAGTACAACAGTAGAGAAAGTGTTGGATTACGGCGGGGTAAAATTTACTATTCCCACTGCAGTCAGTGCAACAGTAGGAAAAGTGTTGGATTGCGGATGGGTAAAATGTACTCTTCCCTATCCAGTCAGTGCAACAGGAAGGAAAGTTTTGGATTGCATTGGGATTAGGGGTGGGCGGAATTTGGGTAGTTGCGTTACGCAATTTTCTGCGAAACGGCAAAAAATCTCCGCGAGCACGCGGAATTCCACGAGCTCGCCGAATTGCTTGTTCCGCCCGTTACACTACAGCTGTAACTTTGCCACCGTGCCGGAAAGGCGCAGGGGTCCTTTGAGTAAGCTGTCCATCATAGTGGGGAAAGGGCGTGAAGACGTTGCATACCGCCAGTGTATGTGGGGCTGGGCCAAACGGGTGGGGCTTATATGCGATTCACATGCCTCTTGTTTATAAAGGGTCAGAGCATGATCTGAGCAGCAGATGAGGAGAAAGAACCTCCTGGTCACAGGAACTACACGGGAATTGCGCTCGAGAAAGTCATGGATGCAAAGACCTCCATCAAGCATCACGGCTAATTTTTGATGGTAGATATGGAGAGAAAGCACACCTGCCCAGCCTCGATCGAGCTCACAATTTTTTTGGGCTGATTAATGCGTTACCGAATTTGAGCTGTAACTCGGGCACCTGCTTTATTTATATCTGTAAGTGCTTCATGTTGAGGTTTAATTTTTGTGACAGGAGCATCGTGTCAGAATGAATCCTGCCCAGCATATTTATCCAAGAAGATGCCACCGTTTTGTGCAATACCTCTACTCAACTGGAGTACTACTGGCTAATCAGTAAGTGCTACCTCATTGGGTGAATGTATAGTGCCGCCCTTTCCTACACTACAGCTGCGTAAAGGGCCAGAAGGGTTGTCTCCAGTGACCATGTGTGTCTGTAACTTTGCCACCATGCCGAAAGGCGCCGGGGTCCCTTGAGTGACCTGTCCATCATAGTGGGTAAAGGGCGGGAAGGCGTTGCATACCGCTAGTGTGTGTGGGGCAGGGCTTCTATGCGAGTTCACATGCCTCTTGTTTATAAAAGGTCACAGACGATCAGAGCAGCAGATGAGGAGAAAGAACCTCCAGGTCACAGGAACTACACGGGGATTGCGCTCGAGAAAGTCATGGATGCAAAGACCTCCATCAACCATCACGGCTAATTTTTGGCGGTAGATATGGAGAGAAAGCACACCTGCCCAGCCTCGACCGAGGTCACGCTTTTTTTGGGATGATTAATGCGTTACCGAATTTGAGCTTTAACTCGGGCACCTACTTTATTTATATCTATAAATGCTTCCTATTGAGGTTTAATTTTTGTGACAGGAGCATCGTGCCAGAATGAATCCTGCCCAGCATATTTATCCAAGAAGATGCCACCGTTTTGTGCAATACCGCTACTCAACTGGAGTACTTTCTACTGGCTAATCAGTAAGTGCTACCCCCTGCTTAGCCTCGACCATGCTCACGAATTCTGCTACGCCGCGGATCGCGGAATTTTCAGCAATTCCGCGTTCCCCGCGGAATGCGGAGTTGCCAAATTCGCAAATTCCGCGAGTGGAGCGGAATTTACCGCCCAGGCCTGAGGGGGATAACATTTACTATTCCCACTCCAGTCAGTGCGACAGTAGAGAAATGGTTTGATTGTGGAGGGGTAAAATTTACTATTCCTACTCATGTCAATGCAACAGTACAGAAAGAATTGGATTGCAGAGGGGTAAAATGTACTATTACCACTCCAATCAGTGCAATAGTAGGGAAAATGTTGGGTTGCAGATATGTAAAAATTACTATTCCCACTCCAGTCAGTGAACAGTAGAGAAAGGGCTTGATTGCGGGGGGTAGAATTTACTATTCCCACTCCAGTCAGTCCAACAGTAGGAAAAGTGTTGGATTTGTGCAGGGATAAAAGTACTATTCCCACTCTAGTCAGTGAAACAGTTGGGGAAGGTTTGGATTGCGAAGGGTAAAATTTGCTATTCCCACTCCAGCCAGTGCAGAAGTAGGGAAAGTGTTTGATTGCTAAGGGGTAAAATGTACTATTCACATTCTTTAACAATAGGGAAAGTGTTGGATTTCAGATGGGTACAAATTAATCTTCTCACTCCAGTCAGTGCAACAGTAGAGAAAATGCTGGATTGGGGAGCGGTAGAATTTACTATTTCCACTCCAGTCAGTTCAACAGTAGGGAAAGTGTTGGATTGTGGAGTGGTAAAATGTACTATTTTCTATCCAGTCAACAGTAGAAAAAGTGCAGGAATGTGGAACGGTAGAATTTACTATTTCCACTCCAGTCATTTAAACAGCAGGGAAAGTGTTGGATTGCAAGGTGGTAAAATTTACTAGTCTGACTCCAGTCAGTGCAACAGGAGGAAAAATATTGGATTGCGGAGGTGTAAAATTTACTATTTCCACTCCAGTAAGTGAAACAGTAGGGAAAGTGTTGGATTGCAGAGGGGTTACATTTACTATTCTCACTACAGACATAACAACAGTAGGGAAAGTGTTGGATTGCGAAGGGGTAGAATTTACTATTCCCACTCCAGTCAGTGCAACAGTAGGGAAAGTGTTGGATTGAGGAGGGGGTAAAATTTACTATTACTACTCCAGCCAGTGCAGAAGTACGGAAAGTTTTTAATTGCTGAAGGGTAAAAGTTACTATTTCCACTCTAGTCAGAGCAACAGTATGGAAAGTGTGGAATTGCAGAGGGGTAAAATGTACTATTCCCACTCCTCTCAGTGCAGCAGTAGGGAAAGTGTTAGATTGAGAAGGGGTAAAATTTGCTATTCCCACTCCATCCAGTGCAGAAGTAGGGAAAGGGTTTGATTGCTAAGGGATCAAATTTACTATTCCCATTCTAGTCAATGCAACAGTAGGGAAAGTGTTGGATTGTGGAGGGGTAAAACTTACTATTACCACTCCAGTCATTGCAACAGTAGGGAAAGTGTTGGATTTCATATGGGTAAAAATGAATCTTCTCACTCCAGTCAGTGCAACAGTAGAGAAAGGGCTGGATTGCGTAGCGGTAGAATTGACTATTTCTACTCCAGTGAGTTCAACAGTAGGGAAAGTGTTGGATTGTGGAGTGGTAACATTTATTAGTCCGACTCCAGTCAGTGCATCAGGAGGGAAAAAGTTGGATTGCGTAGGTGTAAAATGTACTATTCCCACTCCAGTAAGTGAAACAGTAGGGAAAGTGTTGGATTGAGGAGGGGTAAAAATTGCTATTACTACTCCAGCCAGTGCAAAAGTAGGGAAAGTGTTTGATTGCTGAGGGGTAACATTTACTATTCCCACTCTAGTCAGTGCAACAGTAAGGAAAGTGTTGGATTGCTGAGGGGTAAAATTTACTATTCCCTTTAATTCAGAGGGGGCACTTTGAGCATCCTGTTTGAGGCATCTCTGGGTACTCAATGAAGTGGTTATAGGGCCTGATACCTTTGGGCTACTGTGAGGAGAAGTCTAAGGGGTCCAAAAAAACTTGAGAGCACTTGTCTTTATGCAATACATATATTGGCGATCGCTAGAAGGTAGTTATAGTTAGGACCGAATTTCTATCAAACAGGCCATTTTCAGGTGCCTATATCTTTTGTTGCCCCTTGATGAATCTCCATGACATTTCCCCGAAAAATGTGCCTGGTACTTCAGGCACTATCTGGAAAGCTTACGGATGATCTGTCAAGGGGGGCTGAGAAAAAAGGGGCATTTACACCAAGTTAATTCCCATAGGACATTTAAACAAACCTACAGCCCAAACCGCTGAACGGAATTACACCAAATTTGTCAGGAAGCTAGATGTTGGTACTTAGATCGTGCTATTTGTGATTTGTTGTAAATCTGTTCAGTATTTTTTGAGCTATTTGAAAACACATTTGTATATTTGGAGAAGCAGATTACTCACGGATCCACTCGCTGGCAATCAGAGGATTCACGAGCAATAGCAAACTTCTGATTGGCTGGCCACAACTTCACAGAAAAGTTGCGGCCACCATTTTATTTGTCAGGCAAATGGTCGCCGGGGCTGAATATTTGTTTGAAAACTGTATGAATAGGTCAGGTTAGAGGTTACCTGACCCCTTGTACCTGTTATAAAAGAGGGGTGAGCATGTGTCCTCGGGTCGGAAAAAATGTTTTTTTGGCCACCCCCATGTAACCCTATGGGGGATCTGGGGAGTTATACTCACTCTTACTCTCACACCCATTCAAAAATATCTGTACATATACTGTCACATCTGGTTACATACTCATACAGAAACTTGCATACCCACTGTTATACCCATGCAGACACTGGCACAGCCATTCACATAGCTATAGAGAGACTGTCACACCCATTTATATACCCATAGAAACTATGTGACACCCATTCACAGACCCATACAGTCACTGTAACATCCATTCAGAAATCCATACAGACACTGGGCCACCATTTGCATTTTCATAGAAACACTGTGACACCCATTTACATATCCATGGAGACTCTGTGACAGCCATTCACAAACCTATAAAGTCACTATTGCACCTATTGAGAAACCCATACAGACAATGTCATACCCATTCACAAACCCATAGAGACACAGTGACACCCATTGACGTACCTAAACAGACACTGTCACACCCTTTAACATACCCATGGACACTCTGGTACATCTAATCAAAACCCATACAGGCACTATCACACCCATTCAGATATCAATAAAGGCACTGTCACACCTATTTACACTGCCACAGCAATTCACAAACCTCTACAGAAACTGTCACATCCATTTAGATTCCTATCCAGACACTTTCATACCCATTTACACGCCCAAACAGACACTCTCACACCCATTCACATACTAATAGGCGCACTGTCACACCCATTCACAAACACATACAGACATTATCACACCCATTTACAAACCATACAGACACTGTCACTCCCAGTCACATGCTGATAGAGAAGCTGTCACTCCCATTTATATACCTAAACAGAAACTCTTACACCCATTCATATACCTATAGAGACTCTGGCCCTCATTAATGAGTCTGGAGAGAGCCAGACTCACAGTGGCGCAAGAGTGGCGGTCCACTGTTTTGCCAATAACGACTTTGTAAATCGTATCAGCGGTGGACCGCTAGCTGCACCAGGGAACAGTCATTCCCGGGCAGTGGCGCAAGAGCGCCACAATGAATTATAAAGTGATTCACACAGCCATTTATATACCATAAAGACACTGTTACCTCCATTGACAAACCTACTTATTCACCTTAAATGATACCGATTTAGACTCTTATACCCAATGTGATATGCATTCAGAACCCTTTAATAGAGATATTAAAAGTGCTCTTGTGCATTGAATGTGGGCTTTTGGTTTCAAATCCTAGCGGGATCTGCAGAGTCGATACAGTTATTTAAAGAGAGGATTTACAGTTAAAAATAACAACTGTTTTGGACATAGGGTGGCTTGTAGAAGAGCTGTTATGTTGATTTTATGTATATGATGACTACATAGACGAGCAAATGTAGAGTTTGAAGTTGTTCAGAAACACTCTGTTGCCTTCATCTGTGAAGTAAACACCATCTCTCGTGTATATTCAATGCATGTTGAAGTGCAGGTTATTATTGTAGACAGAGCCCATGTTATGGTCTCTGAGGAATGCTGAAACAGTTTTATTTGAAGGGAAGAAGGAAAGGCTAGAATATTAATAGGAGAGACATTGTTCATATGAGAAATAGTGAATAAGATTTGTATGGGTCTAAATTTAGGGATTTATAGGAAGTTGTGTGTAAATGGTAGTGTTTAGTTTTTTAAAAAGATCTCGGTTTGCAGAGCAGATCCAAGGATTCTCCACGAGGTTTCACGGGGCTGCGCTGACACCCTTGAATCCATTTGTGAATCAACGGATCCCACCCAAACTCGCTACTGAATTGGTCTCTCTTTAGAGGAGTTAAACACAGAGTTAAGAAATGTGACCATTCAGAAGAGCTGTATGATTAGTAAGGAGATGAAATAAAATGAAGCACTGTTTCTATTTGTTTACAGTATCTGTAATCTTGGAAGCAAAGTTGAATAGGGTGCCATTACTAGTTGCCTTGCATGAGAGTGGTTTACCATTCTTCTGCTAAGTTTTTCTGTGTGCTATATAAAACTTCGAGAAAAATAAAAAATACTCACCAACAATCACATTTAATAGGTATGTGTATTATGCTGTAGCATAAAGAAAGTTGATGCAGAATGGCTAAGTGTGAGTGAGGTGGATGGAAGTGAACAGGATGTTTGAAGTTGAAAATAAAGTAAAGTGCATTATCAGGAACTATACATACAAACTGGTGAAGAAAAACAAACAGAGGTATACACCAATGTAGGGAGTGACATAAGGAATGAAATGCTAATATATGCAGTGAAAAATGAAGCTATTTTATTATGTACACAGTTATGCAATACCATATACTTAGATATGTAGATTAAGATGAACTGGTTCACACTGATGCTTTTGGTAATAGAGCAAGGTTTAGTTAAATATATTTACTTTTTACATATAATGATATAAGTATGCATATTGTAACAGATCAAAAGGTACAATGATGCATACATTTAGATAATAAGAAGTACACTGATGTGTGCATACATTTGCATACCAATTCAGACCTCCTTTATTCTCATTCACATGCTTATACAGACACTGGTATACCCATTCTCATACTGATACAGAGACTCTGATAACCTCTCATATACCCATTGAGAGACTCTGACACCTTCTCGCATACCCATACCTACATTGTCACCCCCTCTCACATACCCATTTTGACCGCCTTTATTCCTATCCACATACACATAAAGACTGCCTGATACCCATTTACATACACATACAGAGGTCACCCCCTCTTATATGCCCATACAGAGACTCTCACCTCCCCTCACATACCCATGTAGACACCTTTATATCCATTCAAATACCCGAATATAGACTGCCACGCCCTCTCACATACTCATACATACACTCTCAGACCCTGTTACATACCCAGAAAAGCACCCTTATACCCATTCAAATACCCATAGAGTCTCTCACCCCCTTACACTTATCCATTGAGAATTTGTTTATTCCCATTTACATACTTTTACAGACAGTATAACATCTATTCCCATTCTCACACAAATACACTTGAACCCTCTCAGATAGCCATACAGACCCTTTATAGCCATTAACATATTAATACACAGACTCTGATATCCTGTCACGTACCCATAAAGAGATTGTGATACCGTGTTACATATTCGTATGTATACTGTCACATAAGTAGTGAGACCTTCTTTTTCCCTATCCAGATATACATACAGTCTCACACCTATTCACATACCCTTACAGAGGCTGACACATCCTCTCCCATACCCATATAGAGGCCCTTATGACCTTTCAGATAATCTTGTAGACACCCTATGTACCCATCGACATATGCATACAGAGATTCACACTCTGTCACATTGACATACATAGACCTTCATACCCTCTCACGTAGCCATACAGATAGTATGACAGCCATTCATAGAGCCATACAGAGATTCTCACACACTCTGACATACCCATATAGATACCCATATATACATTTACATACCTATGTATAGGCTCTCACACCCTCTCATATATCTATTAATAGACTGTCAGACCCTCTCACCTATCTATACAGACACTGTCATAAATATTCACATACCTATTGAGATACTCTCACACCCTCTCATGTATATATCCATATAGCCTTATACACATTCATATACCTATACCCAGACTCTACACCCTTTTACATACTCATGCAGACCTTCTTTAATCTGATTCATCTACTTATACAGACTTTGACACATATTCACAGGCTTATAGAGAGACACTTACCCCCTCTCACTTATCCATGCAGATACCATAATACCCATTCACCTACTGATACAGTGACTCTGGCATCCTCTGACATAACCATAGAGAGTCTCTCACACTCTGTCACATACCCAAACATGGACAGCCATACCCTTTCATATACCCACACAGATAGTATAATAACTTTTCACACACCCATACAGATACTCTCACACCCTCTCATATATCCATGTAGACACCATTATATCCATTTAGATACCCACAGACAGACTCTCACACCCCCTCACTTATCCATGCATAGACTGTCAGACCTTGTTACATACCCATACAGGCACCCTTATACCTATTCCCATACCCATAGAGAGTCCCTCTCACCTTTTCACATATTCATTGACACATCTTTTGTTTCCATTCCATTTGAATTCAGATAGTGTAACATCCATTGACATACTTATACAGACACTTTCACACCCTCTCACATATCCATGCAGGCACTGTTATACACATTCACATACTTATACAGAGAGAGGCATACCCATACTGAGACTGTGATACCCTCTTACATACTCATACGTAGACTGTCACAGCTTGTCATATACCTATTGAGGCCTCCTTTCTTCCTATCCACATACGCATACAGATAGTCTGACACCTATTCACCTACCTATATACAGACTATCACAGCCTCTCACATATGCATATAGAGACTCTTACATCCTCTCACATACCCATTTAGACATTGCTATACCCATTCACATATCCATACATAAATTCACACATCCTGTCACATACCATAAAGAGGTTTTCACACCCTCTCACATAGCCATAAAGACAATGTCACAAGCATTCACATAGTCATACACAGACTCTCGCACACTCTCATATACCTATATAGAGACCCTCATATCCATTTTATATACCCATACACACACTCTCACACCCTCTCACATATCCATTCATAGACTGTCAGAAAGTCTCACATAGCCATACAGACATTGTAACAACCATCCATTTACCTACAGAGATTCTCTCACACCCTCTCACATATCTAGACAGATATCTTATATCCATTAACCCTGGGCATAGTTTGCGTAGTAGCACTACACGTAGCTACGCGAAGTACACTTTGAACTACGCTCAGTTACGCAAATTACGTAACGCGTAGCTGTGTGCTTGTCTGCACTGTGCAATAATTGCAAACAGCATCTTGCACAGTGCAAGTTACGATAAAATAAGTATCTCTGTCTTTATATGCTAAAATGCATATAGTCATTTCACAAAAGTGAAAACGATAAATTAACAAGCATTGAGAGAGGTGATGATTTTGGGATCCACCCTAACCTAGGGAGAGAACCAAGCAGATGCCTTGAAAACAAAAAGCACATCTTGTTGAACGATTCAGTGGTGGTCCCATCCTCTTAGGACCACCCCAAGCACAGTTATTGGCAAAAATACAATCCCAACCAAAGGCCCTGCAAAGCATTATGGGATGAGATTAGCAGTGGGCAGTGAATATTATAGTATCCAATATCACAATAATTCTACAAAGAGCTGCAGTTCAACTAGTCGTTACTAGATGTCCCTCACGAGTCAAATGCAAAAGCATTGAAATTATTATTAGATCAAGCTGCAGTTCCACTAGTCTTTACTAGATTTCCCTCACGAGTCAAATGCAAAAGCTTCATGAAAGGGTTTCAATGCTTTTGCATTTGACTCGTGAGGGACATCTAGTAACGACTAGTTGAACTGCAGCTCTTTGTAGAATTATTTTGATATTGGACACTATAATATTCACTGCCCACTGCTAATCTCATCCCATAATGCTTTGCAGGGCCTTTGGTTGGGATTGTATGTTTTCCCATAACTGTGCTTGGGGTGGTCCTAGGAGGAAGGGACCACCACTGAATCGTTCAGCATGATATGCTCTTTGTGTTCAAGGCATCTGCTTGGTCCTCCCCCTAGGTTAGGTGGGACCCCAAAATCATCACCACTCTCATTGCCTAATATTTTCATTGTTAAAGTTCACTTTTGTGATTTGGTTATATGCTTTTTTGCATGTAGAATTGCTTTATCAAAGCATTTGTAGGTGTTGATGAGTTTGCTGCTACGCTATGTGTTTTAGCACAGTTTGTGCACTGTGCTACGTGCAATTTGCATAGTGCATAGTAGCACAAACTACGCATGCTCTGTGAGCGTAGTGTAGTACTACGCCCAGGGTTAATACCCATGTATATACCCATACAGAGACTTTCACACTCTCACATGTTCTATTGTTTCGTAAATAAACTAGTTACTTAGCAAATTAATAATTATGGGGCATATTAGCAAGAAGAGGCGATAATCATCGCTAACCCTGCTTAGCGTGATTTTTTTTATCGCCGGCTATCGCTGGAATATATCGCCACGCTAACGCTGTATTAGCAACGATTAGCGCTATGGCGATGAATATTCCAGCGATAGCGAGGAAATGGGCCAACATCGCTGAAAAACCAGCGATGTTGCATGGAGAAGGAAGAACACCTTGCTGATACGACCCTGTGGTCGTATCAGCATAATCCACCCCCATGTTAGGTATGGCTAACACCTGCTAATTGCAGGTGTTAAATAAATGGCGATGACCCCGGTTAGCGCGACTTTTCACGTCGCTAACTGGGGCCATGGCCACCTTGCTAATAGGCGATAGGCCTGTTAGCGAGTGTTTCCCAGGTTTGTTCGTCGGGAACGCCCACTTTGCATGTCATTAGCGATAAATATCGCTGACATGCAAAGCGGTAAAAACGGGCGCTAATGCCCGCAAACTGTCGCTAACTGCTGTTAGAGACAGTTTGCTGATAGGGCGATATAAATATCGCCGCTTTAGCGGCAAAAAGTGCAGCTAAAGCGGCGATAGTGCCCTTGCTAATATGCCCCTATATGTTTTAATCTTTGCTTTCATATATAGTTTATTACTTATATAGTTTTGAAAAATAAGATCTACAATGCCCGCAAAAAGGAAAGAATTAGAGGAAACAGTATTATCAACTTTAAAAGTGAGATGAACAAACAAAATAAGGTAGAAAACATGCAAAAGAAAAAAAGAGAAGCTGGTAAGAGTACCAAGCAGTTTCTCTGAAAAATATGTTGTAAAATGCAGACTGAGAGTACAGTCTTATCTAAAAATTTAGGGGCCTATTAGCAAGACCGGCGATAAAATTATCGCCGTTTTAGCGGCAGGAAACTTGTTGAAAAAGCAACATTATATCATGTAGAAAATAATATTTACTATAGAAATGTTGATGGTGCTAAAAATGAAATTTGCATTGAGGATGATACCTTACCATCATGTGTACTGATGGAAAAAGTGGATCGATATAGATGAGAAGAAATTCATGAATACTATAGCATCCACCCTCTTCATTCTAGAGAAGTCATTGGGGATGCTATTGGATTGTTTCAAATAAAGCAAGCAAAAGAAAGTCTATTAAGTCTCTGGAGAAAAAGCTTAGAAGCCTGTTGTTTTCCACAACTATTTCCCACTGGAGTAGGTAGGCAGTATGATGACCGCTCTGGACAGATACTAGCAGCTGAATACCGCTCAACACGATTATACTCAGAGGATCCAAGATTTTGCCAGTGCATTCCAAATATATTTCATCTTTTGTTTGAAGGTGATCTGTCTGGACTTTCTTATGCTGTGAATCATATATTGAAGACAAAAGCAAATCTTCTAAGTTGGTCTGCAAAGGAATTTGTTGATAAAGTGGAAGAAAGAGATGAAAACTTGAAATATAACTTAATGAATTTGATGACATGCCAATGGGGAACAAATGAGTATTGGTATCATCGTTATAGAGAAGTCAAATACATGTAGAGAAACCTAGGAGCAACTACATGGTTTGTTTCACTTACTTGTGCTGAATATGCATGGGATGATCTGCTTGAATTTTTGAGAGAGGCAAATTCAAATATTAAGGACATATGTAAAGATAGCAGGAGAACTTTGCTCTTTGGATCCTGCTAATGTTTTCAGATAGTCTAATCTCAGATTCCAAGCCATGCTGTCTTTCATCTATAATAAAAGTAATCCTACACTTGGTGAAGGAACTGATTTTTTGGGGCGTAAAGAGTACCAAGCAAGAGGTGAATAAAAGATGCTCCAAAATTCGGAAAAGAAAGTGATGAGTGTATGTTCTCTTTCATAGAACAGTATGTGACGTGCGCCACCCAGAAACACACAACTGACAAAGGCCTGAGACAACAATTTCTGCAGTTTAAAACATATAGATGTGAGAAATACTGCCATAGAAGATACAGATCTAAAGGAAAATTTTACAAGAAATGTCATTTTGGATTCCCACGACCTGGTTTTTCACAAGGAAAAGCAAGCAGCTTTTTGTCTGCAGTGAGACATACAGTAACACGAAAATCACCAAAAAACACATACAATCTGAGTTGAACAGAGGCATCCAAATACATTAATGATTACAATGCAGTCATTCTGATAATGTGGAATACAAATATGGATATACAATTTGTTGCAGACAACTCTATTGCTGTTGCTCAATATGTCACTTCATACATTACACAATTGGAGAAGACTAGGATGTGGCAAGAGATTAGTGCAGAAAACAGACTAAAACAAAGGTTGTACAGCTTCAGTGTAAAAATGTTGTCACATAGGGAGATTAGTTCTTATGAATGCTCAGATAGGTTGACCTCGGCAAGGTTGAACTCTAAGTCTAGGGGAATAGTTTGGGTAAGTTTAGGCCTTGCAAGTACACGAAATACAGTGTTAAAGTATTTTCTGGACTTTCAGTATCTAGCAGAGTTTGACCCAGAAAGTACAGACGTAGTAAAAACAAACATGTTGGATACTTACTACCCAATAAGAAGTGTACACTTGGAAAATATGTTCCCTATTTGACATTTTTCAGTACTACAGACACAGAAGCAATGTAAAAGAAAACATAGAAGAAGGCAAATCTGCGGTTCTCAGATGTGATGGTTGTTTAGTGAAACATGCAAAAGGAAATCTCAGTAACCCCTGAAAACTTAGGGACACATTTATGAAACAATCCTGCATTTGCAAACAGTGCAAATTGCAAAATTCGGCCATTCGCGAATGCAAAATAGCCTTTCATGATGATGCAGTTGCAAATTTAGGTAATCGCTATTTTTTGGCAATTAACTAAAATTGTGAACGAAAATAGGGAATTACAATGTTCGATTCTGTAAGTAAATGTATGAGTCCTTTTTTAAATGCAAACTGCATTTTCAAAGTGCCATGTATCACACACATGACCCTAGGGCATCTGTGTGCCTTAAATGACCACAATGATTTTTTTTGGGGTGCTTCAGGTGTCCTTAGGTCTCCGGGCACCCTTGGCTTTGCATTCACTAGTTTGCAATTACCAATTAGGTAATCGCAAATCAAAAAATGCAAAACCATTTGCTCCTATGAACGAATGGAGTAATATTAACTAATAGCAATTCACTATTTACCGAATCGCTATTACGTAATATTAAGTAATCGCTACATCTTTGGTGATTCCTTACATACATAGCATTTTGCAATTAGCAAACAGTGATTTGGTAAAAATCACTATTTTGTAATTGCAAAATACTATTTTGATACATGTGGCCCTTAGTTGCCAAACTCAAGAGAGATTTTCTATTTGACACTTCTTCAACGTTTTAAACCTTGGTGTGCAGATTCTGAATTACTTGAAGGCTATGATTGCTATGAAGATACATTTAATGCTGTGAAAGACAGTATTCAGTCTTCCAAAATTATATGCAAATGTTAAGTGATGAGATTCAACAAGAAGAAGCAATTGCTGCTAGGGAAAATTCTCAAAGCAGTCAAAGTTCTGCACCACTTAGTCAATATAATCTTGGAGCACCTATTATTTAAAATGAAGCTACAATAGAAATGGATAAGGTGGAAACTGCAATAGAACAAGCTACACAGTAAACTGAAGATCTGGAACAGTTAGTTGCACAACTCAAAAACAAACAGAAAGACCTTTATATAGAAGTAAAGAGAAAGCAGAACATGGATTTCTCCACAACAAGAAAGAATGCAGTTGCTCTTCCTTTAAACCAATTCTGTTATACATTAGTGGTCAAGCTGGCACTGAGAAAAGCGCTTTAATTAAAGTGCTGACTACTTACCTACAGAGGACAACAGAATCAAATTTAGTATGTGTAGTGACAGCACCAACAAGATATTAAAGGAACTACTCTCCATCAACTCCTAATGCTAGCTGTGGAATACAACAATAAACTGGAATACCAGAAGTCATCTGCTGAAGCATGTCATGAGGTGGCAAGAGTATTGAAGAAATGTAAGCTTTTAATCATTGATGAGGTAAGCATGGCCTCAAACGTAATGCTTGCTTTTATTCAACTATGAATACAACAAATGTTAAGAAAAGAGTACGATGTTCTCTTCAGAGGAAAGCATTTACTTGTGTTTGGTGACCTCCTGCAGCTACCCCCGTAAAAGGAGAGCCTGTTTGCAAGACCCTTGTCAATGAACAAACACATAATTCACTAGGAAGTTTTGGAAATGTAAATATATGGCTGGATTTACAATACAAATAATTTGAAAAATATGCTTCAAGCATCTGATGAAGCATATGGAAATATTCTAAATGACATTAGGGTTGGAGTTCTAACCAAGGAAGGTAAGAGTACATTACAAAGTCGACTTATCAAAAAACTATTCTCCTTTAAGAAAACAGTAGCATAGCTCATGTTCAATTTTATTGAAGATGGAAAATCAATACTGTGTTTAATGCCTACATTTCAAGAGTGCAGTAATTTCAATGAATAAGTACTGAAACTGGAAACAAATGTGAACTAACAGCTATTGACAAAATAGAGCACCAGGGAGTAACTAACAACACTGCTCACTAAAAGACTGCAAGCAAAATTAGATTCTTTAGAACAATCTGTTTCTTGGACTGCTGTACTAGAAACGTCTTTACATGTTTGAAGAAATTCTAGAGCAATTTTGAGTCAAAATTTAAATTTTGAGTAAGGCTTAGTAAATGGAGCAAGGGGTAAAGTAACTGATTTTATTTATTTATAATACTTATATATAAAATATTAGCAGTGTTCAATGTTTTTACCCCAAAAAATATAGTATCATTATGTACATTTTATTAAGATTATCAGTCATCTGTCATCTATTTTTCAACTCTATTTAATATATTGTTTCCTATCTTTTTGCATCATTGTCACAGCTTTCAACTTATTATATTTTTATCATTTACAGTACTTTCTCATTATATTATTCCACAAGGTTAATACTTTCACCTTTTATTGCCATTTTGTGCATCTGCATATGCTTTACTTTTTGATATTTTGCAAACTATTATTAATCAATGAAATTGGCGAAAGACTGTGTGTGTAGCACACTTCCTGCAACCAATCTACTACTGCATGAAAAAATAAGAAAAACTGTTAAAAAAATGTAAAGGGATGTTATACTTAGAAACATAATTTAAAGAGCTTTAGCCCTTTAGTAAAAAACAACAAAGGTTAGAACACTGTTAAACTAATGAAATTAAAATTTAAAAACAACATAGAAATTCACTGAAAAAACAAAGGTTATAGGGACGTTATAGTTAGAAAATGGAATTTAAAAAATGTACAAATTCACAAAAAAAAACAAAGGTTGCAGGGACATAATAGTTAGAAAATAGATTTTGAAAAACCTTAGAAATTCGCTGAAAAAACCAAAGCTTACAGGGATGTAGTATTTAGGAAATAGATTTAAAAAAAAGCTTAGAAATTCACTGAAAAAACCAAAGGTTTCAAGGAAGTAATTGTTAGGCTGACATTTCACTTGTACAAAACCAGAGAAAACGAATCGCGGGCTCCTGTGCTTCATTTGTTTCAAGCCCCCGGGTGGGCCAGGTCCCGGGGGCAATGTCTAATTATGTAGAGGGGGGCCCCACAGCCCAGGGGATGTCACCTCCCCGGGGCTTCATTAATAATGTGTGGGGGACAGGTGGCCCTCCGCAGCCCTGGGGACTGCCACCTCCCTGGGGCTTTTTGTTAAAAATGCGTGCGGGGCTCCTGCCCCCCCACACTGCCCCAGGGACCGCCACCTCCCCAGGGCATTATAATAATTTTGGGTGGGGGCCATCACGGGCCCCCCGAGCCCTGGGGACCGCTAACTCCCCGGGGCTTTTATTTATTTAGGGCAGGGGGCCTGAAGCACCCCAAGCTTCAGGGACCACCACTACCCCGGGGCTACATGCTTTAAATGCAGGGGGCCACACGGCCCCCCTGCAGCCCCGGGGACCACCACCTTCCTGGGGCTACCTTAAAAATCTAAGCATGGGGGGATCAAGCACCCCACCACTGCCCTGGGGTCCAGCACCTCCCTGGGGAACACTTTATGCAAATACAGGGGTGTGTTGAAGACCCCCAGGGACCACCACCTTCCTGGGGATTTTAATCTGTTGGGGGAGCCACGTGGCCCCCTTCTAGGAGCCCTCCTTGGCCCTGGAGACCTCACCCCCTTTTCAATTAAAAAGAAAAACAGAAAACAATGGCTCAGGCCCCGGGGGATGAGGTCCCTGGAGCCCAAAAGGTTTAAGGAAAGGGGGGCCACAGAGCAGAAACCGGCAACTCGCCGGAGGCCCTGCCTCCACCCTGCACTACTTTGCAAACATGCCTCCTGGCACAATCTGGGTTGCGAGATTAAGTCCCCCTGAATCCTAAGGGTGCTTAGGGGCAAACTAGCCCATCAGGTACCTCCAGTAAGCCCCACACAGTGGGATTGCTGAGAGGTGGTCCTAGGCCACGCCCCTTTTTACACCACTCTGCAAATGCACATCTTGGCACACTGCTGGTGGGGCAATGAGGTCCTCTTGTGTCCTGAGGAAACAGGCAAAAGAGGTGCAGAAAGAAGCAAGAGCAGTGCAGAAAGAACCAACGGAGGTGCAGAAATAGACAAGAGGGGTGCAGAAATAGGCAACAGAGGTGCAACAGGAGGCAAGAGAACTGCAGAAAGAGGCAGAAGAGTTGCAGAAACAGGCAAGAGAGGTGCAGAAAAAGGGAAGAGGGGGGTGTAGAAAGAGTCAAGAGAGGTGCAGGAAGTAGCAAGAGAAGTGCAGAAAGAGGAAAGAGAGGTGTAGAAAGAGGAAGAAAGTTGCATAAAGAAGCAATAGAAATGCAGAAAGAAGCAACAGAAGTCCAGAAAGAGGAAGAAAAGTGCAGAAAGAAGCAAGAGATGTGCAGCAATAACCAACAGAAGTGCAGAAAGATGCTTACTTCGACTGTACCTTAAAACAGACTAATACAAAATAGCCTGATCACTAATCCTTCACCCAAGATGTCTTAAAAATCACTTTTCTCTTGAAGGTTCACTACTAATCAACTACTCAGAATGTTAGGCCTACAAAATATAAAACAGCAATCCTAAGCATATCACTGTTGTAAGTCTGACCAAGTTTGTGAAGGTATACATACGTGTCTCTGCTTTTACCTAGTGACATGTTAAATAAAAAATAAACATACAAATACTTGAATACCTGTGTTTCAAACAGCATACTCTGTAAATGTTTGTACAAAAAGGTTTATGTAGTTCTTTCTGCTCATAATACAGGGCACATGGGTATTCAATAGTATATTTGAGGGGCTCTATAACACCGATATACATAAGACATGTCTGCCAGTGCAACCAAATGACAGAGCAGAACTAAGAAGATTTGACCAACTATAGCAGAAGCTACCCACTTTTTAAGCTACCATCTTCAGATGCATAACACATGTGAGAATACATGTACAAGTAGACACATACCTCAGTCACAAGAACATGCAGACCTTTAACCCCTTGCATGCATCGGATGGCCCCCAACCGTCCGAAGTCACGGTGGGCTTGTGCGTCGGACGGCCAGGAGCTGTCCGATCTGCACATGCGTGGAATTTTCCCGCACGGCGGGGAAATTCCGGCCGCGCCCAAGTGGTTAAACTTGACAGCTTGCATTTTCCATTTGAATACAGAAAGAGACAAGAGAAGTACAGAAAGAAGCAAGAGAATTGCATAAAAAACAAGAGGGGTGCAGAAAGAGGCAAGAGAAGTGCAGAAATAAGTAACAGAGGTGCAGAAGGAAGCAAGAGAACTGCAGAGAGAGTTGCAGAATCAGGCAAGAGAGGTGCAGAAAAAGGGAACAAGTGTGCAGAAAGAGGCAGAGAGGTATAGAAACAGGGAAGAAGTGTGCATAAATAGGCAAGATGGGTTCAGAAAGAAGCAAGAGAGGTGCCGAAAGAAGTAAGAGAAGTGCAGAAAGAAGCAACAGATGTGTAGAAAGAGACAAGAGAAGTAGAGAAAGAGGCAATAGAGGTGCAGAAAGAGGTAGGAGAGCTGCAGAAAGAGGGAAGAGGGGTACAGAAAGAGGCAAGACAGGTACAGAAAGAAGCAATTGAGGTGCAGATGAAGGAAACAGAAGTGCAGAAAGAGGCAAGCGAGGTACACAAAGAGGCAAGAGAGGTGAAGAAAGACAGATTCAGAAAGAGGCAAGAGGGGTACAGAAAGAAGGAAGAGAAGTGCAGAAAGAAGCAACAGAAGTGCAGAAATAGGCAAGAGAGGTGCAGAAAGAGGCAAGAGATGGTGCAGAAGAGGCAAGAGGGTTGCAGAAAGAAGCAAGAAAGGTACATAAAGAAGCAACAAATGTGCTGAAAGAGGCAAGAGAACTGCAGAAAGAGGCAAGAGAGGTACAGAAAGAGGCAACAGAAGTGCAGAAAGAGGCAACAGAAGTGCAGAAAGAGGCAAGAGAGGTGCAGAAAGAGGTAACAGAAGAGCAGAAAGAGGTAAGAGAGGTGCAGAAAGAGTCAAGAGAGGTTCAGAAACAGGGAAGAGGGGTACAGAAAGAAGCAAGAGGGGTGCAGAAAGAAGCAAGAGAAGTGGAGAAAGAACAACAGATGTGCAGAAAGAAGCAAGAGAACTGCAGAAAGAGGCAAGAGAACTGCAGAAAGAAGCAAGAGAGGTGCAGAAAGAGACAAGAGGAGTGCAGAAAGGAGAAAGAGAGGTGCAGAAAGAGGAAGAAAGATGCAGAAAGACGAATAAAGGTACAGAAAGAGGAAGGAACGTGCAGAAAAAAGCAAGGGAAGCGCAGAAAGACACAGGAGAGGTGCAGAAAGAAGCAAGAGAGGTACAGAAAGAAGAGAGTGAGGTACAGAAAGAGATAAGAGAGGTGCAGAAAGAAGCTAAAGAGGTACAGAAAGAAGCAAGTGAGGTGCAGAAAGAAGCAAAAGAGGTGCATAAAGAGGCAAGAGAGGTGCAGAAAGAAGCAAGAGAAGTGCAGAAAGAGGACAAAAGGCGCCGAAAGAGGACAAAAAGCAGCGAAAGAGGAAGAAAGGCGAAAAAGAAGCAAGAAAAGAACAGAAAGAAACACAAGAGATGCAGAAAGAAGCAAGAAAGGTATAGAAAGAAGAGTGTGAGGTACAGAAAGAAGCGGTTGAGGTGCAGAAAAAGGCAAGAGAGGTGCAGAGAGAAGAAAGATAAGGGCAGAAAAAGAAAGAATGGTGCAGAAAGAAGGAAAAGAAGTGCAGAAAGAGGCAAGAGAACTACAGAAATAGGACAAAAGATGCAGAAATAGAAAGAAAGGTGCTGAAAGAGGCATGAGAGGTACGGAGAGTGGCAAGAAAGGCACAGAATGAAGCAAGAGAGAGACAGAAAGAACCAAGAGAGGTACAGAAAGAGTAAGGTGCAGGCAGAGGCAAGAGAAGTGCAGAAAGAAGAAGAAAATTGCAGAAAGAATCAATAGAATTGCAGAAAGAAGATGAATGGTGCAGAAAGAAGCAAGAGAAATGCAGGAAGAGACAAGAGAAGTACAGAAAGAGGAAAAAGGGTACAGAAAGAAGCAAGAGAAGTGCAGCAAGAAGCAAGAGAGGTACAGAAAAAAGCAAGAAAAGTGATGAAAGAGGCAAGAGAGGTGCCAAAAGAAGCAAGTGAGGTGCAGAAGGAAACAAGAGAGGTGCAGAAAGAAGCAAGAGAGGTACAGAAAGAGGCAAGGGAAGTAAAGAAAGAGGCAAGAGAGATGCAAAATGAGACAAGAGAAGTACAGAAAGAGGAAGAAAGGTGCAGAAAGAAGCACGATGAAGTGCAGAAGGAAGCAAAAGAGGAGCAGAAAGAAGAAAGAGAAGTGATGAAAGAGGCAAGAGAGGTGCTGAAAGAAGCAAGAGAGGTCAGAAAGAAGACAGAGAGGTGCAGGAAGAAGCAAGAGAGGTGCAGAAAGAAGCAAGAGATGTACAGAAAGAGGCAAGGGATGTAAAGAAAGAGGCAAGAGAGGTGCAGAAAGAGGCGCGAGAAGTGTGGCAAGAGAGGTGCAGAAAGAAGGAAGAGAAATGCAGAAGGAGGCAAGAGAGGTGCAGAAAACGGCAAGACAGGTCAAGAAAGAGGCAAGAAAGGTACAGAAAGAGGCAAGAGAAGTACAGAAAAAGGTAGAAAGGGGCAGAAAGAAGCTAGAGAAGTGCAGAAAGAAGCAAGAGAGGTACTGAAAGAAGCAAGAGAGGTGTAGAAAGAAGCAATAGAGGTGGAGAAAAAGACAAGACAGGTGCAGAAAGAGACAAGATAAGTGCAGAAAGAGGCAAAATAAGTGCAGAAAGAGGCAAGAGAGGAACAAAAGAAGCAAGAGAAATGCATAAAGAGGCAAGAGAGATGCAGAAAGAAGCAAGAAAGATGCAAAAAGGAGCAAGAGATGTGCAGAAAGAGGTAAGAGAGGTACAGAATGAGGTAAGGCAGGTGCAGAAAGAAGCTAAAGAGGTGCAGCAAGTAGCAAGGGAGGTACAGAAAGAGGCAAGAGAGGTACAGAAAGAGGCAAGAGAGATGCAGAAATAGGCAAGAGATGTGCAGAAAGAGGTAAGAGAGGTACAGAAAGAGGTAAGGCAGGTACAGAAAGAAGCTAAAGAGGTGCAGCAAGTAGCAAGGGAGGTACAGAAAGAGCCAAGAGAGGTACAGAAAGAGGCAAGAGAGGTATAGAAGGAAGCAAGAGAGATGCAGAAAGAGGCAAGAGAGGTACAGAAAGAGGCAAGAGAGTTGCAGAAAGAGGCAAGAGAGGTACTGAAAGAGGCAAGAGAAGTGCAGAAAGAGGAAGAAAGTGGCAGAAAAAAGCAAGAGAAGTACAGAGAGAGGCAGGAGAGGTGCAGATGAAGGAAACAGAAGTGCAGCAAGAGGCAAGCAAGGTACACAAAGTGGCAAGAGAGGTGAAGAAAGACAGATTCAGAAAGAGGCAAGAGGGGTACAGAAAGAAGGAAGAGGGGTGCAGAAAGAAGAAACAGAGGTTCAGAAAGAAGCAACAGAAGTCCAGAAAGAGGCAAGAGGAGTACAGAAAGAGGCAAGGGAGGTGCAGGAAGAGGCAGGAGAGCTGCAGAAAGAGGGAAGATGGGTGCAGAAAGGAGCAAGACGGGTGCAGAAAGAAGCAAGAGAGGTGCTGAAAGAAGCAAAAGGGATACAGAAAGAAGATAGAGAAGTGCAGAAAGAAGCAACAGAAGTGCAGAAATAGGCAAGAGAGGTGCAGAAAGAGGCAAGAGATGGTGCAGAAGAGGCAAGAGGGTTGCAGAAAGAAGCAAGAAAAGTACATAAAGAAGCAACAAATGTGCTGAAAGAGGCAAGAGAACTGCAGAAAGAGGCAAGAGAGGTACAGAAAGAGGCAACAGAAGTGCAGAAAGAGGCAAGGGAGGTGCAGAAAGAGATAACAGAAGAGCAGAAAGAGGTAAGAGAGGTGCAGAAAGAGTCAATAGAGGTTCAGAAATAGGGAAGAGGGGTACAGAAAGAAGCAAGAGGGGTGCAGAAAGAAGCAAGAGAAGTGGAGAAAGAACAACAGATGTGCAGAAAGAAGCAAGAGAACTGCAGAAAGAGGCAAGAGAACTGCAGAAAGAAGCAAGAGAGGTGCAGAAAGAGACAAGAGGAGTGCAGAAAGGAGCAAGAGAGGTGCAGAAAGAGGAAGAAAGATGCAGAAAGACGAATAAAGGTACAGAAAGAGGAAGGAATGTGCAGAAAAAAGCAAGGGAAGCGCAGAAAAAAACAGGAGAGGTGCAGAAAGAAGCAAGAGAGGTGCAGAAAGAAGAGAGTGAGGTACAGAAAGAGATAAGAGAGGTGCAGAAAGAAGCTAAAGAGGTACAGAAAGAAGCAAGTGAGGTGCAGAAAGAAGCAAAAGAGGTGCTGTAGGAGAGTAGGATCTGCCTCTTATGTCGCCCCCACTTTTTTCCTGATGTTTACACTGGTTTCTGGCTATAGTCTGGCTGGGACCCTGCCAATCAGGGCCCCAGCCTCTCTGTTCTCTCTAAACGACTTGGAGTGCACTCTAGGTGCACTAGTGATTGGATACTGTGGTACCTTATGAGTCCCTAGTATATGGTACCTTAGGTACCAAGGGGATAGGTACTTCACAGGCCTACCAGGGGCTGAAGCATGTATTATGCCACCCCTGGGAAGCAGACTAAATCTGACACCACAGGTCTGCGACTGCAGCCTGGGTAAGGTGGTGCATGAACCCCTTACTGTGATATAGGCTACCTATATCACTACATAGATACACACATATAAACCTATAAGTCACTCCTATGGCAGGCCTTGTCAATCCTCAAGGCAGAGTGCTTGGTTCCTATGTGAGAGGGTGCCCCTGCATGAGCATAGCCCCTCTGCAGCATTCGGAGACCCTTCTCTGAGGCTGTTTGTAGTGCAGCCTGACCATATACTCTTAAGCGCATTATAACCTCGCGTTAAATCCTAACTTTGGGATGGCTGCACGGAAACATGTCGTGTTTGGTGTCAAACATCTTGGAATACTACCCCCCCGCCAGTTCTGGTGGCGGGGGTAGCATTCCACCCTTCTAGAGGGATAGACATGTACCTACTGTGGAAACACGGTAGAATCCTGAAGAGCCCTGGCATCACAAAATGGATGCCACCAGTCACAGACACTGGGCTGCCCTCCTGCTGATGACCAACACTCGCAGTGGAGGAGGCCCAACAATAGGTATCCTGTCCCAAGGGGTGTGACCACCTCCCAGACAGGGTTTAGTGTATTGGGGCTGGGTGGGTGCACTCCTAGAGTGGTTTGAAGTCCTGCACTGGGGGAGCAGAAGGCTCCTCTGTGCATATGCCAGTTCAAACCAGCTCAGGGGCTACCTGCCCCAGCTCTGGTGCAAAACTGGACAAAGGGAAGTGGGTGTAGCCACCCACTCCCTGACCCTCCCATAGGTGGGGTCATAGAGCTAGTCCCTCCCTTCTCTTTAGTATAAGAGGGGGAACCTGTGCATTGCAACCTAGATACCCCTGGACGACGCTCTTAAGAAGAATCCTGGACCTTTGACGTTCCACTACCTCTGGAAGACTGAAGAATCTCCCTTGGAGTCAAGGAGTGACTCCCCTGCTTGGCAGGCACCAAAAACTACAATGACAGTTGCAAACTATGCTGCTCCCACCAGAGCTCGAAGTCCCTGCAGCCCAGGAAGAGGATTTCCTGACTTCTCCAAGAACATCATGAGTCCCCAGTGAAGCTGAGGCAAGTGGACCCCACGAGCGACGAGGAACCTCAGCCCCTGGGTACCGTGCACTATTGTCGAGTGCAACCCCTTCACGACATTCTACGAACTTGTGCTTTGGACCACGTGTGGTCCCAGCCTCTAACAGAGATTGCTCCCAAAATCAGAGGCCTACACTGTCCCGAGTGACCGTGGACCCCTGTTGAGTGAATCCTCCTGAGGCGTCTTTGCGATCCCTTGCCAGCCGGCTTGTGGGTCTCCAGAAGACTTTTCAACAAAACCAAAGGGCTCCCCTGGTTGCTCCAGGCCTGCCCTGACATACCCTCGCTGGGTAAGTCCCCCAGACCTTGCTGGTCTGCACCATTGACTTTTTTGTCCCTTCCACAAGACTTGCTGCTACCAAGGCTTGTTGGCTCCAATCGGGTCGCCAACACCGCAGTCAGCTGCAGACTTTGTGGCACACGCTGAATCCAGCTCCTGGCTGTCCTCGACACCTCCTGGACCTCTTGGTCAAAGAGTCAAGACATCAGTGAACGACCTGAATCCTGTCGACGACGTTGGGCATTCATCTTCCTTGCCCCGGGTCACTGCCAAGTGACTTTGAACACTGTCCCCTCTGCTTTCACGTCTTCCTCCTTCCGAATCCAGGCTTGGATTCCAATGGACACTTCTTATGTCGTCGCAAGCACAAGTCTTCACTGGCTCCCATTGAGAACGACGCCGTGACCCGACACCAAAGGACACCTATGCACCCGGCTCCCCTGGGTGAGGTAACTTCAGCACTACGGTGCTCCTGTGGGTGTGGGTCCTAGAACTACTTACCCTGTAAGTGGCCTGCTTGTAGCTACCCTAGAAGTGCCCTAAACTCCTATTTTCCCCGTGCGATTCTCGCACTGGCTCGTACAGGGTTCGCATCTGTGTTAGACACATCGCGTCCAACTCCCTTGTAACTCTACCAGTATCCGCGTCCTTCGACTCATACTGACCGATCGGTGTGTTCGCCTCGAACACGCCAGGGACCTGTAACATTGATAACTCAATCGCGTTCTCTCGCATAGACTCGTACAGGACTCGCACCAGTGTCTGAACACCACGTCCGTCCCCTGTGGGTCTCCTACAACTACCTGGGGTGGTTCTTTGGGGTTCCTCGATTCTATGTGCTCTAGACCACGGTCTAGCCAAGATAAGATTGTGATATTTACTTGTGCTAACTTATTTTGATAAAAAATTGACTTGTACATATGTTCCTGACTTCTAATCTCATAAAAGAGATTAGTAGAGAGTTGTTTAGTAATAAATACATATATATTTGATATATATACCTGTGTGGTGTCTTTTCATTTGGTGATTCAAGAGATTGTGTGGTAAAACAAGCTGCTTTACATTCCTCCAAGACTTAGCCTGAAGGCTGCTCTCCACAGCTACCACTAGGATAGCTTTCTATAAAGGTTGTCTTAAACCTACCTACCATAAGAGTCGAATTGTACTGGTGCAAGGTGTCCACTTTAACTAGTGAACAGCATATACCAAGCCAACTTCTCACAGGTGCATAAAGAGGCAAGAGAGGTGCAGAAAGAAGCAAGAGAAGTGCAGAAAGAGGACAAAAGGCGCCGAAAGAGGACAAAAGGCAGCGAAAGAGGAAGAAAGGCACAAAAAGATGCAAGAAAAGAACAGAAAGAAACACAAGAGATGCAGAAAGAAGCAAGAAAGGTATAGAAAGAAGAGTGTGAGGTACAGAAAGAAGCGGTTGAGGTGCAGAAAGAGGCAAGAGAGGTGCAGAGAGAAGAAAGATAAGGGCAGAAAAAGAAAGAATGGTGCAGAAAGAAGGAAAAGAAGTGCAGAAAGAGGCAAGAGAACTACAGAAAGAGGAAGAAAGATGCAGAAATAGAAAGAAAGGTGCTGAAAAGAGGCATGAGAGGTACGGAGAGTGGCAAGAAAGGCACAGAATGAAGCAAGAGAGAGACAGAAAGAAACAAGAGAGGTACAGAAAGAGAAAGGTGCAGGCAGAGGCAAGAGAAGTGCAGAAAGAAGAAGAAAATTGCAGAAAGAATCAATAGAATTGCAGAAAGAAGATGAATGGTGCAGAAAGAAGCAAGAGAAATGCAGAAAGAGACAAGAGAAGTACAGAAAGAGGGAAAAGGGTACAGAAAGAAGTAAGAGAAGTGCATCAAGAAGCAAGAGAGGTACAGAAAAAAGCAAGAAAAGTGATGAAAGAGGCAAGAGAGGTGCCAAAAGAAGCAAGTGAGGTGCAGAAGGAAACAAGAGAGGTGCAGAAAGAAGCAAGAGAGGTACAGAAAGAGGCAAGGGAAGTAAAGAAAGAGGCAAGAGAGATGCAAAGTGAGACAAGAGAAGTACAGAAAGAGGAAGAAAGGTGCAGAAAGAAGCAAGATGAAGTGCAGAAGGAAGCAAAAGAGGTGCAGAAAGAAGAAAGAGTAGTGATGTAAGAGGCAAGAGAGGTGCTGAAAGAAGCAAGAGAGGTCAGAAAGAAGCCAGAGAGGTGCAGGAAGAAGCAAGAGAGGTGCAGAAAGAAGCAAGAGAGGTACAGAAAGAGGCAAGGGATGTAAAGAAAGAGTCAAGAGAGGTACAGATAGAGGCGCGAGAAGTGTGGCAAGAGAGGTGCAGAAAGAAGGAAGAGAAATGCAGAAGGAGGCAAGAGAGGTGCAGAAAAAGGCAAGACAGGTCAAGAAAGAGGCAAAAAAGGTACAGAAAGAGGCAAGAGAAGTACAGAAAGAGGTAGAAAGGGTCAGAAAGAAGCTAGAGAAGTGCAAAAAGAAGCAAGAGAGGTACTGAAAGAAGCAAGAGAGGTGTAAAAGGAAGCAATAGAGGTGGAGAAAAAGACAAGACAGGTGCAGAAAGAGACAAGATAAGTGCAGAAAGAGGCAAAATAAGTGCAGAAAGAGGCAAGAGAGGAACAAAAGAAGCAAGAGAAATGCATAAAGAGGCAAGAGAGATGCAGAAAGAAGCAAGAAAGATGCAGAAAGGAGCAAGTGATGTGCAGAAAGAGGTAAGAGAGGTACAGAAAGAGGTAAGGCAGGTGCAGAAAGAAGCTAAAGAGGTGCAGCAAGTAGCAAGGGAGGTACAGAAAGAGGCAAGAGAGGTACAGAAAGAGGCAAGAGAGATGCAGAAATAAGCAAGAGATGTGCAGAAAGAGGTAAGAGAGGTACAGAAAGAGGCAAGGCAGGTACAGAAAGAAGCTAAAGAGGTGCAGCAAGTAGCAAGGGAGGTACAGAAAGAGCCAAGAGAGGTACAGAAAGAGGCAAGAGAGGTATAGAAGGAAGCAAGCGAGATGCAGAAAGAGGCAAGAGAGGTACTGAAAGAGGCAAGAGAGTTGCAGAAAGAGGCAAGAGAGGTACTGAAAGAGGCAAGAGAAGTGCAGAAAGAGGAAGAAAGTGGCAGAAAAAAGCAAGAGAAGTACAGAGAGAGGCAGGAGAGGTGCAGAAAGAGGCAAGAGAGGTACAGAAAGAGGCAAGAGCGGTACAGAAAGAAGCAAGAGAGGTGCAGAAAGTGTAAAGAAATTGCAGAAAGAGGCAAGAGAGGTGCAGAAAGAGGCAAGAGAGGTGCAGAAAGTGTGAAGAAAAGTGCAGAAAGAGGCAAGAGAGGTGCAGAAAGAAGCAAGAGAGGTGCAGAAAGAAGGAAGAGAAATTCAGAAAGAGGTAAGAGAGGTGCAGAGAGTGGCAAGAAAAGCACAGAATGAAGCAAGAGAGTGACAGAAAGAACCAAGAGAGGTGCAGAAAGATCAAGGTGCAGGCAGAGGCAAGAGAAGTGCAGAAAGAAGAAGAAAGTTGCAGAAAGAATCAATAGAATTGCAGAAAGAAGATGAACTGTGCAGAAAGAAGCACAAGAAATGCAGAAAGAGACAAGAGAATTACAGAAAGCGGAAAAAGGGTACAGAAAAAAGCAAGAGAAGTGCAGAAAGAAGCAAGAGAGGTACAGAAAGAAGCAAGAAAAGTGATGAAAGAGGCAATAACGGTGCCGAAAGAAGCAAGTGAGGTCAGAAAGAAGGAATAGAGGTGCAAAAAGAGACAAGAGAAGTACAGAAAGAGGAAGAAAGGTGCAGAAAGAAGCAAGATGAAGTGCAGAAGAAAGCAAGAGAGGTGCAGAAAGAAGAAAGAGAAGTGATGAAAGAGGCAAGAGAGGTGCTGAAAGAAGCAAAAGAGGTCAGAAAGAAGCCAGAGAGGTGCAGGAAGAAGCAAGAGAGGTGCATAAAGAAGATAGAGAGGTGCAGAAAGAGGCAAGGGATGTAAAGAAAGAGGCAAGAGAGGTGCAGAAAGAGGCGCGAGAAGTGTGGCAAGAGAGGTGCAGAAAGAAGGAAGAGAAATGCAGAAGGAGACAAGAGAGGTGCAGAAAAAGGCAAGACAGGTTAAGAAAGATGCAAGAGAGGTACAGAAAGAGGCAAGGGAAGTTCAGAAAGAGATAGAAAGGGGCATAAAGAAGCAAGAGAAGTGCAGAAAGAAGCAAGAGATGTATAGAAAGAAGCAAGAGAGGTATAGAAAGAGGCAAGAGAAGTAGAGAAAGAGGCAAAAGAGGTGCAAAAAGAAGCAAGAGAAATGCAGAAAGAGGCAAGAGAGGAGTAGAAAGAAGTAGGAAAGGTGCAGAAAGGAGCAAGAGATGTGCAGAAAGAAGCTAAAGAGGTGCACCATGTAGCAAGGGAGCTACAGAAAGAGACAAGAGAGGTACAGAAAGAGGCAAGAGAGGTGCCGAAGGAGCCAAGCCAGATGCAGAAAGATACAAGAGTGGTACAGAAAGAGGCAAGACAGTTGCAGAACGAGGCAAGAGAGGTACTGAAAGAGGCAAGAAAAGTTCAGAGAGGAAGAAAATGGCAGAAAAAGCAAGAGAAGTACAGAAAGAGGCAAGAGAGGTGCAGAAAGAGGCAAGAGCGGTACAGAAAGAAGCAAAAGAGGTACAGAAAGTGTGAAGAAAAGTGCAGAAAGAGGCAAGAGAGGTGCAGAGAGAGGTAAGAGAGATACAGAAAGTGTGAAGAAAAGTGCAGAAAGAGGCAAGAGAGTTGTAGAAAGGGGCAAGAGAGGTGTAGAAAGAAGGAAGAGAAATGCAGAAAGAGGCAAGAAAAGTGCAGAAAGAGGCAAGAGAGGTGCAGAAAGAGGCAAGAGATGTACAGAAATAGGCAAGAGAAGTGCTAAAAGAGGTAGAAAAGGGCAGAAAGTAGCAAGAGATGTGCAGAAAGGGGTAAGAGAGGTACAGTAAGAGGTAAGGCAGGTGTAGAAAGAAGCTAAAGATGTGCAGCAAGTAGCAAGGGAGGTAGAGAAAGAGGCAAGAGAGGTACAGAAAGAGGTAAGAGAGATGCAGAAAGAGGCACGAGAGGTGCAGAAGGAAGCAAGAGAGATGCAGAAAAAGGCAAGAGAGGTGCAGAAAGAGGCAAAAGAGTTGCATAAAGAGGCAAGAGAGGTACTGAAAGAGGCAAGAGAAGTGCAGAAAGAGGAAGAAAGTGGCAGAAAAAAGCAAGAGAAGTACAGAAAGAGGCAAGAGAGGTGTAGAAAGAGTCAAGAGAGTTTCAGAAAGAGGCAAGAGAGATACAGAAAGAAGCAAGAGAGGTGCAGAAAGTGTGAAGAAAAGTGCAGAAATCAGCAAGAGAGGTGTAGAAAGAAGCAAGAGAGGTATAGAAAGATGCAAGAGAAGTAGAGAAAAAGGCAAGACAGGTGCAGAAAGAGGTTAGAGAGCTGCAGAAAGAGGCAAGAGAAGTAGAGAAAGAGGCAAAAGAGGTGCAAAAGAAGCAAGAGAAATGCAGAAAGAGGCAAGAGAGGAGCAGAAAGAAGTAGGAAAGGTGCAGAAAGGAGCAAGAGATGTGCAGAAAGAGGTAAGAGAGGTACAGAAAGAGGTAAGGCAGGTGCAGAAAGAAGCTAAAGAGGTGCAGCATGTAGCAAGGGAGCTACAGAAAGAGACAAGAGAGGTACAGAAAGAGGCAAGAGAGGTGCCGAAGGAGCCAAGCCAGATGCAGAAAGATGCAAGAGAGGTACAGAAAGAGGCAAGACAGTTGCAGAACGAGGCAAGAGAGGTACTGAAAGAGGTAAGAGAAGTTCAGAGAGGAAGAAAGTGGCAGAAAAAAGCAAGAGAAGTACAGAAAGAGGCAAGAGAGGTGCAGAAAGAGGCAAGAGAGATACAGAAAGAAGCAAGAGAGGTGCAGAAAGTGTGAAGAAAAGTGCAGAAATCAGCAAGAGAGGTGTAGAAAGAAGCAAGAGAGGTATAGAAAGATGCAAGAGAAGTAGAGAAAAAGGCAAGACAGGTGCAGAAAGAGGTTAGAGAGCTGCAGAAAGAGGCAAGAGAAGTAGAGAAAGAGGCAAAAGAGGTGCAAAAAGAAGCAAGAGAAATGCAGAAAGAGGCAAGAGAGGAGCAGAAAGAAGTAGGAAAGGTGCAGAAAGGAGCAAGAGATGTGCAGAAAGAGGTAAGAGAGGTACAGAAAGAGGTAAGGCAGGTGCAGAAAGAAGCTAAAGAGGTGCAGCATGTAGCAAGGGAGCTACAGAAAGAGACAAGAGAGGTACAGAAAGAGGCAAGAGAGGTGCCGAAGGAGCCAAGCCAGATGCAGAAAGATGCAAGAGAGGTACAGAAAGAGGCAAGACAGTTGCAGAACGAGGCAAGAGAGGTACTGAAAGAGGTAAGAGAAGTTCAGAGAGGAAGAAAGTGGCAGAAAAAAGCAAGAGAAGTACAGAAAGAGGCAAGAGAGGTGCAGAAAGAGGCAAGAGCGGTACAGAAAGAAGCAAGAGAGGTGCAGAAAGTGTGAAGAAAAGTGCAGAAAGAGGCAAGAGAGGTGCAGAAAGAGGCAAGAGAGGTACAGAAAGTATGAAGAAAAGTGCAGAAAGAGGCAAGAGAGGTGTAGAAAGGGGCAAGAGAGGTGTAGAAAGAAGGAAGAGAAATGCAGAAAGAGGCAAGAGAAGTGCAGAAAGAGGCAAGAGAGGTGCAGAAAGAGGCAAGAGAGGTACAGAAATAGGCAAGAGAAGTGCAAAAAGAGGTAGGAAGGGGCAGAAAGTAGCAAGAGATGTGCAGAAAAAGGTAAGAGAGGTACAGTAAGAAGTAAGGCAGGTGTAGAAAGAAGCTAAGGATATGCAGCAAGTAGCAAGGGAGGAACAGAAAGAGGCAAGAGTGGTACAGAAAGAGGTAAAAGAGGTGCAGAAAGAGGCAAGAGAGGTGCAGAAGGAAGCAAGAGAGATGCTGAAAGAGGCAAGAGAGGTGCAGAAAGAGGCAAAAGAGTTGCATAAAGAGGCAAGAGAGGTACTGAAAGAGGCAAGAGAAGTGCAGAAAGAGGAAGAAAGTGGCAGAAAAAAGCAAGAGAAGTACAGAAAGAGGCAAGAGAGGTGTAGAAAGAGTCAAGAGAGGTTCAGAAAGAGGCAAGAGAGATACAGAAAGAAGCAAGAGAGGTGCAGAAAGTATGAAGAAAAGTGCAGAAAGAGGCAAAAGAGGTGTACAAAGAGGCTAGAGAGGTGCAGAATGTGTGAAGGAAAGTGCAGAAAGAGGAAAGAGTGATGTAGAAAGAGGCAAGAGAGATGCAGAAAGAAGGAAGAGAAATGCAGAAAGAGGCAAGAGAAGTGCAGAAAGAGGCAAGAGACGTGCAGAAAGAGGAGAGAGAGGTGCAGAAAGAGGCAAGAGAGGTACAGAAATAGGCAAGAGAAGTGCAGAAAGAGGTAGTAAGGGCAGAAAGTAGCAAGAGAAGTGCAGAAAGAAGCAAGAGGGGTGCAGAAATATGTACGAGATGTGCAGAAAGATATAAGAGATGTGCAGAAAGAAGCAAGAGAGGTGCAAAAAGTAGCAAGAGAGGTGCAGAAAGAGGCAAGAGAGGTACAGAAAGAAGCAAGAGAAGTGCAGAAAGAGGAAGAAAAGGGGCAGAATGAAGCAAGAGAAGAGCAGAAAGAAACAAGAAAATAGCAGAAAGAACCAAGAGAGGTGCAGATAGAAGCAGGAGAGGTGTAAAAAATAGTAAGCGAGGTGAAGAAATCAGCAAGAGAGGTGTGGAAAGAAGCAAGAGAGGTGGAGAAAGAGGTAAGAGAGGAGCAGAAAGAGGCATGAGATGTGCAGAAAGAAGCGAGAGAGGTGCAGAAAGAGGCAAGATAAGTACAGAAAGAGGCAAGAGAAGTACAGAAAGAGGTAGAAAAAGAAGCAAGAGAAATGCAGAAAGAGGCAAGAGATGAGCAGAAAGAAGTAGAAAATGTGCAGAAAGGAGCAAGAGATGTGCAGAAAGAGGTAAGAGAGGTACAGAAAGAGGTAATGCAGGTGCAGAAACAAGCTAAATAGGTGCAGCAAGTAGCAAGGGAGATACAGAAAGAGGCAAGAGAGGTACAGAAAGAGGCAAGAGAGGTGCCAAAGGAAGCAAGCGAGATGCAGAAGGAGGCAAGAGAGGTACAGAAAGAGGCAAGACAGTTGCAGAAAGAGGCAAGAGGGGTACTGAAAGAGGCAAGAGAAGTTCAGAAAGAGGAAGAAAGTGGCAGAAAAAAGCAAGAGAAGTACAGAAAATGGCAAGAGAGGTGCAGAAAGAGGCAAGAGAAGTACAGAAAGAAGCAAGAGAGGTACAGAAAGTGTGAAGAAAAGTGCAGAAAGAGGCAAGAGAGGTGCAGAAAGAGGCAAGAGAGGTGCAGAAAATGTGACGAAAAGTGCAGAAAGAGGCAAGAGAGGTGCAGAAAGAGGCAAGAGAGGTGCAAAAAGAGGCAAGAGAGGTACAGAAATAGGCAAGAGAAGTGCAAAAAAGGTAGAAAGGGTCAGAAAGTAGCAAGAGATGTGCAGAAAGTGGTTAGAGAGGTACAGTAAGAGGTAAGGCATGTATAGAAAGAAACTAAAGATGTGCAGCAAGTAGCAAGAGAGGTACAGAAAGAGGCAAGAGAGGTACAGAAAGAGGTAAGAGAGGTGCAGAAAGAGGCAAGAGATGTGCAGACGGAAGCAAGAGAGATGCAGAAAGAGGCAAGAGAGGTGCAGAAAAAGGCAAGAGAGTTGCAGAAAGAGGCAAGAGACGTACAGGAATAGGCAAGAGAAGTGCTGAAAGAGGTAGAAAGGGGGAGAAAGTAGCAAGAGAAGTGTAGAAAGAAGCAAGAGGGGTGCAAAAAGTAGGAAAAGAGGTGCAGAAAGGGGCAAGAGAGGTACAGAAAGAAGCAAAATTGATGCAGAAAGAGGCTAGAAAGGTGCAGAAAGAGGGAAGAGAGGTGCAGAGAAAGGCAAGATAAGTGCAGAAAGATGAAGAAAGGGGGCAGAATGAAGCAAGAAAAGTGCAGAAAGAAGCAAGAGAGGTGCAGAAAGAAGCAAGAGAGGTGCAGAAAGAGGCACGATAAGTGCAGAAAGAGGCAAGAGAAGTATAGAAAGAGGCAAAAGAGGCACAAAAAGAAGCAGGAGAAATGCAGAGAGAGGCAAGAGAGGAGCAGAAAGAAGTAGGAAAGGTGCAGAAAGGAGCAAGAGATGTGCAGAAAGAGGTAAGAGAGGTACATAAAGAGGTAAGGCAGGTGCAGAAAGACGCTAAAGACGTGCAGCAAGTAGCAAGGGAGATACAGAAAGAGGCAAGAGAGGTACAGAAAGAGGCAAGAGAGGTGCCGAAAGAAGCAAGTGAGATGCAGAAAGAGGCAAGAGAGGTACAGAAAGAGGCAAGACAGTTGCAGAAAGAGGCAAGAGGGGTACTGAAAGAGGCAAGAGAAGTTCAGAAAGAGGAAGAAAGTGGCAGAAAAAAGCAAGAGAAGTACAGAAAGAGGCAAGAGAGGTGCAGAAAGAGGCAAGAGCAGTACAGAAAGAAGCAAGAGGTACAGAAAGTGTGAAGAAAAGTGCAGAAAGAGGCAAGAGAGGTGCAGAAAGAGGCAAGAGAGGTGCAGAAAGTGTGAAGAAAAGTGCAGAAAGAGGCAAGAGAGGTGCAGAAAGAGGCAAGAGAGGTACAGAAAGTATGAAGAAAAGTGCAGAAAGAGGCAAGAGAGGTGTAGAAAGGGGCAAGAGAGGTGTAGAAAGAAGGAAGAAAAATGCAGAAAGAGGCAAGAGAAGTGCAGAAAGAGGCAAGAGAGGTGCAGAAAGAGGCAAGAGAGGTACAGAAATAGGCAAGAGAAGTGCAAAAAGAGGTAGGAAGGGGCAGAAAGTAGCAAGAGATGTGCAGAAAGAGGTTAGAGAGGTACAGTAAGAAGTAAGGCAGGTGTAGAAAGAAGCTAAGGATATGCAGCAAGTAGCAAGGGAGGAACAGAAAGAGGCAAGAGTGGTACAGAAAGAGGTAAAAGAGGTGCAGAAAGAGGCAAGAGAGGTGCAGAAGGAAGCAAGAGAGATGCTGAAAGAGGCAAGAGAGGTGCAGAAAGAGGCAATAGAGTTGCATAAAGAGGCAAGAGAGGTACTGAAAGAGGCAAGAGAAGTGCAGAAAGAGGAAGAAAGTGGCAGAAAAAAGCAAGAGAAGTACAGAAAGAGGCAAGAGAGGTGTAGAAAGAGTCAAGAGAGGTTCAGAAAGAGGCAAGAGAGATACAGAAAGAAGCAAGAGAGGTGCAGAAAGTATGAAGAAAAGTGCAGAAAGAGGCAAAAGAGATGTAGAAAGAGGCTAGAGAGGTGCAGAATGTATGAAGGAAAGTGCAGAAAGAGGAAAGAGTGATGTAGAAAGAGGCAAGAGAGATGCAGAAAGAAGGAAGAGAAATGCAGAAAGAGGCAAGAGAAGTGCAGAAAGAGGCAAGAGATGTGCAGAAAGAGGCGAGAGAGGTGCAGAAAGAGGCAAGAGAGGTACAGAAATAGGCAAGAGAAGTGCAGAAAGAGGTAGTAAGGGGCAGAAAGTAGCAAGAGAAGTGCAGAAAGAAGCAAGAGGGGTGCAGAAATATGTACGAGATGTGCAGAAAGATATAAGAGATGTGCAGAAAGAAGCAAGAGAGGTGCAAAAAGTAGCAAGAGAGGTGCAGAAAGAGGCAAGAGAGGTACAGAAAGAAGCAAGATTGATGCAGAAAGAGGCTGGAGAGGTGCAGAAAGAGGCAAGAGAGGTGCATAGAGAGGCAAGAGAAGTGCAGAAAGAGGAAGAAAAGGGGCAGAATGAAGCAAGAGAAGAGCAGAAAGAAACAAGAAAATAGCAGAAAGAACCAAGAGAGGTGCAGATAGAAGCAGGAGAGGTGTAAAAAGTAGTAAGCGAGGTGAAGAAATCAGCAAGAGAGGTGTGGAAAGAAGCAAGAGAGGTGGAGAAAGAGGTAAGAGAGGAGCAGAAAGAGGCATGAGAGGTGCAGAAAGAAGCAAGAGAGGTGCAGAAAGAGGCAAGATAAGTACAGAAAGAGGCAAGAGAAGTACAGAAAGAGGTAGAAAAAGAAGCAAGAGAAATGCAGAAAGAGGCAAGAGAGGAGCAGAAAGAAGTAGAAAAGGTGCAGAAAGGAGCAAGAGATGTGCAGAAAGAGGTAAGGGAGGTACAGAAAGAGGTAATGCAGGTGCAGAAACAAGCTAAATAGGTGCAGCAAGTAGCAAGGGAGATACAGAAAGAGGCAAGAGAGGTACAGAAAGAGGCAAGAGAGGTGCCAAAGGAAGCAAGCGAGATGCAGAAGGAGGCAAGAGAGGTACAGAAAGAGGCAAGACAGTTGCAGAAAGAGGCAAGAGGGGTACTGAAAGAGGCAAGAGAAGTTCAGAAAGAGGAAGAAAGTGGCAGAAAAAAGCAAGAGAAAAGAGAAAATGGCAAGAGAGGTGCAGAAAGAGGCAAGAGAAGTACAGAAAGAAGCAAGAGAGGTACAGAAAGTGTGAAGAAAAGTGCAGAAAGAGGCAAGAGAGGTGCAGAAAGAGGCAAGAGAGGTGCAGAAAATGTGAAGAAAAGTGCAGAAAGAGGCAAGAGAGGTGCAGAAAGAGGCAAGAGAGGTGCAAAAAGAGACAAGAGAGGTACAGAAATAGGCAAGAGAAGTGCAAAAAAGGTAGAAAGGGTCAGAAAGTAGCAAGAGATGTGCAGAAAGTGGTTAGAGAGGTACAGTAAGAGGTAAGGCATGTATAGAAAGAAACTAAATATGTGCAGCAAGTAGCAAGAGAGGTACAGAAAGAGGCAAGAGAGGTACAGAAAGAAGTAAGAGAGGTGCAGAAAGAGGCAAGAGATGTGCAGACGGAAGCAAGAGAGATGCAGAAAGAGGCAAGAGAGGTGCAGAAAAAGGCAAGAGAGTTGCAGAAAGAGGCAAGAGACGTACAGAAATAGGCAAGAGAAGTGCTGAAAGAGGTAGAAAGGGGGAGAAAGTAGCAAGAGAAGTGTAGAAAGAAGCAAGAGGGGTGCAAAAAGTAGGAAAAGAGGTGCAGAAAGAGGCAAGAGAGGTACAGAAAGAAGCAAGATTGATGCAGAAAGAGGCTAGAGAGGTGCAGAAAGAGGCAAGAGAGGTGCAGAGAAAGGCAAGAGAAGTGCAGAAAGATGAAGAAAGGGGGCAGAATGAAGCAAGAAAAGTGCAGAAAGAAGCAAGAGAGGTGCAGAAAGAAGCAAGAGAGGTGCAGAAAGAGGCACGATAAGTGCAGAAAGAGGCAAGCAAAGTATAGAAAGAGGCAAAAGAGGCACAAAAAGAAGCAAGAGAAATGCAGAAAGAGGCAAGAGAGGAGCAGAAAGAAGTAGGAAAGGTGCAGAAAGGAGCAAGAGATGTGCAGAAAGAGGTAAGAGAGGTACATAAAGAGGTAAGGCAGGTGCAGAAAGACGCTAAAGACGTGCAGCAAGTAGCAAGGGAGATACAGAAAGAGGCAAGAGAGGTACAGAAAGAGGCAAGAGAGGTGCCGAAAGAAGCAAGTGAGATGCAGAAAGAGGCAAGAGAGGTACAGAAAGAGGCAAGACAGTTGCAGAAAGAGGCAAGAGGGGTACTGAAAGAGGCAAGAGAAGTTCAGAAAGAGGAAGAAAGTGGCAGAAAAAAGCAAGAGAAGTACAGAAAGAGGCAAGAGAGGTGCAGAAAGAGGCAAGAGCAGTACAGAAAGAAGCAAGAGGTACAGAAAGTGTGAAGAAAAGTGCAGAAAGAGGCAAGAGAGGTGCAGAAAGAGGCAAGAGAGGTGCAGAAAGTGTGAATAAAAGTGCAGAAAGAGGCAAGAGAGGTGCAGAAAGAGGCAAGAGAGGTGCAAAAAGAGGCAAGAGAGGTACAGAAAGAAGCAAGATTGATGCAGAAAGAGGCTAGAGAGGTGCAGAAAGAGGCAAGAGAGGTGCAGAAAGAGGCAAGAGAAGTACAGAAAGAAGCAAGAGAGGTACAGAAAGTGTGAAGAAAAGTGCAGAAAGAGGCAAGAGAGGTGCAGAAAGAGGCAAGAGAGGTGCAGAAAATGTGAAGAAAAGTGCAGAAAGAGGCAAGAGAGGTGCAGAAAGAGGCAAGAGAGGTGCAAAAAGAGGCAAGAGAGGTACAGAAATAGGCAAGAGAAGTGCAAAAAAGGTAGAAAGGGTCAGAAAGTAGCAAGAGATGTGCAGAAAGTGGTTAGAGAGGTACAGTAAGAGGTAAGGCATGTATAGAAAGAAACTAAAGATGTGCAGCAAGTAGCAAGAGAGGTACAGAAAGAGGCAAGAGAGGTACAGATAGAGGTAAGAGAGGTGCAGAAAGAGGCAAGAGATGTGCAGACGGAAGCAAGAGAGATGCAGAAAGAGGCAAGAGAGGTGCAGAAAAAGGCAAGAGAGTTGCAGAAAGAGGCAAGAGACGTACAGAAATAGGCAAGAGAAGTGCTGAAAGAGGTAGAAAGGGGGAGAAAGTAGCAAGAGAAGTGTAGAAAGAAGCAAGAGGGGTGCAAAAAGTAGGAAAAGAGGTGCAGAAAGAGGCAAGAGAGGTACAGAAAGAAGCAAGATTGATGCAGAAAGAGGTTAGAGAGGTGCAGAAAGAGGCAAGAGAGGTGCAGAGAAAGGCAAGAGAAGTGCAGAAAGATGAAGAAAGGGGGCAGAATGAAGCAAGAAAAGTGCAGAAAGAAGCAAGAGAGGTGCAGAAAGAAGCAAGAGAGGTGCAGAAAGAGGCACGATAAGTGCAGAAAGAGGCAAGAGAAGTATAGAAAGAGGCAAAAGAGGCACAAAAAGAAGCAAGAGAAATGCAGAAAGAGGCAAGAGAGGAGCAGAAAGAAGTAGGAAAGGTGCAGAAAGGAGCAAGAGATGTGCAGAAAGAGGTAAGAGAGGTACATAAAGAGGTAAGGCAGGTGCAGAAAGACGCTAAAGACGTGCAGCAAGTAGCAAGGCAGATACAGAAAGAGGCAAGAGAGGTACAGAAAGAGGCAAGAGAGGTGCCGAAAGAAGCAAGTGAGATGCAGAAAGAGGCAAGAGAGGTACAGAAAGAGGCAAGACAGTTGCAGAAAGAGGCAAGAGGGGTACGGAAAGAGGCAAGAGAAATTCAGAAAGAGGAAGAAAGTGGCAGAAAAAAGCAAGAGAAGTACAGAAAGAGGCAAGAGAGGTGCAGAAAGAGGCAAGAGCAGTACAGAAAGAAGCAAGAGGTACAGAAAGTGTGAAGAAAAGTGCAGAAAGAGGCAAGAGAGGTGCAGAAAGAGGCAAGAGAGGTGCAGAAAGTGTGAAGAAAAGTGCAGAAAGAGGCAAGAGAGGTGCAGAAAGAGGCAAGAGAGGTGCAAAAAGAGGCAAGAGATGTACAGAAATAGGCAAGAGAAGTGCAAAAAAGGTAGAAAGGTGCAGAAAGTAGCAAGAGATGTGCAGAACGCAGTAAGAGAGGTACAGTAAGAGGTAAGGCAGGTGTAGAAAGAAACTAAAGATGTGCAGCAAGTAGCAAGGGAGGTACAGAAAGAGGCAAGAGAGGTACAGAAAGAGGTAAGAGAGGTGCAGAAAGAGGCAAGAGAGGTGCAGAAGGAAGCAAGAGAGATGCAGAAAGAGGCAAGAGAGGTGCAGAAAGAGGCAAGAGAGTTGCAGAAAGATGCAAGAGAGGTACAGAAATAGGCAAGAGAGGTGCAGAGAAAGGCAAGAGAAGAGCAGAAAGAGGTAGAAAGGGGTGAGAAAGTAGCAAGAGAAGTGCAGAAAGAAGCAATAGGGGTGTAAAAAGTAGGAAGAGAGGTGCAGAAAGAGGCAAGAAGTACAGAAAGAAGCAAAATTGATGCAGAAAGAGGCTAGAGAGGTGCAGAAAGAGGCAAGAGAGGTGCAGACAAAGGCAAGAGAAGAGCAGAAAGAGGAAGAAAGGGGGCAGAATGAAGCAAGAAAAGTGCAGAAAGAAACAAGAGAAGTGCAGAAATAAGCAACAGAGGTGTAGATAGAAGCAGGAGAGGTGCAGAAAGAAGCAAGAGAGTCGAAGAAATCAGCAAGAGAGGTGTAGAAAGAAGCAAGAGAGGTGGAGAAAGAGGCAAGAGAGTTGCAAAAAGAAGCAAGAGAAATGCAGAAAGAGGCAAGAGAGGCACAGAAAGAAGCAAGAGAGGTGCAAAAAGGAGCAAGAGATGTGCAGAACGAGGTAAGAGAGGTACAGGAATGTAAGAAAGGTGCAGAAAGAGCAAAAGAGATGCAGAAAGTAGCAAGGGAGGTACAGAAAGAGGCAAGAGAGGCACAGTAAGAAGCAAGAGAGGTGCAAAAAGGAGCAAGAGATGTGCAGAATGAGGTAAGAGAGGTACAGGAATGTAAGAAAGGTACAGAAAGAAGCAAAAGAGATGCAGAAAGAGGCAAGAGAGCTGCAGAAAGAGGCAAGACAGGTACTGAAATAAGCAAGAGAAGTGCAGAAAGAGGAAGAAAGTGCCAGAAGAGTAAGAGAATATAGAAAGAAGCAAGAGAGGTGCAGAAAGAAGCAAGAGATATGCAGAAAGAGATAAGAGAGGTGCAGAAAGAGGTAAGAGAGGTACAGAAAGAAGCAAGAGAGGTACACAAAGAAACAAGAGAGGTACAGAAAGTGTGAAGAGAAGTGCATAAAGAGGCAAGGGAGGTGCAGAAAGAGGCAGGAGAGGTGTAGAAAGAAGGACGAGAAATGCAGAAAGAGGCAAGAGAGGTGCAGAAAGAGGCGAGCGAGGTGCACAAAGAGGCAAGAGAGGTACAGAAAGAGGCAAGAGAAGTGCAGAAAGAGGAAGAAAGTGGCAGAAAAAAGCAAGAGAAGTACAGAAAGAGGCAAGAGAGGTGCAGAAAGAGGCAAGAGAAGTACAGAAAGAAGCAAGAGAGGTACAGAAAGTGTGAAGAAAAGTGCAGAAAGAGGCAAGAGAGGTGCAGAAAGAGGCAAGAGAGGTGCAGAAAGTGTGAAGAAAAGTGCAGAAAGAGGCAAGAGAGGTGCAGAAAGAGGCAAGAGAGGTGCAAAAAGAGGCAAGAGAGGTACAGAAATAGGCAAGAGAAGTGCAAAAAGGTAGAAAGGGTCAGAAAGTAGCAAGAGATGTGCAGAAAGTGGTTAGAGAGGTACAGTAAGAGGTAAGGCATGTATAGAAAGAAACTAAAGATGTGCAGCAAGTAGCAAGAGAGGTACAGAAAGAGGCAAGAGAGGTACAGAAAGAGGTAAGAGAGGTGCAGAAAGAGGCAAGAGATGTGCAGACGGAAGCAAGAGAGATGCAGAAAGAGGCAAGAGAGGTGCAGAAAAAGGCAAGAGAGTTGCAGAAAGAGGCAAGAGACGTACAGAAATAGGCAAGAGAAGTGCTGAAAGAGGTAGAAAGGGGGAGAAAGAAGCAAGAGAAGTGTAGAAAGAAGCAAGAGGGGTGCAAAAAGTAGGAAAAGAGGTGCAGAAAGAGGCAAGAGAGGTACAGAAAGAAGCAAGATTGATGCAGAAAGAGGCTAGAGAGGTGCAGAAAGAGGCAAGAGAGGTGCAGAGAAAGGCAAGAGAAGTGCAGAAAGATGAAGAAAGGGGGCAGAATGAAGCAAGAAAAGTGCAGAAAGAAACAAGAGAGGTGGAGAAAGAAGCAAGAGAGGTGCAGAAAGAGGCACGATAAGTGCAGAAAGAGGCAAGAGAAGTATAGAAAGAGGCAAAAGAGGCACAAAAAGAAGCAAGAGAAATGCAGAAAGAGGCAAGAGAGGAACAGAAAGAAGTAGGAAAGGTGCAGAAAGGAGCAAGAGATGTGCAGAAAGAGGTAAGAGAGGTACATAAAGAGGTAAGGCAGGTGCAGAAAGAAGCTAAAGACGTGCAGCAAGTAGCAAGGGAGATACAGAAAGAGGAAGAGAGGTACAGAAAGAGGCAAGAGAGGTGCCGAAAGAAGCAAGTGAGATGCAGAAAGAGGCAAGAGAGGTACAGAAAGAGGCAAGACAGTTGCAGAAAGAGGCAAGAGGGGTACTGAAAGAGGCAAGAGAAGTTCAGAAAGAGGAAGAAAGTGGCAGAAAAAAGCAAGAGAAGTACAGAAAGAGGCAAGAGAGGTGCAGAAAGAGGCAAGAGCAGTACAGAAAGAAGCAAGAGGTACAGAAAGTGTGAAGAAAAGTGCAGAAAGAGGCAAGAGAGGTGCAGAAAGAGGCAAGAGAGGTGCAGAAAGTGTGAAGAAAAGTGCAGAAAGAGGCAAGAGAGGTGCAGAAAGAGGCAAGAGAGGTGCAAAAAGAGGCAAGAGAGGTACAGAAATAGGCAAGAGAAGTGCAAAAAGGTAGAAAGGGGCAGAAAGTATCAAGAGATGTGCAGAAAGCGGTAAGAGAGGTACAGTAAGAGGTAAGGCAGGTGTAGAAAGAAACTAAAGATGTGCAGCAAGTAGCAAGGGAGGTACAGAAAGAGGCAAGAGAGGTACAGAAAGAGGTAAGAGAGGTGCAGAAAGAGGCAAGAGAGGTGCAGAAGGAAGCAAGAGAGATGCAGAAAGAGGCAAGAGAGGTGCAGAAAGAGGCAAGAGAGTTGCAGAAAGAGGCAAGAGAGGTACAGAAATAGGCAAGAGAGGTGCAGAGATAGGCAAGAGAAGAGCAGAAAGAGGTAGAAAGGGGGAGAAAGTAGCAAGAGAAGTGCAGAAAGAAGCAAGAGGGGTGTAAACAGTAGGAAGAGAGGTGCAGAAAGAGGCATGAGGTACAGGAAGAAGCAAAATTGATGCAGAAAGAGGCTAGAGAGGTGCAGAAAGAGGCAAGAGAGGTGCAGACAAAGGCAAGAGAAGAGCAGAAAGAGGAAGAAAGGGGGCAGAATGAAGCAAGAAAAGTGCAGAAAGAAACAAGAGAAGTGCAGAAATAAGCAAGAGAGGTGTAGATAGAAGCAGGAGAGGTGCAGAAAGAAGCAAGAGAGGTGAAGAAATCAGCAAGAGAGGTGTAGAAAGAAGCAAGAGAGGTGGAGAAAGAGGCAAGAGAGTTGCAAAAAGAAGCAAGAGAAATGCAGAAAGAGGCAAGAGAGGCACAGAAAGAAGCAAGAGAGGTGCAAAAAGGAGCAAGAGATGTGCAGAACGAGGTAAGAGAGGTACAGGAATGTAAGAAAGGTGCAGAAAGAAGCAAAAGAGATGCAGAAAGTAGCAAGGGAGGTACAGAAAGAGGCAAGAGACGCACAGTAAGAAGCAAGAGAGGTGCAACAAGGAGCAAGAGATGTGCAGAATGAGGTAAGAGAGGTACAGGAATGTAAGAAAGGTACAGAAAGAAGCAAAAGAGATGCAGAAAGAGGCAAGAGAGCTGCAGAAAGAGGCAAGACAGGTACTGAAATAAGCAAGAGAAGTGCAGAAAGAGGAAGAAAGTGCCAGAAGAGTAAGAGAATATAGAAAGAAGCAAGAGAGGTGCAGAAAGAAGCAAGAGATATGCAGAAAGAGATAAGAGAGGTGCAGAAAGAGGTAAGAGAGGTACAGAAAGAAGCAAGAGAGGTACACAAAGAAACAAGAGAGGTACAGAAAGTGTGAAGAGAAGTGCATAAAGAGGCAATGGAGGTGCAGAAAGAGGCAGGAGAGGTGTAGAAAGAAGGACGAGAAATGCAGAAAGAGGCAAGAGAGGTGCAGAAAGAGGCAAGCGAGGTGCACAAAGAGGCAAGAGAGGTACAGAAAGAGGCAAGAGAAGTGCAGAAAGAGGTAGAAAGGGCAGAAAGAAGCAAGAGAATTGTAGAAAGAAGCAAGAGAGGTACGGAATGGAGCAAGAGAGGTGCAGAAAGAGGTATGAGAGGTGCAGAAAGAGGCAAGAGAGGTGCAGAAAGAGGCAAGAGAGGTGCAGCAAATAACAAGATTGATGCAGAAAGAGGAAGAAAGGGGCAGAAAGAAGCAAGAGATGTGCAGAAAGAAACAAGAGGGGTGCTGAAAGAAGCAAAAGAGGTGCAGAAAGAAGCAAGAGGGGTACATATAGAAGCAAGAGAGGTGCAGAAAGAGGCAAGAGACTTGCAGAAAAGAGGCAAGAGAGTTGCAGAAAGAAGAAAGAGTGGTGCAGAAAAAGGCAAGAGAGGTACAGAAAGAAGCAAGAGAGGTACAGAAAGAGGCAAGAGAGGTACAGATAAAGGCAATACAGATGCAGCAAGAGGCAAGAGATGTGCAGAAAGAAGCAAGAGAGGTGCAGAAAGAAGCAAGAGAGGTGCAAAAAGGAGTAAGAGAGGTGCAGAAAGAGGTGATTTTATGAGTGCATGGGTAGTGTATGAGTTATTGGATGACTGCATGTGTAGTGCCTGGGTGATTGGATGAGTGAAAGCATAGTGCCTGAGAGAATGCATAAGTTCATGGTCAGTGCCTGAGTGAATGCTTGAGTTGAAGAGTAGTGCTTCAGTGATTTGATGAGTACAAGTCTAGTGTCTGGGTTATTAGATAAATGCATGCATAGTGCTTGGGTGATTGGATAAGTACATAGTGCCTGAGAGAATGCATGAGTTCATGGGTAGTGCCTGAGTAATTACATGAGTGCATGGGTAGTGGTTTAGTGATTGAATGAGTCCATGGGTTGTGCTCAGACACCTACATTTATACAACCAGCCACTCACCCATACATTCACTGAGACACATTATCACTCACTTATACAGTCAGTCACATACACACTGAGTCATCCATACAGTCACTCATAAACCCACTGATTCACCAATACACCTTGGTATATATATTTAACACTCATAAACTTTTAAAAAACACTCACAGTCACTGGAACCAGTGCTCAGGAATTCCGCTGTGTAGGACTTATAGGAAGTGCCAGGAGGGCTTCTTGGACCCCAAGGTCCCCCAGGAGTAAAGTGGACTTTATCTCCCAACCAGAAGTGTACCACGAGGAGTGTTTGCAGAGTAGTGCAGAAAGGGGGGCGTGACCTCTGAAAACCTCTTAGCAATCCCACTGTGTGGGACTTTCTGGAAGTAACAGGAAGGGTAGTTGGCCCCGAATGACATCCTTGGGGGCCAACTACCCCTCCTATTACCTCCAGTAAGTCCCACACAGCAGGATTGCTGAGTTCTGATACCAGGCCATGCTCCATTCTCCACCACTTTACAAACGTTCCTCCTGGCGTGCTCTTGGTTGGGGGATAAAGTCCCCTTCGCTGCTGGGGGTCCTTAGGGGCCAACTAGCCTCCCTGTTACCTCCAGTAAGATCCACACAATGGGACTGCTGAGAGGTGGTCACAGGCCACGTCCTTTTCTCCACCACTCTGCAAATGCACCTCCTGGAGTGCTCTTGGTTGGGGGATGAAGTCCCCTTGCCTCTTGAGGGTCTCTGGGGGCCAACTAGCCCTCCTGTTACCTCCAGTAAGCCCCACACAGCTGGGTTCCTGAGAGGTGGTCAGAGGCCCAGCCCCCTATTTACACCACTCGGCAAATGGGCCACCTGGCCCACTGCTGCTTGGAGGATGAAGTCCACTTTAGTCCTGAGGTCCTCAGGACACAAGGGGACTTCATCACCCCACCAGCAGTGCGCCAAGGGGTATGTTTGCAGAGTGTTGTAAAAAGGGGTGTGGCCTCGGACCACCACTGAGCAATCCCACTGTGTGGGGCTTACTGGAGGTACCTGGTGGGCTAGTTGGCCCCTAAGGACCCTCAGTAGCGTTGGGGACTTCATCCCCCAACCTAGAGAGCGCCAGGAGGTGCGTTTGCAGAGTAGTGGTAAAAGGGGCTGGGGCTTCTGGCTAATTGCAGGCTCCTCTATTTTTTTAATTTAGGAAAGGGGGCTGTATAGCCCCATCCCTTGGTGCTTCTTTAAATTAAAGAGGGACTGGGGCTGTGTGGCCCCCCTCCAGAGGCCGATATGTGCCCCGGGGACCCCATCCCCCAGAGCTGGGCCTTTCTATGTTTTTTTTAGCGTAGGGGGCCATGCAGCCCTCCTCTTCAAGCCGATTTTGGCCCTGGGGAACCCATCCCCAGGGCTTGGTGATTTTTTACAATTTATTTTTAGGGAGGGGGTCCACACAGCCCCCCTCCCATCCCACGGGGCCTGGCCATTTAAAAAAAAAAAAGGTTAAAAATTGAGGGGGCTGAGTGGCCCCCCACCTGAGCCATTTTTGGCCCTGGGGACCCCATCCCCAGGCCATGGCCACATCATTGGGGACCGTGGGGGGAGTCCTAAGGCCCCCACAGTCACTGCCAGCTCCCCGCCTCCTGTGGGAACCAGCATTGCTTTTGGGCAGAGGGAGCTGCAAACATGCAGCTCCCTCTGCCCAAAAGCAATTCTGCTTTGCTTCATGGAAGCAAGAGCATCTTTTCTACTCTCACTGCCATGCAGCTAAGAAGAGTTTGCGATGGCATGGAGGGAGCAGTGCTCCCACCATGCCATAGTAAACTGCAATATCCAGGGGGTGGGCATGCCGGGACATTGCTGGAGCCGGCCTGGTGTGTGGCGGTCCCCAGGGCCAAGGAGGGCTCCTGGAGGGGGGCCAAGCAGCCTCCCACCCATCTTATGTATAGCCCCGAGGAGTTGGTGGTCTCTGGGGCTGGGGGTCCACAATCGACCCCCGCATTTAATGAGCCTGTGCCCCGGGGAGGTGGTGGTCTCTGGTGCAGTGTGGGGGGGCTCAAGCCCCCCCACACTTCATTTTTAAAGTTAGCCACAGGAAGTGGTGGTCCCCAAGGCTGCGGGGGGCCGCATGGCCCCACTGCTTTGAATGAATATAGCCCCGGGTAGGTTGCAGTCCCCGGGGTTACGTGGGGGGTAGGACCCCATGCATTTTTTAACAAATAAAGACCCCGGGAGGTGGCAGTCCCCGGGGCTGTGGGGCAGAAGCCCCCTTGCCTTTTTTTAAAATCAATAAAGCCCCAGGGAGTTGGCAGTCCCCTGGGCTACAGGAGGCCATGTTGGCTGCAGGGGGCCTGCGTGCCCCCCTGCATTTAATCACTACCACCCTGGGGAGGTGGCAGTCCCCGGGGAAGCAGGGGCCCCCATGGGCCCCCGCATCATAATTAGGTATTGCTCCCAGGACCGGGCCCACCCGGGGGCTTAAAAAAAATGAAGCGCGGGAGACAGTACTTTATTTTTTAAACATTTTCAGCAGAATTCGTGCAGCCAATGCGAATCCAGCCAAATTTCTTTGTAAAAAATGCTTTTTTTATCCCTCTGGGTCCCTGTGGGACCCTGTGAGTAGGCCTAGGGTGTCAGGGTGTTTCTACCCTACCCCCTTTTCTTGTTTTTTTACTGTTTTTCTTGTGACTCGGTTCAACCGAGTCACAAGATGGCTGCCAACACTTTCTGGTTGGAATTGTTAGCAGCCAATCAGATCTCAAGCCTGTTTGATCGGGAGGGTTCGCCGATCCTTCACAGTGAAATATGGATATTTGTAAATGTTTACATTTCTCAGACACTACTGAACAGATTTACACCATTTAACAATAAGAGTGCACTCTGGACCAAGAGCTACCTTTCTGCCAAATGTGGTATAATTCCGATAAGCAGTTCGGGCTGTAGCTGTGTCAACAGTTTCCTATGAAAATTAACACAGAGAAAAAGCATTTTGGTACCCCTCCTTTTTCTTGGCCGCCACTTGACGAATCACCCCAAAACTTTCAACACAGCAGCTGACCTGACTGCCCCATTTGTTTTTAAAATTTCACAAAGATTCTTCAAACGACGCCGAAGATATTGACAAATTAAAAAATACTTTTCCTATTGAAACTAGGTCCTACTATAACCACCCACTGGCTACCGCCAGTAAGTAATATATAAATATACTTAAGCTAACACAAATGACATGTTATGGGTACTTGAACCATAATTAGAAAACCATTGTCAACATAACAAAGGACATGTCATGATTAAATGCCATTGTAATTTAAAAATGGAAAATTGGAATAAGGACATGTGGGTACATCCTATAGAACTATAAAACTATTACCTCCTGTGTGTAGTGCAACAAATGTGAAAAATAACAAAAAAATGAAAAAGATTGTGGAGAAATATTTGGAGGGAATTTTCCCTTTAAATGGCTTGTCTATACTCATACACTCTATGACCCTGTCGAAGGCTCAGGCCGTAACGTGTAGGTCTTTATTTGCACTGTCGGTGGCATGATATAAATAAAATAAAAGGATATACTCTGATCCTGCAAGGACCTGGCTGTGCTGTTTTCTTCCGAGCCCTGGGAGTTGGGGGCTGCTCTGTGCTCTGGTGAAGAAAATTCTGAATATATATGCTGTTTGCTTTTTGCACCTCAATAAAAGCACTTTAATTGAAATCCAGCTTTGGTGGTCCGTACCTGATGTTACAAAGACGTGTGTAATCCAGGACTGTGGTGTTTCATATATATATATATATTCCAACACAGTGCCGCGTAAAGTCGATCCCCTCCTTTCGACACCGGTGCCTGCTGCGGCAGCAGCAGCCGCTATTATTTGATCCACATAGCAATTTGAGAAATCCCAAAATCAGCAAAGCGGCACACCAAAGGACAACACAATTACTTTATTGTGTCTACAAACGACGCGTTTCGGCGAAGCCTTTGTCAAAGGCTTCGCCGAAACGCGTCGTTTGTAGACAATAGAAAAATTGCGGAAAGCAGAAATCTCCAAATGGTGGGAGTGCAAGTCACTCCAATGCTACCTGGATGTAGGCCGAATCCTCAGGGGACTAAGGATACTTATAGCCCCTACATATGAAAACCCAGATCCCAATACGTTGCACAAATGGGCGGACAACAGTGCGGAGTTCTCCCAGCGCATGCTACAGACTTAGTTAAATATGCCACCAGTGACCGAGAAAACATCCTTGTGAAAATAGACTCAATATTCAAGGAATTGGAGAGATTTGAAAACCGAGATGAAGTCACCAAAATGCAAGCGGATATGGCAAACAGGCTGCAAAAATATGAGCAATCGATCAAGGAGAGGAAGGCAATAAAAATTCAAAGGGATAAAAATGACTATCAGAATGGAAAAATATACACCTTTTTGAAGAAATTTGAAAACATATGACGACAACAACTGTCAACAGCCGTAGGAACTTCAATGACAGTGACAGAGCCCAGCAGCTCGGAACTAAGTTCAGAAATAGATATTGACTTGGAGGATAGTACGACCAACCCATCAAGTAGGGAAGCACCCTCAGTAATACAGGAGTTGCATTTTATACGGTTGGAGTGCACAATGCACTCCAACCTCGGCTTCCACGCCAGGAGCAGAAAGGCAGAGGCAGAGGACGAGGAACAGGAGGAGAAAAACAGACGCTGGGGCTGACAATATAAATATAGGGGCAAAACAAACAGCCAGACGAACACTGAGGAAGTAACAATAAACAGAGACATTGACAACACAGTTATCAATCTTACTAACAGGGCTTTAGATAAAGATGAACAGAAGATTTTATCCTTGGGTCTTACATTCTGTACGACAACTAACTTTGATTATGTCTAGACCCGGGTAGACATTTTCCAATTTGTCAGGAAACTTAAGTTGCAAAAATACTTTTACAATGTTACGAAGAACACCAAAGAGAATGAGGAATTGAGCCACACCACCACAAGTCTATCAGTTGAGGATATGACTCTTCTTCAAAATATGAACAAACTACAACATGGTGAACAAACGATCGGAATTTCACCCACAGACTTGGCATCAACAATGGGCATTGATATCTATGGCAGCATGCGTACCCCCTATAAGCCGAAATCTGTGTTTCTACCCATCATGCCAAGAGATGTGCTAGATATCTTCGCAGAAAATGTGATTAAAGATCTCAAACAATTGGCAATCCAATCCAGCAAAGATTTTACACTAAGTGACCATAATCGCAGAACACAATATACCAATTTAATTAACAAAATTAAAGAACCGCAGGATATTGTAGTGCGGTGGTCCGACAAAGGGGGCAACGTGGTACTCTGGCCATTGGATATGTACAACAAAGAGGCACAAAAACAACTTCAAGAAAGAGAGTGCTATTGTCGAATAAGCCCTACGAGTATACAAGGAATAAAAGAAAAATGTCATACTGCGCTTTATGAATGGAGAGGTGTAGGACTGATTTCCAAGCAAGAACTGGACTTTTTGAAAACTGATTATCCCATTACACCGCAACTGTATCTTATACCTAAGATACATAAGCATTCAAGTAATCCCCCTGGAAGACCGATAATTGCTGGCATAGGGGGACTATTCGAAAACACTTCCAGATACATAGACTTCTTTCTACGACAATATGTTTGTGAACTCCCCTCATATATCAGGGATACGGGAGACTTCCTGAAAGAGATCTACAATGTTGTATGGAATAACCAATATGTGCTCATGATGCTTGATGTTAATGCACTCTATACGAGTATCAGGCATAGGGATGGTTTAAAAGCCCTAGCATACTCCCAGGCAAGAGACCGATGTATCTATACCAGCATACACAAATGTTACTCCAAATGGCTGAATGATGCCTTGACAATAACATCTTTATTTTTGATCAACTTACATATAAACAACTACACGGCACAGCCATGGGTACCTGTTTCGCCCCCAACTATGCGAATCTGCATATGGGCTGGTGGGAGGAGCAGGTACTCATGACTACTTTCAGTAGGGAAATGTCTGAAAATGTAATTCTGTATGTTAGGTATATTGATGACCTGTTTTTTCTCTGGCAGGGGTCTCAGGAATCAGCGTGTAGATTTGCATCAGACCTAAATGCCAACAATTGGAATCTATCATTCACCTGCAACACCAGCATAGATACTATACATTTTCTTGATTTAGAGATATTTGTGGAAAATGAGAAGCTGCACTCTAGAACATACAGAAAGCCTATGTCAGGCATTTCCATTTTACATGCTAGTAGTTTCCACCCCACTAAATTCAAGGAAAGTATTCCTTATGCTGAGTGCCTCCGAATGAAGCTCAACTGTAGCACTGTAGAGAGTCTGAGGGGTGCCACTAATGACCTTTGCTTGAGGCTTGGATCACGTGGTTATAGTTCAGAAACACTTAGGATAGCCCAAGCTAAGACCTCATGTATTAAGAGAGAAGGCTTGTTATTTGGTCAGACCAACAGCAATAGGAAGAATAAGACCACACTAGAAGGCACCCCACGACTCATCACTGGCTACAACGCATACCACACTAATCTCCGCAAAATACTCTAAAAGAAATAGCAGACCTTAGTATGTGTTTTATTATGTCACTGTATTTTCTTTGTCGTATTGTTTTGTCTGTACATATTAGTATGTTTTTCTAGGTTTATGCTCTTTCATTTCATTCTATTTCCTGGCAAATAAGCATTCACCTAATTGCCTGGCATGTCTCAGATTACTGACAATCTATTCACTAAGGGTAATGTCATGTGGTATTCCTTTTTTGGTTTTTAGTTTTTTGTGTTTAAACTAAGCTGGCCCTATAGTATAACATGACTATTGAGATGCCCATAGCTCTCATAACCACACAAGGATCTTATGGGAGAGCTCTTAACAACACACACCAGCAGTGAGTGTCTGATTATATATAGTTAATGTGCAGCATGGCGTTTTCACTTACCTACATAGCATGAAGTAGGTCTCGTATGCCGTTTTCTGTTTTAGATTCAATTGATCAGCATCAACATGGTTTCAATAACTACCTATACAATACATAGACTGTACTTGATAATGTTTTTTATCCTTTCTCTATTACAGATACTACGTGATCAAAGTACTGTATGTATTAACTCTTGCCTGCTAGTATTTTGCAGCATTTTTTCCTAACCTTAGGACACTTTGGAGTGGTACTAAACAGGGCTGGACCCTGTTTGTCCTGAAGAAGAGCACTGGGGTAGCTCGAAACTAGTTGACGTTCACTAGGGACCCCTGACTAATTAAAAACAGACATCCTAGCGACCAACCCCGTTTTTAATATATAGGCTAGGAGCCTGAATAAATTCTTTTTGCCCACTAGCTAGATATTTTTAGTCTCACCCACTCCACCCCCATCACTGCACCACACATAGTCACTCACAAGTAGTGCTCCTACGTAGTGTCGCAAGTCGTAGCACGCCTCAGCCTGTAGCGGGTTGGGATGGCCCCTATGATGAAGCATGTCACCATGGGAAACCCTGGTGAGTGAGGGGACTCAAGAAAGGACATTTTTCCTTTACTAACTATTTTTTCTGAATCTTATATTAGTAAATTTAATTTTCTGAAAAAACTGGCTAGGTTTCCATAACCGAGATTTCGGTGTTTTGTAATTCTTGATCATTTTTGGAGGGTGGACCTAGCATATCCCTCTTTCTCCCCTTATTTTTCTGATTTTGTGATCTACAGCACCCAGCTGTGGGAGTTATATCCTTCCTGAGGTTTACCCTTGACACTACCTTTTTAAAAAATAACCTTCTTGATAAAATGGCTGAAATCACTGGACTCACATTCTCAGAAGAGGAAATTGAAAGAACAATTGCCTCAATGCTTCCATTAGCAGGGGCGTCACATAGAGACTCAGACGAATCTAACCAATGTTGGGATGAATTATCGGAATTAAAAAGGAATCAAATTAAAAACTTAGTCCATGGTATCATGATGACTGAGTATTTAAGATCCAATACTGCCCCACGAGGATTTATTGTACACAATGAGCCTTTCATATTCCAGCAAGACAACATTTTTAAAAAGGATTGGTCGCTTATTTCCTGGCACTGCACCAGGGACTGGCTGGTCCTTATCATCAAGACGGCTGCACGTTTATCGGAGGAAATGAAAGGAGAGATCCAAACACTAGAAATTCGCCTAAAGACCTTCCAAGGGGTTACAGAGCTTAAGAAACGCCTGGAAGAACTTAATAAATCAATGACAGACTTTGAAATAACCCTGAAGGACACAAAATATACCAAATTCAAGAAAGACCAGAAATCCTTCTCACATGAAAAAGCTTACCCCTACACAAAGGAAGGATATATCCCGTCAGGGAGAAACGCGGGGTATAACACTGACAGTGATGGATCAGATACTGGTTCAGATAACTCAGATGGGAGCCTCAACCAACAGAACAGAAATAGGAACAGGCGATTACGTGGCGGACGCATGAGGAATCGGGGAGGATATAATTATGGCTGGCCTACATACCAAGGACCACCACCATATGGAGGCCCACCGCCTTTTTCTACAGACCACCACCCCCTTCCACCAACATCCGTATCAATATCAATCCCACACGCCATGGGATCAAGCACAACCAAATACCCCCGAAAATCATTCTTTTTTAGGAAGAGGCAAGGGCCCACAGAGGGAAAATCAAGAAGAACCCAACAGGTCCAATGGGCTCAACCCCTGGAAACCTCCAGGAGCCATACCAGGAGTATGGGTCCACCAGACAACCCAACAACCAGCAACAACCTGGTTTAGTGGTAAATCTGTCGGATACCAACCTAACTACCACACAAATAACAGTCTTAGAGAAAGGTCTGAGCTACGTACCGACTCCTACTCTGGACAAATTCAGACTCTGTAGCGAAGTCAATGAATTCATTAGGAAAATCAAACTTCAAGTTTTCTTCAAAGATAAACCTCCCACTAGTGATTTGGAAAGCAACACAGGTCTCCACAAGAAATCCAACTTTGTACCACCTTCAGTGAGCCTCCCTGTGGAACTGTTGGCCTTCGAAAAAGCTGTCATGAAGGAAGTATCTGAAATAGACCCTAGATCTATAACAACCTACCATAATACAAGTAAAAAGGAACATGAGGCTATACAACAGCTAGCCTTGGAGAAAAAAGTTACCATAAAACCAGCAGACAAAGGCGGCGCCATAGTTCTGCAGAATACCACGACGTACCGAGAAGTGTGCCTCCAACTATTGGCAGACTCAAGAAACTATGTCAAAATAAAAGAAGACCCCACAGAACGCTTACGCGTGGAGATTGCCTATCTAGTGGAAGAATCTACTGCAAATGGTTGGATAACCAAAAAAGAAGGAGATTTTTTGGAAAACAAAAAACCCACGATCCCTTACTTTTATACTATCCCAAAGATTCATAAATCTATGGATAGTCCTCCTGGGAGACCGATAGTATCGGGCATAGGTTCAATTCTTGAACCCCTCTCAAAGTTCGCTGATGCTTTTTAAGACCTATAGTACAGAGTACTAACACATACCTACAGGATACAAAAGCTGTCCTATGCCTTCTACAAGATCTACCCTTTGACCCAGAAATCAATATCCTGATGGGACTTGATGTTGAAAGTTTATACACAAGTCTACCGCATAAGGAAACCCTGCAAATCCTTGAAGAAGTACTCTTCGAGAATTCCTGGATATACCACACACCAAGACACGTGGTCTTAGAATGCTGCCGTCTGGCCCTAACTGAGAACTACTTCAGATTTGAAGATACGTTGTACCATCAAGTGCACGGAACTAGCATGGGAAGCACTTTCGCGCCGAGTGTGGCAGGTCTCTATGTCCACCACCTTGAGAAACAGAAGATCCTAAATCCTCACAATCCGTACTTCAACAATTTAAAAGTATGGAGACGTTACATTGACGATGTTTTTGTGATTTGGGAAGGCAATGAGACCGAGGCCACCAGTTTCATTAATTGGTTGAACCTACAGGATCCATTTTTAAAGTTCACCAACACTATGAGCAGGTCCCAAGTGGTCTTTCTGGACCTTAACATCACAGCGAACCAAGGTAGCCTGACCACAACCACGCATTTCAAACCGACTGCAAGAAATTGTCTTTTGAATTACGATAGTTTTCATCCCAAACAACTAAAAGACAATTTACCTTTCGGTCAATTTCTACGTCTAAGAAGGAATTGTACTGAGAAAACGGATTACTATACCCAAGCAAAGGATTTGGCGGAGAAATTGACAGCCAGGCAGTATCCTAAGCACCTCATATCAGCAGCCAAGAAAAGAGCAAGCAATAACAACAGAGATTCCCTCCTTGAACCCAGACTAAATAAAAACACACAAGAAAAGAGACCAATATGTATAACAACTTATAACATAGCATCTAACAAGGTGTCTAAAATAATCAATAAACACTGGCGGACACTGAACAGTGCCAACCTAGACATACCCAAACCAATGTTCAGTCACAGAAAAGGAAAAAACCTTAAGAACTACTTTGTCCACACTCGTCCCAAGATTAATACCAAATCTGATGGGCAAAGAATCCTACAAACTCTGCCTACAGGACAGTACCCGTGTAATAACTGCAGCGTATGTCACCTCACGTCAGCAACTAAAAGAGTGACATTTAACAATCAAATGACATGGGAACTCCGCAGTTTCACTAATTGTAACACCACAGGTGTGGTATATCTGATTACCTGCACCTGTAATCTCCACTACGTAGGCATGACTACACGAAAAGTCAGTACTAGGATTGTGGAGCACCGTAGTAACATCAGGTGCAAGCGGGCGACAACAAAAGTGTCAACCCATTTTATCGAAAAACAACATACACCTAACGACATGAGGTGGGTGGTCCTGGAACATATCAAATGTAATGACAACCTCGAACAGCGACTTCTAGAGAAAGAACAACGCTGGGTTTTTAAATTACGTACAGACACTCAAGGCTTGAATGATAATATTCCGTGGGGTCAGTTCTCAAAATAACAGTCTCCTCTGACATTACATCTAAGGGGTATGTTTTTGAAAGAATACCAGTCACCCTGCAATTAGAAAAGTCATCTGATCAAATTCCCTCTTAACCAGAGGTCAAGCTATCAATCTCCTCTGGCATTACATCTATTGGGAAACTCCTGAGCAAATACCAGTCACCCTATATATGACACGCTAAGAGTCAGCCGATCAGTTGCAATTACTCTCCGTTCATAATCAAACACTTCTTGAGGGAGTGTAAATACAGCATTCATCTGTATGTTTGTTTTATATTAGTACGTCTTAATCACCTTAGTGATTCCTCAATAGGCACTCGTATTAGACCTCTTTTGTATATCATTGTGAGGCTCATTGTATGTATTTGTTCGTCTTCCTTGTTTAGCCTCTAATCACCTTATACTCTTTTCAATAGGCACTAACGAGTATTTTACCTTCCCATAATGATAGGAACTCGTATTAGACCTCTTTTGTATATCATTGTGAGGCACATTGTATGTATTTGTTCATCACCTTTGTATTGCCTCTAATCACCTTATACCCTTCCCAATAGGCACTAATGAGTATTTTACCTTCCCAAAATGGCAGCCACATTGAGCCATAGAAGGCGGCCATTTTGTTCTATTCTTTAGTTTCCGCTCTAGTCTCCTAACCATGAATCGGCGGGAAAACACCCTTTAAAAACAAGCAGTAGGGACTCACTCGTTAATATGCGGTCGGGAGGGAAGCAGGCAACAGCCGGAGCAGTTTTCATTCTCAAGTAAGTTATTCTCTCCACAGCACCGGACCGGGCAGACAGCAGAGCCTCTCACAGTGCACCCCCCCTTTTTTGCTACAAAGCTTTCATTATCGCTTTGTTTTTTCCTTTCTCCTACAGTGGCGATGATCTCTCCAGCCCCTCTCAGACCATGAAGCACATTGTTGCTCCATAATTAGTATGTGTTTTATTATGTCACTGTATTTTCTTTGTCGTATTGTTTTGTCTGTACATATTAGTATGTTTTTCTAGGTTTATGCTCTTTCATTTCATTCTATTTCCTGGCAAATAAGCATTCACCTAATTGCCTGGCATGTCTCAGATTACTGACAATCTATTCACTAAGGGTAATGTCATGTGGTATTCCTTTTTTGGTTTTTAGTTTTTTGTGTTTAAACTAAGCTGGCCCTATAGTATAACATGACTATTGAGATGCCCATAGCTCTCATAACCACACAAGGATCTTATGGGAGAGCTCTTAACAACACACACCAGCAGTGAGTGTCTGATTATATATAGTTAATGTGCAGCATGGCGTTTTCACTTACCTACATAGCATGAAGTAGGTCTCGTATGCCGTTTTCTGTTTTAGATTCAATTGATCAGCATCAACATGGTTTCAATAACTACCTATACAGTACATAGACTGTACTTGATAATGTTTTTTATCCTTTCTCTATTACAGATACTACGTGATCAAAGTACTGTATGTATTAACTCTTGCCTGCTAGTATTTTGCAGCATTTTTTCCTAACCTTAGGTCACTTTGGAGTGGTACTAAACAGGGCTGGACCCTGTTTGTCCTGAAGAAGAGCACTGGGGTAGCTCGAAACTAGTTGACGTTCACTAGGGACCCCTGACTAATTAAAAACAGACACCCTAGCGACCAACCCCATTTTTAATATATCGGCTAGGAGCCTGAATAAATTCTTTTTGCCCACTAGCTAGATATTTTTAGTCTCACCCACTCCACCCCCATCACTGCACCACACATAGTCACTCACAAGTAGTGCTCCTACGTAGTGTCGCAAGTCGTAGCACGCCTCAGCCCCGAAGCGGGTTGGGATGGCCCCTATGATGAAGCATGTCACCATGGGAAACCCTGGTGAGTGAGGGGACTCAAGAAAGGACATTTTTCCTTTACTAACTATTTTTTCTGAATCTTATATTAGTAAATTTAATTTTCTGAAAAAACTGGCTAGGTTTCCATAACCGAGATTTCGGTGTTTTGTAATTCTTGATCATTTTTGGAGGGTGGACCTAGCATATCCCTCTTTCTCCCCTTATTTTTCTGATTTTGATATCATTGGATATGTACAACAAAGAGGCACAAAAACAACTTCAAGAAAGAGAGTGCTATTGTCGAATAAGCCCTACGAGTATACAAGGAATAAAAGAAAAATGTCATACTGCGCTTTATGAATGGAGAGGTGTAGGACTGATTTCCAAGCAAGAACTGGACTTTTTGAAAACTGATTATCCCATTACACCGCAACTGTATCTTATACCTAAGATACATAAGCATGCAAGTAATCCCCCTGGAAGACCGATAATTGCTGGCATAGGGGGACTATTCGAAAACACTTCCAGATACATAGACTTCTTTCTACGACAATATGTTTGTGAACTCCCCTCATATATCAGGGATACGGGAGACTTCCTGAAAGAGATCTACAATGTTGTATGGAATAACCAATATGTGCTCATGATGCTTGATGTTAATGCACTCTATACGAGTATCAGGCATAGGGATGGTTTAAAAGCCCTAGCATACTCCCAGGCAAGAGACCGATGTATCTATACCAGCATACACAAATGTTACTCCAAATGGCTGAATGATGCCTTGACAATGACATCTTTATTTTTGATCAACTTACATATAAACAACTACACGGCACAGCCATGGGTACCTGTTTCGCCCCCAGCTATGCGAATCTGCATATGGGCTGGTGGGAGGAGCAGGTACTCATGACTACTTTCAGTAGGGAAATGTCTGAAAATGTAATTCTGTATGTTAGGTATATTGATGACCTGTTTTTTCTCTGGCAGGGGTCTCAGGAATCAGCGTGTAGATTTGCATCAGAGCTAAATGCCAACAATTGGAATCTATCATTCACCTGCAACACCAGCATAGATACTATACATTTTCTTGATTTAGAGATATTTGTGGAAAATGAGAAGCTGCACTCTAGAACATACAGAAAGCCTATGTCAGGCATTTCCATTTTACATGCTAGTAGTTTCCACCCCACTAAATTCAAGGAAAGTATTCCTTATGCTGAGTGCCTCCGAATGAAGCTCAACTGTAGCACTGTAGAGAGTCTGAGGGGTGCCACTAATGACCTTTGCTTGAGGCTTGGATCACGTGGTTTTAGTTCAGAAACACTTAGGATAGCCCAAGCTAAGACCTCATGTATTAAGAGAGAAGGCTTGTTATTTGGTCAGACCAACAGCAATAGGAAGAATAAGACCACACTAGAAGGCACCCCACGACTCATCACTGGCTACAACGCATACCAGACTAATCTCCGCAAAATACTCTAAAAGAAATGGCAGACCGTTAGAAGCGATCCTGTTATTGGCTCTAACATCGCCTGAGTCCCCCCTATATCTTTCAGGAGAGCAAAATCAATGCGTAACAAATTAGTATGAAACTCACCTGTGATCAAAAAAGGCACCGACTGGCTGAGGACACATAGGGGCTTCCAAAGGTGTTCTAAATGCAAAGCCTGCCATCATGGCGTCAACACCAAGAAGGTAGAAACACCTTTCAGACAAACACCTTTCGAAATTCGAGGGTTTTACACTTGCAAAAGCGATTTTGCAGTGTACATCCTTCAATGCACCTGTAACAAAAAGTACTAGGGGAGTACCAAACACCCCATACATGTAAGAATTTTACAGCACCTCAGGGCGATCACCAATGATGACCCTAGTTACCCAGTTGCTAGACACATCAATCTGTGCACGGTGGAAACGCGAAAGACCTATCGTATTTCATGATTGATACTGTTCCCAGGAACCTAAGGGGAGGCAATAGACAACTGACACTCAGGAGGCTGGAATCTAGATACATCCTCCTGATGAACTCCAAGATTCCGTTTGGGATGAATGCTGATGAAGCACTATCAGTACATTTATAAGCAGCTGCTGTCTTTACCCCTCTCTCTCCCTAGACACTCCCGGGTCTATGGAACATTACACTTTGCTTTAATATTTGTCACTAGGGTAACCCGCATCATATGATCAATTGCTAATAATTTTTTATCTATTTTTGAGTTGGGTACCTGCACCGTTTTTCAGTTTATTGGCGAATCACTTCATAAGCCCACTGGGGCTGTACCTTCTTGTCCCTCATAGGCGAAGTCCCTCGAAAGCCCACTATGGCCTGCAGTTATTATAGCACAGCACGCATTGAGGTCCCTTTAGAATATTAGTTTTGTGTACTGGCAATAATTTACCCTCGATCAAATACTTTGAGATCTTTCTTTAAACCAAGGCTACATGTACGGATTTTATCCGCAAACTTATCTATTTACATTTGAGGCTTTGGTATTTCTGATCACCAAGTTACCAACTTAGTGCCATCACCCAGGCAACCACAACTCGAGATGTCGCACTACTCATTACTAATGCGCTTTGATTGAATTTGTCTATACACCTATGGTTGTGACTTTGAGATACAGACTGATGTGAAGTCTTTCCTCTTAGTTTATTGCAATGAGTTATTGCTTTTTTCAAAAAGAAATAATTGTTTTTGTTACACTACCTGTGCATATATAGAAGAACTCTATAACAGTTTTTGTTAATTTCTTTTTTTCACTTAATCGTGATTAACTTCTATGTCCATTCTAAAACATGGTTGCTGTGACAAACTTCTGACTGACTTTTTGGATATAACGATGTAATCTCATGGCGCCCAATGTTGTGAACAAGGCGGTTGCCGTCGAAATGTGTCAAGGCTTTTCGTTTGGATTAAAATTCCTGTGTCATATCTCCACGGAGTCAGCGCCTGTTATTTTGCTGTTAACAGGATTGGTGCTAGATATATATATCATGGAACTACTTGTCCCAGCATGCCACTAAACTGCACTATGCAAAGCCTATTAAGGAAAACAAATGATGAGACATGCGGAAATAAACATAAAAGAGAGCCTTTCCTGTGGTAATTTTTGCAAGCCTATGAGGAAGATGCTTTCTGTATCGAAACGCGTCAGGCTACAATTTTTTTTTATTTTTTTTTGTTTTGCAGAGGAGAGTCAAGAATGAAAGCTGGATGGCTGGATTGCTGCCGAGTGCCCTCCCAAAGCTCCAGGGCATTTATTTGAACAAAATTATCCACATGGCGGTCCGGTCGTGTGGAGGTGCACCATCTCAAGTAAAGGCAACAGAGAGGCTGTGATGGGAAACCATTCCTTGACTGTGCAGCGCAGCGATCCGAAAAACAAAGAAACTTTTCTCTGCATTCAAAGTCCTACTAAGGAAAAGACATGCATTTTAATATTTATTACCGACAGGAGCCAACTTAGGGGAGACTTTTGCTCGTCATGGAACTACTTGTCCCAGCATGCCACTAAACTGCACTATGCAAAGCCTATTAAGGAAAACAAATGATGAGACATGCGGAAATAAACATAAAAGAGAGCCTTTCCTATGGTAATTTTTGCAAGCCTATGAGGAAGATGCTTTCTGCATCGAAACGCGTCAGGCTACAATTTTTTGGGGGTTTTTTTGTTTTGCAGAGGAGAGTCAAGAATGAAAGCTGGATGGCTGGATTGCTGCCGAGTGCTCTCCCGAAACTCCAGGGCATTTGTTTGAACAAAATTATCCACACGGCGGTCCGGTCGTGGGGAGGTGCACCATCTCAAGTAAAGGCAACAGAGAGGCTGTGATGGGAAACCATTCATTGACTGTGCAGCGCAGCGATCCGAAAAACAAAGAAACTTTTCTCTGCATTCAAAGTCCTACTAAGGAAAAGACATGCATTTTAATATTAATTACTGACAGGAGCCCACTTATGGGAGACTTTTGCTTGTCATGGACTGCTTGTCCCAGCATACCACTAAACTGCACTATGCAAAGCCTATTAAGGAAAACAAATGATGAGACATGCGGAAATAAACATAAAAGTGAGCTTTTCCTGTGGTAAATTTTGCAAGCCTATGAGGAAGATGCATTCCGCATCGAAACGCGTCAGGCTACAAAACAAAATTATAATTTTTTTGTTTTGCAGAGGAGAGTCAAGAATAAATGCCGGATGGCTGGATTGCTGCTGAGTGCCCTCCCGAAGCTCCAGGGCATTTGTTTGAACAAAATTATCCACATGGCGGTCCGGTCGTGGGGAGGTGCACCATCTCAAGTAAAGGCAACAGATAGGCTGTGATGGGAAACCATTCCTTGACTGTGCAGCGCAGCGATCCGAAAAACAAAGAAACTTTTCCCTGCATTCAAAGTCCTACTAAGGAAAAGACATGCATTTTAATATTAATTATCGACAGGAGCCACTTAGGGGAGACTTTTGCTCGTCATGGAACTACTTGTCCTAGCATGCCACTAAACTGCACTATGCAAAGCCTATTAAGGAAAACAAATGATGAGACATGCGGAAATAAACATAAAAGAGAGCCTTTCCTGTGGTAATTTTTGCAAGCCTATGAGGAAGATGCAATGTGCATCGAAACGCGTCAGGCTACAAAACAAAATTATTATTTTTTTGTTTGGCAGAGGAGAGTCAAGAATAAAAGCCGGATGGCTGGATTGCTGCCGAGTGCCCTCCCGAAGCTCCAGGTCATTTGTTTGAACAAAATTATCCACATGGCGGTCCGGTCGTGGGGAGGTGTACCATCTCAAGTAAAGGCAACAGAGAGGCTGTGATGGGAAACCATTCCTTGATAGTGCAGCGCAGCGATCCGAAAAACAAAGAAACTTTTCTCTGCATTCAAAGTCCTACTAAGGAAAAGACATGCATTTTAATATTAATTACTGACAGGAGCCCACTTAGGGGAGACTTTTGCTTGTCATGGACTGCTTGTCCCAGCATACCACTAAACTGCACAATGCAAAGCCTATTAAGGAAAACAAATGATGAGACATGCGGAAATAAACATAAAAGAGAGCCTTTCCTGTGGTAATTTTTGCAAGCCTATGAGGAAGATGCTTTCTGCATCAAAACGCGTCAGGTTACAAAATTATTTTTTTTTGTTTTGCAGAGGAGAGTCAAGAATGAAAGCCGGATGGCTGGATTGCTGCCGAGTGCCCTCCCGAAGCTCCAGGGCATTTGTTTGAACAAAATTATCCACATGGCGGTCTGGTCGTGGGGAGGTGCACCATCTCAAGTAAAGGCAACAGAGAGGCTGTGATGGGAAACCATTCCTTGACTGTGCAGCGCAGCGATCCGAAAAACAAAGAAACTTTTCTCTGCATTCAAAGTCCTACTAAGGAAAAGACATGCATTTTAATATTAATTATCGACAGGAGCCCACATAGGGGAGACTTTTGCTCGTCATGGAACTACTTGTCCCAGCATGCCACTAAACTGCAATATGCAAAGCATATTAAGGAAAACAAATTTTTATTTTTAAGATTTGCAATGCGCATGGCTGCCCCAGCAACGGGGAGTCCCTGACTAGAGCCCACTTAGTGGAGACTTTTGCTCGTCATGGAACTACTTGTCCCAGCATGCCACAAAACTGCACTATGCAAAGCCTATTAAGGAAAACAAATGATGAGACATGCGGAAAGAAACATAAAAGAGAGCCTTTTCTGTGGTAGTTTTTGCAAGCCTATGAGGAAAATGCTTTCTGCATCAAAACGCGTCAGGCTACAAAACAACATTTTAGTTTTTTTGTTTTGCAGAGGAGAGTCAAGAATAAAAGCCGGATGGCTGGATTGCTGCCGAGTGCCCTCCCGAAGCTCCAGGGCATTTGTTTGAACAAAATTATCCACACGGCGGTCCGGTCGTGGGGAGGTGTACCATCTCAAGTAAAGGCAACAGAGAGGCTGTGATGGGAAACCATTCCTTGACTGTGCAGCGCAGCGATCCGAAAAACAAAGAAACTTTTCTCTGCATTCAAAGTCCTACTAAGGAAAAGACATGCATTTTAATATTGATTACCTACAGGAGCCCACTTAGGGGAGACTTTTGCTCGTCATGGAACTACTTGCTCCAGCATGCCACTAAACTGCACTATGCAAAGCCTATTAAGGAAAACAAATGATGAGACATGCGGAAATAAACATAAAAGAGAGCCTTTTCTGTGGTAATTTTTGCAAGCCTATGAGGAAGATGCTTTCTGCATCGAAACGCGTCAGGCTACAAATGTTTTTATTTTTTTATTTTGCAGAGGAGAGTCAAGAATGAAAGCCGGATGGCTGGATTGCTGCTGAGTGCCCTCCTGAAGCTCCAGGGCATTTGTTTGAACAAAATTATCCACACAGCGGTCCGGTCGTGGGGAGGTGCACCATCTCAAGTAAAGGCAACAGAGAGGCTGTGATGGGAAACCATTCCTTGCCTGTGCAGCGCAGCGATCCGAAAAACAAAGAAACTTTTCTCTGCATTCAAAGTCCTACTAAGGAAAAGACATGCATTTTAATATTAATTACCGACAGGAGCCCACTTAGGGGAGTCTTTTGCTCATCATGGAACTACTTGCCCCAGCATGCCACTAAACTGCACTATGCAAAGCCTATTAACCCCTTCGCTGCTAGGCCTTTTCCCCCCCTGTGCTAAGCCTTTTTTTGGCTATTTGGGGTAGTGCGCGCTTAGGCCCCTGTAACTTTTTGACCACATAAGGTATCCACGCCAAATTTGCGTCCTTTTTTCTAACATGATGGGGAGTGTAAAGGTTCCCAGGGTTTGTGGATTCCGCTGGAGGGGACCCAGAAATTAGCCAAAATACAGCTAAATTATGTTTTTTTTAGGAAAAATGCGAAAAAGGGCTGCAGATGAAAGCGTCTTGTTTTTCCCTGCAAATGGCATCAAAAAGGGGTTGTGGTGCTGAAATCACCATCTTCCCAGCTTTCAGGGACAAGCAGACTTTTGTCAGAAAACCAACTTTTTTACACAGTTTTGGCATTTTTCTGGGACATAGCCTATTTTTGCTATTTTTTGTGCTTTCAACGTCCTTCCAGTTAATGGTAGAAATGGGTATGAAACCAATAATGGATCCTGGAAAGCCATACATTTCTGAAAAGTAGACAACATTCTGAATTCAGCAAGGGGTCATTTGTGTAGATCCTTAAAGTTTTCCTTATAGAAACTAACAGTTAAATAAAGGAAAAATTGAAAATTAGTTGAAAAAAACAGCAATTTGTGTCCACGTTTTCACCTGTAACTTCTTCTAATTATGACAGCTATTTGAAAGCAATATACCGTTATATCCGCTGGACCTTTCTGGTTGTGGGGATATATAGCGATACAAAAGGGGATGATGGACGGAACGTTTGAGCCAATCAAACACTCACCCCCAGTCAACTGATCTGGGTTTAATCCATCATCATTCTTTAGCTCACTCCACCACCCCAGTTCAGAAATGGCCATATGCAAATCAGTCTGACCCTGTGCCTCATGGGAACAGTCCAGCCCGAACTGCCAAGCCATGTCTTCCCTGGACCGGAAACAAGCATCCTAGGACCGGTTTCTGGCATTCCAGCCATCATCAGCCAGGCTTGCTTGAATCCAGTGGCAAAGTGAGCAAGGGACCCACGTCTGGGCATACCCCCGCCAACTTAGGGTGAACAAAGCGATACAAAACGGGATGATGGACGGAACGTTTGAGCCAATCAAACACTCACCCCAGTCAACTGATCTGGGTTTAATCCATCATCATTCTTTAGCTCACTCCACCACCCCAGTTCAGACATGGCCATATGCAAATCAGTCTGACCCTGTGCCTCATGGGAACAGTCAGCCCGAACTGCCAAGCCATGTCTTCCCTGGACCGGAAACAAGCATCCTAGGACCGGTTTCTGGCATTCCAGCCATCATCAGCCAGGCTTGCTTGAATCCAGTGGCAAAGTGAGCAAGGGACCCACGTCTGGGCATACCCCGCCAACTTAGGGCGAACAAGCGATACAATAGGGGATGATGGACGGAACGTTTGAGCCAATCAAACACTCACCCCCAGTCAACTGATCTGGGTTTAATCCATCATCATTCTTTAGCTCACTCCACCACCCCAGTTCAGACATGGCCATATGCAAATCAGTCTGACCCTGTGCCTCATGGGAACAGTCCAGCCCGAACTGCCAAGCCATGTCTTCCCTGGACCGGAAACAAGCATCCTAGGACCGGTTTCTGGCATTCCAGCCGTCATCAGCCAGGCTTGCTTGAATCCAGTGGCAAAGTGAGCAAGGGACCCACGTCTGGGCATACCCCGCCAACTTAGGGCGAACAAGCGATACAAAAGGGGATGATGGACGGAACGTTTGAGCCAATCAAACACTCACCCCCAGTCAACTGATCTGGGTTTAATCCATCATCATTCTTTAGCTCACTCCACCACCCCAGTTCAGACATGGCCATATGCAAATCAGTCTGACCCTGTGCCTCATGGGAACAGTCCAGCCCGAACTGCCAAGCCATGTCTTCCCTGGACCGAAAACAAGCATCCTAGGACCGGTTTCTGGCATTCCAGCCGTCATCAGCCAGGCTTGTTTGAATCCAGTGGCAAAGTGAGCAAGGGACCCACGTCTGGGCATACCCCGCCAACTTAGGGCGAATAAAGCGATACAAAAGGGGATGATGGACGGAACGTTTGAGCCAATCAAACACTCACCCCAGTAAAACTGATCTGGGTTTAATCCATCATCATTCTTTAGCTCACTCCACCACCCCAGTTCAGACATGGCCATATGCAAATCAGTCTGACCCTGTGCCTCATGGGAACAGTCCAGCCCGAACTGCCAAGACATGTCTTCCCTGGACCGGAAACAAGCATCCTAGGACCGGTTTCTGGCATTCCAGCCGTCATCAGCCAGGCTTGCTTGAATCCAGTGGCAAAGTGAGCAAGGGACCCACGTCTGGGCAAACCCCCGCCAACTTAGGGCGAACAAAGCGATACAAAGGGGATGATGGACGGAACGTTTGAGCCAATCAAACACTCACCCCCAGTCAACTGATCTGGGTTTAATCCATCATCATTCTTTAGCTCACTCCACCACCCCAGTTCAGACATGGCCATATGCAAATCAGTCTGACCCTGTGCCTCATGGGAACAGTCAGCCCGAACTGCCAAGCCATGTCTTCCCTGGACCGGAAACAAGCATCCTAGGACCGGTTTCTGGCATTCCAGCAGTCATCAGCCAGGCTTGCTTGAATCCAGTGGCAAAGTGAGCAAGGGACCCACGTCTGGGCATACCCCCGCCAACTTAGGGCGAACAAGCGATACAAAGGGGATGATGGACGGAACGTTTGAGCCAATCAAACACTCACCCCAGTCAACTGATCTGGGTTTAATCCATCATCATTCTTTAGCTCACTCCACCACCCCAGTTCAGACATGGCCATATGCAAATCAGTCTGACCCTGTGCCTCATGGGAACAGTCCAGCCCGAACTGCCAAGCCATGTCTTCCCTGGACCGGAAACAAGCATCCTAGGACCGGTTTCTGGCATTCCAGCCGTCATCAGCCAGGCTTGCTTGAATCCAGTGGCAAAGTGAGCAAGGGACCCACGTCTGGGCATACCCCTGCCAACTTAGGGCGAACAAGCGATACAAAAGGGGATGATGGACAGAACGTTTGAGCCAATCAAACACTCACCCCAGTCAACTGATCTGGGTTTAATCCATCATCATTCTTTAGCTCACTCCACCACCCCAGTTCAGACATGGCCATATGCAAATCAGTCTGACCCTGTGCCTCATGGGAACAGTCCAGCCCGAACTGCCAAGCCATGTCTTCCCTGGACCGGAAACAAGCATCCTAGGACCGGTTTCTGGCATTCCAGCCGTCATCAGCCAGGCTTGCTTGAATCCAGTGGCAAAGTGAGCAAGGGACCCACGTCTGGGCATACCCCGCCAACTTAGGGCGAACAAGCGATACAAAAGGGGATGATGGAAGGAACGTTTGAGCCAATCAAACACTCACCCCCAGTCAACTGATCTGGGTTTAATCCATCATCATTCTTTAGCTCACTCCACCACCCCAGTTCAGACATGGCCATATGCAAATCAGTCTGACCCTGTGCCTCATGGGAACAGTCCAGCCCGAACTCCCAAGCCATGTCTTCCCTGGAACGGAAACAAGCATCCGAGGACCGGTTTCTGGCATTCCAGCCGTCATCAGCCAGGCTTGCTTGAATCCAGTGGCAAAGTGAGCAAGGGACCCACGTCTGGGCATACCCCCGCCAACTTAGGGCGAACAAAGCGATACAAAGGGGATGATGGACGGAACGTTTGAGCCAATCAAACACTCACCCCCAGTCAACTGATCTGGGTTTAATTCATCATCATTCTTTAGCTCACTCCACCACCCCAGTTCAGACATGGCCATATGCAAATCAGTCTGACCCTGTGCCTCATGGGAACAGTCCAGCCCGAACTGCCAAGCCATGTCTTCCCTGGACCGGAAACAAGCATCCTGGGACCGGTTTCTGGCTAATCAGCCGTCATCAGCCAGGCTAGCTTGAATCCAGTGGCAAAGTGAGCAAGGGACCCACAAAGACTGATTTGCATATGGCTATGTCTGAACTGGGGTGGCGTGGTGAAGCAAAATAACGATGGATTAAACCCAGATCTGTGACTGGGGGTGAATGTTTGCCAATGTGCAGCATTCCGTCCATCATCTTGTGTGTTTTGCATTTCGCCCTAAGTGGGAAGGGTATGCCCAGACGTGGGTCCCGTGCTCACTACGCCACTGGAGTCAAGCTATCCTGGCTGATGAAGGCTGATAGCCTGAAACCGGTCCTAGGATGCTTGTTTAAGGTCCAGGGAAGACATGGCTTGGCAGCTCGGGCTGGACTGTTCCCATGAGGCACAGGGTCAGACTGATTTGCATATGGCCATGTCTGAACTGGGGTGGTGGAGTGAGCTAAAGAATGATGATGGATTAAACCCAGATCAGTTGACTGGGGGTGAGTGTTTGATTGGCTCAAACGTTCCGTCCATCATCCCCTTTTGTATTGCTTTGTTCGCCCTAAGTTGGCGGGGTTATGCCCAGACGTGGGTCCCTTGCTGACTTTGCCACTGGATTCAAGCAAGCCTGGCTGATGATGGCTGGAATGCCAGAAACCGGTCCTAGGATGCTGTTTCCGGTCCAGGAAGACATGGCTTGGCAGTTTGGGCTGGACTGTTCCCATGAGGCACAGGGTCAGACTGATTTGCATATGGCCATATCTGAACTGGGGTGGTGGAGTGAGCTAAAGAATGATGATGGATTAAACCCAGATCAGATTAGTTGACTGGGGGTGAGTGTTTGATTGGCTCAAACGTTCCGTCCATCATCCCCTTTTGTATCGCTTTGTTCGCCCTAAGTTGGAGGGGGTATGCCCAGACGTGGGTCCCTTGCTCACTTTGCCACTGGATTCAAGCAAGCCTGGCTGATGACGGCTGGAATGCCAGAAACCGGTCCTAGGATGCTTGTTTCCGGTCCAGGGAAGACATGGCTTGGCAGTTCGGGCTGGACTGTTCCCATGAGGCACAGGGTCAGACTGATTTGCATATGGCCATGTCTGAACTGGGGTGGTGGAGTGAGCTAAAGAATGATGATGGATTAAACCCAGATCAGTTGACTGGGGGTGAGTGTTTGATTGGCTCAAACGTTCCGTCCATCATCCCCTTTGTATCGCTTGTTCGCCCTAAGTTGGCGGGGTATGCCCAGACGTGGGTCCCTTGCTCACTTTGCCACTGGATTCAAGCAAGCCTGGCTGATGACGGCTGGAATGCCAGAAACCGGTCCTAGGATGCTTGTTTCCGGTCCAGGGAAGACATGGCTTGGCAGTTCGGGCTGGACTGTTCCCATGAGGCACAGGGTCAGACTGATTTGTATATGGCCATGTCTGAACTGGGGTGGTGGAGTGAGCTAAAGAATGATGATGGATTAAACCCAGATCAGTTGACTGGGGGTGAGTGTTTGATTGGCTCAAACGTTCCGTCCATCATCCCCTTTGTATCGCTTTGTTCGCCCTAAGTTGGCGGGGGTATGCCCAGACGTGGGTCCCTTGCTCACTTTGCCACTGGATTCAAGCAAGCCTGGCTGATGACGGCTGGAATGCCAGAAACCGGTCCTAGGATGCTTGTTTCCGGTCCAGGGAAGACATGGCTTGGCAGTTCGGGCTGGACTGTTCCCATGAGGCACAGGGTCAGACTGATTTGCATATGGCCATGTCTGAACTGGGGTGGTGGAGTGAGCTAAAGAATGATGATGGATTAAACCCAGATCAGTTGACTGGGGTTAGTGTTTGATTGGCTCAAACGTTCCGTCCATCATCCCCTTTTGTATTGCTTTGTTCGCCCTAAGTTGGCGGGGGTATGCCCAGACGTGGGTCCCTTGCTCACTTTGCCACTGGATTCAAGCAAGCCTGGCTGATGACGGCTGGAATGCCAGAAACCGGTCCTAGGATGCTTGTTTCCGGTCCAGGGAAGACTTGGCTTGGCAGTTCGGGCTGGACTGTTCCCATGAGGCACAGGGTCAGACTGATTTGCATATGGCCATGTCTGAACTGGGGTGGTGGAGTGAGCTAAAGAATGATGATGGATTAAACCCAGATCAGTTGACTGGGGTGAGTGTTTGATTGGCTCAAATGTTCCGTCCATCATCCCCTTTTGTATCGCTTTGTTCGCCCTAAGTTGGCGGGGTATGCCCAGACGTGGGTCCCTTGCTCACTTTGCCACTGGATTCAAGCAAGCCTGGCTGATGACGGCTGGAATGCCAGAAACCGGTCCTAGGATGCTTGTTTCCGGTCCAGGAAGACATGGCTTGGCAGTTCGGGCTGGACTGTTCCCATGAGGCACAGAGTCAGACTGATTTGCATATGGCCATGTCTGAACTGGGGTGGTGGAGTGAGCTAAAGAATGATGATGGATTAAACCCAGATCAGTTGACTGGGGGTGAGTGTTTGATTGGCTCAAACGTTCCGTCCATCATCCCCTTTTGTATCGCTTGTTCGCCCTATGTTGGCGGGGGTATGCCCAGACCTGGGTCCCTTGCTCACTTTGCCACTGGATTCAAGCAAGCCTGGCTGATGACGGCTGGAATGCCTGAAACCGGTCCTAGGATGCTTGTTTCCGGTCCAGGGAAGACATGGCTTGGCAGTTCGGGCTGGACTGTTCCCATGAGGCACAGGGTCAGACTGATTTGCATATGGCCATGTCTGAACTGGGGTGGTGGAGTGAGCTAAAGAATGATGATGGATTAAACCCAGATCAGTTGACTGGGGGTGAGTGTTTGATTGGCTCAAACGTTCCGTCCATCATCCCCTTTTGTATCGCTTTGTTCGCCCTAAGTTGGCGGGGGTATGCCCAGACGTCGGTCCCTTGCTCACTTTGCCACTGGATTCAAGCAAGCCTGGCTGTTGACGGCTGGAATGCCAGAAACCGGTCCTAGGATGCTTGTTTCCGGTCCAGGGAAGACATGGCTTGGCAGTTCGGGCTGGACTGTTCCCATGAGGCACAGGGTCAGACTGATTTGCATATTGCCATGTCTGAACTGGGGTGGTGGAGTGAGCTAAAGAATGATGATGGATTAAACCCAGATCAGTTGACTGGGGGTGAGTGTTTGATTGGCTCAAACGTTCCGTCCATCATCCCGTTTTGTATCGCTTTGTTCGCCCTAAGTTGGTGGGGGTATGCCCAGACGTGGGTCCCTTGCTCACTTTGCCACTGGATTCAAGCAAGCCTGGCTGATGACGGCTGGAATGCCAGAAACCGGTCCTAGGATGCTTGTTTCCGGTCCAGGGAAGACATGGCTTGGCAGTTCGGGCTGAACTGTTCCCATGAGGCACAGGGTCAGACTGATTTGCATATGGCCATGTCTGAACTGGGGTGGTGGAGTGAGCTAAAGAATGATGATGGATTAAACCCAGATCAGTTGACTGGGGGTGAGTGTTTGATTGGCTCAAACGTTCCGTCCATCATCCCCTTTTGTATCGCTTTGTTCGCCCTAAGTTGGCGGGGTATGCCCAGACGTGGGTCCCTTGCTCACTTTGCCACTGGATTCAAGCAAGCCTGGCTGATGACGGCTGGAATGCCAGAAACCGGTCCTAGGATGCTTGTTTCCGGTCCAGGGAAGACATGGCTTGGCAGTTCAGGCTGGACTGTTCCCATGAGGCACAGGGTCAGACTGATTTGCATATGGCCATGTCTGAACTGGGGTGGTGGAGTGAGCTAAAGAATGATGATGGATTAAACCCAGATCAGTTGACTGGGGGTGAGTGTTTGATTGGCTCAAACGTTCCGTCCATCATCCCCTTTTGTATCGCGGTGGGGATATATAGGACTTTTAGGTTCACCAAGAACCCGACGAACCCAGAGCCAATAACTGAGCAGCATCTTGCAATGGTTTTTTATTATGTACTGGGTATATAGCAATTATTTTGGGAAAATGTATACATGGAAAAATTGTTATGAAAGACACCTATGTATTTCTGAAATGGGAACAAAATGTAGATTTTAGAAACAGTAGATATTTGGACATTTCCGAAATTGGGAGTACCCATACTAGCATGAGAATTATAGGTCATTTATCAAAATGACTTATTTTTTACACATTGTCTTTCATTTGGAAGGCAGAAATGCATCGAAAGTCAATAGGTAATAACAGTTGCTCTACAATTCTGTGTTACCCTAAGTCTCCCGATAAAAATGGTACCTCACTTGTGTGGGTAGGCCTTGTGCCCACAACAGGAAATGGCTCAAAATGCAACGTGGACGTACCACATTTTCACAATGAAAAACTACCCTTTTTTTGCAAAGTGCCTAGCTGTAGTTTTTGAACCCTAGCTCTGCGGGCACTTAGGGAAACCTAGCAAACCTATACATTTTTGAAAACTAGACACCCAGGGAATTCAGGATGGGGTGACTTGACTTGCTCCCACCAGGTTTTGTTACCCAGAATCCCTTGCAAACTTAAAAATTGGCAAAAAAAACACATTTTCCTCACTTTTCTGTGGTGGAAAGTTCTGGAATCTGCGTGGATCCACAAAATTCCACCCACCCCACGTTCCCCAAGGTCTTCCGAAAAAAATGGTACCTCACTTGTTTGGGTAGGCCTAGTGCCCGCGACAGGAAGCAGCGCAAAACGCAATGTGGACGCACCACATTTTCACAGTGAAAAATGACCCTTTTTTGCAAAGTGCCTAGCTGTAGTTTTTGAACCCTAGCTCTGCCGGCACTTAAGGAAACCTAGCAAACCTATACATTTTTGAAAAGTTGACACCCAGGGGAATCCAGGATGGGGTGACTTGACTGGCTCTCACCAGGTTCTGTTACCCAGAATCCCTTGCAAACCTAAAAATTGGCAAAAAAAACACATTTTCCTCACTTTTCTGTGGTGGAAAGTTCTGGAATCTGCGTGGATCCACAAAATTCCACCCACCCCGCGTTCCCCAAGGTCTTCCGAAAAAAATGGTACCTCACTTGTGTGGGTAGCCCTAGTGCCCGCGACAGGAAGCAGCACTAAACGCAACGTGGACGCACCACAATTTCACAGTGAAAAATGACCCTTTTTTTGCAAAGTGCCTAGCTGTAGTTTTTGAACCCTAGCTCTGCCGGCACTTAGGAAAACCTAGCAAACCTATACATTTTTGAAAAGTAGACACCCAGGGAAATCCAGGATGGGGTGACTTGACTGGCTCTCACCAGGTTCTGTTACCCAGAATCCCTTGCAAACCTAAAAAATTGGCAAAAAAACCACATTTTCCTCACTTTTCTATGGTGGAAAGTTCTGGAATCTGCGTGGATCCACAAAATTCCACCGACCCCGCGTTCCCCAAGGTCTTCCGAAAAAAATGGTACCTCACTTGTGTGGGTAGCCCTAGTGCCCGCGACAGGAAGCAGCACTAAACGCAACGTGGACGCACCACATTTTCACAGTGAAAAATGACCCTTTTTTTGCAAAGTGCCTAGCTGTAGTTTTTGAACCCTAGCTCTGCCGGCACTTAGGGAAACCTAGCAAACCTATACATTTTTGAAAAGTAGACACCCAGGGGAATCCAGGATGGGATGACTTGACTGCCTCTCACCAGATTCTGTTACCCAGAATCCCTTGCAAACCTAAAAAATTGGCTAAAAAAACACATTTTCCTCACTTTTCTGTGGTGGAAAGTTCTGGAATCTGCGTGGATCCACAAAATTCCACCCACCCCGTTCCCCAAGGTCTTCCGAAAAAATTGGTGCCTCACTCGGGTGGGAGGCCCAAGTACCTGCGACAGGCAAGGGCCCACAACGTATTGAGGCGACCTCAAAATGGCCTATCACAAAACGACCTGGTTTTGCAAGGGTCCCATGACGTTTTGGCCCGGGGCTCGGCGGCCACGTAGGGAAACCTACCAAACCCACACATTTCTGAAAAGTAGACACCCGGGGGATTCCAGGGAGGTATGGCTTGCATGGATCCCCCAACGTTTTCTTACCCAGAATCCCCTGCAAACCTGACATTTTGCTGAAAAAATCCCTTTTTCACACATTTTTGTGTGGTAAAGTTGTGGCATCACGGGGCTGACACAAATTTCCTACCACCCAGCGTTCCCCAGGTCTCCCGATAAAAATGGTGCCTCACTCGGGTGGGAGGCCCAAGTACCCGCGACAGGCAAGGGCCCACAACCTATTAAGGCGACCTCAAAATGGCCTATCACAAAACGACCTGGTTTTGCAAGGGGGGTCCCATGACGTTTTGGCACGGGGCTCGGCGGCCACCTAGGGAAACCTACCAAACCTACATGTTTCTGAAAAGTAGACACCCGGGGGATTCCAGGGAGGTATGGCTTGCGAGGATCCCCCAACGTTTTCTTACCCAGAATCCCCTGCAAACCTGACATTTTGCTGAAAAAATCCCTTTTTTCACACATTTTTGTGTGGTAAAGTTGTGGCATCACGGGGCTGACACAAATTTCCTACCACCCAGCGTTCCCCCAGGTCTCCCGATAAAAATGGTGCCTCACTCGGGTGGGAGGCCCAAGTACCCGCGACAGGCAAGGGCCCACAACGTATTGAGTAAAAAGTGATTTTTTCTGCTAAATTTGAGGTTTGCAGGGCATTCTGGGTAGGAAAACGTTTGGGGACCCATGCAAGCCATACCTCGCTGGACTCCGCCAGGTGTCTAGTTTTCAGAAATGTGTGGGTTTGGTAGATTCCCAAGATGGTCGCTGAGCCCGGGGCCAAAAACCCAGGTGACCCCCCTTGCAAAACCAGGTTGTTTTGTGATAGGTAATTTTGATGTCTCCTCAATACGTTTTGGGCCCTTGCCTGTCGCGGGTACTTGACCCATCCACACAAGTGAGGTACCATTTTTCATGGAAGACTTTGGGGGACGCGGGGTGGGTGGAATTTTGTACATACACGAGAATTCCAGAACTTTCCACCACAGAAATGTGAGGAAAATGTGTTTTTTTGGACATATTTTTAGGTTTGCAAGGGATTCTGGGTAACAGATCCTGGTGAGAGCCAGTCAAGGCACCCCATCCTGGATTCCCCTGGGTGTCTAGTTTTCAAAAATGTATAGGTTTGCTAGGTTTGCCTAGGTGCTGGCAGTGTTAGGGTTCAAAATCTACAGCTAGGCACTTTGCAAAAAAAGGGTCCGTTTTCACTGTGAAAATGTGGTGTGTCCATGTTGCGTTTGGGCCGTTTCCTGTCGTGGGCACTAGGCCTACCCACACATGTGAGGTGCCATTTTTCTCGGAAGACTTTGGGGAACGCGGGATGGGTGGAAATTTGTGGATCCACGCAGATTCCAGAACTTTCCACCACAGAAATGTGAGGAAAATGTGTTTTTTTTGACAAATGTTTCGGTTTGCAAGGGATTCTGGGTAACAGAACCTGGTGAGAGCCAGTCAAGTCACCCCATCCTGGATTCCCCTGGGTATCTAGTTTTCAAAAATGTATAGGTTTGCTAGGTTTCCCTAGGTGCCGGCAGAGTTAGGGTTCAAAATCTACAGCTAGGCACTTTGCAAAAAAGGGTCCGTTTTCACTGTGAAAATGTGGTGTGTCCATGTTGCGTTTTGGGCCGTTTCCTGTTGCGGCCACTAGTCCTACCCACACAAGTGAGGTACCATTTTTCTCGAAAGACTTTGGGGAACGCGGGTGGGTGGAATTTTGTGGATCCACGCAGATTCCAGAACTTTCCACCACAGAAATATGAGGAAAATGTGTTTTTTTGGACAAATCTTTAGGTTTGCAAGGGATTCTGGGTAACAAAACCTGGTGAGAGCCAGTCAAGTCAGCCCATCCTGGATTCCCCTGGGTGTCTAGCTTTAAAAAATGTATAGGTTTGCTAGGTTTCCCTAGGTGCCGGCAGAGCTAGGAACCAAATTCAACAGGTAGGCACATTCCGAAAAAAAGTCAGTGCCTACTGGGCTTTCTGCCGCCCTGGGGAGGGGGGAAATCAGGGGCTATTGCCCCGATATGCCCCCGAGGGGGGAAGAAAGACTGTGGCTATTCTTTTGGGGGGTCAGGCGTATTGGGATGCCTATTCTGGTCAGCCCCCACCCCTGCGTATAAAAAAGCCAGCATAATCGCTGGCACATAGTGGGCTTTCTGCCCCCCCGGGGGGCAGATATGGGGCTACTGCCCCTATCTGCCTCCTGGGAGGGGCAGAAAGACAGTGACATCTTTTTTGGGGTGGGTGGGGGCATTGGCATGTCCATTCTTGGCAGCCCCCAACCCGAACTTTGTAAAAAAAAATCCTTGGTGGCTAGTGGGCTTTCTGCCCCCCCGGGGGGGCAGATAAGGTGCTATTGCCCCATATGACTCCCAGGGGGGGGGCAGAAAGACTGTAGCATTTTTTTTGGGGTGGGGGCATTGACATGCCCATTCTGGGCAGCCCCCACCCCTACCTATATAAAAAAAAAATCCCTGGCGCTTAGTGGGCTTTCTGCCCCCTCCCCGGGGAGGGAAGATCAGGGGCTATTGCCCCCATCTGCCTCCTGGGGGGGCAGAAAGTCTTTTTCTTTGGGGGGGTAGGGTGGGGGCATTTGCATGCCCATTCTGGGCAGCCCCACCCCGGGCCTATAAAAAAAATAATCCCTGGCATCTAGGGTGTTTCTGAAACCCCGGGGGGGCAGAAAGACTGGAATTTCGTGGGGGGAGGGGTGGGGGCATTGCCATGCCCATCTTGGGCAACCCCCACCCCATAATGTATCGAGGGAAAAAAACCCTGGTGTCTAGTGGGCTTTCTGCCCCCGGGGGGCAGATTGGGGGCTGCCGCCCCCATCTGCCCCCAGGAGGGGCAGAAAGACTGTACCTGCTGCGTCGGGTGGTGGGGGCATTGGCATGCCCATATTGGGCAGCCCCTACCCCAAATTATAATAAAAAAAAAAATCCCTGGTATCTAGTGGGCTCTCTGCCCCCCAGGAGGGGCAGAAAGACTGTACCTTTGCGGCGGGGGGGTTGGGGCATTAGCATGCCCATATTGGGCAGCCCCCACTCCTAACTATATATTTTTTTTAAATCCCTGGTATCTAGTGGGCTTTCTGCCCCCACCCGGGGGGGGGGCAGATTGGGGGCTACTGCCCCATCTGCCCCCCAAGGGGGCAGAAAGACTAATTTTGTGGCTGGGGGGGCATCGGCATGCCCGTTTTGGGCAGCCCCCACCCCTAATAAACATGCCATAAAAATCCCTGGTGTCTAGTGGGCTTTCTACCCACCCGGGGGGGCATATTGGGGGCTACTGCCCCCATCTACCCCCAGGGGGCAGAAAGACTAATCATGCCAAAAATTGTATGGGGGAGCAAAGGCCCTTGCCCAAGGGGCCGCTCCCCCTCCCTGGTGCCTAGTGGGTGGATCCCTGCTTGGGGATCGCCCTCCTGGGGCGATCCCCAAGCAGGGATCCACTAGGGAAGGGTACCATTGGAAAGGGAGATTCTCCTTTCCAACGATACCTCTCCTGAGTTTCTACGTGCTCAGGGGGCTGAGATAGCCCCTGAGCACGTAGAAACTGAAACTGAAATGAGCCTCTTGGCTCATTTCAGTTTCAGTTTCACTGAAATGACATCAGCGCGACGTGCGCGCCGATCGTCATTTCAGGGAAACCAGGGGCCTCGGGAGCTGGGGAAGCTCTTCCCCAGCTCCCGAGGCTTTAGAGATTAAGGGAATCCCTCTAGTGCCCGCACCAGAGGGATTTCCTGTGCTGGGTTCCATGACGAGCTGGACTCGTCATGAGCACACGAGCACTGTGTGCCATGACGAGTCCAGCTCGTCATGAGCATGGAAGGGGTTAAGGAAAACAAATGATGAGACATGCGGAAATAAACATAACAGAGAGCCTTTCCTGTGGTAATTTTTGCAAGCCTATGAGGAAGATGCTTTCTGCATCGAAACGCGTCAGGCTACAAAAACTTTTTTGTTTTTTGTTTTGCAGAGGAAAGTCAAGAATGAAAGCCGGATGGCTGGATTGCTGCCAAGTGCCCTCACGAAGCTCCAGGGTATTTGTTTGAACAATATATATACCAAAGGTTTCAGGGATGTTATAGTTAGAATCTGAAACCTTTGTTTTTTTCATTGAATTTTAAAGGTTTTTTTAAATGCTAATTTTGAAGTATAATGTCCAAAAAGTACTTGTTCTTAATTTTTAAATTTTTCAAAAAATAATGTGATGTTTTCTCTTTTCTAAAATATGAATTTACATTTTTTTTTTAAAGAGTGGATTCGCATACCGATCGTGTACCAGTCTCGGTGGGTGTGCGAATCCAAGAATTTTGCCGCCATATTGGTTAAGTCGTGTACGACGCACTTTTGGTATGCGAAGGGTGCGCGGTTCTCGGCCCCGCGTAATGTCACGTATATATTTCCGGGGGTCGTGCCTGGTGCGCGAATCCATCGCAAATTTTTAAGTTTTAAAAGTATATGTATATAACTTTAATATGTATATTATACCAAGAGATTAATTAATCTAATTGCAAATATCATATATTTGTAATTGTAATAAAGATATATTATTGTTAAATATATTTTTGGGGAATCACGTCAGGAGCGCGCCGGGTACGCGAATCCCATGTGACTTCAACAACTTCATTGGTTAAGAAGCTTTTGATTCTAGAACTTGAAGGACCCCACCCATTTTTTTCATTCTTTCAAGTGCATCTCAGCAGACACACCTGTTGTCTTTTGCTCCTCTTCTTTGCTTTTTTTTAGTTTTTGACACTGCACTTCTCCATATATTCCACTTGCCACAATTCGTACAACACTTACAAATGTGTCTATTTTTAGCCAAATAGGCGGTTCTGAAAAGAACCATTTTTTTTTCATCTTTTTTTGTTTTATATTTTTTGGGGTGTTTTTTAACTCTTTTTTGAATTTTTAGGGTGGTTTTTTTAAAAAAATGAAAAAATAAACAGAACCAACAGTGAAAAAATTATGCAATTAGGAAGTCATTGCATAAAAAAAAAAAAAAAAATTAACTGGTGTTTCTTAATCGCAACCAGGATGGCATCCACTGATTGCATCTGGGTGATGTTTTTAGTGCATGAGGTACTGGCTGGATGATTGGAGGAGTGCATGGATACTGCCTGGGTGATTGCAGCAGTGCAAAAGTACTGCCTGGGTTATTCTATGAGTGCATAGCTAGTGCCTGGTTGATTGCATTAGTGCAAGATTAATGTCTGGGTGGTTGCATGACTGTAGTGGTAGTGCGTGGGTGATAGAAAAAGTGTATAAGTAGTGTCTGGGTGATTTTATAAGTGCATGGGGTACTGGCTGGATGATGGAGGAGTGCATGGATACTGCCTGGGTGATTGCAGCAGTGCAAAAGTACTGCCTGGGTTATTCTATGAGTGCATAGCTAGTGCCTGGTTGATTGCATTAGTGCAAGATTAATGTCTGGGTGGTTGCATGACTGTAGTGGTAGTGCCTGGGTGATTGAAAAAGTGTATAAGTATTGCCTGGGTGATTTTTTAAGTGCATGGGTACTGGCTGGATGATTGGAGGAGAGCATGGATGCTGCCTGGGTAATTGCAGCAGTGCAAGAGTAGTGCCAGGGTTATTGCAAGAGTGCATAGCTAGTGCCTGGGTGATTGCATGAGTGCAAGAGTAATGTCTGGGTGGTTGCTTGAGTGTAGTTGTAGTTCCTGGGTGATTGCAGATGTGCATAAGTAGTGCCTGGGTTAATGCAGGAGTACATAGGAAGTACCTGGATGATTTTATAAGTGCATGGGTACTGCCTGAGTGATTGAAGGACTGCATGGGTAATAGCTAGGTGATTGCATGAGTGCAGGGTAAATATATGGGTCATTAGAGGAGTGCATGTCTAATGCATAAGTGATTGCATGAGTGCAGGGGTAATGTCTGCAGGATTAGAGCAGTGCATAGGTAATGCCTCAGTAATTCCATGAATGTAGGGGTAATGTCTAGCTAATTTCATGAGTGTAGAGGTAGTGCCTGGGTGAGTTTATAAGTACATGGGTATTGCCTGAGTAATTATATGAGTACATCGCTAGTGCCTGAGTTATTGGAGGAGTGCAAGAGTAGTGCTTGGGTGATTGAAGGTGTACATGGATAGTGCATGGCTGATTAGAGGAGTGCATGGGTAATGCCTAGGTGCATCGAGGAGTGTTTTTAGAAGTGCATGGGCATTACCTGGGTAATTAAATGAGTACAGCAGTAGTGCCTGGGTTATTGGAGGACTGCAAGGGTAGTTTCTGGGTGATTGAAGGAGTACATGGATCGTGCATGGCTGATTGGAGGAGTGCATGGCTAATGCCTAGGTGCATCGATGAGTGCATCAGTAGTACCTCTGTGATTGCATGTGCATAGGCAGTGTCTGGATGATTTTATAAGTGCGTGGGTACTGCCTGAGTGATAGAAGGACTGCATGGGTAATACCTAGGTGATTGCATGAGTGCAAGGGTAATGTCTGGGTCATTGGAGGAGTGGATAGGTGATGCCTAAGTGATTGCATGAGTGCAGGGATAATGAGTAGGTAATTGGAGGAGAGCATGAGTAATGTCCGGCTGATTGCATGAGTGCAAGAGTAATGTCTGGGTTGTTGCATGACTGTAGTGAAAGTGCCTGGGTGATTGGAAAAGTATATAAGTAGTGCCTGGGTGATTTTTTAAGTGCATGGGTACTGGCTGGATGATTGGAGGTGTTCATGGGTAATGCCTAGCTGCATCAAGGAGTACATCAGTAGTGCCTGTGTGATTGCATGAGTACATAGGTAGTGTCTGCATGTTTTTATAAGTGTATGGGTTTTGCCTGGGCAATTATATGACTACAGCGGTAGTGCCTGGGTTATTGGAAGACTGCAAGGGTAGTGACTGGGTGATTCAAGGAGTACATGGATAGTGTATGGCTGATTGGAGGAGTGCATGGCTAATGCCTAGGTGAATCGATGAGTGCATCAGTAGTACCTCTGTGATTGCGTGAGTGCATAGGTAGTGTCTGGATAATTTTATAAGTGCATGGGTACTGCCTGGGTGATTGTAGGACTGCATGGGTAATAGCTAGGTGATTGCATGAGTGCAGGGATAATGGCTGGGCCATTGGAGGAGTAGATATGTAATGCCTAAGTGATTGTATGAGTGCAGGGGTAATGTGTAGGTAATTGGAGGAGTGCAGAGTAATGTCTGGTTCGTTGCATGACTTTAGTGGAACTGCCTGGGAGATTGGAAAAGTGTATAAGTAGTGCCTGGGTGATTTTGTAAGTGCATGGGTACTGGCTGGATGATTGGAGGAGTGCATGGGTAATGCCTAGCTGCATCAAGGAGTACATCAGTAGTGCCTGTGTGATTGCATGAGTACATAGGTAGTGTCTGCATGTTTTTATAAGTGTATGGGTTTTGCCTGGGCAATTATATGACTACAGCGGTAGTGCCTGGGTTATTGGAAGACTGCAAGGGTAGTGACTGGGTGATTCAAGGAGTACATGGATAGTGTATGGCTGATTGGAGGAGTGCATGGCTAATGCCTAGGTGAATCGATGAGTGCATCAGTAGTACCTCTGTGATTGCGTGAGTGCATAGGTAGTGTCTGGATAATTTTATAAGTGCATGGGTACTGCCTGGGTGATTGTAGGACTGCATGGGTAATAGCTAGGTGATTGCATGAGTGCAGGGATGGGATAATGTCTGGGCCATTGGAGGAGTAGATATGTAATGCCTAAGTGATTGTATGAGTGCAGGGGTAATGTGTAGGTAATTGGAGGAGTGCAGAGTAATGTCTGGTTCGTTGCATGACTTTAGTGGAACTGCCTGGGAGATTGGAAAAGTGTATAAGTAGTGCCTGGGTGATTTTGTAAGTGCATGGGTACTGGCTGGATGATTGGAGGAGTGCATGAGTAATGCCTAGCTGCATCAAGGAGTGCATCAGTAGTGCCTGTGTGATTGCATGAGTGCATAGGTAGTGTCTGCATGTTTTTATAAGTGTATGGGTATTGCCTGGGTAATTATATGAGTACAGCGGTAGTGCCTGGGTTATTAGAAGGCTGCTAGGGTAGTGAATGGGTAATTGAAGGAGTACATGGATAGTGCATGGCTGATTGGAGGAGTGCATGGGTAATGCCTAGGTGCATCGAGGAGTGCATCAGTAGTGCCTGTGTGATTGCATGAGTGCATAGGTAGTGTCTGGATGTTTTTATAAGTGTATGGGTATTGCCTGGGTAATTACATGAGTACAGCGGTAGTGCCTGGGTTATTGGAAGACTGCAAGAGTAGTGACTGGTTGATTGAAGGAGTACATGGATAGTGCATGGCTGATTGGAGGAGTGCATGGGTAATGCCTAGGTGCATCGATGAGTGCATCAGTAGTGCCTGTATGATTGCTTGAGTGCATAGGTAGTGTCTGCATGTTTTTATAAGTGTATGGGTATTGCCTGGGTAATTATATGAGTACAGTGCTAGTGCCTAGGTTATTGGACGACTGCAAGGGTAGTGACTGGGTGATTAAAGGAGTACATGGATAGGGCATGAATGATTGGAGGAGTGCATAGGTAATGCCTAGCTGCATCAAGGAGTGCATCAGTAGTGCCTGTGTGATTGCATGAGTGCATAGGTAGTGTCTGCATGTTTTTATAAGTGTATGGGTATTGCCTGGGTAATTATATGAGTACAGCGGTAGTGCCTGGGTTATTAGAAGGCTGCAAGGGTAGTGAATGGGTAATTGAAGGAGTACATGGATAGTGCATGGCTGATTGGAGGAGTGCATGGGTAATGCCTAGGTGCATCGAGGAGTGCATCAGTAGTGCCTGTGTGATTGCATGAGTGCATAGGTAGTGTCTGGATGTTTTTTATAAGTGTATGGGTATTGCCTGGGTAATTACATGAGTACAGCGGTAGTGCCTGGGTTATTGGAAGACTGCAAGAGTAGTGACTGGTTGATTGAAGGAGTACATGGATAGTGCATGGCTGATTGGAGGAGTGCATGGGTAATGCCTAGGTGCATCGATGAGTGCATCAGTAGTGCCTGTATGATTGCTTGAGTGCATAGGTAGTGTCTGCATGTTTTTATAAGTGTATGGGTATTGCCTGGGTAATTATATGAGTACAGTGCTAGTGCCTAGGTTATTGGACGACTGCAAGGGTAGTGACTGGGTGATTAAAGGAGTACATGGATAGGGCATGAATGATTGGAGGAGTGCATAGGGAATGCCTAGGTGCATTGAGGAGTACATCAGTAGTGCATGTGTGATTGCATGAGTGCATAGGTAGTGCCTGCATGATTTTATAAATGCATGGGTACCGCCTGAGTGATTGAAAGACTGCAAGGGTAATAGCTAGGTGATTGCATGACTGCAGGGGTAATGTCAGGGTCATTGGCAGAGTGCATGTGTAATGCCTAAGTGATTGCATGAGTGCAGGTGTAATGTCTGGGGGATTAGAGGAATGCATAGGTAATACCTCGGTAATTGCATGAGTGTAGGGGTAATGTCTTGCTGAGTGAATGACTGTAGAGGTAGTGCCTGGGTGATTGGGGAAGCCCATGGGTAGTGCCTGAGTGATTTTATAACTTGAATGGTTCTGGCTGGGTGATTTGAGGAGTACAGGAGTAGTACATGGGTGATTGGAGGACTGCATAAATAGTGCCTGGGTGATTTTATAAGTGCATGTGTACTGCCTGAGTGAATAGAGCATTGTATAGATACATAGGTAGTGTCTGGTTGATATTATAAGTCTATAGGTACAGGCTAGGTGATTGGAGAAGTGCATGGATAGTGCATGGGTGATGGCAGGAGTGTGGGAAAAGTGCCTAACTGTGTAGATGAGTGCATGGGTAGTGTTTGGAAAAATGGATGAGTGCAGTAAAAGCGACTGTAAACATTAGTTCATATTATCATGCTTATTACATTATTTCATCTTACCTTCTTTATTAAAGAAGATACAAAACTCAGTGAAACTATTTTACAGTAGTTTTGTTGTAAACTGAATTTAAATCTTTTCAAACTTCAGTATTACTTTCTGTAAAAAAAAGAAGAAAAACTGTTATTACATATATTATAGTTTTAAGAACACAACATAATTTTAGAATTACATAATTTATTCAGTTTCCCTTCTTTGCTGTTCTCAGAGTCTACTGAATTTCACCATACACAGTGATTTCAATGTAGATCATCATATAACAGCGGGGAAAGCAATACAATCAAAGACATTGTAAAAAAAGAAATCTGTGTTGAAAATATTTACAACAAGTTTAACTATCTGTTTACCTATCTACAGTTTCTAAATTACATTCTTCAACTACATTAAATCATTTATTTCTCTGAAGTACATTTTCTAAAATATACACTCTCATTTACATTGCGTATAATATAAAGATCAAATATATAAACTACTTCTTTAAAACACAATTTTGCAAATGCAATAAGAATTAGCACAAACAATAATCCAAACAGTAATTGTTCACATCTTCCCAATAGGATGAATAATGTTTCCAAATCCATTTGCATTGAAAATATCTCAAATAAACTCGTTAATTCATGTTCAAATCTTCCCAATAGGCCGAATGATGTTTTCAAAACTTTGGCATCAAAAATATCAGATATGAATTTGGTAATTCGATAGGCAACCTACATTTGAATTCCAAATGGGCATCATTGCAATGTGTCCGTCTTTTATTGCACTTTAAATACACAGGGGTCGATTCCGATTCGGGCCGGAAATCTCTCCGACCGAGCCGGACCCGGAGAGATTTCCGACCGAATCGGACCCGTGCAGTCCGACCGAACGAGTACGATGCGTCCGTATGTTATCGGACACGAGTCGGTCGGACTCCCATTGATGTCAATGGGAGCCGGTCGTACAACGCGTACGCGGGCTCCCATTGCCTCAATGGGTGCGAGGCGGACAAGGGCGCCCCTACAGCGAGTACGCCGCGAGCGCTCGCGGCGTACACGCACAGGTAGGGGGACCCTTGGGTCCCCCCTGTGTGCGCCTCGCACGGGTGCGCGTACAGGGGGTCCGACACGGACCCCCAAAGTACGGCTCCGACAGCGAGTTCGAGTCGGACGGCGCGAGTCGGTCGGAGCGGTCGAGGTGCGCATCGTACTTACCCGGCCGGAAAACGTCTCCATTGCGCGGTGCGGAATCGGGTCCGAGCGAGTCGGTCGGAGCGGTTCGAGTCCGAGCGAGTCGGTCGGAGCAGTCGGGACGCCCGGACGAGTCGGTCGGTGAATTCGCATCGTACTCGCTCGGCCGGACCCGCGTACGGTTCGGTCGGGAAACAGGCTTTCGCATGGCTTTTTCCCGACCGAATGGTATTGGGTGCGCCTCCGACCGAGATCGGAATCGGCCCCACAGTATAGTGTCCAGATGTTGCAGTAGGTTCATCATGGAAAATAATAGCCACTGCTTTAAAAGTTCTTCCTGAAATTGATACTTGACTTGCCACAAAAATTTTTATTTTGGTTTCCAATTTTCTTCCATCTGCTCTACAACATTGTAGCCTTAAAATGACATATTGTCCAAATCTTTCTATAAATAATGTTGACAACATTTCTGATTTACAATGAGAACATTTCATATCTTGATTAGCTGTTTTTACTAATTTGTTAAAAGACACTTATTTGCAATCTGGTATTGTCAAGTATATAAATTGTTCAGTGTCTATTTCAGTGGTAGAAGAAAATGAACACTCTTCACATGTATGATCCCATCTGTAACTTAGTCCAAACAAATTTTCAATTTCTATTCCTTCATCTTCCAATACTGCAAGAATCAACATAAGAAATTCTTGTGCATCTTGTTGTACATTCAATGTAAATTTCAATGATCCAGTACATATATCCAAAAGATGCTGAATGCCAGAAGCAGTATGGATTTTACTTCTATCAGTAACCAACTTTTGAAAAATATAATGTAATAAAGAACAGAATCTTTTTTCTCGATTTTCCATCATTTCATGCTGAAGATCTTCTAGATAAAAGACAACATTAACAATTACATTAGCATAGCAGTTGATACCTGAACTATTTTCTAACTGGTATCCTACAATATCATCAACAGTGTCCATTTTGATTTTCTTTACAGCTTCATACTTCTCTTGAATTGTTTTCTTTTTTGAATCTCACTAGAATGTTTGTCATATTTCCGTTTTGGACAAACTACACGTTTTTCATACATGGGATATTCACCTAAGTTAGGAGCTTAAAGTCTTCTTAACCGATTATACTCTCTTACACAATTTGCATCAGCACAAATCTTTTTCTCATCAAAATCAATCAAATACAAACGAGATAATGTTCTTACTCAAGACAATGCAACTGCCAAGCCCTCTTTAAACACTGTACTTACAATATTTACGAAAGAACTGTCTACACTTAAACCTTGAGATTTATGAATGGTTACTGCATATGCTAAAGAAAGAGGAAACTGTTTTCTACGAACATACATGTCTTTTACAAGCAAAAAACGAACAGCACAACGTCCAATCTGTTTTACCTCTTCAATTTGATCAAATTTAATCTTCAAAAATTCAATTCCATCTCTGTTCTGAAAATTTACAAAATCAACAACTTTTCCCATTGTTCCATTTACTAAACCTTCTTCTACATTCAAATTACGCTGTTAAATTACCCGACAATTTACTCATACATATAAAGTCTTTTCTAAACCTGCTGTCTTAGACACCGACTCTTCCAAAGAATCCAATTTTGACTGTAATTTCTCTGAGAGAAGAATAGTAACTCCGTCGTGTTCCATTTTATCAATAGCTTCCATTTTCACTATTGGTTGTTTTTCCAACTTCAAAAGTTCTTGATTGAATGTAGAACACTCTTGCAGTGTAGGCATTAGGCAAACTATAGACTTCTTTTCTCCAATTGTTTTGTACATTATTTCCAGTGCTATGTTTTCATTTGTAAACAAGTTCGTTAAAAGCCGACTTTGTAAAGCTTCTTTACCATGTTTTGTCAAAACACCAATGCTTACATCTTGAAGAATGTTTCCATAATGTTCATCACTTGCTTGTCGCATATTCTTATAAGTTCTTTATATTCAAAATGAGACCAAATGTTGACATTTCCAATACTTCCCAAAGATTTCCTTGTGTCTTCATGGACAAGTGTTTTAAAAACAGTTTGCCCTTCTACAGTAGTAAGTTGTAGTAGGTCGCCGAATACAATTACATGTTTTCCACCAAATAGAACATCATAATCTGTTTTTAAAATCTGTTGCATTCTTAAATGTACAAATGCAAGCATTAGGTTTGACGACACCATGCTCACCTCATCAATGATTAGACGTTTGATTTTCTTTAGTACTCTTGAAACTTCATAACAAGCTTCTCCAGATAGCTTGATATATTCCAACTTATTTTCATGTTCAACTGGTAGTATGAGTAATCGATGTAACGTAATCCCTTTAATGTTGTGTGCTGCTAACCCAGTTGGAGCGGTTACAACACAAGATAAATGTGATTCAGTGGTTTTGTGTAGATAACTGGTCAAAACTTCAATTAAGAAACTTTTTCCTGTTCCAGCGTACCCACTGATATACATTCGAATAGGTTTAAATGATGTGCATTGGCATTCTGTTTTTTTCGTGCCCTAAACCATGCTCTATCTGTTGTGTCACTTGCTGATATATTTCTTTTTGTTCAATGTTTAGTTCTGCTTTCAAGTTTCCTAACTCAATAATATTCTGTTGTGCTTGTTGCATTGCCGTTTCTACTATGTTCATGGCTATTGCTGCTTTATTTTCAAGAATTGGTTGTCCTAGTGGATCTTGACTTTGTGGAGCAGACCTTTGACTATCTTGAGAACTCTCTCTAGCTATTTTAGCTGCAATAGTAGTTTCTTGTTCAATCTCTTCATTTAACATTTGTAGATAAGTTGGAAAAATTGTGCATTGAATGCTATCTTTACATGCATTAAAAGAATCTTCATAGCAGTCAAAATCTCCCAGTAATTCCATTTCACTACGCCAAGGCTTGAAGAGTTGCAGAAGTGCTAAATAGAAAAATTCCCTTTTATCTGGAGTTTCACAACTGAGTTTCCTGTGGTTAATAAGATTTCCTTTGACATGTTTTACCAAACATCCATCACATCCAACTACTGCATATTTTTCTTAATTTATATTTTCTGTAACATTTCTCTTAAAACTGTAATGTTTCAGTACTTCATAGAGACATATGTTTTCCAGATGTGGACTCCTTTTGGGATAGAACGTATCCAACATGTTAGTTTTAACAATATCTCTCTGGTTCATTCAATGCAATTTCTCGTACAGATTTCAATACTCAATTTTGTGTTGCAGCAAGACCTAGACTTACCCAAATGATCCCTCTTGACTTTGAATATAAACTTCCAGAGGTCAACCGATCCGAACATTCGTAGGATCCAATCTCTCGATGGGAAAGCATCTTCAAACTAAAGCTGTACAATTTGTTACTAAGAGTCTTCTCTTGTGAAATTTCTTCCCACATTTCTTTCAACTCCTTTTTTCAGATTTGGTTATATATGACGTAACATAGCGAGCAACAGTAATCGAATTATCTGCAACATACTGGATATCCATGTTTGCATTCCACATTGTCAAAATCACTGGATTGTAGTCATTAATATAGTTTGAATCTTCTGTTCTTTTTATGTTGTAAGTATTCTTCGGAGATTTTAAAGTTATAGCATGTCTTGCTGCTGAAATGAAACTGTTGACGCTACCTTTTAATTTTACTGGACATGGGAATCCAAAACGACATTCTGTATAAAATGTTCCCATTGACGTGTATTTCTGTCGACAATATTTTCCACATTGATGACTTTGAAACCATAAAACTTGTCTTAAGCTGTTTTCGCCTCCTTTTTTTGGAATGGCACAGGTAACATAGTCTTCAATGAAAGAAAAAACAGTTTCATCAGAATCGGTCCCAAATTAGGTGCATTCTTGATCCATAATAGCATGTGCATATGAGGAGCACCTCTGGCTTGGTACTCCTTTCTCCAAAAAAACCCAATAACTTCCCCCAAGAGGTGGATTATTTTTATTGCAGATAAAAGACATCATAGCTTGAAACCTATGATTAAAATATCTACACACATTTACAGGCTCCAAGGAACACAGTTCTCCAGCTGTCTTCAATTCAATGTTTTTTACATTTGAATTTGCTTCTCGTAGAAATTCAAGTAAATCGTTGCATGCATATTCAGCACAGCTAAGCATAACAAACCACGTAGGGGTTCCTTAGTTCCTTAACATACATTTAAGTTCTCCATGACGATGATACCAATACTCATTAGTACCATGTTGACACGCCATCAAATTAATTAACTGAGATTCTAAATGATCGTCTCTTTGATGAACTTTGTCCAAAAATTCCTTTGCAGAAAGATGTGTAAGATGAACTCTTGTTTTTAATATGTGGTGCACTGCAGATGAAAGTCCAGACAAGTCACTTTTAAACAGAAGATGAAATAAATATGGAATACACTGTCGAAATCTTGGATCTTCTGAGTATAATCCTGTTGTACGATATTCTGAAGCTGGAATCTGTACTGGTCGTTCATCATATCGTCCACCTTTTCCAGTGGGGAAGAGCTGTGGAAAACAACAACAAGCTTCTAAACTTTTTTCCCATACACTCATGGGAGTTCCCTTCGCTTTCTTCATTTGGAATAATTCAATAGTGTTTCCTATAACTTCTTTTGAATGTAGAGGATGTATACTATTATTTTAATAAATTTCTTCACTCCTCGAGTTCTCCACTTTTTCTATTTGAAATTTCTCTTTCTTCCACATATACATTTTTATAATAAATATTGTTTTGTACAAGATATAATGTAGCCTTTTGAAGTTTCATGACATCTACTAACTCTTCCCATATTTTCCGACTCTTTGTTGGTACACCATTAACTAGAATACCTACAGGTTCACTGCTCTCCTACCAACACCAACAGTTTCAATATTTTTCTTAAACTCTTCCTTTTAAACCTCTTTGTAAATCTGTTGGATGCAGCTTACCTCTTTTAGGCTCCATACGAACTATAGCCTGAAACGGGTGCACAGATTGAATAAGAATGGACTCATATGTATTTAAATCTACCAGTTCCGGAGGAATAGCTACCAACTCTAGGTTATTATGTAGGGCTCTAGCTGGCATTTTGTTCTCTTCTAATTTGTTGTAACAATATTTACAAATACGTTGATCACTACCCAAATCAAAACAACCTTCCACCAACAAATAAGCACCAAATTGCTCCCACTTATCATTGTTTTCCTTTTCACTTTTTAAATACACATCAACATTCCTAGTTTGACTTCTATAGTGAGTACATCGACAACAAATACAAACATAGTTTGTTTTTTCACAAGAAAGTACCTTAAACCTTGTAATTTCTTCTGCAAACTTCTCAGTAGTACTATCTTCCACCTCTTCTTCAATACCTACACTTATTCCATCTTGCACGCTTCCAGCAGCCATCCCCATTATACCATCAATAACATCCCATCAGGAGAATACTGCAGGGCTCGTATCATCTGTAGCTCAAATGAAGAAGTTGACAAAAAATCCATGGAGATTACTGAAAGACTTAAACAACGAGGCTATAATCATTGACACCTCAAAGAAACACGACAGCATTTTTACAGCTCAGATCGGAACACGCTCCTACATACCAAAAGATCCAAAAACCATCAACCAGTGATTCGGTTCTTGACTCAATATAACAATGGATAGTACTATATACGTAAAACCCTTACAAAACACTGGAACCTCCTCAAACAAAACCCGACAATATCAGATGCCATAAAAGATACACCCCAACTCAGCTTCACACCGAGTAAAAACCTTTGTGACACTTAATGTCCCTCATTTTTACAAATAAAACAGGAGTCCTCGACCTTCTTACAAAAACGTAATGGCTTTTTTACTTGCTCCAACTGTTCAATCTGTCAATTAGGGAGGTCCAAAACCAAGGACATAAATGTGAATGGGCATCAATTCCAAATCAGAGACTTTATAAATTGTGAGAGCACAAACGTAATTTATCTAATCACTTGCCCCTGTGGAAAACACTACACAGGGAGCACTACCCGCCCTCTCAAAATCCGGATACAAGAACATTACCTGAATATCCACAAAACTGATTTTCGACAACCTTTAGTGGAACATTTTGAGCAAAGCCACCCACACAACCGCAATTTTACTTTCTGTGCACTTAAAAGACTAAAGAAACATGTAAGAGGAGGCAATCTTGAGCTCAGACTACGCCAACAAGAAAGTACTTTGATCATTCGCTTTGGTACTGTGGAGAATGGTCTGAATAAAGACAATGAGTGGCACTACTGGCTCCGAATAAACTCTACCTGGAACTGGACATAATTGCCGAGTAGCAATGACACTCCTTGCATAAAATACTGTGTCAGTGAATAACGTAGACATCAAGACGCCATTGTAAAAACTGCTGTTGTAAATACTGTGTGTCTATATATGAGAAAACTTTATTCTTATTTTATGACATCATTTTCACCATGACCACATGGTGACACACTACTGGTTTTTGGTAGAAGATCTGTATACTTACTCTCTGGATCTAAACTATTCAATGCAGAATATCCTTGTCGGTATTTGCTCCACTTTTTTTTACTTTTTTTTCTTTTTTTCTTTTTTTCTTAGGGTTTAAATCCTTACTTATTGCAAGAATTGTGACTCCTTCATATAATTAAACCTGCCTAGTTGAAGGATAACCCGATTAGGTTATGCATATTCAGGGCCCATAAATTCGCTAATCATGTATTGGAAGAGTTACCTCCTCTAATAATTTAAACAAAGTACAAAAAACAAAAAATAGATAAAGGGCAAAATTATATCTTAGAGATCAGGTTCTAAGATTCTTTATTTGACCAAATGGAAGGTTTTTTATAGTGATGGACCAACTTGCCTCGGCTGCCAGGAGGCTGCCACAATGCCAGATTGTTTTTCGTATAGACCGTACAGAACTCATTTCATCTTGGGGTAGCCATCGGGAATATTTTAAGAGGCCATACATGATTTTCTCGATTTAGAGAGTGACTACATCAATGTCGCACTGACACCTCATTTGACTTATCCCTTGCATTATGTTTCCGATGAAGTCCATGGATGTCACTTATGTCCTCTTAATTCCTCAGCCTCGATGCTTCCGTGTTTCAGAGCCTTAATCTATCATATTGTGGCGAAAGTTTAACATGCACACCACAGACTATGAATACTATTTTTTCGGTAGGCTCTTTTCAGAGCCCAAGATATGTTGCTATGAGGTGGTGGTTAAATTATTATACTAAATATTTAAGGCACTACTTTTTGGTAGCCCGTTCTAATAAAGAGGAGTATGGCTACCGCTTAACTCCCTGGAATTTCTGTATTAAGCATCTATTCCAAGATGGCGACCGAACATATGCAAGTAATCAGCTGATCTCAGCCGGCCCGCTATTTAAAGATGCCCCCCACCTAGTACACCGCAAGACCGTTGAGACGCTGCAATGAGGGATTGACCCTGGACCTGTACTGTTCGAACTACGACAGAAGTAAGTTAATTTGATCCTTGGATACCAGATAGACGACACCTAGTACTCCCGTTGTGGATGCGCTTAATGCCCAACCAGATACTCGGGACTCGTAAACTGGAGCCCGCCCTCTTACTGCCATAGTTAATTAGAAATGAACCCCGGCCCCCTATTGCTAAATAAACGTTAGCTGTATCTCTTGCTTGTACTGCAGCTACCAACAATCTGGCACTAACAACTGCCTTGACAAATGCAAACTCGGCGTAGAAAACTTTTATTGGCACATGCTAATTGTAGCGAGTGAACCTTGCCCCATGGAGAACTAACCTAGTGTTATGTAGATTGAACCGCCCGTTTCTGGTAATCTTACCTTTTGTATCTACACTGTGATTATCGGAGTGCATTTAGCACGTTGTCCTCCGTTCATTTAGTTTATGTCCCATCAACAATAACATAATTATCTATATGACCTGGGAACAAGTACGAAATCGTGACCTCTTTTCCTTCATTTTTACTATAAAACCTGGCAGAATAAGTTTCCCCTCTGTATCCCACTTCCCACTAGCAGCTCTTTCTCTCTACTCCTCATTTCAGATCTCAATATTAATAATATAAAAGTGAAGATAGCTAAAGTTTTTAAAGCTGACTATACAAACCAACCATGATGTACTAATGATTTAAGAAGGTACAAATTTCTGCTTATGAAACTCTGCAGTAATTGTAGTAAAATAGTCATGTTAAAGACTAAAATGTGGGAATTTAGGTGCACAATGAAATGCTCTGGCTTAACTAATATGCATGCGGAATGAACTAATCACCAATATAAGAATATACACTGAACTGCCTGCAATACCTGCACATCAAAAAGACTGTTTCTTCAATCAATGCTTGGCCAGCACCGTTAATACAGTTTCTATTTTAACTAAACCTCACTACCATTCCACCTAAACTTTTCTTTATATCTTATGAACTGTCCTCTATGTTTTACAAAATAGTACCTGCTCTATATATTGAGTAGATGGATCCTCTCTATCATTCCACCTGCGGCTGAATGCCTGTTGCATCTTTTTTTTTTTTTTTCTTATCCACCTTCTTCTTTTCCCCCTTTCCTTTTTTCTTATTTCACTCTCATTTCTTCTCTCTCCCTGCCTTTGCTTTCGTCACTGTAGTTCATAGTTAAAATGCACAAAACTCCACTGTGGATTCTCCAAATCATGTACTCCTCATACTTCTCACTGGGTGTCTGGTTACAGCTAGCCCTGCTAACAACATTGACTGATACTGCCCAATTCACATCTTTTTCAGCCTTGAGAAAGCCCCGGTCCAACTGACCACTGAGGGCTAAACCCATGGCGGCTGGTGCAGTTCTAGCAATGTGATGTTAAGAATATTTTGAAAAACAAGGATGCTATCCCTGTGCTGGACTTCACAAAGTTTTTACAAAACAAGCACAAAAAAGAACAATAATAAATAGCTTTTCTAAAGAGGAACAGAGTTTTCTTCTTGCTTACTCAAACATAAATAAGAAGGAGGGGGAATGCACTCAAAATTATTCCCCACAGTTACATTTGTGAGGCTGCAGAGGTCCAGTGCCTTGAGTGAACCCCCTCCAAACCTACCTATACCTATACTGGGAAATACCATCTGGGACTGGGATCCCTGGACCTTGTAAAACTAGGATTGAACCATGCAAAAGAGCTGTGTTTATTTCACATGAAGATAATGCAGGACTTTTTCATCGTACAATCTTTTTACTAACTTCCGCATTTCTGAGTGATGTACTGCTAACATTCTTGAATGATGAAAAGTACTTCGACACACTTTTCTAGAAAGACAAGCCAGAGAATGACTCTGCAAGTTAGTATATTTTCTCACTTTACAAGGATCTAGGGGCATATTATCAAGGAATAGCGATATTTATCGCTAAACGCGCTTAGCGCAAATTATTTTAACGCCGCCTATCGCTGGAAAATATCGCTGAGATAACACCCTATTAACAAGGTTTATCTCCATAGCGATAACATTTCCAGCGATAAGTGCAAAATGTGAGAATATCGCTGGAAAAGCAGCGATATTCTCGCATTAACGCAAGGATGGATTCAGCCTGACAATCCACCTCCTATACTTTAAACAGGTAAGTCATACTAATAATGGTGAATATCTGAAAACAAGGAAAAGTTTAAATAGTTTTGTTAAATAATTTAATATTATTAAAATAATTATATACACATATTCTCATGTATAAATAAATAAATATTTTTGGAGAAGTGTGGCTCAATGGTTAGAGCGGCAGACCCTGATGCAGAGATCTGGCCCGGGACCAGGGTTCAATTCCCGCCTCGGCGGGTCTTGGGCTCAATTTCCTCGGACCTGATAATTCTCGCCTCAGTGCCTATTCTAATCATGGGTCCCACTCTGCAACTCTGGGCAATAGCTTGCTTAATCTCCACAACGGCCCCAACAGCGCTGGGATGCCTGGCTTCACCCTGGGGGTGCCCAGGAGTGGACATTTCACAGGGAAAAGCCAGGAAGGGTTCCACAGCGGTATGCGTACAGCGCCAGGACACCTCTTTGGGGGTATAAGTGCGCTTTACAAGTACGAATTTCATTCATCCTCAGTAGCAGGTGTTAAAATCGAGCGATAAACGCGCTTAGCGCGATTTATTTTATCGCTTCGCCTGCCTTGTTAATAGGGGTTAGTTGTGTTAGCGACTGTTTACAGTCGCTTTTAGTGGGGAACGCCTACCTTGCATGTCATTAGCGATAATTATCGCTGACATGCAAGGCGATGTAAAACCCGGCCGCTAACGCCTGAAAGCTGTCGCTAACGCCTGTTAGCGACAGCTTGCTAATAGGGCGTTAAAAATATCGCCGCTTTAGCGGCAAAAAGTGCCGCTAAAGCGGCGATAAAGCCCTTGATAATATGCCCCATGGTCCTTGCAACATCTTAATCTTCTGTTTAACACATTTTTTACCATAATCTCGTAAGAAATTTCATAATATATCAAAAGATTCCTGTCGTATACTACAAATAATACTACAATCCCACTTACACACTGGAGCTTGTGTACGTCTCCCTTGAACTTCTTCAGATATTACTTCTTCCACATTTCTAGGAACCATCTTTTCTTTTTCAATTGGATAACCGTTTTTCACCTCATAACAATGACCACTGGTATCAACTGCATGAACTAATGTATTTTGTTGAAAATAGCTTTCTTCATTAAAAAAATGTTCAGTACTAGAAGTGTGCTTCCATTCAGCCGAATTTCTTTTGCAAAAGTTAGTTCTATTAACCAGTCTTTTTCTTTTACTTTTCTCCATCATAAAGTGCATTGTTTTATTCACTGTTTTCATTCCCTTCAATACTAATATAAACAATCTTCTTTTCAATTCAAAAGTCTTTTCGACTACACTTTCAATCTGTTGTTTTTTCTTGTAAAATGCTGATTTTCTTTTATATTTTTTCCAATCTTTCAATACATTTTGTAGTACTCTACTTTTATACATTCTCTTTCTAATGTCTTTATATTCTTTCATCCTTCTTTCAACATAGATTGTTTTCCCATAACCTGATATTCCATTAATTTGTCCTTTTTCCTTTCCTTCTGATTGATTGTACTAGTTTTCTTTCTCTTTTCCCCATTTTAAAAATTCATTACGTTCTTTAAAAGTCTTTTAACAAATTCTTTAGTTCTCTTACCAGAAGTCTTTTTCTTCAATGTCACATATTGTACTTCATCTAATTTCTGCTTTTTTCTTTCCTTTAAATAGTACTGTTTTTTTACTTTTCTTTTCTTTTGATCTTTTCTTGCCATACTCAATCTTTATTACTAATAATGGTGAATATCTGAAAACAAGGAAAAGTTTAAATAGTTTTGTTAAATAATTTAATATTATTAAAATAATTATATACACATATTCTCATGTATAAATAAATAAATATTTTTAATTGCATTGCAAAGCTATGTCAGACACTGCACAATTCCTACAATTAGAAGACATCACAACCTATACAACAGAATCACAGAGCACAACTAAAGGATTTCTCTACTGCTACTCAAATCAAATGTAAAGTGCAGTCTGTCAACTTTTAAGGCCTGCATGATGTTGTGATTGAGGTATGTCTCTACTTGCACATGTATTCTCATATGTGTCATACATTTGAAGATGCTTTACATAAAAAACAGAAGTATACATATATTTGTATGCTTCTTTTATACATAGTACACTAGCAAAAAGTACAGACTCATGCATGCATGATTTCAGAAAGATGGTGAAACTCACAGCAGAAACATGTAAAGGGTTGCTGCTTTGTTTTTGCCTATACTCAAACCTAGATCTCGCCCATTTCTATATCCTTCTTCCCTCTTTCTACTCCTTTCTTCCCTCTTTCTCCATCCCTGTTTTCTCTTCCTGCACTTTTCTTCACACTTTCTACACCCCTCTTGAATGTTTCTGTACTTCTTTTGTCTGTGTCTACAACTCTCTTGCCTCTTTCTGTACTTCTCTTGTCTCTTTATGCAGCTCTGTTGCTTCTTTCTGAACCTCTCTTGCCTCTTTCTGCACCTCTCTTACCTCTTTCTGTACCCATCTTCCGTCTTTGTGCATCTCTGTTGCCTCTTTCTGTACTTATCTTGCTTCTTTCTGCACCTCTCTTGCTTCTTTCTGTACCCCTTTTGCCTCTTTCTGTACCCATCTTCCGTCTTTGTGCATCTCTGTTGCCTCTTTCTGCACCCCTCTTGCCTCTTTCTGTACCTCTGTTGCTTCCTTCTCAACTTCTCTTGCTTCTTTCTGCACCTCTCTTGCTTCTTTCAGTACCCCTGTTGCCTCTTTCTGCAACCTTCTTCCCTCTTTGTGCACCTCTGTTGCCTCTTTTTGCACCCCTCTAGCTTCTTTGTACACCCCTGTTGCCTCTTTCTGCACCTCTGTTCCCTCTTCTGCACCCCTCATGCCTCTTTCTGCACTACTGTTGCTTCTCTCTGCAGTTCTCTTGCCTGTTTCTCCACCTCTCTTGTCTCTTTCTGCACCCCTGTTCCCTTTTTCTGCACCCCTCTTGTCTGTTTGTGCATCTCTGATGATTCTTTCTGCACTAGTCTTGCTTCTTTTTGCACCTTTCTTACAAATTTTGACATTTCTCTTGCTTCTTTCAGCATACCTGTTTCTCCTTTTCTACCTCTGTTGGTTCTTTCTACACTACTCTTGCTTCTTTAAACACCCCTCTTGCTTCTTTCTGCACCCCTGTTCCCTTTTTTTGTACCTCTTTTGTCTCTTTTTGCACCTCTGTTGCTTCTTTCTGCACTTCTCTTGCCTCTTTCTCTACCCCACTTGCCTCTTTCTCTACCTCTCTTCCTTCTTTCTGTACTTCTCTTACTTCTTTGTACACTTCTGATACTCATTTGCACCGCTCTTGCCTCATTTTACATCCTTCTTCCCTCTTTCTGAACCTCTCTTGCCTCTTTCTGCAACCCTCTTGCCTTTTTCTGCACCTCTGTTACTTGTTTGTGTACTTCTCTTGCATCTTTCTGTACCTTTCTTGCTTCTTTCTGTACCTCTGTTGCCTCTTTCTGCACCCCTCTTTCTGTACCTCTCTTGTCTCTTTCTGCACCTCTCTTGCTTCTTTCTGTACTTTTCTTGCCTCTTTCTCTATCCCACTTCCCTCTTTCTGTACCTCTCTTACTTTTTTCTCCACTACTCTTGCACTTCTGTTACTCTTTCTACACCCCTCTTACCTCTTTCTACATCATTATTCCCACTTTCTGAACTTCTCTTGAATTTTCTGCACCCTTGTTTCCTTTTTCTGCAGCTCTCTTGCGTATTTCAGCAACTGTCTTGCCTCTTTCTGCAGTTGTCTTGTCTCCTTCTGCACCTCTGTTGCTGCTTCCTAAACCTCTCTTGCAAATTTCTATACCTCTCTTCGCTCCTTCTGCACCCCTCTTGCCTCCTTCTACACCGCTGTTGGTTCTTTCTGCACTGCTCTTGGATCTTTCTGCACTTCTTTTGCCTGTTTGTGCACTTCTCTTGCCTCCTTCTACACCTCTGTTGCTTCTGTCTGCACTTCTCTTGCTTCTTAGTTATTTATTTTGACTATGTTCAATACCTAACTACTAGTAAAATGGTAAAGCAGCAGCACCAGAAAAGTTATATTTAACATATGATGAGCGACAATTTAGTGATTATGATACTTTGTAAGACTCTCTGGAAAAGTTCATTTGAAGTGCACTAAATAAATCTAAGTGTCTCTTTGAAATATGAAGTGCACTCTCTCAACTTTTAACGTCTTCATGGTCTTCTGTTTAAGATATGTATGAACTTGCACATGTATTGTGATATGTCTTATACATTTTAACGTACTACACATATAAAACACAAGTATACATCTATTTGTATGTTTCTTTGATATATGATACTACTAACAAAAGGTACAGACATATGCATGCATGTTTTTAAGAAGATTGTGAGACTTACACCAGAGACATATGAAAGCTTGCTGCTATATCTTTCACTAGGCCCAACACCCTATGTAGTCATAGAACGATAAAGCAGGAGCCCAAAAGTGAGGTTTAAGGCATATTAAGAGAAGAATTAATTATAACGCTACTTTGTATGAGTCTGTGGAAAGCTACACTTCAAGTATACAACATAATTTTCATTATCTGCTACAAATCTGAACAGCAATCTGTCAAGTTTTAAGGTCTGCATGGTGTTGTAACTAAGGTATATTTCTACTTGAACATGTATTCTGATACATATTATGCATCTGAAGATGCTAGACATATAAAACACAAGTATACATTTATTTATATATTACTTTAATATATGATATTTCTACCAAAAGGTACAGAAATATGTATAAATGGTTTCCACAATATGTTAAGACTTACAGCTAAGATATATGATGGCTGTGTCTCAGTGATTACATGACTCCATGGGTAGTGCCTAGCTGATGGTATGAGTGCAAGGGTAATGTCTGTATAATTGCAGGAGACATTGCATACTAATTAACTGAATGCATAACTGCAGACGTAGAGATTGTGTGCATGAATAAGGGCATGAATAGACCCTGAATGGATAGATGAGTGTATAAGTAGTGCCTATGTGAATGGATGAGTACAACAGTAGTGTCCAGGTGTTTGTATGAGTGTAACAAAACTAGCTGGGTAATTGCAGAAAAGGATGAATAGTAATTGGCTGATTACATGAGTGCATAAGTACTGCCTGAGTGATTTAATAAGTGCATCAGTAAATGGAATGAGTGCACAAGTCGTGACTGAGAGCATGCATAACTGCATGGATAGTGCATGAGTGATTACATCAGTGCAAGGATAGTGTCTATGAAATTAGAGGACTGCATGAGTACTACCTGATTGATTGAATACGTGCATAGGTAATGCTTGGGTGATTGCATGAGTGCATGGCTAGTGCCTGGGTGATTAGAGGAGCGCATGGGTACTGTCTGAGTGATTGAAGAACTGCATAGGTAATACCTGGGTGATTAAATGAGTGCAAACAGAATGCCAGCGTAATTAGAGCAATGCACAGATGCTGCCTTGGTACATCGAAGAACGCATGGATAGTGCCTGACTGATTGGAACAATGCATAGATAGTACCTGGGTGATTGCATGAGTGCTACGGTTGTGCCTGGGTCATTACATAAGTGCATGTGTAGTGGCTGGATGATTGATGGAGTGCTTTGGTAATGCCTGTCTGATTGCATGAGTGCAGGATTAATGCCTATGTGATTGCATGAGTGCAGGGATAATGCCTGGGTAATTGCATGAGTGCAGGGGTAGTGTCTGAGTGAATGCATGACTGCATGGGTAGTGCCTGTGTGATTGTATGAGAACAAGAGTAGTGCCTTGGTGATTGGAGGAGTACTAGGGTAGTACCTGGGTGATTGCATAAGTGCATACGTAGTGCCTGAGTGATTTTATAGGTGCATGGGTACTGGCTGTGTGATTGGAGGAGTGCATAGATACTGACACAGTGATTGGAGGAGTGCAAGGGTGGTGCCTGGGTGATTGAGCCAGTGTATAGCTAATGCATTGGTGATTGCATGAGTGCAGGGGTAATTTCTGGGGGATTAGTGGAGTGCATAGGTAATGCCTGGGTGATTGCATGAGTGCAGTGGTAATGTCTGGAAGATTACAGGGGTAGATAGGAAGTGCCTGGGTGATTTTATAAGTGCATGAGTACTGCCTGGGTGATTGCAGGACTACTGTTGTAGTGCCTGAGTGATTGAAGGAGTGCAAGGGTAGTGTCTGAGTGATTATATAAGTGCATAGGTAGTGGCTGGATGATTGCATGAGTGCAAGGGCAGTGCCTGAGTGATTGCATGAGTGCAAGGGTAGTTCCTGAGTGATTGTATGAGAACAAGGGTAGTGCCTCGATTATTGGAGGAGTACTAGGGTAGTGCCTGGGTGATTGCATAAGTGCATAGGTAATGCATGAGTGATTTAATAAGTGCATGGGTACTGGCTAAGTGATTGGAGGAGTGCATAGATACTGACAAGGTAATTGGAGGAGTGCAAGGGTAGTGTCTGGGTGATTGAATCACTCTATAGCTAATGCATTGGTGATTACATGAGTGCAAAGGTAATGTCTGGCGATTAGAGGAGTACATAGGTAATGCCTGGTGTAGTGTAGCTCCTATTTCCCTTACAGGCTCTGCGCATTGGAATAATATATCCTATAGGTTTGACATAGGACTAAGGTCGGTATGTCCCTATCGAGTATATTAAACTTAATTACTTGTGCCAGCTAGCTCAGAGGCCACTAGAAACTTCTTGACTACAAGAAGGGAGTAGTTTCTGGCAGCCACAAAACATGACTACTGTGTTTCCCTTACAGAATCAGGACGTGTCCCAGAGTCGTAGAAACAATAGATAACTATTTCACTCAGCTCAGTCATGCATGTTTTGGTTACTCTCAAAGTTAGCGATACAAAGGGGATGATGGACGGAACGTTTGAGCCAATCAAACACTCACCCCCAGTCAACTGATCTGGGTTTAATCCATCATCATTCTTTAGCTCACTCCACCACCCCAGTTCAGACATGGCCATATGCAAATCAGTCTGACCCTGTGCCTCATGGGAACAGTCCAGCACGAACTGCCAAGCCATGTCTTCCCTGGACCGGAAACAAGCATCCTAGGACCGGTTTCTGGCATTCCAGCCGTCATCAGCCAGGCTTGCTTGAATCCAGTGGCAAAGTGAGCAAGGGACCCACGTCTGGGCATACCCCCGCCAACTTAGGGCAAACAAAGCGATACAAAAGGGGATGATGGACGGAACGTTTGAGCCAATCAAACACTCACCCCCAGTCAACTGATCTGGGTTTAATCCATCATCATTCTTTAGCTCACTCCACCACCCCAGTTCAGACATGGCCATATGCAAATCAGTCTGACCCTGTGCCTCATGGGAACAGTCCAGCACGAACTGCCAAGCCATGTCTTCCCTGGACCGGAAACAAGCATCCTAGGACCGGTTTCTGGCATTCCAGCCGTCATCAGCCAGGCTTGCTTGAATCCAGTGGCAAAGTGAGCAAGGGACCCACGTCTGGGCATACCCCCGCCAACTTAGGGCGAACAAAGCGATACAAAAGGGGATGATGGACGGAACGTTTGAGCCAATCAAACACTCACCCCCAGTCAACTGATCTGGGTTTAATCCATCATCATTCTTTAGCTCACTCCACCACCCCAGTTCAGACATGGCCATATGCAAATCAGTCTGACCCTGTGCCTCATGGGAACAGTCCAGCACGAACTGCCAAGCCATGTCTTCCCTGGACCGGAAACAAGCATCCTAGGACCGGTTTCTGGCATTCCAGCCGTCATCAGCCAGGCTTGCTTGAATCCAGTGGCAAAGTGAGCAAGGGACCCACGTCTGGGCATACCCCCGCCAACTTAGGGCGAACAAAGCGATACAAAGGGGATGATGGACGGAACGTTTGAGCCAATCAAACACTCACCCCCAGTCAACTGATCTGGGTTTAATCCATCATCATTCTTTAGCTCACTCCACCACCCCAGTTCAGACATGGCCATATGCAAATCAGTCTGACCCTGTGCCTCATGGGAACAGTCCAGCACGAACTGCCAAGCCATGTCTTCCCTGGACCGGAAACAAGCATCCTAGGACCGGTTTCTGGCATTCCAGCCGTCATCAGCCAGGCTTGCTTGAATCCAGTGGCAAAGTGAGCAAGGCATATGGCTGGGTCCAAACTGGAATGGCATGGTGAGCAAAAAAACGATGGATTTAGGCCCAGATCTCTGTACTGGGGTGAATGTATGACATTGTTCTGCATTCTGTCCATCAAGTGTTGTTTTTGCATTTGTCACCCCGAGTGGGACGGGTATGCCCAGACGTGGGTCCCGTGCTCTCCATGCCACTGGAATTAGCTATCCTGGCTGAAGAGGGGTGAAACCCCGAAACCGGTCCTAGGATGCTTGTTTCCAGTCCAGGGAGGACCTGGCTTGGCAGTTCGGGCTGGACTGTTCCCATGAGGCACAGGGTCAAGACTGATTTGCATATGGCTGGGTCCAAACTGGAATGGCATGGTGAGCAAAAACGATGGATTTAGGCCCAGATCTCTGTACTGGGGTGAATGTATGACATTGTTCTGCATTCTGTCCATCAAGTGTTGTTTTTGCATTTGTCACCCCGAGTGGGACGGGTATGCCCAGACGTGGGTCCCGTGCTCTCCATGCCACTGGAATCAAGCTATCCTGGCTGAAGAGGGGTGAAACCCCGAAACCGGTCCTAGGATGCTTGTTTCCAGTCCAGGGAGGACCTGGCTTGGCAGTTCGGGCTGGACTGTTCCCATGAGGCACAGGGTCAAGACTGATTTGCATATGGCTGGGTCCAAACTGGAATGGCATGGTGAGCAAAAAACGATGGATTTAGGCCCAGATCTCTGTACTGGGGTGAATGTATGACATTGTTCTGCATTCTGTCCATCAAGTGTTGTTTTTGCATTTGTCACCCCGAGTGGGACGGGTATGCCCAGACGTGGGTCCCGTGCTCTCCATGCCACTGGAATCAAGCTATCCTGGCTGAAGAGGGGTGAAACCCCGAAACCGGTCCTAGGATGCTTGTTTCCAGTCCAGGGAGGACCTGGCTTGGCAGTTCGGGCTGGACTGTTCCCATGAGGCACAGGGTCAAGACTGATTTGCATATGGCTGGGTCCAAACTGGAATGGCATGGTGAGCAAAAACGATGGATTTAGGCCCAGATCTCTGTACTGGGGTGAATGTATGACATTGTTCTGCATTCTTTCCATCAAGTGTTGTTTTTGCATTTGTCACCCCGAGTGGGACGGGTATGCCCAGACGTGGGTCCCGTGCTCTCCATGCCACTGGAATCAAGCTATCCTGGCTGAAGAGGGGTGAAACCCCGAAACCGGTCCTAGGATGCTTGTTTCCAGTCCAGGGAGGACCTGGCTTGGCAGTTCGGGCTGGACTGTTCCCATGAGGCACAGGGTCAAGACTGATTTGCATATGGCTGGGTCCAAACTGGAATGGCATGGTGAGCAAAAAAACGATGGATTTAGGCCCAGATCTCTGTACTGGGGTGAATGTATGACATTGTTCTGCATTCTGTCCATCAAGTGTTGTTTTTGCATTTGTCACCCCGAGTGGGACGGGTATGCCCAGACGTGGGTCCCGTGCTCTCCATGCCACTGGAATCAAGCTATCCTGGCTGAAGAGGGGTGAAACCCCGAAACCGGTCCTAGGATGCTTGTTTCCAGTCCAGGGAGGACCTGGCTTGGCAGTTCGGGCTGGACTGTTCCCATGAGGCACAGGGTCAAGACTGATTTGCATATGGCTGGGTCCAAACTGGAATGGCATGGTGAGCAAAAAACGATGGATTTAGGCCCAGATCTCTGTACTGGGGTGAATGTATGACATTGTTCTGCATTCTGTCCATCAAGTGTTGTTTTTGCATTTGTCACCCCGAGTGGGATGGGTATGCCCAGACGTGGGTCCCGTGCTCTCCATGCCACTGGAATCAAGCTATCCTGGCTGAAGAGGGGTGAAACCCCGAAACCGGTCCTAGGATGCTTGTTTCCAGTCCAGGAGGACCTGGCTTGGCAGTTCGGGCTGGACTGTTCCCATGAGGCACAGGGTCAAGACTGATTTGCATATGGCTGGGTCCAAACTGGAATGGCATGGTGAGCAAAAACGATGGATTTAGGCCCAGATCTCTGTACTGGGGTGAATGTACGACATTGTTCTGCATTCTGTCCATCAAGTGTTGTTTTTGCATTTGTCACCCCGAGTGGGACGGGTATGCCCAGACGTGGGTCCCGTGCTCTCCATGCCACTGGAATCAAGCTATCCTGGCTGAAGAGGGGTGAAACCTCGAAACCGGTCCTAGGATGCTTGTTTCCAGTCCAGGGAGGACCTGGCTTGGCAGTTCGGGCTGGACTGTTCCCATGAGGCACAGGGTCAAGACTGATTTGCATATGGCTGGGTCCAAACTGGAATGGCATGGTGAGCAAAAAACGATGGATTTAGGCCCAGATCTCTGTACTGGGGTGAATGTATGACATTGTTCTGCATTCTGTCCATCAAGTGTTGTTTTTGCATTTGTCACCCCGAGTGGGACGGGTATGCCCAGACGTGGGTCCCGTGCTCTCCATGCCACTGGAATCAAGCTATCCTGGCTGAAGAGGGGTGAAACCCCGAAACCGGTCCTAGGATGCTTGTTTCCAGTCAGGACCTGGCTTGGCAGTTCGGGCTGGACTGTTCCCATGAGGCACAGGGTCAAGACTGATTTGCATATGGCTGGGTCCAAACTGGAATGGCATGGTGAGCAAAAAAACGATGGATTTAGGCCCAGATCTCTGTACTGGGGTGAATGTATGACATTGTTCTGCATTCTGTCCATCAAGTGTTGTTTTTGCACTACTCTCAAAGTTACACAGAAATAACAGACGGGCATTTTCAATAAAAAGGTTTATTGAACAGTCTTGTTTCTGTTGTAAGTTAAATGTGCTGTTATGATCACAAGACAGTATGCGAGATAAATAATGTACAGAGTGAGCAGTAGAAATAAATAATACTGCGTTAGCATTATCTTTTCAGCATATATGCATTTACATAAAATGACTCAGCCTAAAAATGCGAGTACTCATACGATGCGTTTCTAGCCTAGTTCTACCCCAGTGTACCTAACCTGTACTAGGTGTAGGGAGAAGTAGAAGTAGGTGATGTAGTCCTGACTAGAGTATACTAAGAGTATGTTATGCCTAGTATGCCAAGAGTCTAGTATGCCAAGAGTCCCTCTAGGTTCTAGTCTGCTCCATACCTGAAGAATGAGAGAGGTAGGAATCTCTTTCCTAGACTCGAACTCCAACACCCCGCAAGGGAAGTTAGATCACTGGAAGCTGGACTCTCTGCGTGCAGGAATGACAGCGTCTTCTCAGTGCGTCCGGCCGGGAATCGGGCTCCTCTGAAGTCGAGGTCTCCTCTGATTTACAGGGGTTTGGGAAGGTATATTTATACCTGAAAATGTTAGCATTGACGTGAGTTGGGCAGCGAAAGACGTCATGAATGAACCCCTAAGGAATAATGGTTCATGCATAATATATGAGTCCTTGAAGAAATAAATAGTCCTGGGCAAGGGAAACTCCCGTAGCCTAAGGGTCTGTTTTTTCATGAACTCGTTGTGAGGCTAGGGTGGACGGATGTCGGAATCCATGCCTGTATTTGGAGTGCATGGTTTATGCCTAAATAAGGTCTGGGATTTTATGCCTATATAAGGGCAAGGCGAATTGTGCCTATATAAGGACATGAGTCTGGAAAGCCCGTTTATGGACACCCTAGGAAATATACAACACCCACTCCTCTTTCGTGTGTACGATAATGCTAAAATGCTCAACATATAAAATGCTAAAACATTAAAATGGAGTACTGCATATTAAAAATATTTTCTAAAAGCATTAAAAAACATATTAAAAATGCAAAGGTTTCTGTACATCATTAAGCAATGTTTTTCATTTCCAGCATAAAGTTCGAAATAAATGCAATCGGAATGAAATATAAAAGCAATAATTACATATGACGAAAATGATCGATAAGTTGTACAAAATCAAAGTTATTTCCTGTCATAAAAATTAAATGAACTGTTCTAGACACACAAGATGACTAAGTGTCCCTGGAAGTACTGCCAAGTCCGTATTATAAGGCTAGTTCTACTTTAAGCAGATTGAAGTGCCATTTTCGTTCGAAAAAATGGGACAAAAGTTCAAATTTGGTAGAGTTCCAAGTGTTTGAAAAATGAAGGCCAAATTGTTACTGCATCTCTGGAACACAGTATGCTGATTCAGAGTCAGTTTACGGGTCTGGTGTAAACATGAGATCATCTATTTCAATAGACAAAACATCATCCACAGTCGTTGGTGTAAGTTGGAACACCTCGTGTAAGAGATTGACCGCACAAAGATGTGAAACATCGCTCTCAGCATAGGTCGCCGCAGCAATGTTCGCGTCCGTTGTTACCTGTGTGCCTGGAGTTGTCTCTCGTACCTCAGCAGCAGCCGGAAGCGTCTGTGAGATCTCAATGAATGCTGACATCAGGATTGGTAGCCTCTGGGGACAACACAAAGCATGGGCCGTTATCGGGACCAGCAAAGTATCGACGTCCTTTGGCGTGGCTGATGGATATGTTAGACAAGCGTCCAACACGCATTCTTCACCGCATAGCAGGCATCGTAGAACAGGTAAGATGCAATCTTGCCAGATTGGTCTGAATGACAGGAACCAAGTTGTATTAAGGTCCCGTAGATGAGTCATGCCCAAAAGCTGTACTATTCGCTCACGGCACTTTCTTTCAAGGAGAGCTTTCTCCATTTCGCTCGGAGTGATGTTTGTGAATAGGCTGGCCATAGCGCAATAGCAGAAAGATGAATAGAATTCCGGCAACATGTGCGAGAATTAATGGTATGCCACCAAACACCGAATGTGGAAAGTTGGGGATGATTCCAAGTATAGCCTGGAAAGGTGCTAACAGACCGGAGCAAATGCTCTTAAATACATGTACAATTCCGGTCGTATCTGACATGTTAAAGATACGTGATACCATTTCTACGAAATGTATAGGGCAGTTTGTACGTATTAAAGTCTGTATCTCAGCCGAAGTCCTTGCTACTTGTAGATCATAGGTTTCTTTGGCCGAGGTCAAAGGCACTGTTTGCTGTAAAAGCATGGCTTTCATTCTGCTCAAAGTATCAAATCTTATAAAAGAGACGTTCAGCGAAGGCCATAGCGGCGACTCCCTACCTGTGTCTATTGGGGGAAACAATACTTGCATACAGCAAGTGACCCTGGAGTTGACCGTTACTAGATATGGGATGCCTGGCAACATTCCACAGCAACTCTGATCATTCAACATGAGGTAACTCCCGTTAGAAAGTTGTCCAAACGTTGGATTAATCACAGCAGCTGGTGTACCCCGCTGATGGCAAGACAAATTTGCCACAGAACCATTACAAGTCCCGTGTAAAGAAATGCCCTGACACATAAGTGAACCGGTCAGTGCATGTTTAAAGTTGGTACCGCTAAGAAACACTTCACGATCCCCACTCCAACATCTATGTGTATACGGTAAATCCCAAGATGTCTTAATGTATTCCTTACCCAACCTTTCATATTTGCCTGCTTGCATTTGTCTGAGGCAATACTGAAACTGAAAAGTTGTCACAGGTAATGGTATTTTGCCATGAATAACCCATTCTGTAGCAGGTTTTTCTGCCACTGTGAATGGTAACTTCTCCAGTTTTTCAATGCTTAGCACTGTATACCTTGCTCCTCTTTGTGCCAATTCGATCTGTTTATCAGTGAGATTGTATTCTGCAAACAGAGACAACGTGTTGATGAAACGCCAAGGCACATAGCCCGCTCGCAAAGATTGCAGCGTCCAGCTCAATAACACTATAGAACGTAATTGAGATTGACCTTGTTGTAACATAGCCAAATCTTGTTCTAGAATGTCGATCGCAGATGATACAATGCCATCCAATGAATATATTCTGGAGGACAAAGTTGTTAACCCATTGTCGACCACAGAGAGTGTTTTCTCTAAATTAATACGATCAAGTTCACGTATTCGTTCTGCGGCCTCTATCTGTGACACTTTCCATGCTTCATTATAAGCAGCATAAATGCCGGCATATATGAAACATTTTTGACGCGGTTTTCTTGGTCCAAGCAAGAATTCCCTAAGATCTGCGTCTCCTGTAAGTAAGGATAAGTGTTGTTTCACATCCTGTAGTGTAGATCTATGCAGCCAATCGAGGCATAATTTTCCTACACTGTATGTTGTTACTACCCCCGGATGTTGTCTTTGGACATATCTTGGGTCTGGCCTATGAATAGTAAAGCCCTGAGTTTTGTTCAAGAACCTTTCCTGACAGTTGTTTGTGTCTAAGGGCCAGATCAACCATTTCTTCCAATTTGGATCAGATCTGTTGAATTGTAGTATATTGTCAACTGTCACCACTGCCTTTGTATTATTATCACTGGCAGGTGTTGGCACAGAAGGTGATTTCATCTCTTTGATCTTGGCCAATCCAAGACAAGATGTTTGTTGGACGGTTTCATTCAAAAACAGTACTTGTTCAGGGATGATACAGGCTCTAAATAAAGCTTCTATACCCTGTACTTGCCAATCTTTACTACCCCAGACAGTTTTTGTCTCTATTGTGTCTTTCCATAAGTCGAAACCCTGTGTTGACAGTTGGGCAATAAATGCTGCAGAGTAAATCTGTTTCGTATTTGTTAACATAATTTTCAGTCCTGTTTTGTTTACATTTCTGTAGTAAAACGTTTCTGGGTCAGATGTATTGTAACCTGAAAAATATGGAAACTTACTAGCAAAAGTTTTTGAACTACCTTGTGGTGGTGTAGGACAATGTTCCCATTGGTTAAACATAAACACATTTCTTGGATATGCAGTTTTATGCAAATAATGATGACCATAGTGGTTATAACAATACAGTTCTTCATAGTCTGATGAACCCACTAAATATTCATTTTTAGAAAATGCAGCAGATTTTTCTAGATCAAACATTATGTCAGTCACAGTCTCAAAGTCCCAATCATCTGAATAGGTACTGGACGTAATTAAATCACTTAGTGAAATTTTAAACAAATGTGGAATGTTCAATTGTTCCGTTGGTCCGAAAATTTCATAATCTGTTTTGTCCCACACTATACCATCCTGTATAGGAACAGCTGTGATGTTCACTGATGACAAGTCTCTTGCTTCACGATGGGAAGATTTATGTGGTTTCAAAAGTACGTTAACGCCTTTTCCTTCACTATTCACATGGCTGTATCTGCCACTTATAAGCACGCTTACAGTTGTTACCAAAGCTAACCAGAGCAGGAAAACAAAAAGTCCAGATGTAATCCAGAGTTCAATCCATGGAGAAACCAGATAAGTCTTTTTCAGAAAGTGAATAAAGTCTTGTACTTGCTGCTTTAGTTTGAATGATGCTGGCGTCGTTTCAGGTTCGCTTGGATCTTCTGAGAACGTATCAAAGTCAATGAAATAGCCAGTAGCAGTTCTGTCAATTGTTGGAATTGCATCAGGATTTGTAGAAATCACAGGAGACAGTTCATCACGTGTCACGTTGGTGTAGACAGGTGTATTTGGACAAACTGTTATTTGGTTGTCAAGAGGGATGAGTTCCATAGCTTGGTTACTTAGTCCTTCATTTGTTACAGCTGAATTCTTGATCGTGATCAGTCTTTCAGTCTGAACCTCTTGAATAGTAGCGAGAGGAGTGCGTCTGCTACTAGGTCGGAGTCCACGAGGCCTACTGCTTAGTATTGGCCACATACTGTGGTTTGATCAGGTCGATGGACACAAATCTTTTCTCCTTTCTTCCAGCAAGGGGCGGCAGAAGTACTGTCCTTGTTCCTTGAACAGCCAGAACAGGTACCGGTTGTCTGTAAGAAGGTCCAAATTCCTTCTTGTCCGCGATTTTTTCTCTGACTAGATCCCCAACTTTTGGAATCCAGACAGGCCTTGCTGGGACCGCCGATATTTCCCCAGTGGTGGTTGGCTGTAGGGATACGTTGCTTTGTTTCGTTCTTAATTTGTTAAGATCCTGTAAAACAGCCAAACGATCTTTGATATCAAATGGTTTATTTTCCACCACTGTGCCTACGTGTTCTAAGTCTGGAACCCACATTCTTGTCCCAAATAGGACCTCATATGGAGTGACCCCCTCAGAGAACTTCTTGGCAGATTGTTGAGAGCGCGCTGTATGCTATTGAGGTGTTTGACCCACCCATCACCCGAACCTAATACCCTAGCTGTTATAGACTGCTTTATGTCCCGGTTTTTCCTTTCCACAACAGAATTTCCCTCAGGATGGAATGGAGAGGAGTCCCACAAGGCAACGCCCAGACTGGCCATGGCCTCCTTGTAAGCCCTAGAGCTAAATGCAGGACCCTGGTCAGAATGTAGCGTGCCTATTGCGTATGTGCCGATAAAGACTCGCAAATCTTTTATAACAGTTCGAGCGTCAGCCGGGCGCTGAGGCCATAACCATAGGAACCTAGATTTAGTATTTGCGGGAATGCCTTTGTCCAGTGGGACGCCGGCGAGTAGATAGCCTAATGCTGTCTAACAGTGGTGTCTGTACTGGGCTGCCGCATTCGCAGCATGGTGTCTGGTGGCTCTCTCGCTGTAATTTACAGTCTAAGCAGTTGTTGATGAATATTTGAATGTGTGTATTCATTCCAGGCCACCAGTACATCTCTTTTAATTTAAAAATTGTGTGTGAGATCCCTTGATGTGACAGACCCTCCCCCAAATGAGTTTCATAAATCAAAGCTGCTCTTCGTTCCATGTTTGGAATTACCCTATCCCCCACTCCAGGGATTCGAGCAAAAGGAACGTTATTCGCATCAATTACATAAGAGTACTTGAGTGGAAACTTTTTGGTAACACTGCACTGCTGCCTTTGCTTGAAGCATTGACAGCTAACATTATCTCACCGTCTATTTTTGTTTTTGAACGAGTGATCGCAGCTACGGAAGCCGTCTGAACAGCCCCCTTTGCGGCTTCGTCAGCCAATGAATTCCCTGCAACGTGAACGCCATCACGCTGATGACTCAGTGTGTGAATCACGTGAGCCTTTGGTAGTTCGTTTTTCAACTGAACTACTTGTTCCCAAAGCAGTTTGTGCTTTATTGTGCCACCTTTCGCATCTTTGAAACCATTTTCAAGCCAGGTTCGTAAATAGTCATTATACGACTGAACACAGTAAAAGGAATTGCACACGATTAGTGTGAGGAATTCTCGATCCGTACTCTCAAGTGCCAGTTTGAATGCTTGTAGTTCAGCTCGCTGTGCTGTACAATCACCTATTGAGTTTTTGTGACCATAGGTCTGAAGATGCCATTTCGCATGCGACCTTTAACGATAGCACACGCTGCACTGTAAGCTTGCTTACTCCCTGTTGCGGGCTGTGCGGATCCGTCAGTGTAAATTATGAATTCATACTGATCGAGAGGCAGAATCTCAGTGGGCAGAGGACATTCTTGTTCATATTGGAGAAATGCTTGTGTTTTTAAATCTGGATCAAAAACGTATTCAACATCAGGTGCAGCAAGAGAATTAACCCATTGTATCCATCTCGGATGTAGTGCTTTAGCATTTGGAATGCTTGCTTTTGTGACCGCTTCTAAAGCTGGTACCGGGGTTACGACAATTATGCGTTTCCCTTGGGCTAAGGCTCTTTCTTTTGCTACAGCTGTTTGAACTGCTGTTAGAATTTTTTCAGTAGAACTGAATCGCATTTCCGCTTGTGTGTACAAATGTGATTTGTACGCAATTGGTACTTTCTCACCCTCATTGAAGGTTAAGTAGGTGAATCCACATTGACCCGAAGTTATTCGGATCACCAAATTTCTTTGACTTACGCATGTTTGTAAGTGTTTGGTTGCTAACATGTTAGCCTGGAGTGAACGCAAAATTTCTGTGTTCCTGTGTCCAGTTTTTGATTGAAAAATCAGGTTTGATTAATGCGTAGAGAGGTTTAACCCTTTCTGCATAGTTTAGTATGTATGTTCTTCCAAAATTTAGGAAACCCAGGATGGATTGTAAGTTTTTTAGCGTCTTTGGAGGTTGGAGCAGCGCACATTTCTCTAGAAAGTTAGCTGCCAAGCTCTTGCCTTCACTTGAAAGCTCATATCCCAAAAATAGGACATTGAGATGGGCAATTCGGGACTTTTTAAAGTTGAACTTGTAGCCCTCAGAGGCGAATCCCAGTATAATGGTGCTCACCCTGTTCAAGTGTTTTTCCAAGTCATCGTCTGTCAGATAAATGTCATCGAGATAGGACAATGCCTCGTTGTCATAAATTTGTAATAACTCCGTTACTCTCGCTGAGAATAAACCTGGGCTGTTCTTGAACCCTTGTGGGAGTCGACAAAAGTGACGCTGGGTCCCCATTATGGAGAATGCCGTTAAGTACCTACTTTCAGGTGCTATATTTTGACAAAAGAAACCATTTGAGATGTCTAATGTTGTTTTGTATTTTTTACGCACAATGTTATTCATTAATGCTGTGCTATGTGCATTTTGCACTGCAAAAGTTTTAGAACAAGTGTTTAAATGTCTGTAGTCCAAAACTAGACGATATGTATTGTCTGGTTTGGAGACAGGAAACAAAGGATTGTTCATTGAGGAGGTGCATGTTTCAATCACCCCTTGATATTCAAGTTGATCTAAGATCTCCCTGACCTGTCTTTTAGCTTCTTGCTTAATAGGATACTGCCTCTGTGCAGTTGGTTCATGTTTCAGATTTATTTTATGGTGAGGTGAGTCCTCATCCCATCCTACATGATTTTTATATAATGCTGGAGCCTGGGCCACTGCCCATTTTCTGGCATATGTATATTTTAGGTGAATTGGTATGTGATTGGAGAAGGCAGGCATAATAATGTCCTCGCCATGTGGGCACTCCCTGACAAATTGTGGTGGCCAGTCCTTTTCTGCTAGAAGTATCTCATAACCCTTTGATAGTCTTTCCCAAAAGAGTGCTTTAACCTGTCTAGGTTTGTCTCCCTCCATCCGGAGTGTTATGTCAAATAACTTTTGTGGAGTACTAACCCTGGTGTCTACAGTCTCTACTGTAATGTACTCATCAAGTCCACTATCTCCAGAAGTTCCTTCAGGTTCTGGCGAGCTATTGTGACTTCTGCTGCACTGTCCAGCATTGTCTGAGCCCATTCTCCGTTCTTGAGTTGTGTTCTCAGTATTCTCGGCATGTCTGATCTTCAGACCTGCTACTTTCTTTTTGGAGAATTGAGGTTTTGCCTTAGTTTTTGGAGCGTGTTTGTCGTCTTTCGATTTCACATGTTCTTCTCTATGTTCTGTTCGTCCTCTTCTTTCCGAAGTCTGTGATGAGACCTGAAAGGGACGAGAGGAACGTGTATCAGTATCTTGATACCTATCAGGTTTTCTCAAATTATGCCCTATTCCTGAGGTTATACCTCCTTTCAGAGGGCTCCTTTTGAGGAGACCTACCTCGGGATTGAGAACCTTTCTCATTTGAATTTTGTTTATTAGACTCCCACTTCTTTTTAGAGGATGTAGGAGTTTGTTTAATTGAGTCCTTCTCAGGACTTTCAGATAGTTTCGGTTTAACTGGTCTCCCACCCAAACTATCTCTGCCTAATTCTGCATAAGATTGTTCTATAATTCTGGGTAGCTCTGTTTGATGTTCTGTAACATCAAATTCCCTTAATTTTTGTCAGATCGCCACTGCTGCTGCCTCTCCTTTAATATTAGATAATATTATTGTTGAGACCTGGTCAAAATTTTTCAGTAATTTCATACCTAAATTTAAAGCAGGCTCTGCCCCGTATTCATTTTGAATTTGTTTTAGGACATCAGGTATTACCGCAATTGACGGAATGCCGTGTGTTTTAGTGTAGATGGCAGCAAAGACTGAGCCCCAAGTGGTGCAGTCTTCCAGTTGTGGTGTGATCCCCATTGGTAAACTAATAGTTAGGATTCTGTGTTTCTCATGTGGGCTAGTATTTGGAAATACTGCTTCGATTTGAGTAATTTTTTGAGCTATCCAAAATGGAATTTGCTCCCGCTTAGTGGGCATTTTACCCATGACTGCGTATAGAGTCTGTGGTGTAATTTTTAGAGTATTCCCCTGGTGAGGGGTTTGATTTGGAATTGTTAATGGTGGTTGGACTGTAAAAGTCCGCATGACATATTGAACCAATTGTCTGTAGATTTTTATTAACTCTGTGAGTTGAGTAAGTAGTTCCTCATCTGACATTATTTTGATGTCGGGATGAGGTGGATAGCCGGCTAGAATCGGCCATGTTGCTCCTGGTCTACCTAGTGGACCGAGCCTGGTTATTTTTTTGTGATGTTTTAGGGCGCCTTTAAACCAGAGCTGATGCTCTTGGTATGTTAATGGAATTTCTATATCCTCGAAAGGAATGTATTCCTCTGGTGGTTCATCTTCTTTGTAGAAGTGAAACATGTGTGTTACTGAATTGGATTCAGGAATCATTACCCATGAATAGAATACCTCTGTCTGAAAGTATTCATGTGCCTCAATCACGAAAACTGCTCTACCTCCTCTCGGTGATAGGCCATGTTTTATAAGTTTTAGAGTAATGGCTCTTCTTAAGTTTGGAGGGATGTTTATGACACCCTCCTCGGTTTCATTTAAACCTGTGTTGTTAAAAAGTGCTGGCTGGGCTGGATCAGCCGCAGCTCCACCGTTTCCGGTGTCAGTGTCGGAGCCAGGCATTTTGTTTTTTGAAAAATGTAGAACAAGTTTCAAGGAAACAAAGATAAGGTGCACAATATTGTGGAACACTGTATCCTTCAAGGTTGAGCAAACCAAACAGCTAATATATAGGGTACTGCCCTATGTAGCCGTGGCGGATACTAACCCTGCCCACTCCAGACGTCTTTTGGAGTATATGGATAGGGGTCTCTGAGAGAGAAAAAGAAAAAGATGCACGGCTGAGTTACTCAGTATCTAACGTTGAATTACTGCCTTACCAAACCGTTGGGCGCCATGTAGTGTAGCTCCTATTTCCCTTATAGGCTCTGCGCATTGGAATAATATATCCTATAGGTTTGACATAGGACTAAGGTCGGTATGTCCCTATCGAGTATATTAAACTTAATTACTTGTGCCAGCTAGCTCAGAGGCCACTAGAAACTTCTTGACGACAAGAAGGGAGTAGTTTCTGGCAGCCGCAAAACATGACCACTGTGTTTCCCTTACAGAATCAGGACGTGTCCCAGAGTCGTAGAAACAATAGATAACTATTTCACTCAGCTCAGTCGTGCATGTTTTGGTTACTCTCAAAGTTACACAGAAATAACAGACGGGCGTTTTCAATAAAAAGGTTTATTGAACAGTCTTGTTTCTGTTGTAAGTTAAAAGTGCTGTTACGATCACAAGACAGTATGCAAGATAAATAATGTACAGAGCGAGCAGTAGAAATAAATAATACTGCGTTAGCATTATCTTTTCAGCATATATGCATTTACATAAAATGACACAGCCTAAAAATGCGAGTACTCATACGATGCGTTTCTAGCCTAGTTCTACCCCAGTGTACCTAACCTGTCCTAGGTATAGGGAGAAGTAGAAGTAGGTGATGTAGTCCTGACTAGAGTATACTAAGAGTATGTTACGCCTAGTATGCCAAGAGTCTAGTATGCCAAGAGTCCCTCTAGGTTCTAGTCTGCTCCATACCTGAAGAATGAGAGAGGTAGGAATCTCTTTCCTAGACTCGAACTCCAACACCCCGCAAGGGAAGTTAGATCACTGGAAGCTGGACTCTCTGCGTGCAGGAATGACAGCGTCTTCTCAGTGCGTCCGGCCGGGAATCGGGCTCCTCTGAAGTCGAGGTCTCCTCTGATTTACAGGGGTTTGGGAAGGTATATTTATACCTGAAAATGTTAGCATTGACGTGAGTTGGGCAGCGAAAGACGTCATGAATGAACACCTAAGGAATAATGGTTCATGCATAATATATGAGTCCTTGAAGAAATCAATAGTCCTGGGCAAGGGAAACTCCCGCAGCCTAAGGGTCTGTTTTTTCATGAACTCGTTGTGAGGCTAGGGTGGACGGATGTCAGAATCCATGCCTGTATTTGGAGTGCATGGTTTATGCCTAAATAAGGTCTGGGATTTTATGCCTATATAAGGGCAAGGCGAATTGTGCCTATATAAGGACATGAGTCTGGAAAGCCCGTTTATGGACACCCTAGGAAATATACAACACTGGGTGATTGCATGAGTGCAGAGGTAATATCTGGGAGATTACAGGAGTACATAGGAGGTGCCTGGGTGAATTTATAACTGCATCAGTACTGCCTGGGTTATTGCAGTAGTACTGTGGTAGTGCCTTAGTGATTAGAGGAGTCTAAAGGTAGTGCCTGGGTAATTTTATAAGTGCATGGGCACTGGCTGAGTGGTTACATAAATACAGGGATAGTGCCTGCGTGATTGGAAGAGTGCAAAGGTAGTGCCTGACTGTTTATATAAGTGCATGGGTAGTGGCTGGGTGATTGAAGGACTGCAGGGGTAGTGGCTGGGTGATTGAAGGACTGCAGGGGTAGTGGCTGGGTGATTGAAGGAATGCAGGGGTAGTGCCTGGGTGATTGCATGAGAACAAGGGTAGTGCCTGGGTGATTGGAGGACTACTAGGGTAGTGCCTGAGTGATTGCATAAGTGTATAGGTAGTAACTGAGTATTTGGAAGAGTGCATAGATACTGACAGGGTGATTGGAGGAGTGCAAGGGTAGTGCCTGGGTGATTGAACCAGTGTATAGCTGATGCATTGGTGTTTGCATGATTGCAGGGGTAATGTCTGGATGATTAGAGGAGTACATAGGTAATGCCTGGGTGATTGCATGAGTGCAGGGGTAATGTCTGGGGGAATTACAGGAGTACATAGGAAGTGCCTGGGTGATTTTATAAATGCATGGGTACTGCCTGGGTGATTGGAGGAGTACTGTTGTAGTGCCTGAGTAATTGAAGTAGTGCAAAGGTAGTGCCTGGGTGATTTTATAAGTGCATGGCTACTGGCTAAGTGATTACATAATTACAGGGATAGTGCCAGCGTGATTGGAAGAGTGCAATGGTAGTGCCTGGATGATTATATAAGTGTATGGGTAGTGGCTGGGTGCTGCGTTGGGGTCATGACTCCAAAATAGGAAGAAAAAAAAATGCCCCACTTCCATTATTCGGCATTCACCCCGGGGAACCCATCCCCCGGGGCCTGCCAGATTATTATTTTTTTTTTAAATTATGGAGGTGGGCTACGTGGCCCCCCTCCTGAGGCCAATTATGGCCTCGAGGACCCTATCCCCCGGGGCCTGGCCAGTCTGTTTTTTTTTTATTTACTTTGTAGGGGGGCCGCGGGGCCCCTCTCCTTAGCCCAATTATGGCCCTGGGGACCCCATCCCGTGGGACTTGGCAAGCCTTCATTTTTAAATGTTTTTATTTTTGAGGGGGGCCACGTGGCCCCCCACCTGAGGCCACTTATGGCCCCAGGGACTCCATCCCCGGGGCCTGGACAGCTTTGTTTTTTTAATTTTTTGGTGGGGGGCCGTGTGGCCCCCCTCCTGAGGCCAATTATGGCCCGGGGACCCCATCCCCCAGGGCCTGGCCTTGCGTTGGGGACAGTGGGGGGAGCCCCAATGCCCCCATGGTCCCAGCTGGCTCCCCGCCTCCTGCGGGAGCCGGCATTGCTTTTGGACAAGGGGAGCTGCTAACAGGAGCTGGCCCTGGGGGGTGGCGGTCTCCAGGGCCATCTAGGGCTCCAGGAGGGGGGCCGCGTGGCCCCTTCCTACATTTGCACAGCCCCGGGGAGGTGGTGGTCCCCGGGGTGGGGGTCTGCATCGTACCCCTGTATTTCAATACTAAGTGCCCCGGGGAGATGGTGGTCCCCAGGACAGTGTGGGGGTGCTCGAGCCCCCCCACACAGAGTTTTTAATTGTAGCCAAGGGGATGAGGTGGTCCCCAGGGCTGCGGGGGGGCTGCGTGGCCCCCCGGATTCAAAGCATTTAGCCCCGGGAAAGTGGTGGTCCCCGTGGCTTGGGGGGGCCCGCGAGGCCCCCCTCCCTAAAATAATAAATGCCCCGGGGAGGTGGCAGCCCCCAGGGAGCACGCATTTTTACCAAAAAGCCCCAGAGAGGTGGCGGTCCCTGGGGCTGTGGGGGCCGCCACACCATAATTATGAATTGCCCCTGGGACCTGGCCCACCCGGGGGCTTAAAACAAATGAAGCGCGGGAGGCCGCACTTGTTTTTTTTTTCAAGTGGATTCGCGCGCGCATCGCAAATTGGGCCATTTGTTTTTTTAAATTCTTTTTTGGGCCCTGGGGGTCCTTGTGGGACCCCCTGAGCAGGCTAGGGTGTCAGGGTGTTTCTACCCTTCCCCCTTTTCTTGTTTTTTATCCATTTTTTAACTAATTTCTTGTGACTCGGTTTTTACCGAGTCACAAGATGGCTGCCAACACATTCTGGTTTGGACTGTTTGCAGCCAATCAGAATGAAGCTCATGCTCGGGAGGGTTCGCAAATCCTCCTCGGTGCTCAGATATATACATTTTAATTTTTTTAATTTCTCAGTAACTACTGAACAGATTTACACCATTTAAAAAAAAAGGGCGCTTTCTGGACCAAGACCTACCTTTTTGCCAAATTCGTCTTTAGCAGTTTGGGCTGTAACTGTGTCTAAAGTTCCTATGGAAATTAACATGGGAAAACGCGTTTTGGGACCCCCTTTTTCTCAGCCCCGCTTGACGAATCACCCCAAAACTTTCAAGACAGGAGCTGACCTGAGTGAACCATTAGTTTTGAAAATGTTGCGAAGATTCATCAAACAACGCCAAAGATATTGGCAAATGAAAAAATGCTTTTTGAATAGAAAAAGGTCCTCACTATAACTACCAGTAGGTAATATGTAGGTAATATGTAATATGTGATATATATATCTATATATATATCTATATATATATATATATATATATATATATATATATATATTACCTACTGGCGGTCGCCAGTAGGTAGTTATAGTTAGGACCTTGTTTCTATTCAAAAAGCATTTTTTCTTTTGCCAATATCTTTGGCGCCGTTTGACGAATCTTTGCGAAATTTTCAAAACTAATGGCCCGCTCCGGTCAGCTCCTGTCTTGAAAGTTTCAGGGTGATTCGTCAAGCGGGGGCCGAGAAAAAAGGGGGTTCCCAAAACGCATTTTCCTCATGTTAATTTCCATAGGAAACTTTAGACACGGCTACAGCCCGAACTGCTGAACGGAATTACACCAAATTCGGCAAAAAGGTAGCTCTTGGTTCAGAAAGCGCCCTTTTTTTAAATGGTGTCAATCCGTTCAGTAGTTTCTAAGAAATTCAAAAATAAAAAAATATCGATATCTGGGCGGAGCCTAACCACATATTTCATTGTGAGATCTGATTGGCTGTCAGCACTTCATCCTGGAATTGCTGGCAGCCATCTTTGGACTAATATACATGATAGCACCCCATTGAAATGCATTGTAGTGAATAGAAGATTTTGAGGGTCACCAAAAGGAGAACTATAAGGTGATTTTACCCTGTGAAAAACCTACTGCTGGGATATCATGAATCATGTTTGAGAGAAAACTATTTTCTCATGCTTGTCCCATAGAGGTTTGGAAGGTGTTCCAGGAGCTAAAACGAGAGCATATTTTCTGTAAATTCACATTATCTTTTTCAGTCATGTGAGAATGAAGTCTGACATTCTCAGTAAAACATGTACATCCAACAAGGGCAGAGACTGTCAGTTGATTCCTTTGTGTTCTACTGCAGCTTCCCAGAGTGTTCTAAAGAACTACTAGAGCGCTAACAGCCTTACTTATGACAAAAGTATGGCACACCTGAAGCCATCTTGATTGGAATAAACTGGTAACACTTAAAACATTTAATTTAAAAAGGAACAAAATGATGGGGTTCATTTTGTCATAAAAATTATGGTTAGTGCTGTAGAAAGAAAAATTAGGACATGTTTTAAGTGAGATCTCAAATATCTTCCTGTTATATTTCAACAGGAGCAGCCTAGCCTGTCAGTTGATTCCTTTGTGTTCTACTGCAGCTTCCCAGTGTTCTAAAGAACAACTAGAGCGCTAACAGTCTTACTTATGACAACATTATGGCACACCTGAAGCCATCTTGATTGGAATAAACTGGTAACACTTAAAACATTTAATTTAAAAAGGAACAAAATGAGGGGGTTCATTTTGCCATAGAAATTATGGTTAGTGCTGCAGAAAGAAAAATTAGGGCATGTTTTAAGTGAGATCTCAAATCCTCTTCTATTTCATAAGAAAATACTGACATGCAGACTGAAACAATCGCTTTCAATACCAGCAGTAGACTTCCAGTTAACTCCCTGGTGAGCAGTAGCGTTACTACAGTGATCTAATGAGCAACTAGAGTGCTAACATTCTGAATTTATGGCAAATGTGTGACACATCTGAATTCCTTCTTGATGGAATCAAAGTAAAAAACTGAACGCATTTCCTACTGAGGATGCTACAGTAAATGAGGAAATTAGGAAACTTGATAACAAATAAGTCTCCTAAGATGGCCACCAGAGAAAAAAGAGCCCAAATGTAGCACAAACATCACCCAGATGTAGCCCACATATAGCCCATTGACAGAAGTGTGCAAAACACTGTTTATTTTTTGTTTTTTTGCAGTTTTATATAGTGCAGACTGGTCAGGTATTGGAGCGTTGCTCTTACTTGGACCCCTTATTGCGTATTTTGCACGAAGTACATGAGATTGATCTTGCGAAACATTGAACTTTACTATTCTGTTAACCTGAAGTTGCTCTGAACCGGGCTTTGTAACACCCATTTTTACCTACTGGTTTTAATTAATTCTCACTGTATTGTATTAAGAAAGAGGATTTACTGTTTTTATGTACACTTTTATGATCTATGTTTCTAAATCAGATCGAATAAAGTTTAATGAATTTAATTGAAGTCTCCCAAGATGGCCACCAGAGAAAAAAGGAGCCCAAATGTAGCACAAATATCACCCAGATGTAGCCCAAGTATAGCCCAATGACAGAAGTGTGGAAAACACTTTTTATCCTTTGTTTTTTTGCAGTTTTATATAGTGCAGGCTGGACAGATATTGGAGTGCTTTACATGAGCATTGGTTACATCATACAAGGACAAACTCATTTTGGTTGTAGGCATGGGGAGATTAAGTGATTTGTCCAGAATGACAGAATTTCGAGTTGAAGCAGAAAGTTCAACTTGGTTCCCCAGTTGCAAAGTCTGCAGCTCTGGAAGTAACACCACATTCTCTCCCCTAAGCGTAACATTTAATCAAGTGGTCAACTGGATAAAAAAACATAAAGATAACAAATAATTTAAAAGTGCTTTGCCGCTATTTGAGAACTCAGAAAATATGTCCTCATTTTAGTTTTTTAGAGCACTAACCATAATTTCTATGCAAATAAGACCCTCTCATTTCTATAAGTTCTAAAGGAAATGCTTTAGGTATTACAGTTTTGATTACATCAAGATGATGTCAGGCGTGCCACACTTTTGTAATAAATATAGAATGTTAGCAATCTAGCTGTCTCTTGCCTCTTTCTGCACCTCTCTTGCCTCATTCTACAGCTCACTCTCTTCTTTCTGCACCTCTCTTGCCTCTTTCTGTACCTCTCTTCCCTCATTCTGCAGCTCACTCTCTTCTATCTGTACCTCTATTGCCTCTTTTGCACCTCTCTTGCCTCTTTCTGCACATCTCTTGCCTCTTTCTTTACTACTCTTGCCTCTTTCTATACCTCTCTTGCATATTTCTGCACCTCTCTTGCCTCTTTCTGTACCTCTCTTGCCTCTTTCTGCACCTCTCTTCTTTCTGCACCTCTGTTGCCTCTTTCTGCAACTCTGTTTCCTCTTTATGCACCTCTCTTGCCTCTGTCTGCACTTCTCTTGCTTATTTCTGCAGCTCACTCTCTTCTTTCTGCACTTCTCTTGCCTCTTTCTGCACCTCCCTTGCCTCTTTCTGTAGCTCACTCTCTTCTTTCTGCACCTCTCTTGCCTCTTTCTGTAGCTCTCTTCCCTCTTTCTGCAGCTCACTCTCTTCTTTCTGCACCTCTCTTGCCTCTTTCTGCACCCCTCTTGCCTCTTTCTGCACCTCTCATGCCTCTTTCTGCACTTCTCTTGGTTCTTTCTGCAGCTCACTCTCTTCTTTCTGTACCTCTCTTGCTTCTTTCTGTAATTCTCTTGTCTCTTTCTGCACCTCTCTTGCCTCTTTCTGTACCTCTCTTGCCTCTTTATGAACATTTCTTCCTCTTTCTGCACCTCTCTTGCCTCTTGATGCACCTCTCTTGACTCTTTTTGCTCTTCTCTTGCCTCTTTCTGCAGCTCACTTGCTTCTTTCTACACCTTTCTTCCTCTTTCTGTACCTCTCTTGACTCTTTCTACACCTCTTACCTCTCTCTGCACCTCTCTTGCCTCTTTCTGGACCCTCTCTTGCCTCTTTCTGCACCTCTCTTGCCTCTTTCTGCAGCTCAATCTCTTCTTTCTGCACCCCTCTTGCCTCTTTATGCACCTCTCTTGCCTCTTTCTGCACCTCTCTTGCCTCTTTCTGCACATCTCTTGCCTCTTTCTGCACCTCTCTTGCCTCTTTCTGCACTTCTCTTGCCTCTTTCTGCACCTCTCTTGCCTCTTTCTGCACCTCACTCTCTTCTTTCTGCACCTCTCTTGCTTCTTTCTGCACCTCTCTTGCTTCTTTCTGCGCTTCTCTTGCTTCTTTCTGCACCTTTCTTCCTGTTTCTGCATTTTTATTGCCTCTTTCTGCACCTTTCTTCCTCTTTCTGGACCTCTCTTGCCTCTTTCTGCACCTCTTTTGCCTCTTTCTGCACCTCTCTTGTCTCTTTCTGCACCTCTCTTGCCTCTTTCTTCACCTCACTTGCCTCTTTCTGCGCCTTTCGTCCTCTGTCTGCACCTCACTCTCTTCTTTTTGCAACTCTCTTGCTTCTTTCTGTGCCTCTCTTGCTTCTTTCTGCACTTCTCTTGCTTCTTTCTGCACCTCTCTTGCCTCTTTCATAACTTCTCCTGCTTCTTTCTGCACCTTTCTTCCTCTTTTTGCACCTCTCTTGCTTTTTTCTGCACTTTTCTTGCCTTTTTCTGTACTTCTCTTGCTTCTTTCTGCACTTCTCTTGCTTCTTTCTGTGCCTTTCTTTCTCTTTCTGCACATGTCTTACCTATCTAGGTGTAGTTAGAAATTAGCATTTATAAAACCTTAGAAATTCACTGAAAAAACCACATGTTTCAGGGATGTTATATTTAGAAATTAGCATTTAAAAAACCTTAGAAATTCACTGAAAAAAATCACAGGTTTCAGGGACAATATAGACAGAAATTAGCATTTAAAAAACCTTAGAAATGCCCTGAAAAAGCCATAGGTTTCAGAGACATTATAGTTAGAAATTAGCATTTAAAAAACCTTTGAAATTCACTGAAAAAAACCATAGGTTACCGGGACATTATAGTTAGAAATTAGCATTTAAAAAACCTTTGAAATTCACTGAAAAAACCATAGGTTTCAGTGACGTTATAGTTAGAAATTAGCCTTTAAAAAACCGTAGAAATTCACTGAAAAAACCATAGGTTTCAGGGACGTTATAGTTAGTTGGACATTTCACTAGTATAAAACCAGAGAAATTCGCCCGTTATAGTTAGTTGAGCTAACTATAACTCACGCCCCCGCAATGCACTGCTGATGACGTCATATATTACATCATTCATGACATGGTCAGTGACATCACTGATGACATCTCAAATGACATCCCTGATGACATCATCCAGTGACTATTTGTTTCTGTAAAATTTAAATATGTTTTATATATATATATATATATACCAAGGTGTATTGGAGAATGAGTGGGTGTATAAGTGTCTGAATAGATGATTTAGTAGGTGCATGACTGACTGTATAAGTGAGTGATTAATCGTTTCTTACTGAATGCATGGGTTAGTGACTAAACTGTGTGAATGTCTGTATTAGTCTGTCAGTTGGTGTGTAAGTGGCTGCATGGGTTGGTGAGTAGCTACATGAGTGTCTATATCGGTTATTGATTGGTTGTCTGAGTATCTGTATGGGTGCATGAGTGTCTCTGTGGGTGGGTGGGGGTGTGTGACTCTGTGCATAGATGTGTGAGTAGGTGATTCACTGGGTGTATGGGTTCAAGAGTGTATCTGAGAAGGTCTGTATGGGCGGGTGAGTGTGTGTATGGGTGTGTTGGTGAGTGAATGGATGTCTCAGTGGTACATATGTGAGTAACTACATATGTGAAAGGCAGTATATGTGAGTGTTGGAGTATATAAATGACTATATGTGAGAGTGAGTGATTGTGAGAGTGGCTGTATGGATGAGTGTTTGCTTGTGTCAGTGATTGTAGAAGAGAGTAAGTATGTGTTAGTATCTGTATGAATGAGTGAGGTGGTGTGTGTATAACTGTATAGGTGAGTAAATGGGAGTGTGATTGATTCTTTGCATGACTGACTAGGTGTGTGAGTAACTTTATGGGTGAGTGGTGGTGTGTGAGTGTCTGTATAGGTGTATGAGTGCATATGACAGTGCTGTATTGATGAGTGACTGCATGTATGAGTAACTGTATGGATGAATGAGTGGACATGTGTATAGACCTAGGAATCAGTGAGTGGGTATGTAGCAACTGGTATTGGTGTGTCTATGGTTTCAAAAATGGTAGTCTGCATTTTAGAGTGGGTGTATCAAAGGTTATATTAGGGTGTGAGGAGGTGCATCAGATTATCACGTGGATGATGTCATCAGTGATGTCATCAGTGATGTCATTTGAGATGTCATCAGTGATGTCATCACTGATGTCACTGACCATGTCATGAATGATGTAATATGTGACGTCATCAGCAGTGCATTGCGGGGACGCGAGTTATAGTTAGCTCAACTAACTATAACGGGCGAATTTCTCTGATTTTGTACTAGTGAAATGTCCAACTAACTATAACGTCCCTGAAACCTATGGTTTTTTCAGTGAATATACATATATATTATATATATATATATACATATACATATGATATATATTTATATATATATATATATATATATATATATATATATATATATATTCACTGAAAAAACCGTAGGTTTCAGACATGTTATAGTTACAAATTAGCATTTAAAAACCTTTGAAATTCACTGAAAAACCATAGGTTTCAGGGACGTTATAGTTACAAATTAGCATTTAAAAACCTTTGAAATTCACTGAAAAAACCATAGGTTTTAGGGACAGTTATAGTTAGTTGGACATTGCACTCATACAAAACCCGTGAAATTTTCCCGTTATAGTTAGTCCAGCTAACTATAACTCGCGCCCCCGCAATGCACTGCTGATGACGTCACATATTACATCAATCATGACATGGTCAGTGACATCACTGATGACATCACTGATGACATCTCAAATGACATCACTGATGACATCATCCAGTGACTGTGTGTTTCTGTAAAGTTTAAATATGTTTAATATATATAGGGAAAGGCGTATTGAAGAATGAGTGGGTGTATAAGTGTCTGAATGGATGATTTAGTACGTGAGTGACTGACTCTACAAGTGAGTGATTAAACGTATCTTACTGAATGCATGGGTTAGTGACTAAACTGTGCGAATGTCTGTATCCGTCTGTTTGTTGGTGTGTAATTGGATGCATGGATTTGCGACTAGCTACATGAGTGTCTATATGGGTTATTGATTGGTTCTCTGAATATCTGTATGGCTGCCTGAGTATTTGTGTGGGTGGGGTGTGTGTGGGTGGGGTGTGTGTGGGTGGGGTGTGATTCACTGGGTGCATGATTTCAAGAGTGCATCTGTGATGGACTGCTTGGGTGGGTGAGTGTGTGTATGGGTGTGTTAGTGAGTGAATGTATATCTCAGTGGTACATGTGCGAGTAACTACATATGTAAAAGGCAGTATATATGTGTGTTAGAGTATTTAAATGGCTATAAGTGAGAGTGTGTTATTGTGAGAGTGGCTGTATGGATGCGTGTGTGATTGTATCAGTTATTGTATCAGAGCGTAAGAATGTGCTAGTATTTGTATGAGTAAGTGAGCTGGTGTGTGTATAACTGTATAGGTGAGTAAATGGGTGTGTGATTAATTTTTTGCATGACTGACTAGGTGTGTGAGTACCTCTATGGATGAGTGGCGGTGTGTGAGTGTTTATATAGGTGTATGAGTGCATATGATAGTCCTGTACTGAGTGACTGTAAGTATGAGTGACTGTACAGGTGAGTGAGTGGATGTGTGTGTAGACCTAAGAATCAGTGAGTTGGTATGTAGTTTTTGGTGTTGGAGTGTCTATGGTTTTGCGAATGGCAGTCTGTAATTTAGAGTGGGTGTATCAAAAGTTATATTAGGGTGTGAGAAGATGCATGAAATTATCACATGGATGATGTCATCAGTGATGTCATTTGAGATGTCATCAGTGATGTCATCAGTGATGTCACTGACCATGTCATGAGTGATGTAATATGTGACGTCATTAGCAGTGCATTGCGGGGCGCGAGTTATAGTTAGCTGGACTAACTATAACGGGGGAATTTCACGGGTTTTGTACGAGTGCAATGTCCAACTAACTATAACTGTCCCTAAAACCTATGGTTTTTTCAGTGAATTTCAAAGGTTTTTTAAATGCTAATTTGTAACTATAACGTCCCTGAAACCTATGGTTTTTTCAGTGAATTTCAAAGGTTTTTAAATGCTAATTTGTAACTATAACATGTCTGAAACCTACGGTTTTTTCAGTGAATTTCAAAGGTTTTGTAAATGACAATTTTTAAATGTATTAATTGTTATATTAATTTTTTTCATACTGATTTACTACATTTTTAGAAACAATTTTTTTTTACATATTTTATTTTTTAAATTACATTGTAATTACATTATACATTACATTACAAAAAATACTTTCTCAGAATGAATTACTTTAGTTTAAATACTTTGCACATAGGCAATAGACTTTTAAGTACAGTAGTTACAGTTGTTGCAATGGGCAACACATTTTCAAACACAATGCAACATTCAGCTCAATGTGAATTTCTAGTTAAATGCAATTAGTTACTTTATGGATTACTTTTCTAACCACAGGACTGGATCCTAGATTCACTCCTGGGACATCTCCTATAAACAGTTGAGTAAAAGCGTTTTGGTTACAGTCGTGATTTTTAAGGAATATTATTGTACTTTAAAAGTTGACACTTAGAAACTTTTTCTCATAGAATCACCAATGTTATCCTATGGAAGGAAATTCACTTAGAAGGTAAAAACTGTTATCGTTACTTTTTCTTACTCAGTGTTGGATCCTGGATCCAGCACTGGTGCATCTCCTGTAAACAGTTGAAAGAATGCGTTTAAGTCATACATGCGATTTTTAGGAATATTTGTAGTTTGTGAAAATCGACACTTTGAAACTTTTCTGCTGAAAACCAGACAAAGGATTCCTATGGAAGAAAATATAAGTTACTGGTAAGTACGGTTAAAATTACTTTTCAGGGTCAGTGCTGGGCTAAAAGATGCAGCACTGGGTTCTCTCCTGATAACAGGTGAGTAAATTGGAATTCGTACTTTGGTTGATTTTAGAGGAATATTATAAAGTTCCAAAACTCCACACTTAGAAGAATTTCCAAGTGAAACCAGTCAATGTTAGCCTATGAAGGAAATTCAAGTTACCGGTAAGTACGGTTAAAATTACTTTTCAGGACCAGTACTGGGCTGAAAGATGCAGCACTGAGGTCTCTCCTGATAACAGGTGAGTAAATCAGAATTCGGATTTCGGCTGATTTTAGAGGAATATTTGTATGTTTCAAAAATCAACACTTAGAAACTTTTTCAACAAAAAGCAGGCAATGATATCCTATGGAAGGAAATTCAAGTTACTGGTAAGTACGGTTAAAATTACTTTTCAGGATTAGTACTGGGCTGAAAGATGCAGCACTGAGGTCTCTCCTGATAACAGGTGAGTAAATCGGAATTCGTAGTTCGGCAGATTTTAGAGGAATATTTGCACAATGGTGAAGGGAGGGGGCGGGGCCTGAGGTGACATCTGTGCAAACGCGCCCCGTGGCGCGTTTTAAGTTGGGGGATTAAGTCCCCTTGAATCCTGAGGGTCCCTATGGGCCAACTAGCCCACCAGGAACCTCCAATATGCGCCAGGGGGCTGCGTTGCAGAGACGTGTAGAGAGGCCACACCCCTTTTACACCTCACTGCAACGCAGCTCTGTGGCGCTTTCTGGATGTACCTGTTGGGCTAGTTGGCCCCAGGGACCCTCAGGATTGAAGGGGATTTAATTCCCCATCTTAAAACGCGCCACGGGGCCTGTTTGCACACATGTCACCTGAAGCCCCGCCCCTCCCTTCACCACTGTGCAAACGCGCCCGTGGCGCGTTTTAAGTTGGGGGATTAAGTCCCCTTGAATCCTGAGGGTCCCCGGAGTCCAACTAGCCCACCATATACCTCCAAAAGCGCCACAGAGCTGCGCTGCAGAGAGGTGTAAAAGGGGCGTGGCCTCTGTACACCTCTCTGCAAGGCAGCCCCTGGCGCATACTGGAGGTTCCTGGTGGGCTAGTTGGCCCCCAGGGACCCCCAGTATTCAAGGGGAATTGCTCTCCTCTGCAAACGCGCCAGGGGCGCGTTTGCAGAGTGGTGAAGGAAGGGGCGGGGCCTGCGGGCCCGATCGTTTTTAAAAAATAATAATTTTTGTCTCTGAAGGGGGGCTGTGTGGCCCCCTTCCTTTTTCCTGTTTTTGGGCCCTGGGGACCCCATCCCCCAGGGCCTTACCCCTTTTTTTAAATTTTTAATAAAAAAAAACGGGAAGGGGGCCGCGTGGCCCCCTTCCCTGGGCCTGTATTGGCCCTGGGGACCCCATCCCCCGGGGCATGGCCTTTATTTTTATTCTTTGGAGGGGGCTGCGTGGCCCCCTCCTCTGGCCATTTAAGGCCCCGGGGACCCCATCTCCCGGGGCCGGCCATACCCTTTTTTTTTTTTTTTAAACTTTGGGGAGGGGGGCCGTGTGGCCCCCCTCCCGGGCCACTACTTGCCCCAGGGACCCCATCCCCCGGGGCTGGCCCTCTCGTTGGGGACTGTGGGGGGGTCCCCAATCCCCCCACAGTCCCGCCGGCTTCCCGCGTCCCTTGGGAGCCGGCATTGCTTTTCCACATGGGGAGCTGCTAAGATGCAGCTCCCATGTGGAAAGCTAATGTGCTTTGGATATTGGAAGAGAGAGCAGGTTTCCCTGCTCTCTCTTCCAATATCCAAAGCAGTTTGCTATGACAGGACGGGAGCCGCGAGGCTCCCGTCCTGCCATAGCAAACTACAGTGTCCCGGGGTAGGCACCCGGGACACTGCAGGAGCCGGCCCTGGGGGTGGTGGTCCCCAGGGCCATCAAGGGCTCCAGGAGGGGCCGCGCGGCCCCCTCCCATTCAGTTCAAAGCCCCGGGAGGTGGTGGTCCTCGGGCTCTGGGGTCCGTAACGGACCCCCATATTTAAATGTTTAGTGCCCCGGGGAGGTGGCGGTCTCGGGCGTGTGGGGGCTGGAGCCCCCCACACAGGTTTTTTAATTTATAAAAAAAAGCCCCGGGGAGGTGGTGGTCCTCGGGCTGCGGGAGGGCTCAGAGCCCTCCCGCACCATTTTAAAAAAGCCCGGGGGTGGCGGTCCTCGGGCTTGAGGGGCCCTTTGAGGCCCCCACACATTAAATTATCCCCCCCACCATGCCCCCGGGACTTGGGCCAAGAGACATTGCATCATCGCTGGCTGTGCACACGCTGAGCGCCACACCTACCACTAACTGTATGCAGCTCAAGTCAACGCCACGTGGCTGTAGGCCCTTCCTGACCGCTGCCTCTGGCCTACACTGTGCTCAGTAGGGCTCACAATTCAAATTCAGTCTTCATTCATTAATTTCAGAGTCCAGTAGGCAACTAACTATAACGTCCCTGAAACCTACATATTTCAACAGTGTATTCCATAAATGTTTCATCTTTTGTTCCATACACCTACACTGCGGTTAGAAGAGCTCACAATTTAAATTGAGACATGATTTATTTGTTGCAGAGAGAATTGTACTCTATGTCCTCGAATTTTGTAAACAGGAAGTGACTAAAAGCATTCTTCGATGTCTGTGCTGACTACTGCCTTCGATCAACACTGCGGATAGCAGGGCTCACAATTCACATTGAGTCGCGATTGCAGATGACTCAGTCCAGTAGGCAACACACATTGCTCCCAGTGCGGCTCGCCCGCACCACGCATCATCGCTGGCTGCGCACACGCTGAATGCTTCTGATGCCCCTATCTCAGTGCAGCACAACTCATGAACCCTTTATGATACAATGTTTTGTGTATAATTTCACATCTGCTGCCCCTACCTCAGTGTACCACAAGTCATGGACCCTTTACAATACAATCTTGTGTGTATTATTTCACATCTGTTGCCCCTACCTTAGTGCAGCACAAATCATTGACCCTTTATGATTGAATTTGTGTGTCTGATCAAATGATTACTGTTGTACTTATTGCCAGCACCAACCATTCCCGGACGGCTGGCTTACACTCACCCCACATGCATCCAGCACAGACGTCACTGGTAATAAAAATGAGTCGAGCGCACGTGCCCGTACCCAGTTCCACTATCTATCTGTGTCCGTGTGTTCATTATGTATGCAAGATGCCGCCCCTGGGCCCTACCAACTTACATTGTGCTGTGGACAGGGTATGCAACCATGTTACCTCTGGCAGTGGGGAAAACTTCGGTTATGTAACTTTCTCTCGGTCATTGTACAAGTATGTACGTAGAGACTGGATCATTAGAGTACTGCAAGGAGAGTGTATAGTGAATTTATAAGTGCTTGGAGATTGGCGGAGTAATTGTATAAGTACATATGTTGGCGCAGCCTAACCCCGAACACAAGCTTGGCTCTAATTGGCTGCCCTCCATGTGCCAAAAACTGAAACTTGAACTTTGCATGGCCCTGAATTGCTACAGCTGCAACACTCCACTGAATGTGCAATAAACATTCATATCCACACAGATGTGTCATGTCCACCATCTTTCATGTGTGGAACTATGGATGAATGTAGGGTCAGTGATTCCCCGTACCTTCCATGTTGGCCATGTTGTGGGACTTGGCTCACAGAGTGACACATTGGCGCTTGCGACCCAGGTGACGTCAGCACTACAACAGGGACACCCGCATCAGTTGATTCCTCATACAGCCCAGGACGGAGCCACGCCCATAGCTCCGGTGTCATTCTTCAGAGCCTCACGTAGGACTGGCATACGCCAGGCCAGCCCACTCCACTTACGCTTACAGGGAAGGACAACAACGCTACATGGCCCAGATTTTCATTGCAGTGATCTGCTGGTCACACCCTAGTTGTCAGTACGCCACAGCCACTCCCTCACGGCTAGTATACACCCACACCACACCCATCCAGCACAAGCGTCACAGGACACGTGACTCTGCCAATAAAAAAGACCGGGCGCACGTGCTCGACGCCATTTCAGAGTTGCTCGCACCGGATGCACTGCGGCCGGCACAGGCACACCGGCACGGGACGGTGACTTTTGGTCCACTGAGGTACAGGTACTGTAACTGCTGAGCGGGTGTACAGCCTGCGGTGATGGCCCGTCCCGGCGGTCTGGACAGCTCAGGTTTTGTGTGCCCTGCTGGACCGCAGTGTAGGCCTGAGCCATCAGACAGTGCAGGCCTACCGGCACGTGGCGTCGCCTCGCTGGTCACAGAGTTAGTAGCACCGCAAGGGCTGAGCGGGTGTGCAGCCTGCGATGAAAGGCCCGGTGCACTGGTATGTCCTCTGCCATGGCGAAATCAAGACCCAGCACCAAATGTGAGACCTAGTGGCCTGCGTAGCGGGGCTGCATGATATGCAGGGTGCCGTGTCTGCGGGCCCCGGGCTTGGGGCTTGCAGCTGCACGTGGTAGGCCCTCTTTCCTACACGCAAGTTGTGAAAGGTGAGCAGAGAGGCTTGTTAGCGCAGCAGCGGGCAGTGACCTACGGGCAGTGGGAGTGGAAGGGGTGCAGCAGCCTGGGTGCGCAGTGGCGGACAATCACCTCCAGGCAGTGGGAGTGGATGGGGTGCAGCAGCCTGGGTGCGCATCAGCGAGCAGACACCTCTGGGCAGTGGAAGTGGATGGGGTGCAGCAGCCTGGATGCACAAAGGTGGGACAGAGAATTAGGCGAGTGCAGTTGTATGTACTCTGCCTTTACTGATTCCATACTACGTTTCAGATGAGTAAGCTTGAGGGCTTCACTATGTTCTGGCACGTGGTTGGAGACACACCGGTGACGGAAAGGTGATCTGTGAGGGTTTTGTCCACAGTGTGGGCACTCACTGTCCCTCTCCATCTCTTCCTTTCTCTCCCTCACACTCTTTCTCTCTCTCTCTCACTCTATCTCTTCCTCTCTCTCACACTGTTTTTTTCTTTCTCTCTCTCTACCTCTCTCTCTATTTCTCTCTCTCTCACTCTTCCTCTGTTTCTCTCTTCCTCTTTCTCACACTGTTTCTCTCTTTCTCTCTCTCTTCCTCTCTCTCACTGTTTCTCTCTCTCTTCCTCTCTCTCTCACTCTTTCTCTCTGTCTACCTCTCAATGTTTCTTTCTTTTTCTCTCTCTTCCTCTCTGTCACTCTTTCTCTCTCTTCCTCTCTGTCACTCTTTCTCTCTCTCTCTCCTTTGATGGACGCATGACGCACAATGTTATCTTGCTTTTTGTCTAGCAGGCTGTGATTCACAGATTGACGACCCCCCCGACAAGGACCTCCCGCCCCGAGGTGATGACTTCAGTTCCACTGAGTTAGTGCCACCAGAGCTGAGCGCGTGTGCAGCCTGCGATGATGCGTGGCCATCCTGCAATCAAAACCCACTTTGAATTGTGAGCTCGGCTTGACCACATGTACGCAACGCCTGAGGAGGTTGCTTCGGCACGTGGTGGACCCTCTTAGACACACTCCGGTGGTGGAAGGTGAGCAGAGAGGCTTGTTTCCGCAGCAGCGAGCAGTCACCTCTGGGCGGTGGGAGTGGATAGTTTGCAGCACCCTGCGTGCACAAGAGCGGCAGACACCTCCGACCAGTGGGAGTGGATGGGGTGCAGCAGCCTGGGTGCACAGGAGTGGGCAGACACCTCTAGGCAGTGGGCATGGATGGGATGCAGCAGTCTGGGTGTGCAGGAACGGGCAGTCACCTCTGGGCAGTGGGACTGGATGGAGTGTACCAGCCTGGGTGCACATCAGCGGGCAGACACCTCTGGGCAGTGGGAGTGGATGGGGTACAGCAGCCTGGGTTCGCAGAGGTAGGCAGACACCTCTGTGCGGCGGGAGTCGATGGGGTGCAGCAGCCTGGGTGCACAGGGGCGAAACAGATAATTAGGCGTGTGCAGTTGTATGTACGCTGCCATTACTGATTCTATACTATGTTTCAGATGACTAAACTTGAAGACTGCACTATGTCCCGGCACGTGGTTGGAGACACACCGGTGGCAGAAAGGTGAGCTGTGAGGATTTTCTCCACAGTGTCAACACTCACTCTCCATCTCTTCCTTGCTCTCACTCACACTCTTTCTCTCTCTCTCACTCTCTATCTCTTCCTTTCTCTCTCTCACACTCTTTCTCTCTTTCTATGTCTTTTCCTCTCTCTCTCATTCTTTCTTTCTCTCTCTCTTCCTCTCTGTTTCACTCTTTCTCTCTCTCTCTACCTCTCTCTCACACTGTTTCTCTCTTTCTCTCTCTCTTCCTTGTATCTCACTCTTTCTCTCTTTCTCTCTCTCTTCCTCTCTCTCTCACTCTTTCTCTCTTTCTCTGTCTTCCTCTCTGTCTCACTTTTTCTTTCTCTGTCTCTTCCTCTCTCTCACTCTTTCTCTCTCTCTCTCTCCTTTCATGGACGCATGATGCACAATCTTATCTTGCTTTTTGTCTAGCAGGCTGTGATTCACAGATTGACGACCCCCCCCGACACGGACCTCCAGCCACGAGGCGATGACTTAAATTCCACTGAGTTAGTGCCACCAGAGCTGAGCGCGTGTGCAGCCTGCGATGATGCGTGGCCATCCTGCAATCAACACCCACTTTGAATTGTGAGCTTGGCTTGACCGCGTGTATGCAACGCCTGAGGAGGTTGCTTCGGCACGTGGTGGACCCTCTTAGACACACGCCAGTGGCAGAAGGTGAGCAGAGAGGCTTGTTTCCGCAGCAGCGAGCAGTCACCTCTGGGCAGTGGGAGTGGATAGTGTGCAGCACCCTGGGTGCACAGGAGCGGGCAGACACCTCTAGGCAGTGGGAGTGGATGGGATGCAGCAGTCTGGGTGCGCAGGCAGTGGGACTGGATGGGGTGCACCAGCCTGGGTGCACAGCAGCGGGCAGACACCTCTGGGCAGTGGGAGTGGATGGGGTACAGCAGCCTGTGTGCGCAGAGGCGGGCAGACACCTCTGGGCGGCGGGAGTCGATGGGGTGCAGCAGCCTGGGTGCACAGGGGCGAAACAGAGAATTAGGCGTGTGCAGTTGTATGTACTCTGCCATTACTGATTCTATACTATGTTTCAGATGACTAAACTTGAAGACTGCACTATGTCCCGGCACGTGGTTGGAGACACACCGGTGGCAGAAAGTTGAGCTGTGAGGATTTTCCCCACAGTGTCAACACTCACTCTCCCTCTCCATCTCTTCCTTTCTGTCACTCGCACTCTTTCTCTCTCTCTCTCTCACTCTATCTCTTCCTTTCTCTCTCTTATACTCTTTCTCTCTTTCTATGTCTTTTCCTCTCTCTCTCATTCTTTCTTTCTCTCTCTCTTCCTCTCTGTCTCACTCTTTCTTTCTCTCTCTCTACCTCTCTCACACTGTTTCTCTCTTTCTCTCTCTCTTCCTTGTATCTCACTCTTTCTCTCTTTCTCTCTCTCTTCCTCTCTCTCTCACTCTTTCTCTCTTTCTCTGTCTTCCTCTCTGTCTCACTCTTTCTTTCTCTGTCTCTTCCTCTTTCTCTCTCTCTCCTTTCATGGACGCATGACGCACAATCTTATCTTGCTTTTAGTCTAGCAGGCTGTGATTCACAGATTGACGACCCCCCCCGACACGGACCTCCCGCCACAAGGCGATGACTTCAGTTCTACTCAGTTAGTGCCACCAGAGCGGAGCGCGTGTGCAGCCTGCGATGATGCGTGGCCATCCTGCAATCAACACCCACTTTCAATTGTGAGCTCAGCTTGACCGCGTGTACGCAACGCCTGAGGAGGTTGCTTCAGCACGTGGTGGACCCTCTTAGACACACGCCGGTGACGGAAGGTGAGCAGAGAGGCTTGTTTCCGCAACAGCGAGCAGTCACCTCTGGGCGGTGGGAGTGGATAGTGTGCAGCACCCTGGGTGCACAACAGTGGGCAGACACCTCCGTGCAGTGGGAGTGGATGGGGTGCAGCAGCCTGGGTGCACAGGAGCGGCCAGACACCTCTAGGCAGTGGGAGTGGATGGGATGCAGCAGTCTGGGTGCGCACGAATGGGCAGTCACCTCCGGGCAGTGGGACTGGATGGGGTGCACCAGCCTGGGTGCACAGCAGCGGGCAGACACCTCTGGGCAGTGGGAGTGGATGGGGTAAAGCAGCCTGGGTGCGCAGAGGTGGGCAGACACCTCTGGGCGGCGGGAGTCGATGGGGTGCAGCAGCCTGGGTGCGCAGGGGCAAAACAGAGAATTAGGCGTGTGCAGTTGTATGTACTCTGCCATTACTGATTCTATACTATGTTTCAGATTACTAAACTTGAAGACTGCACTATGTCCCGGCACGTGGTTGGAGACACACTGGTGGCAGAAAGGTGAGCTGTGAGGATTTTCTTCACAGTGTCAATACTCACTCTCCCTCTCCATCTCTTCCTTTCTGTCACTCACACTCTTACTTTCTCTCTCACTCTCTCTCTTCCTTTCTCTCTCTCACACTCTTTCTCTCTTTCTATGTCTTTTCCTCTCTCTCTCTCTCATTCTTTCTTTCTCTCTCTCTTCCTCTCTGTCTCACTCTTTCTCTCTCTCTCTATCTCTCTCTCACACTGTTTCTCTCTTTCTCTCTCTCTTCCTTGTATCTCACTCTTTCTCTCTTTCTCTCTCTCTTCCTCTCTCTCTCACTCTTTCTCTCTTTCTCTGTCTTCCTCTCTCTCACTCTTTCTTTCTCTGTCTCTGTCTCTTCCTCTCTCTCACTCTTTCTCTCTTTCTCTCTCCCTTCATGGACGCATGACGCACAATCTTATCTTTCTTTTTGTCTTGCAGGCTGTGATTCACAAATTGTTGAGGGATGACACGCCATACCTGTACCTACTTTTATTTTGTTGTTTTGTTTAAATAAAATGTTTTATATGTAAATCCATAGATGACTGAGATTCTTATTTGTCCAACCTCACATGCATCTTCTTTACTATAATTGTGCGACATCAGCCAATTTGTTATGTTCCAGATTTCCTAAGGTTGCTGTCACATTTGTTTGTGTGGGGGAGGTGAGGGGGATGGCGGACAAGGGGCTGGTGGCGGGGGGTGTCGGAGCAGTGTTGGGTGTCCGAGCTGCATGATCGTTGGCTCCATTGCATCTGTTGTCATTCATTTTGAAAGTTAAAAATATCGTCTCAAATACTTAACCACTACTACAAAACACATAACACACCTTCTTAATTTCTAATTTACCTTCCTAGTTGGTGTGCAGGATTTCAAATGTCACAAACGCATGCAATTCTTTTCTTGTCACACAGTACATCTAATGCACCGCTTTCATCAAGAATGGAACCAGTAATGGCAGAATTTCCCTGTTGCTCCACACATAAATACATATAAAGAACAAATCAAAATCGTTCCTTATTTTTTTTAGATTGCAAAACCTCTCTTTATTGGTTATTTTTGAACTTTCCATATAAACAGTTTTTTTAAGGACACATACAGGTGAAAAGTTCAAGGTATTGTATCACCACTTTCTAGAACATTCTACGACACGTGCAGGCTAAAAGTTCATAATTTTTTTAAACCTACCGATATTTCTTTTTGCAACATTTTTTTCAACATTTAACAGCGCGTGGAGGTCAAAAGTTCACCGTTCTTTCAAGTTTGAACTGCACCTTCCAAATACAATTAGCAGGTGTGGTTGAGCTGAGCAAATTTCATCCTATAATATGTACTCCACGTATAAACTGCTTTTTTATTAACCAATCACAAAGATGCTTTTCATCAAAACTAATATACACCCTACTTTTTAGGACACAATAAATTTCATCTCCCAATCGGTTAACGTTTTGTATGTAAAAAAAAAAGTAGTTCCCCATGTTTAAACATATCTCTTATTCTACGAACGGACTGCATGAGCTACAGACATTTATCCATATCTTGTAGCTATACCTTCAAAATGCTAGTGTGGATTGTAGGACATAGCTATGTTTTCTGGTGCAAGAGGTATGCAGAACAGAGACGTATTGACTTAGACCTAGGTTTACAAAATGTGCACATTAAATGGTTTGCACAGAGAGGATTGAAGTGGCACCAATTGCTCCCTTTGGTTAAAACCTGTTTGCATCTCCAACACCCTGATCTCATGATTGTGCACTGTGGTGGTAACGACCTAGGCACATTGACTGGGGTAGGTTTGGAAATGCTTATGAAAGACACCTTTGGACAATTGATGTTACTTTTGCCTCAAACTGTCTTTGTATATTCCAATATATGCCAAAGACAGAAGTGGAAATGGTCAAACCAATTTTGTCATAAGATTGAAAAATCTAGGAAGAATGTCAACAAAGCTGTGTCTGCATACCTCAGAGACCATAGAATGGGGTCGATTTACAACAACAACATACGTTTTGATATGGCTGATATCTACAGAAGTGATGGAGTACACTTCACAGATGAGGGAAACCGAGTTTTCCTGATTAACTTGAAGCTGTGCATTCGCACTTACATGTAGCTCCAACTAATAAACACAAGGGCTCTTTTTAGAGGCGCCTTATATTCCCAATTTCGGCTCGCAGAGTGTCACCTGCGGGCCGTCGGGCAGGCTCGCAGAGGAAGAGCTGCGGCCCGTGGGCTCAGCTCGCAGAGGGAGACCTACGAGCCATTGGCTCGCAAAAGCACAGCACCGTACTGGCTCGCAGAGGGAGAGCTGTGGCCGGACTCGCAGAGGGAGACCAATGGGCCAACAGGCCTGCTAGCAGACACACAGCTATCAGTTAACGGGCTGGCTCACAGAGATACAGCTGCGAGCCCTTCGAGCTGCAACCTGATGGGCTAACTCGCAGAGGGAGAATAACAGGCCGACGGGCCTGCTAGCACAGACAGAGCTACGAGCTAACGAGGTGGCTCACAGAGGTAGAGATGCGGGCCAGACAGCTCGCAGACACAGAGCTGCAAGCCGACGGACTGCCTTCTAAAGGCATAGCCGCGAGCTGATGATGTGGGGAGAGGGAGCGTAAAAGGAGTATCTCGCACAGACAGACCTGCAGGATATTTTCAGTATTGCCTCGCAGAGGTAGAATTACGGGTGCGATGCATTTTAGAGGGAGAGATGCGAGCTGACGGACTGAGTCACAAAATGGCCCACAGCTCGCAGTCGCAGAGCTGCGAGCCGATGGACTGGCTTCTAAAGGCATAGCTGCGAGCTGGTGATGTGGGGAGAGGGACCGTGAAAGGGGTATCTCACACAGACAGAGCTGCGGTATATTTTTAGTGTTGCCTCGCAGAGGTAGAACTATGGACCTGATGCCTTGCAGAGGGAGAGTTGTGAGCTGACGGACTGAATCACAAAATGGCTGCCAACAGTTCCTAGTTTCAACAGTTCACAGCCAATGAGCCGCAAGCTCGTGCTCGTAACGCTTCAGCCAATCAGATGTCAGAATTCTTAAATATCGATATCTGGAAAATTTGATATTTCTCTAAAACTACTGAACGGATTTACCCGATTTAAACAAAAGCGTGCTTTCTGGACCAAGACCTTTCTCTGTGCCAAATTTGGCGTAATTCCATTCAGCAGTTTGACCTGTAGCCTTGTCTAAAGTCTCCTATGGAAATTGCATGGAGAAAACACGTTTTGGGACCCCCCTTTTTCTTAGCCCCCCTTGACGAATCCCCCAAACTTTTAGGATAGGAGCTGACCTGAAAAGAGGAACTTTTGGAAAATTTCGTAAAGATTCGTCAAACGACGCCAAAGTTCTAAGCACATCAAAAATGCTTTTCCTATGGAAACGTGGTCCTAACTATAACTACCTACTGGCGACCGCTAGTAGGTAATATATATATGTATATATATATGTATATATATATATATATATATATATATATATATATATATATATATATCTCTATGGGAAAATCATATTCCGTGTCTCCCTCCACACACGTCTCACCACCGTCATTGAAGGACACAGAAAGGCCGCACTTGAATCAGCGAGCTCACAACAGGTTTGTAGCTTGCAAAAAGTCTTTTTATTTTTTCATTTTTTTCCATTGTTTTCATTAAAGTACAAAGTGCAATTAGTGCAAATGGAGACAAAAAAAGACCTACGCGTTTCGGCCTGAGGCCTTTGTCCATTTCTATATCTATATATATAAACACACACACACATCAGACGGGGCTGGGTGCCACCTCCATATTCATTGATGATCCATACCATGAATTAACAGTGCGGGACATCGATTTTCTCCTTGCCTTACATAAGCTTGAAACTGAAATAGGTCTGGCCAGACTTACATCATAAACACACTTGATCAGCTAGAGATCACTACTGACCAGGCAGCATCCACCAGTTTAACACCACGGTCTATCATCTTCCCCAACATGCCTCAAGACAATATACACACGTTGCATGTCACTGTTACCAAGGGTCTTACCAAGGTCACAAACCGTAATTGGATCAGAAATTATTTTCAACATAACTTCTCATAACACAGAAACAAATCATAAAATCCTTAGCAGATGACACCAGCATTATTATACGTCCAGCAGATAAGGGAGGCAACATAGTTCTCATGAGTAGAGAGCTGTACATCACTGAAGCCTTGAGGCAACTCAACAACACCAGACATAGCATAAAAATCAACAAAGAATGTTATAAAAATAGCATTCAAGAGATTTGGAGGAAACAGATGGAGTGTAAGGATAACGGCATCCTGGAATGGGAGGAATATTGTTTCCTCAAAAGGGATTATCTTAAACTCCCATATTACATCTTGTTCCCAAGATACACAAAGACTCTATTAACCCTCCAGGAATACCCATTGTGTCATCCAGGGGCAGTACTCTTGAAAACATATCAAAATATGTTGACCATTTACTAGGGGGAATACGTCACCTCTCTTCCTACACACGTGAGGGACACCAAAGATTTCCTGGCCAAATTGAAGGACATAGTCTGGGAGGAGGGATTCTTACTCATCACCCCTGACATCAATTCCCTCTATACCATCATAGACCAGGACATGGGTATCAAGGCCTGCATCACTTTCTCAACATACCAACATGTTACTGGAGATGATCAACCACCATAGGGACATGCTTTTCCCCCAGTTTTGCCAATCTGTTTCTAGGGGCATGGGTGGAAGAAATCTGGAAGGATCTCGATGACCCCCAAGAATATCTACAGGTTGCTTTATGGCTGCGATATATCGATGACCTGTTGATAATCGGGAGGGGCACACAGGACAGTGCTGTTATGTTCATAAACAAACTCAACTGCAATAACCCCAATCTGAAGCTCACATACAAAATGAGCAGGAAGACCATTGACTTCCTGGACGTCAGAGTGGAAAAACATGACAATGTTATCCACACCAAGCTTTTCCCCAAAATCACTGCTGAGAATAGCCTCCTCCATGACCTCAGTAGCCACCCGGATAATCTGAAATAGAGTATCCCATATGGGGAACTCTTGAGAGCAAAAAGAAACTGTAACATGGAAAAAGCCTTCCTGGCAGAAGAAGGGAATATGGTCACCAGATTTAAAGAACGAGGGTACCCTACCTTAGTCCTCAATGAAGCCATATACAAAGTCAGTAGAGCTTACACTCTAGCAGGGCATCCCATTGAGGAATCAGAGTATTTCCAACAACACCAGGGTTATACTTACTTACTACTGCAACTCACAAGGGATACACACGATCCTCACCAAGAATTGGGACATACGGACCAGTGATCCCATAATAGGACACATTTTACAGAATATGCCCAGAGTCACATACATGAAAGGGCCGTAGTTCGAGAGACATCCTAGGACATGACTATATCACTCTCACTCAGCAGTCAAAAGAACATAACCTTGAAGGCTTTTTTGTATGCAGGAACTGCAAAGTATGCCACAACAGTTACATGAAAAAGGAGTACATAACACCAAGGGGTAAATCAAATAGAAAGTTCACACAGTTCCTCACGTATAGCTCCTCCTTTGTGATTTAGGTCCTTGATTGTCCATGCAATTTAAGGTCCATTGGAAGCACTAACTTCATGGTCAAAAAAAGAGTATTGGAACATATTCGAGCCATCAATAACAAAGACACATATTATCCTATAGCCAGATATTTTCAAGGCTACCACCTTTCCAACAGTTTCCTTCTAAGATACTTTGCAATCAAACAGGTACACCCAGAGCCCAGAGGAGGTAACAGGGTACTTAATTTACTCATGAAAGAATCAAGGCACATACTGGACTTAGAGACCAAAAGCCCAAGGGGGGGAATAACCTAGATGAGTACCTCTCGATGCAGAATGAACTTTTGCATAGACTTTTTTTTTCGCAATTTGTGTGTATCCCTTCTGCCAGGATACTCCCCTTATCACTCCTACTGTGTCCACTTTATTCACCTTGCCCTGTCTCTGCAACCCTGCCCTATCTTATCTACTGATATCACTGTCATTTTCTCCATATCTCTTCCAGCTACTGGCTTAAACAGGATGTTATTCAATGATCAGTGTTTTAACCCATTTTTTCTGTATGTTCTGTTTCCAGGAGGAAAAGAAGGGACCCACTATTTGATGTGGACATCTGCAAGGGCTCCCTGACCTTTTCTTCATGAACTCATCCAGCGGGTGAAGCACTCCTAAGAGATAAGAAGTATTTTACTTCTTTTATGTCTTGCCATTTAGTACACGGAATGGCCATTTCACATTGTTTTTCATTGCTTTCTGTTTGCTTTTTGTTGTTCTGTGATATGCTTATCACCCACCTCGTTCATTCCTGACATTCTTCTACAGTACTCGTTATACTCCTTTACCTCATGCTTTCCCGGGCCCCCCTCGACCCTTCCAAACATTCCGGCAGGCGGTCAACAATGCAGAAACACCCATCATGATTTCAGCACAATTTCCAAAACCCAAGCCACTCAGTTGAAACATGACCCAGTTCGTATACCCCACTGGGCATCGACCCTCCTGGACCTCTTCCTTCTATGCCCTAGCACCGGGTGCTCTCACACGGCCCTGACTTGCCAACCTATCACAGAGTTCTGTCTAGTCTGCCTCACCAGACTCCAGCATCGTGTGCAGACACTAGATCCTATACATCTCCCATGGATTTCGGTTCATGCTGACCATTCTTTTCTACTGCACGGACAACCAAGTATGCTTTGCTGCCCAGGTCATGCACTGCCACCGGGTCCCGTTTAGACCTATTTGATATATGCACCATGCAGGCATCCCAATCTTAGACTTTCCACAGTTTGTGCTTGCCCCATCTTAATCCTGAGGCACTATGTCGCATATAGGGAGCCCTCTTCTCACCGGGTCCCATGCCAGCACACACGACCCTGTGGATCACTTTTTGCGCATACTTTCTGTTTTATTATACGCAGACTAATTGCTTGGCTTATCTGCTTCTGCATGCATTTATGCTTTAACATGCATGGCTTGCAATTTATAATGGCATTGTCTAGATGTATTCACAATGATTGTGTTTTCCTGCTTGTTTTAAGATGGCCGCCACAGTACACTGTGGTTTGTATGATCCATTATGAACAGTTTGTCATTTATGTTGACAACAGGATATGTACCGAGGTGTCACTTGCTAATCTCTGTGTGAACAATACTGTCTGCAGTCAAAACGTGTTATGAGATGGATGTTATGGTGGGTTTTCCCACACAACAACCATGTGTTTTGACACATTCCCAGATTTAAAAGGATCTGTAAACCTGGGAATGCCTCAAAACTGTAATGAGGAGAAATATCTTTATTTCTCCTAGTGTTTTCCTCTTTTTTCCCTCTATTCTGCGGCGCACATAAAAAGAGGAAAAAACCTCCAAGGATTCTTTATGTGCTGGAAGGTGTCTCTTCCTCCACATAAACAATCCTGCCAACAAAGGAGACCCCTTGCACAATGGTACAATGGTGCCTATATTGACACTAGGCACAAGATTGTGTGTCAGTGCTGATTGAAAGGACAGGAATGCACTGTTTCTTCTAAATACAGTGCATTCTTGCTCTTTTGAATTGGGGTAGGGCAGCGCAGCACAAAGACTTGTGGCACTGCTCAACACCAATTCATGGTAAACGAGGCCCCATGTGTAGATTTACTACGTCCTTTGTGAATCAACCCCTAATAATCTTGGTAATCCAGAGGCAAATTAGAGTTTAGGCAACTGATCATTAACAAAACCAAATCATAATCCAGAGACAAGTAAGGGTTCAGACAAAAGGGCCAGGGTATTTAAATGGAAAACAAAACAACCACTGGTGAACAAACTGAAGGGATATCAAAAGAGCAAATACAACACAAGGGGTTGTCATAAGAAGTTGCTAGCACCTTCACTAGGGAAGTGGTCTGCTTGCAAAGCCCCCTACTGCCACTCATGACCTGGAAGTCCCTTAACTTGACTTTAACTAGTAGGGACCCTGATGCCCCAGCTGCTATAGATTGCTCGGGCACAATCTTCCAGGTTTATAAAGCAAATTTAATGACATCCATTCTCTGAAATAAATCCCCTGCTCAATATAACACTCTTATTCCTGCGAAACACATTCATTTATATGCTGAGTGTATCTTTTAATTGAACTATGGATAGTCATAAACAATAGTATGATAATGACTAATGCATGTTTTACATTGGATTAGTATAGGAATACTTAGGTGGGGAGAGGACATGTATACAGTTGACTTTGGGACATGTTGAGGAGGAGATTCTATAAATTCAAAGCAAATATTGAATTGGTATTTCATAGAGATGTAAAAGTTGCAAATAGAGTATTATTCATGTTATGGATCCAGGTTATCCACCAGCCTAGAAATAGGGGGCAAACTCAACGATTTTTCAGCTTTGTGTGGCTGTTGAAATTATAAAATGTGTTTCTAAATATATTTGAAATGTGAGCTATTGGTTGTAAGGCATAACTATATCATGTGTGCCTATCATACCAAATTCATATATTACAATCACAGAAATGTTACATTTCTTAAGCCAGAAAATAGACATGAATGACGTAGCATTACGCTGGTTCCCATTGCTTGCTGATTACAACTCTTCCATGAACCAGATTGACAAATGGCAAAGGATATAAACTATTGCACACCTATTAATCTAACACACCCAGCCAAACTGTATGCATTTCCTCTGTAGCTGAAGCACACATTTCATATATAGAGGGAGAACAGACCTAACTTAGGAGGGCAAGCTAAATGGTGCCTTCAAAGAGATTGATGGTCAGGATGTACATGCATCAGAAGAAATCCCTTGTTATATCATAAAATGAGGGTTTTTGTGCAAATCTTGAATTAGAGACTTTAGGGATTGGCCTGATCTAAAGAACTTGGTTTGACAGTAAGCATTACACAAACTTTTAAAGCAACATTGGTGGAAATAATACACTGAGAACTGAACTATATAGGTTTAATGCTGTGACATATTCATAAAGTCAAAATTGGACAGGGACAAAATGGTATGGTGTTTAAAACCTTTGCTCTATCTGCCCCTGCTATGTAATGCCAAACCTACAGACATCATGACCTTTCTGTCTTTTGGGATTGAGTGTTGTCTTTGTAGTAGTAGACGTGACAGTCACAATGAGTCATTTTAGTCCATCGTATTCTTAGCTGTGGAATAAAACCACTACAGATATCATAGTCGTTCTACCCTCTTTTGGTATTGACTTGATAGTAGTAGACATGATAGTATCAGTTCACGGCTCTCACTTTATTTCTGTATTCTCATCTATTTTTGTAAATTGGGGATTAAAATTTACCTAACTTATGCCTACAGCACTCAGACAAAAAAACAGACCAAGAGGGTGATTCAGAAAATAGAAAAGTCTGTAATGTTTTAATCTGAAAAGGAAAAATGGAGTGTCTCTTTTATGGTTAGCAAACAATTAAACATCACTATTGACATACTTTTTTGTATTTGATTGATTCTCATTCTTGACTATAAAAAGAAATAAAGACCTACTAAATTAATTGTTACAGCAGATGCATAATGAAATGAAGATCAAAATTCAAAATAAATCACAAAGTGCCGACAAAATGTTTTGATTGAGGTAGAGTATGCAACAAACATATTAAACTGGTGGGAAACACAGAGACTATAATTTTTTTAATTCAAAATGCAATCAATTGTCCATGGTTCCTTAGTTAAACTAGCAAAGGTAAACAATCAATTGACTTCTTCATCCATACCATGCACCATAGAGGAGCAGCCAAGATAATGGTAAAGTTGAAGTTACTGTGAGGTATGCTGTACTGCCAAGTAGATAGGAAAGACAGATAGGAAAGACAGAGCCTCAACTTGCATATCTGATGGACATTCTTGACCTAGTGGCCTATCTACTTTTTGGCTGCCATGTCTCTGTGACGATTACCCTATTGCCCTTGCCCTATTTAGTGTGGTGTTACCATCACTACCTTTCCTTTCCCAGGATCACAATTCCATGCTGAGTGCTGTAGACAGATGATAGGCTGTTTTAAATCTCAAATTTCCCGAAAATGTTCCAGACTATGGAAATAAAATGAGTGCTAGGCATGGCGGCCCCAGGCAGGGAAATCAATGCCCCCAAATTGCAGGGAGAAAACATATTGTGCATCAGAGCCATTGCTTTAAGACTTTGGGCCTGATTTAGATGGTGGTGGACAGGTTACTCTGTCACAACGGTGATGGATAAAACATCAGCCAAAATATAAATTCCAATATATCCAATGGGATTTATATTTCGGTGGATGGGAAATCCATCACTGTTGTGACAGAGTAACCAGTCCGCCACCATCTAAATCAGACCCTTTGTGTGTGCAAAACAAAAAGCTTTGCTGAGCATGGCTGAAAACACTGTGATACCTGACAAATCGTAGTGTCTTCACTGTTACAGGGCTTCTACGAATTAAGTAGGACTGTGTATTTTGTCAACATAAACTTCAGGATAGACGAACTCAGTCTGTCTATATCATCAAGAAATGTTGACATTACATAACTCCTAGCAAGCTCACAGTGCCCCCATCTGAACTCTAAACTCACCAGGGTACCAAATGATATAGGCAACCTCGAACATGACAATTTGGATTCCAAAGGAAATTGTGGAAACAGATCTACCCTTTCATTGTCACTTTGCATGACCAAGGTAAGGCACTAGAAAGATACAAAAATGCCTTTTCAAACATTTATTGAAGCTATCTTATTCTTGTTTAGAAAGCATGAGCTGCGATTATTATACAGATGAAACTAAGCACAGTAACCAGCGTTATAAGAATGGAAAAAAAGATAGCAATTCAACCATGATAATGTTTACTGTGTTGGTACACTCCTATCTATTACTACCTACACAATTGAGAGCATAGTGGGAGTGCCCTCTGCCGGATCAATTGGGATAGTCTGACCCCCCCGTTACTAGGTAAGATGTACCAGAAAGGTAGGAAGCCCAACTGGTTTAGTGCAGGTTATCGTTTTTTGCAGGATGGAGGTCAGAATCAGCAGGGCTGCATCTCAGTCACAGTGTACCGTGTTCCAGGAAAATCCCAGCAGAAGTGCTTCTCTGCCAAATGTAGCACAGAGGCAGTTTATATAATGAAAGCATTATTCATATTGCACTGTGTCAGAGGTGTGGAGCTGATATGATGATATGTCTGTAGTTTTGAAGCAGTCTCCAATGGACAATCAACAAGTGTATGGCGTTCTGTGTGCCTAGCCCTGAATGGAGTGTACAGACTGCATGGCAGCAACACTTACAAGGGATAGGCTGCATGTACAGTGTCTTCTCAGTATACTATGGCATGAGTGGCATGAGTGTAAAACCATGTAAAAAGTTGCCATGAGAAAAATATGCCAAGCTAAAATGTGCGATCTAAAATAGAGGCCCTATGCGGACTCTATTGTGCTTCACCACACCCTCCTCCTGGCCGTGGGAGATTTACCTCAAACTGAAATAAAATAATAAAAGCTGGCCTAAAATATTAGTATTGCAGTATTGAAGGATTGGTTTTGTGCAGGAAGGAGCACCTTCCTGAGCAAAAAAAATCCCCTGAGGCACATTCCTCTATATATGTGTGCTGCAGAATTTTACAAAGACAGTGGCGTACAGGAACTTTTTGACTATCTTAGAACAGAAGCTAAACCTCAGCTCCTTCTGCTCAGTTTGAAAAACCTGATTTAGGTAAACAAGAAGAAATATATGAACATTGCAGCATTCACCCTCTACATTCAAGAGATATGATGGGGTGATGCATTAGGATTGTACCAATCGAAGCAAGAAAAAAGAGAACCAGTGATTGCATGAGAAAATAGCTTGGGAGCACAGTGTTTTCCAGTTTTGTTTCACACAGGAGAAGGTGATTGTGATTGTGATGATGAATGTCCAGTACAAATTCCTGCATCAGTATATTGATCCAATAGATTATTTTCTGAAGATCCATGCTTAGGCAAAACATACTGTACGTTTTCCACTGTTTAATTGAAAGTAATCTCTCAGTGGTATCTTATGCTGTGGACATCTTATGAGTACAGGGACATGGTTTAATGACATGACTGCTTGAGAATTTGTAGAAAAAGTACATGGTAAGGATGAGGTACTTAAAAGTAATTTGGCTTGTCAATGTGGTACCAATGAATATTGATTTAATCGACGTGGTGAGCTAAAGTCTATGTTACCCAATCAATGTGCACCTACCTGGTTTGTTACTATGAGCTGTGCAGTTTGCTTGGGAAGATCTTCATGACTTTCTCTGGAAAGCTAATGCAAACATTGAAGGGATTGATTTCAAGTCTCCGGTGAATTGTGTTCCATTGATCCTGCAAAAGTTTGTAGATACTTTGAACACAGATTTGTAGCCATCCTCCATAGTATAAGTGACAACAACAAGCACCACTAGGTAAGGTTGTGGACTTAGGGCCATATGTAGGTAATTTCTATTTACCGATTCCTAAATACCGAATTTTACCGATTCGGTATTTAAGTATCGGTAAATAGAATGTAGGTAAACATTCGGTAAATTTTACCGATTTGGTAATATTCGGTATTACCGATTCGGTATTTACTGAATCGGTAATAAGGAATACCTTCCCATTCATTTCTATGGGCCTGGAGGCCCATAGGAATGAATGGGAAGCCATTCACTATTACCGATTCGGTAAATACCGAATCGGTAATAGGGGAGCATATTCAAGGGTGGCAGGGAGTCAAATTGACACCCTGTTGCACCCCTGAATCGTGCATGTGTGCACATGTGGCGCACATACATGCCCTAAGGGCATGTATGTCTGCCACATGGCACTTTTAAAAAAGTACAACATTGCTTTTTAAAAGGTATTCAGTATTTACCACCAACCTGTAGTTGGTGGTAAATAACGAATCCTTAAACAAAAAATGCACTCACTTGAGTGCTCCCTACATAGGATTTAAGGAATCGGTAATTTACCGATTCCTTAAAATAACGAATCGGTAAATTACCGATTCCTTAAATCCGGCCTCCTACATCTCAATTGCCTAAATACCGGTCGGTAACGGGAGATTTACCGAATTTCGGCCGTTACCGACCGGTATTTAGCTACCTACATATGGCCCTTAGTTTGGAGAAAAAATACCAAGCTAGAGCTGTTCCACATATGCATATGTTATTGTGGGTGAAAGATGCACCAAATGTTGGTGAAGAAACGGATGACCGAGTGTTGTTATTCATTGAGCAGTATGCAGTTACTGACATTCCGGGACAGTCTCAGAACAGAACTCTAAGGCATCTTGTGATACCAGTCCCATAAAAAAGGCAAACATTGTTGATGGAGATACAGGGCAAAAGGGAAATACTCCACTAAGTGTAGGTTTGGATCCCCTAGGCCAGTAATCTCCAATGGAAGACTCAACAGTTTTATGTCTGCAGACAGAAATCACCTCAAAATACATATAACTTGAAACAAAAAGTGAGGCTTAAAAACGTATCAAGGATTACAAACCAGTAATCCTGTCCATGTGAAATGCTAATATGGATATTAAATGTAGCTAGATATGTCACTTCATATATAAAAAAGTCAGAAAAGACAGAAAGGAAGAATGTATGGGACGAAATAGCGGCAGAGAAGTCTTTAAGTAAAACATTTCCAATTTCAGTTTAAGGATGCTCTCGTACAGAGAAATTGGATTTTATGAAGCTTGTGATTAATTGAGTTCTTCTAACTTTTATCCAAACCAATAATTTGGGATACTGTAGGCCTGGCATCAACACAAAAGTGTGTGTTAAAACTGTTTCCTGAAATTGAGTATATTGCTCAGTTTGATCCAGAAAGCACTGAGCTACTAAAAACAAATATGATGGACACTTATTACCCTAAACGGAGTGTCCATCTAGAAAACCTTTACTTTTATGAAGTACTGCAGTAGTATACATACAGAAACAACATAGATGAACATGTGGAACAAAAGGCATTTGCAGTTACTTGCTGTAACTGATGTTTAGTGAGATGTTCCAAACCAAGTCTCAGTAATCATTGTAATTTGAGCTATCAAACAAGTGAGAAAAGATCATTCTTTTACCTGGCTCTTTTGCAACTTTCTAAACCTTGGCAGTTAGAAACTGAACTGCTAAGTGAGTATGACTGTTACAAAAATAATGCAGTCAAAGATAGCATTCAATGTGAAGTGTTTCCTACATATAAGAAAATGTCAAATGATGAAATCCAACAAGAGGAAACACTTGCTACAGAAGTTGGAAACGACAGTTCACAAGATATCCGGTGCTCAGGGTCTAAAAACCAAGATACCCTTGGCCAGCCTGTCATTGAAAATGAGGCGTCAATAGCTATAAATGAAGTAGAAAATGCAATGGGTCAAGTGAGGTGTGAGAGCATTGAATTAGAAAGTTTGATCTCTCAACTGGATGAAGAGAAGGTACAACTTTTGGGAAAATAACAAAATCTATAGAGCATGGACTCCTACATAATAAGTCTGAACGTACTTGTAAAACATTCAAGCCTACACTTCTATATTTTAGAGGTCAAGCAGGTACAGGGAAAGGTTTTCTCATTAAGGTGCTCACTGTGTCAGTTCACAAAAAGACTAGTTGTGATCTATCATGTGCTGTGACTGTTCCTACTGGAGTAGCTGCTCACAACATTAACCAAATCACATTGCACAGACTGATTATGTTGCCTGTGGAACATGACTACAAACTTGAGTATCTCAGGCTATCTGGTGATGCCTGTCATGAACTGTGCAGAGTTCTGAAAAAAATTAACGTTTTCATTATTGAGTAACTTAGCATGGAATCTAACCTAATGCTAGCTTTTATTCTACTAAGGATTCAAGAGGACCTCAAAACTAACTACGATGTTCTGTTTAGAGTAAAACATGTCATAATTGTCTGTGACCTTTTACAGTTAACTCCTGTCAAAGGCCAACCAATATTTAAGAAACTTCTTCATGAAGAAACTAAGAAGTCATTAGGGAGTACTGGAAATGTTAACATATGGTTACATTTCATTTTCAGTATGTTGAGTTGACACAAAATATGAGAAAGGCAGCAGATATGGAGTATGGTAATATATATTAAAAGACATCGGAACAGGAACTATTAACAAACATGCTAAGAAAACCATTGCTTCTCAATTGGTTAGATCTCTATTTCCTTACAATAACTCACCAGCTGCTATAATGTTAGAGCCATCGTCGCTCCTATTAAATCAGGATCCCCTCAAGATCACTGCCCCCCAGCAGTACTTGGTATGCTCTCCCATTTCGCCTTGGAGAAGATTGCCTATCTATTGAATTCTTCATTGTTGGAGGGTATGGTTTCCAAGGACTGGAAAAGGGCTTTGGTTACCACCTTATTGAAAAAACCTAATTTAGATCCACTCACTTGGTCAATTCATAGACCTATATTTTTGGCACCCATTTTTCCAAGGTGTTGGTGAAACATGTGAACCACGAACTCACAATGTATACAGAACTTAATGGCCTGCTCCACACCTCACAATCGGGGTTTCACGCAGGCTATAGCACAGAATTGGCTCTGCTCAGTGTTACAGAGTTTCTGAGATATCAACTGGATGGGGGTTGAGCTGCTGCACTGATTCTATTAGACCTCAGTGCACCTTTTGACACCGTCATCCACTGTACACTCTTACAAAGATTAGAGGACATTTGTATACAGGATATTGCCTTCTCCTGGCTCAAATCATTTCTGCAGGATCATTCCTACCAGGGCCACACCAATTAGCATAGGTCAAAAGCTCATCCCTTGGTTTCAGGGAGGACTCAGGATTCTACCCTGAGCCCTTTGCTGTTTAATCTATATGTCAGACCAGTGGCAGAGATTATGGAAAATTCTGGCCTCACACTTTTTCTTATGTGGATGATACACAAATTGTTGTGTGATTGTCAGCGAAAGACAATCAGAATGCAAAGATCCTTAACTCCAGACTCACCCAAGTTTCATCATGAATGTGCACCAAATCCCTGAAATTAAATGGTGATAAGACTGAGGGCTTGCTTGTTGGTAATTTCCCGACCCCTTGGTGTACCAACTTCTGGCCAGTATCCTTGAGCAGCCTCCCCAGCTCTTTGTAAATAGTAAAGTATCTGGGTGTCAGGCTCAATGAAAACTTGACCATGAGCCAACAGATTAATAAAGTGATACCTGTTTCGGCATTTTGAGATGGCTTAAAAATATTTTTGTACTGTCTTCTTATGTCTGCCCAGAGAATCGTGTTCCAGGCCCTGATCATTTCCAGGCTGGACTATGGGAATATTTTATATCTGAGGGCGCCAAAAACACATCTTAGTCGCCTTCAGACTATCCAAAATGTCACCGCACGTCACTTGCTTCACCATCCTAAATTTGCTTTGACATCTATGTTTATTGCAAACTTTACATTGGTTATCCATAGAGCGACAGGTATAATTCAAGGGATTGTGCTATATGCACAAGTGCCTAGCAAACACTGGCCTGTATACTTGAGACCTTTAGTGTCCTGGTACTCTCCTACATGCTCATTACGCTCTAGTCATCTTAAGCTGGCCGTAATTCTCAAAATTCGGAAATCCCAACAAGTCGGCCCAGCATTAATTTTTCTTGGACCCAGACTCTGGAATGCTCTGCCTTCAGCTGCAAAAGAATGTGATTCACTCTCCTTGTTACATAAACATCTGAAAAACTGGTTGTTTCGACAAGCAGAACTTTCCTAAAATGTGGATCTCCTTTGGATAGCTTCTGGTTAGACTTATTTCCATACTGATCCTAGCACTGGGATACATATTTTTAGGTAGCCATGTGCATAGTAATATTAATAATTATGAAAACACAGAAACAGATTGTGTGCCTCATGCAAACACTGGATGAGTGCGCACAATGTAACTTATAAATGCTTCATTTGGAGAAACAGGACATCGTGAGTGTTACTAGTAAATATAAAATGGAACATTAACTTTTAAACTTGCCACTATGTTTACATATACATGTGACAGCTTGCCGATTTTGTGCAGGAGTTTGACATATCAGTTGTGTCCTATGCAGATGACACCCAGTTGGTAGAGTTCCCTGGCAAATGGCCCTAACTCAATGAATCATAATATAAATATAAAAATGTTAATCAGTTGTAAAGAAACTTGAATCTCTAGAGAAAACAGTTTTACTTACTGATGGTTTAGAAAAGACTCTGAACCTGTGTAAAAATTGCAGAATAATTTTGTGATTAAATCTGAACGTTGAGGAGCGATTAATGAATGGTATAATGAAAAATGTGATAGACTTCATTCCATTACCCAATAGAACAGAGTATGAATATATTTTGATTATATTTCATCACATTGGAGAAGATAAATAATTGGAAGGTGCACTGCCAGATTTCTCTTTCTAAAATATCTGTGTGTGAAAAGACAATATTCATAAATCTCAAGGCTTAAGTATGGATGCAGCAATCATAACTACAGGTCACAAAGTGTTCAAATAAGGTATTTCTTGTGTTGTTTAATCACAGGGCAGGTCATTATCAGAGTTATAACTTCTTGGTTTTAATGAGAGCAAAGTCAATGCTGACTCATCATGTGTCATAGAATATAATCATTTGAGAGGGATATATGCTCCTCATCTCATATATCCCATTGTTAATTATAGAAAACCAAAAACTTCTGAGATCCCCAATTTTCCAAAGTTTTAAAGCATACTGAGAAATCTACACATATTTAAAAAAAAGTAAAATATGATGGTGTGAATAATGTAACGGTCTTTCCATTTTCCAACACTTAATGTTACTGTAATGTAGTACATAATGCTCTATTCCACCTACAACCAGGGGTTGAAAAAGTTCTACAAAACAAGGAGAAACCTTTGAGTCAAGCTTTGACAACTTTATTCAGTTTAGTACACACTGAACACCGCATATGTAATTCTACTGTATTTATACGTGATATAGTTGACCACTGTATTAGTGGGACACAGTTCACTTTGAATGTGCAACAAGATACACAGGAGATTCTAATGATAATGCTCAATGTGTTAGAAAGTGTGGGAATTGCAATGAATGGCTTCTTTAATGGAACTATGACTGTAAATTGTTCATACTCAGGCAGAACAGATGTTAAATCAGAGTGATTTGTATACCTTGCACTACAAGATTGCAAGTCAGTAGCTTTTGAAAACCCTTTTTGAGAAAGCTGAGTAGAATAACAGCTGTCCAGACTGTACATCAGAACTGCTGCCTACATTAGTAGTGATACACAATTCAAAATATCTTATTCTGATGCTACAAAGATGTAGAACTGATGGTAGTAAAATAAATACCAATATTTGGGGTGGGCAGAACTCGCAGAGTTTTACTCTGTGGCCTTCCACAAAGTTATATAAAAACTCAGTGAGAATCCATGGACTTTGCCCACCCCTAGTGTTCACATTCATTTTACTTTGGGATGAGAAAAAAGGTATCCTCATTAACTATCCCTGCTGCCCCGCTGTGACTGTAATCTTTCAGCTAATTTCAGGATACAGTCAGGAGACCTTGTTGCATTGTTGCTATTGCATATTCGTTTTTTTAATTGATGTACTATATTGATGTGTTATTTTTGAAAGACTGACCCACAAGTGATCGTGCCTCTCTCACAGTAATTCCACGCTCGGAGTCAAAGCTACAGTGGGGGCACAAAGAAAACTACAGGGGTTCTTAAGTGATTCCGACCTATGTCTATGAGCGATGGCAAAATTGTGCACATTAGTGTCATTGATTTATAGAAGTGCATGTGGTAGGAAACTGTAAAATGCCAATTGTTTGTTTACAAGGCGAGAGCTGATTGGAGCCCCTGCACCCATTTTGTGTTTCTCGTCTCTGAAATGAGGGCACTCTGGGAACTTGTCAGCACTTCAGAGAAGGGTTAAAACAATAACTCAAATGTCACCAGGCCAGAATAGCGGGCTTCTGGGGTTTTAGCTCCCCTAGGATTGTGGTAGCCTTTTGTGGCACCACAGTGTATCCAATCCCTGCCGTGGTGTGACAAACAAACAAGCCACCTTGCGCCGAGCACATATAGAACAGTAAAATAGCCACCTAGCAGAAGAGCTCTGCGGACTTGGGGAACCGTGCAGCACAAACTTTCCTATCCATCACGTGCATCTTATAACCAATTAATGCACCTTTTTACTCTCAGTAGGGCGTGACCTGTTCAATTAGTGTATCGTAAACACATATCTTTAACAAAGACGTATTTGCAGGAGGATAATTATGTGGGCAGGTATGTAAATTAATTTAAATCTGAGTCTTAGAAAGGTAAAAACTCAACATTTATAATATATTTTGTTAGGGTTAATAATAGAGGAGAAGTTAACATAGAAAGGAGTCAACCCTGAGTCAATCAATCAATCAATTAATACTTTATTTGATTTTGTAATAAAATCATAAAAGTACAATAAAACACATTTGATAAAAATCCTTAAAACACAATAATAAAACATCATGAATCAGTTAATTACTTTTACACTGTATCAAAATGCTTAATCAAAATCAATGTGTAATTTTCTTTCTGGCATAAAAAGCAGCACAGAGAAAACTTGACATACTGCAACAAATCTCCATAGTAGGCAATGATGGTAAATATAAATAAGCAGGGCAACAGTTTATAAAATTGAGCGATCTTAAAATAGGTAAAATGTAACGTTTTCTCAAGTTACTATCAAATTTACAGAAAAGGACTACATGCATGGTACTCTGTACCAGCGGGCAATCACAGGAACAGTTTGCTAGTTTTGTGGACCAGTCATTCAGTGAAGGGACGATAATCAGGTGATGAAACATTTCCATTCTTATGCGGGTCAGAATAAATCCGGGCCTGGAATTTAGAACAAATTTGAGATAAGGTTGCATTTCATAGGTGGTTAAAAAAGTAGATTTTTAAAACACTAGACATTTAAATGGTCAACCTAAGGTTCTCAAGATGCATCATACATTCATTTTTCAGATATTTTCTACTGATAGATTCCAGAGATTCAGGCTTCTGAAAGTCATCAGGGTGCTGCATGTCACAAAAAAGCATTGAATATATGTCAACCAAGGCAAACACAGGGACAAACTCGACTTGAAACAATCCCAATGATGGCACGATTTAAGCCAATGTGTTCTGATGTCCAGATCTTATGTCATAGTAATATGGACTGCAGCATTATTAAATCTGTTAGGAACGGAACCCCAATTTCGCATGAAAAACATATACAGAGGCTCTTTTACGGGTGGCAATGAGGTACCTTAGGAACTTGTTTATCACCATCTGCAATGCTGTATATTTGGTGTATCTCCAAACTCCCACCCCCTATAGTGCCACACTCAGACATTTGGCTTTGTAAATCTTTATCATCTCTTCAGGGGGGTTTGTGCCCAATCGTCTGGCAAAATTTCATAAGGCCATGCATGCTTTTTTTAAACGTAGTTTTCTAGTGGAAATAGCATGGATCCATGACCTAATATACTTAATTATAAATAACTATTTATAAAACCAATACTAGTACCCTTCATTTTTATATCTCGACATATAGCTGTTCTTCTCCCACATTTCATAATAAATGTTTTATATTGATTGGCTTACAGACCAAGGTCCTGCATATACTTAACAACATTTGTAAGTAATCTCTATAAGCCAAGGGGGTAATGGCAATAAGAACGGCGTCATCAGCATGGAGGAGGGCCTGGACAGGGCGAAGTCCCAACTGCGGAAGATCTTGGGATTGTGTAGCTAGAACAGCACCAACACTGTTTATATATAATGAGAAAAGACAAGGTTCTAGGACACAGCCCTGTCTAACCCCTCTTTCTATGCTGAAAGGTTGAGTACATTCTCCCATGATTCCATATCTAACCCTGGCCCTACATCCTGAATACAGGTCTCTTAGAAAGTTAATATTTGATACCTCCACCCCCAAGTCTCTCATAATTATCCATAACTTATCATGAATAACACAATAGAAGGTCAATGACATATCAACAAATGCCAGATAAATGTTCCCCTCTTTGATCTTAGTATACTTTCCAATTAGCATACTCAGGTACAAGTCCTGCTCTATTGTCCCAACCCCAAGGCAGACCCTGTATTGCAGGTCAGACAAGATATCATAGGCTTCCGCCAAATCTTGTAATCTGTCCAGAATAATATGACTCGCTATTTTCACTAGAGAATCAAGGAGAGAGATTGGTCTGTAGCATGCAGCGTTAAGACAGTCACCCTTCTGATAGATCGGGTCAATAGTTGATTATGCCCACGTACGTAGAAAACCTGTGTTACAGCATGCCCTCAGAACCAAGGTCAGAAGAGGACCCCATAGGGCAGTATTGGCCTTATACAAATCCACGGGAATAGCATCAGGGCCAGGAGTTTTCCGCCCTTACTTGCATTTATTGCTCTGTTAACTTCCTCCAAACTAAAGGGGGTCAATAAGCTTTTTTTCGACAACTCATGCCATAAAAGCAGTATTACAATGTGTATATATACAAGGTATTTAACATTTGTTAGAACATCATAAATAGGCTTGGGCAGAGTTCACAGAACTCCACAAAGCAACAAAAGAACTCTGCTGCGCTACGCAGAGCTCCACAAGTGGCGGAGTGCATTACGTCATGAAGTTTGCGATGATTTTTAGCACCAGGTGTTTGTTCCATGCTGTAAAATCAGCAGGAATGGCACCACGTGCAGCGCAAGAGGGCACTGCTTCTTTCTGCCACTCAAGTAGAAGTTGTACTTGAGCAGCAGGTTCCTCAACGCAAATGGAAGGTTTCTCAACGTGAGTGGTAGAGACCATCCGTGACCGCCCTCAGTGAGAAATCTCACTGGAAGATGGTCTAGTGTTGGAGTTTCCTCGCTGATACTCTCCAACTTAATGTTGGCGAGCACAAGAGAGGAAATAACTTCACGGAGCACAGAGTGCAGAAGACTCCACAAACGGAGTGGAGTACTTTGCCCAGGCCTAATCATAAATTAAGTACTAGCTCTGTCTTGTATGAGAGCCGAGGTATTTGAGAATACAGAAGGAATTGGTTGCTAGTTAGAACATATTTGATCAACCTATTTTCTTAAAAAATGCGTAAAAAACATTACTAAAAGACAACCATGTTGAACATTTGATTACAGTAAAAAGGCCAACGCAGACTCTAGTTGCTTCTAAAGAGGGGTCAAGACAACTCAGCGAACAACAGAGGGGCCTAATTATTTCACTGGTGTAGGTTCCGACATCCCGATCGCATCACCACAGATGATGCTCTGAATTCTATGTGTGAAACAGAACTGTAAGAAGACCCCAGAAAAAGGCTGACCAATTGATTATGTTGATTTATGTTGATTAATGCCTTAGGTGCTATTTATAAACAGGACAGTAAGTAGACCCCCAGATGGAGCCTGGATTATTTCCAAATAGATTATTTACATATCAGAGGAGTCACTAGTCTCACTTAGAGTACACATCCTAGTTCTTAATGCCCACACCCGACACAAGAACTTGGCAGCAGAGCATGCATACAATGACCAGAAGTCAGATCTTAGGATTCTAAGTGCAGTGCAACTACTTCTAGTTCCCAGTAGCTTACAAAGAGGTTTGATCCATTTTAGGCAAGGCAAGCAAATAGAACATGAACAGCATTTGTTGGTAAACTTTTTCAGCAACAGAGTACCAAACCTGAGCTGGAAATGGAGTTTCCTATCTACTGGCACAGTGTCCCAATAATGTTCCAAAAAGCTGCAACATTTAAAATCTATTAACTTCCCCGTCAATGTCATGCTCACCACTGTGCGTGCCTCACATTGGGAGGTCCATTGCCAATAATATTTTTTCAGCAATTCTGCTCATGGGGTGTGTTGACGAGTTGAATTTTCCCAAAATAACCTCATTCCGATATATTGATTAGTAGTTTTAGGGTTTGCAGAAGCCACTCAATTCTATTGGATCTGTCAGCATATATGACATTCTTTAAGGCCATGACATAATGATCTAGTTCTGGTGTACACCATAGCCTTCTACAGCACAGAAATGGGTGCAAACTGACTTTGCTGGGTAACACCTTCCTACCCATATGAAAGGTTTCAGCGGGGTGCTGGTGGGAAGGCAAGACAAGCTTCTCTGGGACTTGTTCTCTGATTTTATTAAGGGAGAAATATAAGAAAACCTCCAGAGTTATGAACAATATAAAACTGAGCCCATGGCTTTGGCATCGTAAATCTGTAAAACTGGGCCAATTGGTTTAGAAAGCAAACTACTATGTTCTTTAACTAAGGCACCTGTAATCTGACTATGTTTGAGAGACATTGTGTCCACTCCACATGAGCTTTCCATGACATTGTCGAGGACAGGGTAACACCCAAATAGTTAAAGACATCTGCCCTCTCTAGTGGCTTGTCCCCCAACATTACTCTTCCCTTATACGATCTATTTTGCTTGAACGACATATACTTTGTCTTTGCGGCATCAATGTCAAGTCCTCGCATTCTGCAGAACTCCTTAAAATAGAGCAGCATGTGCTGAAAACTGCAGAGAGTTTTCGAGATCAGCAGAGTGTCATCCACAAATAACAGTATGGGTGTTTTAATGCCAGCCAAAATAGGGCATCATAGGGAAAAGAGAAAGAAAATGGACAATATCATTTAGACATAAGGAAAACAAAGTGGGGGCCAAAACACAACCTTGGCGAAAGCTTTTGTCAATGGACAACCAATCAGTGAGTTCACTTTGGCCACCCCATCAAACTTGAGCATAATTGCCTTCATGCAGGCAAATTAATAGATTTAACAGCTCCGGTGCATTGCCCAGTTCTCGAAGGGACAGCCAAAGCTTCTAACAGAGAACTAGATCGAAAGCCCATTTAAGATTGACAAAGGCAACATACATGCTGCCCTTGATGATTTCCACTACCCTCCAGTATAAAAGCAAGAAGCGGATTACCTGGTCAACTGGGTCACTCAACTCGTCTTCTACTGAATTACGAGAGTAAGTAGAGGGAGGAATGTAATTATGGGGAGGGGTCCCTTGCCCAACTCTACCCCTCTTAACCAGGGACCACAATCTTACACAGTCCTTTGCAAAACAGAACACTTTAGGTTCATGCCACCTCTCACCTTCCCATTCTCTTGTTGCCCGAGCCTGAGTCAAGTTATATAGCTTCCTCGCTGAATGGACCTGCAGCGTATCCTTGGTTTTTATTGCCTTAACCAATAGGGTACACATTTGTCTACACTCCTTATTAAACCACATTTTTGGTCCTAGGGGGCGCCTACGAATAGTTGATGCAGGAATGAGAAAATACCATATTTATTTTCTTGAAAGCTTGATATGCGAGTCACTAATTGACTCTTGATCTGCTGTGCATGGCAACCTTGGGTATATTTCTGCTAAACAGGTTGATACATCCTCACTAATATCGGGCAATGTGTCATGGGAGTTGACTACCTGAGACCATTTAATGCACCGCATATCGTTTAAAGATTGTATATAATTGGCCGCAATGCTACCACAGAAAGGCTCCAAAGTACGGCAGAGGGGATTGCAGTCACTCTCCAACCTCTCATTAATTAACATATCCCTGAGGAGTGGCCAGAGTCTCATATCTAATAATATATAATCTATATGACTAGAATGGAGCAGATACTTATATGTATTGGCCCCAGTTCTGCCATACTTGGGCCTTCCATTGATTGCTCTGAGCCCCAGCTCCAAAGAGAGTGTGTTGAGTTGTAAAGGAGCCTCTTTTAATAGCAGGCAATTCTAATTGCTAGGTCGACCTCCTCACTATCCAGGGGCTCAAAGGTGCTATTATCAAATCTGAGTGGCTGTGGTTCTTTTCCAGATGGTCTTCTGAGGACATGACAGTTGTGGACCTCAGACCCCCCCAACCCCTCTCACACAGACATTGCAAATATCAATGCCAGTAAAATTATCCAGCACTAGACGAATGGCCAAAATATCTGGACAGTCAGTGAGAAGTTTGCAAAATTTACAATCTAGGCCTAGTCTAATCCACATTTTCAGCCCTCCTGATGGTCTCCCAGCAACGCAGAGTAATGCAGGAATTTAGAAGTTTAGATACCCAGGTTTATAGAGAGGTTCCATGCACCAGGTTTCCTAGAACAGACAAATAGGATAGCCAGTCAGAGTTAAAGAACAGTGGTTGTCAGACAATATCCCGCATTGGGGGACCCATCAGCTATATGGGGCAAAGAGGGGCAGAGAGCAGTTTGACAGCTGTGCTCCAGATGCCTATATTTGAATCGAATGTTAGTGTTGAACAAGGAAGAGGTTCAAACATCAAAGGCCACTAGATTGTCAACTAAATCCCTCTTATCAAGAATTAACTGTATAATATCAAGCTTGTTGCCATTTTGCAAATGCCTTCTAGCTCCAAGAATGTCCTCCTGTTTGAGTGAACAACATCCCCTCACCTGACGAATCCAGTGAACATTAAGGCACCCTCACCTTCTTTATACATGGGATGCACGAGTTTAGGGAAGTTAATCAAAAATATAGAGAGGCTATGATTAGGAGCCAGAAGTTCCAACTGAGGGGCAGGTTTTTGCATAGAAACTGAGGGGTGCCTTGGAAATTCAAACTCCTTGTGGAACTGATTCCTGGAGTTGCTTGGTAGGTAGGAGGAGCTTAGGGTTCATGCAGGTCTATGCTCATTAGTATGGTCAGGTCCCCTGGCCCCTGTGTGTGTTTCTACAAGAGGATTCGCATTGGTGGAAGTATGGAATGCAGCCGGATTACTAATTTCAGTGGGCCTTTGTTTTCCAATCAAAGGCTGTTTATTCAAGGAGTATGAGGTACATATGTTTTTATCAACGGGTTGAGATACACTCGTAAGTACTCAATTAATTGTGATAGAAAGAGGTGACACCACTGCTTTGAGGTTCCCCACCTTCCCCCTGAGATCTTTAATTTGCTGGCAGAGATGGACTATGTCTCCCGGAGGGACAGGTGGCGGGGATTCTAACCCTCTGCTTATCAGAGCATGAGTCTGTTCAGCAAGAGGCATGTAGCGAATGGTACAAGGGATGAAAAAGAGGAAGGCTGCTGACTACAGTAATTCTTTATGGGCTGTGAAACAGGGGTGCCGGAAACAGATGGGGGGGTTGGGGCTGCATTTGATACTGGATTGACCTTTAATGTAGCTTGAGAGGGTATGAGCTTCTTTCGTATGCCTATGTATTGACCCGCCTTCGTCATGGGATTTCTGAGTGGTCTTCTTTTTGGGATTAATTCCCAGATTAGCATGGGGCTTAATTACATTCTTGATTTTTGTAGTGGCCCTGGGCTTGGTTTGGGTAGGATTAATGTGAACTAATCAGAGATCTCTTTAAGAGTACAATCATCAGACTTAGTAGAACTTTTAAGGTGTTTGGCGATGTCCTGGGCTTGATCAGATGCATTTTGTTTACCCATGATGCAAATGGAAAAAATATCCCTTTATAAGGCTGGGCATAACTAAAATGTAAAGTACATTTTGCCAATTTTGAAAATGCACGATATACCCCTCCAAACAAACGATCTATTAGCACACAACTAAGATGAACACAGAAACATCACATGCCCCAGCTCATAAATGGATATAATCGGGCTGACATGAAGGGCAGCCATGTAGACCAGTTGCATGGATAACAGTAACTTATATGACCAAATGCTCGAGACATGAGGCTGGGCCAAGCCTAGCCTCCTCCGGGCTCTAACGGGCGTGGACAGGCCCGGCCCATGCGGGATGTGTGCAGCGGGACTGCAGATCAGGTGTGAATCCTGTGCGGGTTCATGGGACTTGCGGTCTCTAGTAGTGGAAGCAGTCAGCAGCAGCACCTACCCTGGCCATGAAGTGGATGCCAAAAGTAGGGTAATAGAGGCCCCAACTCAACAGGGCTGCAGGAATAGACACCGACTTCCCCAGCGGCAGATAGGCTTTGCAAGAGTATTTGGCAGGAGCCACAATGATGTTTCAATTACCGTAAATGTAAACACGGCACAGGGATGATACAGGCCAAGCAACTGAAAACTTTAAATGGAACGGGTTTGCCTGACTTCTGGGCTTGGCCCTGTGGACCGGCAGCTGTGCAGGAGGTGTGCTGTATGTGTTGGAATGAGTGGAGACCCTGTAGTGTAATCGAGTAAACTTTTCTTTGAACTGAGAGCGGCGGGCTCCTTCTTTGTGTTCCTGGCCATGGGTTTTGTGAGATGGAAGGTTTCTGCGAGTGCATGCACCCTACGCTTAAGTGCAAACTGTGCACACGGGGGCTCTAGAAACCCATGTCTGCACCCTGTGGGTGTATATTTTGTGGCAGATGTCTGCACCCCTGGGGGCTCTGCCCACTGCAATGCCAGTTCTCCTCTGTTCAGTTGCAGCACCATGTGCTTCCCCATACGGACCGCATTCAGGGATTGGAGTTCAAGTGTGGTAACAGGGGCAGCAACAGCACCATCCTTCTGCAAGAACTGGCTGAGAACACCCGGCTCTGCGAGGACAGCTCCTCCGAGTGCCCTCGCAGGGGTTGCCATGATGTACTGAAACTGAGGGAGGTAGAACGACATATGCAGGAGTGCTATAAAGATAATAGAGGTATACGACATCAATAAGATTAGGCAAATACATAGCACAAGCCATTGAGAAACTAGCAGCTACTTAACTCTTCAATCCCAGGAAACATTTACTTTGCAATTAGAAGGTGAAGGATTATCATTTTTACTCCTGAATGTAAGGCATTTTAAATCAGTTTAACTCACATATTCAAAAATGTCATCACCAGCAGTCACTCGCTTCATTGGCCAATCCTGATTCTTTAGTCCTTCCTCCTGTCGGTGGTGGCGTCAAGTCAAGAAAGTTCATTTTCATTGTCGTCATGAGGCCTACCAAGGATAATGACTAAATACTGATTGAACTTTGTTTAATAATACAACAATTGACTTCAAAGATTAATAAATGTGTATCAATGTTTACTATATACCAATATTGGTTTGTTACACATAAAACATGTAGGGTTCTTCCATAAATCTAATTGATTTATTTTTCCCCACAATTAGATAATGCATTGTATTATTAAACTAAACACTGTTAGTATTCTAGTGCATATAAATGATATATATTACATCAGGATATGGTCAGTAAAAATGCCAAGTCCATTATAATAGTACACACTCGCCGGAGGCTTGTAAGCGTCAACCAGAAAACCAAGAAACTAGGAAACACTTCCCCCTTGCACTACATGTGGAGGATTGTATGCCAGGCGCTCATGAGCCTTCTGTGAACTCTCCCGAGAGGCTCACAAGAGTCACTCAAAATATGTACATAAGCATAATTGTCATCTCTGGCACTTGCAAGACTCTTGTGAGAGTTTCCAAGAAGAAAAACAAGCATTGGCATTGGCCAATAGGTCTCGCCTTTGGGACCTTATAAGTGTTTAGCTGTGCAACATTTGATGTTGTTGACGAAAGGATATTGTGCTGCAGAAGTAAATACTTATAAGGTCATAAAGGGGAGATATATTGGATATGGTAATGATTGGTTTTTTTTTAAGGACAAGAAGTGATTTTAGGCTGCGGCTGCCACTTAGCGTACCGTATTATACGTAGACGTTGTAGCTATATTTGAGAGAGGTAGAGAGAGGTAGAGAGAGGTAGAGAGAGAGGTAGAGAAGTATAGAGAGAGGTAGCGAGGTAGAGAGAGGTAGAGATGTGTATAGAGGTAGAGAGAGAGCTAGACAGATGTAGATATGTAGAGAGAGATAGAGAGGTGAACAGAGGTAGAGAGAGGTAGAGAGGTGGACAGAGGTAGAGAGAGGTAGAGAGGTGGACAGAGGTAGAGAGGTGGACAGAGGTAGAGAGGTAGAGAGGTGGACAGAGGTAGAGAGAGGTAGAGCGGTAGAGAGAGAGGTAGAGAGAGAGGTAGAGAGGTAGAGAAAGAGAGGCAGAAAGGTAGAGAGAGAGGTAGAGAGAGAGGTAGAGAGGTAGAGAGAGAGGTAGAGAGAGGTAGAGAGGTAGAGGTAGAGAAAGAGATGTAGAGAGGTAGAGGTAGAGAGTGGTAGAGAGAGAGGTAGAAAGAGAGAGAGGTAGAGAGAGGTAGTGAGGTAGAGAGAGAGAGGTAGAGAGAGAGAGAGGTAGAGAGAGAGAGAGAGAGAGGTAGAGGTAGAGAGAGAGAAAGGTAGAGAGGTAGAGAGAGGTAGAGAGAGAGGTAGAGAGAGAGAGTTAGAGATAGAGAGGTAGAGAGATACAGGGGTAGAGTCAGAGGTAGAGTGGCAGTGAGGTAGAGAGGGAGAGGTAGAGAGAGAGGGAGAGGTAGACAGAGAGGTAGAGAGAGATAGGTAGAGTGGTAGAGAGAGATAGGTAGAGTGGTAGAGAGAGAGAGGTAGAGAGAGAGAGGTAGAGAGAGAGCGAGGTAGAGAGAGAGCGAGGTAGAGAGAGAGCGAGGTAGAGAGAGAGCGAGGTAGAGAGAGAGCGAGGTAGAGAGAGAGAGAGGTAGAGAGAGAGAGAGGTAGAGAGAGAGAGAGGTAGAGATAGAGAGGTAGAGGGAGAGAGGGAGAGGTAGAGAGGTAGAGAGAGGTAGAGAGAGAGAGGTAGAGAGAGAGGTAGAGAAGTATAGAGAGAGGTAGCGAGGTAGAGAGAGGTAGAGAGGTGTATAGAGGTAGAGAGAGAGCTAGACAGATGTAGAGATGTAGAGAGAGGTAGAGAGGTGGACAGAGGTAGAGAGGGGTAGAGAGGTGGACAGAGGTAGAGAGAGGTAGAGAGGTGGACAGAGGTAGAGAGAGGTAGAGAGGTGGACAGAGGTAGTGAGAGGTAGAGAGGTGGACAGAGGTAGTGAGAGGTAGAGAGGTGGACAGAGGTAGAGAGGTAGAGAGGTGGACAGAGGTAGAGAGGTAGACAGAGGTGGACAGAGGTAGAGAGAGGTAGAGAGAGAGAGGTAGAGAGGGAGAGGTAGAGAGGTAGAGAGAGAGGTAGAGAGAGAGAGGTAGAGAGGTAGAGAGAGAGGTAGAGAGAGAGAGGTAGAGAGGTAGAGAAAGAGATGTAGCGAGGTAGAGGTAGAGAGTGGTAGAGAGAGAGGTAGAAAGAGAGAGAGGTAGAGAGAGGTAGTGAGGTAGAGAGATAGAGAGAGAGAGGTAGAGAGAGAGAGAGAGGTAGAGAGATAGAGAGAGAGAGAGGTAGAGACAGAGAGGTAGAGAGGGAGAGTTAGAGATAGAGAGGTAGAGAGATACAGGGGTAGAGTCAGAGGTAGAGTGGCAGTGAGGTAGAGAGGGAGAGGTAGAGAGAGAGGGAGAGGTAGAGAGAGAGGTAGAGAGAGATAGGTAGAGTGGTAGAGAGAGATAGGTAGAGTGGTAGAGAGAGAGAGGTAGAGAGGTAGAGAGAGAGAGGTAGAGAGAGAGCGAGGTAGAGAGAGAGCGAGGTAGAGAGAGAGCGAGGTAGAGAGAGAGCGAAGTAGAGAGAGAGAGAGGTAGAGAGAGAGGTAGAGATAGAGAGAGGGCGAGAGGTAGAGGGAGAGAGGGAGAGGTAGAGAGGTAGAGAGAGGTAGAGAGAGAGAGGTAGAGAGAGAGGTAGAGAAGTATTGAGAGAGGTAGCGAGGTAGAGAGAGGTAGAGAGGTGTATAGAGGTAGAGAGAGAGCTAGACAGATGTAGAGATGTAGAGAGAGGTAGAGAGGTGGACAGAGGTAGAGAGGGGTAGAGAGGTGGACAGAGGTAGAGAGAGGTAGAGAGGTGGACAGAGGTAGAGAGAGGTAGAGAGGTGGACAGAGGTAGAGAGAGGTAGAGAGGTGGACAGAGGTAGAGAGGTAGAGAGGTGGACAGAGGTAGAGAGGTAGACAGAGGTGGACAGAGGTAGACAGAGGTAGAGAGAGAGAGGTAGAGAGGGAGAGGTAGAGAGGTAGAGAGAGAGGTAGAGAGAGAGAGGTAGAGAGGTAGAGAGAGAGGTAGAGAGAGAGAGGTAGAGAGGTAGAGAAAGAGATGTAGCGAGGTAGAGGTAGAGAGTGGTAGAGAGAGAGGTAGAAAGAGAGAGAGGTAGAGAGAGGTAGTGAGGTAGAGAGGTAGAGAGAGAGAGAGGTAGAGAGAGAGAGAGAGAGGTAGAGAGAGAGAGAGAGAGAGAGAGAGGTAGAGACAGAGAGAGGTGGAGAGAGAGAGAGGTAGAGAGAGAGAGAGGTAGAGAGAGAGGTAGAGAGATACAGGGGTAGAGGCAGAGGTAGAGTGGCAGTGAGGTAGAGAGGGAGAGGTAGAGAGAGAGAGGGAGAGGTAGAGAGAGGTACCGGGAGATAGGTAGAGTGGTAGAGAGAGAGAGGTAGAGAGAGGTAGAGAGAGAGCGAGGTAAAGAGAGAGAGGTAGAGAGAGAGAGGTAGAGAGGTAGAGGGAGAGAGGTAGAGAGAGGTAGAGAGGTAGAGAGAGAGAGGGAGAGAGAGAGGTAGAGAGGTATAGAGAGAGGTAGAGGGAGAGGTAGAGAGAGAGAGGTAGAGAGAGAGAGGTAGAGCGGGAGAGAGGTAGAGAGAGAGAGAGAGGTAGAGAGGTAGAGAGAGAGAGGTAGAAAGAGAGATAGGTAGAGAGAGAGAGAGAGGGGGAGAGGGAGAGGTAGAGGGAGAGGTAGCGGGAGAGGTAGAGAGAGATAGGTAGAGAGTTAGAGAGGTAGAAGGAGATGGTAGAGTGGTAGTGAGGTAGAGAGAGAGGCAGAGAGGTAGAGAGAGAGGTATAGAGAGAGGTAAAGAGAGGGGTAGAGAGAGAGGGGTAGAGAGAGAGGGGTAGAGAGAGAGGGGTAGAGAGAGAGGGGTAGAGAGAGAGGTAGAGAGAGAGAGGTAGAGAGAGAGGTAGAGAGAGAGAGGTAGAGAGAGAGAGGTAGAGAGTTAGAGAGGTAGAAGGAGATAGTAGAGTGGTAGTGAGATAGAGAGAGAGGTAGAGAGAGAGAGAGAGAGTTAGGGAGGTGGAGAGAGAGAGAGGTAGAGAGAGAGGTAGAGAGAGAGAGAGGTAGAGAGAGAGAGGTAGAGAGAGGTAGAGAGAGAGGGAGAGAGGTAGAGAGAGAGAGAGGGAGAGAGGTAGAGGGAGAGAGAGAGAGGTAGAGAGTTAGAGAGGTAGAAGGAGATGGTAGAGTGGTAGTGAGGTAGAGAGAGAGGCAGAGTGGTAGTGAGAGAGAGAGAGGTAGAGAGAGAGGGGTAGAGAGAGAGGTACAGAGAGAGAGGTACAGAGAGAGAGGTAGAGAGAGAGAGAGGTAGAGAGGTGGAGAGAGGTAGAGAGAGAGAGGGAGAGAGGTAGAGAGAGAGAGAGGTAGAGAGAGAGAGGTAGAGAGAGAGAGGTAGAGAGAGAGAGGGAGAGAGGTAGAGAGAGAGGTAGAGGGAGAGAGAGAGAGGTAGAGAGTTAGAGAGGTAGAAGGAGATGGTAGAGTGGTAGTGAGGTAGAGAGAGAGGCAGAGAGGTAGAGAGAGAGAGAGGGAGAGAGGTAGAGGGAGAGAGAGAGAGGTAGAGAGTTAGAGAGGTAGAAGGAGATGGTAGAGTGGTAGTGAGGTAGAGAGAGAGGCAGAGAGGTAGAGAGAGAGAGAGAGGTAGAGAGAGAGGGGTAGAGAGAGAGGTACAGAGAGAGAGGTACAGAGAGAGAGGTAGAGAGAGAGAGAGGTAGAGAGGTGGAGAGAGGTAGAGAGAGAGAGGGAGAGAGGTAGAGAGAGAGAGAGGTAGAGAGAGAGAGGTAGAGAGAGAGAGGTAGAGAGAGAGAGGGAGAGAGGTAGAGAGAGAGGTAGAGGGAGAGAGAGAGAGGTAGAGAGTTAGAGAGGTAGAAGGAGATGGTAGAGTGGTAGTGAGGTAGAGAGAGAGGCAGAGAGGTAGAGAGAGAGAGAGGTAGAGAGAGAGGTGGAGAGAGGGAGGTGGAGAGATGGAGAGGTAGAGAGAGAGAGGTAGAGAGAGGTATAGAGTACAATCTGTACTCTAAAGACCCTCTACAACGATGATCATTCCGCGATGTGAAGCAGTAGCTGAAAGCTGTAAAGCTGACCTACATGCTGCTTTTCTCTGCTTGCCTAAAGGTGCTTCAGAGAATGAACTCCCACTTCTTCCACACCCCAGAGAGCACCTGGAAGTGGTTTGAGGAAGAGAGAGAGAGACTCATAAGACCCCAACCTCACAAGAGGGTCTCCCTTCAGGTGGCTCGTTCTGGGGAGGGGGAGATCCTGGCATGGATGACAGTGGGCTGGGCTCAACCAGCTGGATCAGTGAGACTCTAAAGTTCACCATTCTCTCATAGCAGAGGAAGACACAGCGGAAGAGTTGTTCCCCGCATATTAACCCCATAATTTTCTGTCTGTTAGGCGCTTTGATATCCCAGACCATAATCATGTGCTGTGAGTATGAGTCCAATAACTATTGGCAGTGTCTCAAGTCTGGAGCAACCGGTATCACGGAAAGAAAACTGTCTGTCGGGGACTCACTGACGCCATGTGCCGCTGGGTGGCAGAGTTAGTGGCAACAGGAAAAGCCTGGTAATAAAAGTTGTAATGTATGTTCTTGTTTGGGTCATTAATAAGAAAGTCCACCCCCTATTACACTCTAGAACCTAATAGTATAAGGGTGTCATTTGATGCAGTTTTAAAGCATAGACTGTTCTCTTTAGTAAGTTCAACTATGGGCGACAGATGCTTCTTGGGCAGAAGTGTGGGGAGGGAGAGGAGTTGCGGGGGAGAGTTTATGTTCATGTTCAGGTTTGGTTCTACCAAACTTCGTGGAATGCATTATACAATATTCCGTTTTCAGCAGATAACGCCTGCAGCTGGACACAGTGAGGCATTAACTTCCATTACATGCGAAATTGTACACTGGAACGTCATCGGGCTTAATAACAAAATAAAACCAGCACAAGTGCGCGCCTCGCGCGGCAGCAGGGGGAGGGGGCCTGCGCGGTTCCCTTGCGGGAGCGTGCAGCAATGCGCGATGATTGTGGCCATATGGCGCCACCATATGGTGCCGCACGCTCCCGCAAGGGAATCGCCAGACGTGCACGCGTTGCCATTGCAAGCAATGCAACGCGTGCACGTTTTTGCCCCCAAAGCTGTGCCGATAGCTAAAGGTCTCTCCTATGCAGCGCATGCGCGCTGCGTAGGCGAGACCTAAAAAGGGAAACATTATACAACATAGATAATGAAAACTATATTGTAGCTCCGAAAATAGCCTTTTTTAGTAACATTTTTCAACAATTATAAAAAAAATTGTGTTTTGAAACTTGTATTTATATTTTCTGTATTTTTAAATTTTAGAATATGGTAGAACTAAAACATGAAACTTGGAGAAAGTAATGTAACAACATCAAATAAGAGAAAAATATGGAAAAAATGACTGTTGAAAAAAAAAACTACTTCCTAGAGGGTATTTGCCATCTTGGACAAGCTTATCCTGTTCAGACCTCCTTGTCTCTGATTAAAAAATTATCTGCTTGCATAACTAGCAAAACAGTGCTTTATTAGACAAGCAGGGTTGCTATCTGATTCAGCACTCAGTACCTGGGCAGGCACAGTGTCTCCACTGTCCGGGTACAAATGAGGTGGAAGCCCCTCAAGAGCTGTCAAGCTCTGCAGTGCTAGCAAACTCTCCCCGGGCAAGCCTTTGAGGATGCATAGACCTCAAGTGCCTCTACATGGCTGTTGTAATCATACTGTGCTGTTTGTTTCTACTCCCCCAGCTAAAATCAATCTTGCAAAGTTTGCAGTTGACATACGTTGGAAAAACCTTTTTGCTACCTGGCCATCTAAAAAAACTCCCATACCAAAGATTATTTGGCAGGCTGAAGTGGCTGAGGTGGTGAAACTGCACCAGACTGTTAATCAGAATCTGGTGAGGACATGTTTCTATCAGAAAAGAAACAGGGAACGAGAACAAGCCAAAAAGTTCTATCCACCCCAAAATCCAATACGCAAATAAAACATAGAGAAAGTAATCTTCCTTTTCTAAATAAGGACATCCATATGAACCAATCACAACCCTTCATTGGGATGAGTTTTCTTTTCCGCTCCTCTTGCGAGCCTCTCACAAGACTGTAAAAATATACTTGCTTTATATCTGAAATGGAACAAAACATAACCACCTTTTCTAAGTTAATCAACATGTCTTTGTTCAGAATTTAAAAAAAACACTGTTAATAACTTAATTCCAAATGTACGATCTCGCTAAGAGATTGTGAGACCCAAACAGGAAGTACAGCCCACTCGCAAACCATTGCAGGAGACTGTAAGAGAGGCATCAACTTGCAAAAAAATATATATAACAAAGATACTCTAATGACTCTCTTAGTAAAGATTAGCATTAACTAATAACTGAAGACATTTCAGATGTCCTGAGTGATGTCACTGACCATGTCATGAGTGATGTAATATGTGAGGTCATAATCAGTGCATTGTGGGGCGTAAGTTATAGTTAGCTTAGGTAACTGTAACTACTCAATTTCACTGGTTTTGTATGAGTGAAATCTGAGCCTAACTATAACATCCCTGTAACTGTTTTTTAAGTGAATTTCTAAGGCTTTTATAATTCTATTTCCTAAATATAACTGCACTATAGCATTGTTTTTTTCAGGGAATATATATATTTATATAAATAAATCTCCACAAATTCCTACTTAACTCCTGGATCAGTTCTTATGGGGTTGGTGCATGTGACAGGGTATATGGTACCCTGTATTTCATAAGCTCTTCACATCCGTCAGTGTTACAGACAAGGCACACTCCATGGTCTGCAGTGAATTTGCAATTACTTTCTTAATCAACGATTTTGGGATGAAACGCATTGGGAGTTGTGTTTGTTTTCAATAAGAAATTTCACTTAATTGTACATTGTGAGGAAATATATATGTGTGTGTGTGTATATTATCTACTGGCGGTCACCAGTAGATAGTTATAGTTAGGACCTATTATCCATAGGAAATTCATAACATTCTATTCCCAATAAGTTTGGCGTCGTTTGACGAATCATCGCGAAATTTTCAAAACTAGTGGGGCGCTCCGGTCCACTCCTGTCTTGAAAGTTTCGGGGCGATTCATTAAGCGGGGGCTGAGAAAAAAGGGGGGTCCCAAAACGTGTTTTCTCCATGTTAATTCCCATAGGAAATTTTAGCCACGGCTACAGCCCGAACTGCTGAACGGAATTACACCAAATTTTGCAAAAAGGTAGCGCTTGGTTCAGAAAGCGACCTTTTTTTTAAACGGTGTAAATCCGTTCAGTAGTTACGGAGAAATTCAAAAAATAAGAGTGAAAAAAATCAATTTCCCATAGGAAACTTTATGCAAGGCTATAGCCAAAACTGCTAACGGAATTACACCAAATTTGGCAAAAAGGTAGTGCTTGATTCAGAAAGCACCCATTTTAAAAATGGTGTAAATCCGTTCAGTAGTTGCTGAGAAAATCCAAAATAAATGTTTCGATATCTATGGCCGCGGTGGATCCGCGCACCCTTCCGATCACGAGCTGCATGCTAATTGGCTGTCAACACTCCAAAGCAGGAAGTGTTGGCAGCCATCTTGTTCCTCGGTAGAACCGAGGAACAAGAAAGCAGTAAAAAAACTGCGCAAAACGCAATTTTTTTTTAAATTGGCAAAAAACGCGCTGGGTTCGCAGATCCTGCCGATAAAAAAAAAAAACGAAGCGCGGTCTCCCGCGCTTTGTGGTTAATTGGCCCCTGGGTGGGCCAAGTCCCGGGGGCATGCGGTGGATCATTGATGATTATATGGGGGGGCCTCTAAGGCCCCCCCAAGCCCCGGGGACCACCACCCCCTGGGGCTTTAAACAAAATGGTGCGGGAGGGCTCTGAGCCCTCCCGCAGCCCCGGGGACCGCCACCCCCCGGGGTTTCTTTTTTTAAAATTATAATTAGTTGTGTGGGGGGGCTCCAGCCCCCCCACACGCCCCGGGGACCGCCACCTCCCTGGGGCACTAAATCGTTAAATATGGGGCTCCGTTACGGACCCCCAGAGCCCCGGGGACCACCACCTCCCCGGGGCTTTCAACCTGTTGGGAGGGGGGCCGCGCGGCCCCCCTCCTGAAGCCCATGATGGCCCTGGGGACCACCACCCCCCAGGGCTGGCTCCTGCAGTGTCCCAGGGTGCCTACCCCCGGGACACTGTAGTTTGCTATGGCAGGGCGGGAGCCTCGCGGCTCCCGTCCTGTCATAGCAACCTGCTCTCTCTTCCAAAATTCAAAGCAAATTGCTTTTCCACACGGGGAGCTGCATCTTAGCAGCTCCCCATGTGGAAAAGCAATGCCGGCTCCCGCAGGACGCGGGGAGCCGGCGGGACCGTGGGGGAGTTGGGGTCCCCCCACGGTCCCCAGAGGATAGGGCCAGCCCCGGGGGATGGGGTCCCCGGGCAAGTAGTGGCCCGGGAGAGGGGCCACGCAGCCCCCCTCCCCCCCAAAAAAAATTAAATACATTAAAAAAAAAGGGCAAGGCCGGTCCCGGGGGATGGGGTCCCCGGGGCCTTAAATGGCCTGAGGAGGGGGGCCACGCAGCCCCCCTCCAAATATTTTTAAAATGAAAAAAAGAGGCCATGCCCTGGGGGATGGGGTCCCTTGGGCCAATAGAGGGCCAGGGAAGGGGGGCCACGCGGCCCGCTTCCCGTTTAAAAAAAAAAAATGCTCAGGCCCCGGGGGATGGGGTCCCCGGGGCCAAAAGTGGCCGAGGGAAGGGGGGCCATGCAGCCCCTCCCATAGAAAAAAAAACATAAAAAAAAAAAAAAACGACCGGCATCGTGCCGGAGGCCCCGCCCCCTCGCTGCAGCAGTCTGCAAACGCACCCCCTGGCGCGTTTGCAGATGGGGAACGAACTCCCCTTGAATACTGTGGGTCCCTGGGGGCCAACTAGCCCACCAGGAACCTCCAGTATGCGCCAGGGGGCTGCGTTGCAGAGAGGTGTACAGAGGCCACGCCCCTTTTTACACCACTCTGCAACGCAGCTCTGTGGCGCTTTTTGGAGGTACATGGTGGGCTAGTTGGACTCCAGGGACCCTCAGGATTCAAGGGGAGTTAATCCCCCAACTTAAAACGCGCCACAGGGCGCGTTTGCACAGTGGTGAAGGGAGGGGGCAGGGCTTCAGGTGACATGTGTGCAAACAGGCCCCGTGGCGCGTTTTAAGATGGGGAATTAAATCCCCTTCAATCCTGAGGGTCCCTGGGGGCCAACTAGCCCACCAGGTACGTCCAGAAAGCGCCACAGAGCTGCGTTGCAGAGAGGTGTAAAAAGGGGCATGGCCTCTGAACACCTCTCTGCAGCGCAGCTCTCTGGCGCATACTGGAGGTACCTGGTGGGCTAGTTGGCCCCTAGGGACCCTCGGGATTGAGGAGGAATTAATTCTCCAACTTAAAACGCGCCACAGGGCGTGTTTGCAGACATGTCACCTCAGGCCCCACCCCCTTCCTTCACCATTGTGCAAATATTCCTCTAAAAGCAGCCGAACTACGAATTCTGATTTACTCACCTGTTATTAGGAGAGACCTCAGTGCTGCATCTTTGAGCCCAGTACTCATCCTGAAAAGTAATTCTAACTGTACTTAACAGTAACTTGAATTTCCTTCCATAGGCTAACATTGACTGGTTTCACTTGGAAATTCTGCTAAGTGTTGAGTTTAGGAACTTTATAATATTCCTCTAAAATCAGCTGAACTACGAATTTCAATTTACTCACCTGTTATCAGGAGAGACCTCAGTGCTGCATCTTTGAGCCCAGTACTAATCCTGAAAAGTAATTTTAACCGTACTTACCAGTAACTTGAATTTCCTTCCATAGGATATCATTGCCTGCTTTTTGCTGAAAAAGTTTCTGTGTCAATTTTTGAAACATATAAATATTCCTCTAAAATCAGCCGAACTACGAATTCCGATTTACTCACCTGTTATCAGGAGAGACCTCAGTGCTGCATCTTTGAGCCCAGTACTCATCCTGAAAAGTAATTCTAACTGTACTTAACAGTAACTTGAATTTCCTTCCATAGGCTAACATTGACTGGTTTCACTTGGAAATTCTGCTAAGTGTTGAGTTTAGGAACTTTATAATATTCCTCTAAAATCAGCTTAACTACGAATTTTAATTTACTCACCTGTTATCAGGAGAGACCTCAGTGCTGCATCTTTCAGCCCAGTACAGAGCCTGAAAAGTAATTCTAACCGTACTTACCAGTAACTTGAATGTCCTTCCATAGGCTAACATTGACTGGTTTCACTTGGAAATTCTTCTAAGTGTGGAGTTTTGGAACTTTATAATAGTCCTCTAAAATCAGCCGAACTACGAATTCCGATTTACTCACCTGTTATCAGGAGAGAACCCAGTGCTGCATCTTTTAGCCCAGCACTGACCCTGAAAAGTAATTCTAACCGTACTTACCAGTAACTTGTATTTCCTTCCATAGGAATCCATTGTCTGGTTTTCAGCTGAAAAGTTTCAAATTGTCGTTTTTCACAAACTACAAATATTCCTTAAAAATCGCCTGTATGACTTAAACACATTCTTTCAACTGTTTACAGGAGATGCACCAGTGCTGGATCCAGGATCCACCACTGAGTAAGAAAAAGTAACGATAACACTACTTACCTGCTAAGTGAATTTCCTCCCATAGGATAACATTGGTGATTCTATGTGAAAAAGTTTCTAAGTGTCAACTTTTAAAATACAATAATATCCCTTAAAAATCACTACTGTAACCAAAACGCTTTTACTCAACTGTTTACAGGAGATGTCCCAGGACTGAATCTAGGATCCAGTCCTGTGGTTAGAAAAGTAATCCATAAAGTAACTAATTGCATTTAACTAGAAATTCACATTGAGCTCAATGTTGCATTGTGTTTGAAATTGTGTTGCCCATTGCAACAACTGTAACTACTGTACTTAAAAGTCTATTGCCTATTTGCAAAGTATTTAAACTAAAGTAATTCATTCTGAGAAAGTATATTTTGTAATGTAATGTATAATGTAATTACAATGTAATTTAAAAAATAAAATATCTAAAAATAAATAGTTTTAAAAAATGTAGTAAATCAGTATCAAAAAAATAAATATAACAATTAATACATTTAAAAATTGTCATTTACAAAACCTTTGAAATTCACTGAAAAAACCATAGGTTTTAGGGGCGTTATAGTTAGAAATTAGCATTTAAAAAACCTTTGAAATTCACTGAAAAAACCATAGGTTTCAGGCACGTTATAGTTAGAAATTAGCATTTAAAAAACCTTTGAAATTCACTGAAAAAACCATAGGTTTCAGACACGTTATAGTTAGAAATTAGCATTTAAAAAACCTTTGAAATTCACTGAAAAAACCATAGGTTTTAGGGACAGTTATAGTTAGTTGGACATTTCACTCGTACAAAACCCGTGAAATTCCCCGTTATAGTTAGTTCAGCTAACTATAACTCGCGCCCCGCAATGCACTGCTGATGACGTCACATATTACATCACTCATGACATGGTCAGTGACATCACTGATGACATCACTGATGACATCTCAAATGACATCACTGATGACATCATCCACGTGATAATCTGATGCACCTCCTCACACCCTAATATAACCTTTGATACACCCACTGTAAATTACAGACTGCCATTCGCAAAACCATAGACACTCCAACACCAATAACTACATACCCACTCACTGATTCTTAGGTCTACACACACATCCACTCACTCACCCGTACAGTCACTCATACTTACGGTCACTCAGTACAGGACTATCATATGCACTCATACTCCTATATAGACACTCAAACACCGCCACTCATCCATAGAGGTACTCACACACCTAGTCAGTCATGCAAATAATTAAACACACTGCCATTTACTCACCTATACAGTTATACACACACCAGCTCACTTACTCATACAAATACTAGCACATTCTTATGCTCTTATACAATCACTGATACAAGCACACACTCATCCATACAGTCACTCTCACAATCACACACTCTCGCTTATAGCTATTTATATACTCCAACACACATATATACTGCCTTTCACATATGTAGTTACTCACACATGTACCACTGGGACATACATTCACTCACTAACACACTCTTACACACACTTACCCACCCATACAGTCTATCACAGATGCACTCTTGAAACCATCCACCCAGTGAATCGCCCACTCACACATCTATGCACAAAGTCGCACACACCCCACCCACACAAACACTCAGGCACCCATACAGATACTCAGACAACCAATCAATAACTCATATAGACACTCATGAAGCTATTCACAAACCCATGCAGCCACTTACACAGCAACAGACAGACAGATACAGACATTCACCCAGTTTAGTCACTAACCCATGCATTCAGTAAGATACGTTTAATCACTCACTTATAGAGTTAGTCACGCACCTACTAGATCATCCATACAGACACTTATACACCCACTCATTCCTCAATACGCCTTTCCCATATATATTAAAAATATTTAAACTTTACAGAAACACACAGTCACTGCATGATGTCATCAGTGATGTCATTTGAGATGTCATCAGTGATGTCATCAGTGATGTCACTGACCATGTCATGAGTGATGTAATATGTGACTTCATCAGCAGTGCATTGCGGGGCGCGAGTTATAGTTAGCTGAACTAACTATAACGGGGAATTTCACGGGTTTTGTACGAGTGAAATGTCCAACTAACTATAACTGTCCCTAAAACCTATGTTTTTTTCAGTGAATATGTATATATATATATATTATCATTGAAAAAACCATAGGTTTCAGGAACGTTATAGTTAGTTGGACATTTCACTCATACAAAACCAGAGAAATTCAGCCGCTATAGTTAGTTGAGCTAACTATAACTCGCGCCCCGCAATGCACTGCTGATGACGTCACATATTACATCATTCATGACATGGTCAGTGACATCACTGATGACATCACTGATGACATCTCAAATGACATCACTGATGATATCATCCACGTGATAATCTGATGCACCTCCTCACACCCTAAGATAACCTTTGATACACCCACTCTAAAATACAGACTACCATTTTCGAAACCATAGACACACCAATACCAGTTACTACATACCCACTCACTGATTCCTAGGTCTACACACACATCCACTCTTTCACCCGTACAATCACTCATTCATGCAGTCACTTATCAATACAGCACCATCATTTGCACTCATACACCTATACAGACACTCACACATCGCCACTCACTTATAGAGTTACTCACACATCTAGTCAATCATGCAAAGAATCATTCACACTCCCATTTACTCACCTATACAATTATACACACTCCACCTCACTTATTTATACAGATACTAACACATACTTACTCTCTTATACAATCACTGATACAAGCACACACTCATCCATACAGCCACTCTCACAATCACTCACTCTCACATATGCTGATTTATATACTCATTTGTGATGTCATCAGTGATGTCACTGACCATGTTATGAATGATGTAATATGTGACATCATCAGCAGTGCATTGCGGGGCGCGAGTTATATTTACCTCAACTGACTATAACGGCCGAATTTCTCTGGTTTTGTATGAGTGAAATGTCCAACTAACTATAACGTCTCTGAAACCTATGGTTTTTTCAGTGACTATATATATATATATTATTTGATGGATAGATAGATAGATAGATAGATAGATAGATAGATAGATAGATAGACAGACAGACAGACAGACAGACAGACAGACAGACAGACAGACAGACAGATAGATAGATAGATAGATAGATAGATAGATAGATAGATAGATAGATAGATAGATAGATAGATAGATAGATAGATAGATAGATAGATAGATAGATAGATAGATAGATAGATAGATAGATAGATAGATAGATAGATAGATAGCCAGGCAGATGGAAACACAGACAGACAGAGAGACAAACAGACAGACAGACAGATAGATGGCAGCCAGCTCCCTCCCTCTTTGCCTATTTGTTTGTATGGTATTTTTTACCTTCCACAACAATCATTTCCTACAAAACCTTCCTATTGAAAATTTCTAGACTCTTTCCCCTTTTCAGTTGTATATTATTAGGTTTTGCAATTAGTGTATAAAATGTGCCAGTTCTTGGTAACAATATTCTTCAATAAATAGGAAACATCCATGTAAATTCTCTCTTGGGGTTTTGCAGCAGACTTGGAGTCCCAGAGGATAACAGACCTGAATTATATATTCTCTCAATTGGATACTTGGTGTTTCATTTGGAAAGCATGTTATGAAGATTCAAGAAGCAGATGGATCAGTCTTAGAAGCAGAGGATTATGCAGCCGCATAGATAGAATGGGAGCACACAATATCTGGCAGCAGCATGAAAAAGTAACTAACTGAGCTACCTAATAATGTCAGCCTTTCCCTAACATCTTTTTCCATTTGCAAACAATACCAGCATTGCAAAATCATCAGAAGAAAGCATTCTGATAGACAACAGAGGCATGCTTCTATGAATATAGGCAAAGATAAGGTCAGAATCTCCATTTATTTATGGAAGCATTTCCAAGAAAGGGGAGGAATTTCAAGGTTCCCTTGAACAAAGAACAATACAACACTCAAGGTGGTTAGTCAAGATTACTCTCATATGTTGCACATGTACACCACAGGCTTAAGTAGCACACTACATAGCAGGAAGGATGAAAACAGGCAAAAATTTAAGAAAGTAAAAATAATCACATTAGTTCCCCCAAAATATGATTGTGCTAAAACTCGCACTGGAGGGCAGCAGAGGTTTTAGCCACCTAGTCAGTAGACCAACATATTCAGCATCCCAGACTTTGGGTCTGATTTTATGGTACATTGAAGCTACAAACGTAATGGAGCAACCTGTCTTGGTAGCATCATCCCCTTACCACTTTCCATCGCCTGCATATGTCTTCTCTTCAACAAGCCAGCATTTAAACCTATCCTGAACAGATAGTGTAATATTATAAGGAAGGAAAACTTCAAGAAAATATATGACAGGAGGTCATACAGCACAACATTTTTGGCTCACCCTTTTGCATCTTTTTAGTGGTAAGTAAGACCATGCTTGGGACAAAGACCGGTACCACAGAATTATAAAAGCAGATTTCTTGAGGGGGTAATGTGTGACAAAAATTCTTGGGGATTAATAATTGTGTAGAACTTTGTTGTGGTGGTAAAGACTTGTGTGGGTTTTTTTGGGTGTAGTATTGTTGTGTTGTGCTATCACCTGGTTCTTTTTGTGCTGTGGTTGTATTATTGTGTTCTATTTTGATGGTGTTGTTGAGTTTTGCCATGTTATGTTTTACTTCTATTGTTATGTTGATTTGTGTCATGTTATTGTCTTATCTTGCATTGTTTACTTTAGAGATGTTAACAAATGATGCTACATTTCCAGCCAAAATAATGACAATGCTTTGATTTCCAGTCACAAACAACCACTTAACACTATCTATGGTGGTAAATGCAGCTGCTTCACTATTTATTATACCAGTTATCCCAAACCTTTAGCAAACATCTGTGCTAATATAGTACTGTATGTATGTGTTAATGTAGCACTTTCCTTATCACTGTGTTTATGTGGTACAGCCCAGGAAGCATATGCAACACTAGAGGCTTCACACCTCAGATTCAGAGGTCCTGCTCAAAACTCTACAGAAATCATAACATATTGCAAACTTTTGACATGATGGCCTCTATCAAACTGTGATATACAGGCAGGAATGGCTGGTGTTAACAGGCATGTGGGCGACACTCTACCAGCAAGTGGAAGAGACTAGAAGGGGAAAACAAATAGCGAGGAGCAGCTGAAAAAGAGGTGCTTGGAGCTCCGCTATGTGTGTTTTTGCACTGTTACATGTGTGGGATTTGTTTGGGAGGGGCACACAGGTGGGGGAGCGAAGGAGGCTTAAGGCGCTTGTGCCTGAAGGCAAAAGCAAGGACAGTGACATCAGACTGCTGGGCGTAGCTGCTTGCAGTAACAATCGCAGTGCTATTTCTGGGTTCAACAGCGCTTGAGGACCAGTCACGAGGAAGTGCACGTGCTGTTGTTAGCTCATTGTTATAGAGGGGTCACGTGCAGAGACACCCTGTTGCTCTCTAGATCCAGATCTTCTGTAAGTGCTCCTTATCCTTTACATTGAGCAGTGATGTACCTGCTTTTCTTAGCCTTGCACTCGTCGGCCTTACCACGCCTACGTCAACCCTGCCTTCCCTCCAATACTGCGCAGCTTGCCATTTTCTGTACTCTAAAGCGACCATGTGGGCCAGAAAGCTCACTCTCCCCAGGGTCACCATCCTGTCAGCAGCCAGCGCTGCATGCTCTTTCTACCACAAATACATTTTGGTCACAAGTGTAATTGCCTCCTTGCACTTCACAGTAGATTGTTGTCAGTGCAACATAAAATTAATTTTAAAAAGCCTCCACGTGAAGATTGCTCGTGATTACTTGAACTGTATGTACTCAGCCTTCTCGAGTTCACTGTCGAAGGATGCATGTGGAGTTTCGGTTTCACCCTCTTCAATGGCAGTAAAAAATAAAACAATAACAGATCGAACCCCCAGGTAGCTTCAAAGCCGCTCTGTTTTTCACCTGAATGCTCTGCCCCAGGGCAGCGCAACTTCGTGGCTACCCTAGGGGCAGCACATTCTATGTAATATGGCGCATTTTCCCTGTTTGCGTCCCGTGCATTTGTTTTAAGGTGCACCAGGCGCAAACAGCAACAGCGCGGCCCACACATAATAGGGCCCCTTACCTCTGAATTTATTGATCCATGATTATTTCATATATAGACAACGTTTCCAAGTTAATTAATCTCTGATAGTCTTATCAACTGTCTGAGGGTAAGATTACAGTGAAAATGTGACCTTTAGGAAGGCCTGCTTGCCTTTTCCTCCTTCCTGATTTAATGGTCGCCTGACTTAACACTTTTTAGGTCTTGCCTACGCAGCACGCATGCGCTGCATAGGAAAAAGACCTCTTGTAATCGATTCCGTTTTGCAGTGAAAAACGTGCACGCGTTGCATTGCTTTGAATGGCAACGCGTGCACGTTTGGCGATTCCCTTGCGGGAGCGAGCTTACAGATGGTTCCTGCTCGCTCCCACAAGGGAAACAGGCGCTAGCCCCCTGCTCTCTCCCCTCCCCCTGCTGCCGCCTCCTGTCCTCGTCAGCGCAGGCGCGCGCTTGTTTCACTACCAATCAGCTGCTTTCCGCCAGCGTGGGCACCAGGTGGTCCTTTGTTTATGTGACTGCAAAACTTTAAGCAGAGCCCGGTCTCCAACTTACAGCGTGAAAATAAATCGCTTGTCTTACACGCAGTGCGCGGCTGAAAGGAGGAACAAAGGGCGTAGAGCAAACATATGCAGAACCAAGAGCAGTACTTATGGATATTTATGCCCACTCAGTTCTCTGTAAATGTCACTCTATGTTTGCTTGCAAACCTTAAAACGTTACGATTTTTATACACAGCTATCTATCACTATTAGCTGCTTTCCGCCAGTGTTTTTTTATACTCCGTAAGTTTGTTTGTTGTTGGCTGAAGAATTAATTGTTTTCATTCCACTTTAGGTTGTGTTTAAAAGTAACTTTTGGGTGCACACTAGTTTTCTTTTGTTTCGGCTTTGTTTTTATTTTTATATTTAAATTGCAGTGTGTGTTAGCCGCGCCATGAAGGCCCGCTGCCCCACTTATAGGCGTTGGCACCAGGTGGCCCCCTTTTGTTTATCTGACTGCGCAACTTCATTATGAGCCCCGTCTCCAACCTACAGCGCGAAAATAAATAGCTTGTCTTATACTCACTGCGCGGGTGAAAGGAGGAGCAAAGGGCATAGAGCAAACATATGCAGAACCAAGAGCAGTACTTATGGATATGCATGCTGACTCAGTTATCTGTAAATCTCACTCTGTGGTTGCTTCCAAACTTTAAAAACGTTATTGCAATGTGTGTAAGCCGCGCCATGGAGGTCCGCTGCCCCACTCAGAGGCGTTGGCACCAGGTGGCCCCTTTTGTTTATCTGACTGCGCAACTTCATTCTGAGCCCCGTCTCCAACCTACAGCGCGAAAATAAATAGCTTGTCTTACACGCACTGCGCGGGTGAAAGGAGGAGCAAAGGGCGTAGAGCAAACCTATGCAGAACCAAGAGCAGTACTTATGGATATGCATGCCCACTCAGTTATCTGTAAACGTGAGCCCTTCAACCTACAGCGCGAAAATAAATAGCTTGTCTTACACGCACTGCGTGAGTGAAAGGAGGAGCAAAGGGCGTAGGGCAAACATATGCAGAACCAAGACCAGTACTTATGGATATGCATGCCCACTTAGTTATTTGTAAACGTGAGCTCAGTCGTCAAAGTACAGCGCGAAAATAATTAGCTTGTCTTACAAGCAGTGCGCGGGTGAAAGGAGGAGCAAAGGGCGTAGAGCAAACATATGCAGAACCAAGAGCAGTACTTATGGATATTTATGCCCACTCAGTTCTCTGTTAATCTCACTCTGTGGTTGCTTCCAAACCTTAAAAACGTTATTGCAATGTGTGTAAGCCACGCCATGGAGGCCCGCTGGCCCACTCAGAGCCGTTGGCACCAGGTGGCCCCTTTTGTTTATCTGACTGCGCAACTTCATTATGAGCCCCGTCTCCAACCTACAGCGCGAAAATAAATAGCTTGTCTTACACGCACTGCGCGGGTGAAAGGAGGAGCAAAGGGCGTAGAGCAAACATATGTAGAACCAAGACCAGTACTTATGGATATGCATGCCGACTCAGTTATGTGTAAATTTCACTCTATGGTTGCTTCCAAACATTAAAAACATTACTGCAGTGTGTGTTATCCACGCCATGAATGTCCGCTGCCTCAATTACAAGTGTTCGCCCCAGGTGGCTCTACGCTGCTAAAAAGTAATTATGGGTGTAAGCTCGCGAAAATTTATTATAAAGCTATGGGGAAGGGCAGAAAAAAATGAAGCTGTCCAGTGAGATTAGCTCATTGGCTGCAAAGGCAGCACCAAAGGTATATTCTCGTAAGGACAGTCCCCAGCAGTGCAAGCATCCGTGAAGGTAGCTAGCCTCATGAGCCCAGCTTCTATCACAGAGTAGCACCAGTGCAAGCGTCCTTAAAAGAACACCATTTTAATCGAAAGTAGTACAAACGTAAATGACTTGGAGCACGAGAGTAAGCTTCATTCCAGGGCCCTTGCTTAACCCATAGCAGTGCAAGCTTCCATCACATGGACTAGCACCAGTGCACGCTTCATTCCGCCAGTGTGCTTGATTTTTATGTACTCCGCAAGTTTGTTTGTTGTTGGCTGAAGCAATAATTGTTTTCATCCCACTCCACATTGTGTTTAAAACCAACTTGTGGGTGCACACTAGTTTTCTTTTGTTTCTGCGTTGTTTTTATTTTTATATTTAAATTGCAGTGTGTGTTAGCCGCGCCATGGAGGTCCGCTGCCCCACTTATAGGCGTTGGCACCAGGTGGCCCCCATTTGTTTATCTGACTGCGAAACTTCAACGTGAGCCCACTCTTCAACCTACAGCGCGAAGATAAATAGCTTGTTTTACACCCACTGCGTGGGTTAAAGGAGGAGCAAAGGGCGTAGGGCAAACATATGCAGAACCAAGAGCAGTACCTATGGATATTTATTCCCACTCAGTTCTCTGTAAATCTCACTCTGTGGTTGCTTCCAAACCTTAACAAGCATTGGCATAGCCAATAGGTCTCGCTTTTGGGACCTTATAAGTATTTAGTTATGCAGCACAATATCCTTGGTGCAACAACATCAACTGTTGCATGGCTAAACACTTATAAGGTCCCAAAGGCGAGACCTATTAGCTATGCCAATGCTTGTTTATGTGGCTATAAGTTTTTTAAGTGTTTCTGCAGTACTTTCTTAAGTCGCTCTTACAAACGTGGGTTTGTAACAAAAGTGGGTGAAGGTACCTACCTGCTAAGTTTCCAAGGTCTGTGCGTGATTAGATGCTCCAGTCTAGTTTTTTTCTTTGCATTCTGGGACCTGAAGTGCTGGTTTCATAATGGGATTAAAACAAAAATACCAAGTTCCAGAATGCAAAGAAAAAACTTGAGCTAGTCACGGACTGAACTGGGAAACTTGGCCTGGCTGACTGGGTAAAGGTTTCTTGACACACATCTCCTTCAGAAATATACTCCTAGGCACTGATAACTGACTTAGAGCATTCACACCTCTTGTGAAAGGATGGCCCCTCCACTTTCACTTACTGTGTTAGTCTGACATGTCAAAAATGAGCATGTAGTTAAGGGTTATTTATGTAATCTGAGTACTGTAATCATATTGCAGAATACAATGGCATTGTCATTTCCGATGCATTTGCTTGGAATGGGTATGGTAACGTATTGAGTGGACATGTTTGCAGTCTCAGCATGTAGCCACTTATAAGTGTAGTCCGCCAATGTGTTAATTTGGTTACAGCCTCCCAGCCCTATTCTGTATTCATGCCACATGTTGTCAGACTCATGTTAGCCTTTTTGAGTGTCGTTTTTCTGAGTAACCGTAGTTTGTCATCAGTATTTAAGACTGATGCTGAAGACACGTTTCTTTATTTTGTATTTTAAAAATAGAAACGCATTTTGTGAGGGAGGCTTAAGGTCAGATGTGTTCACCTTCTGCATTTGAGTCCACTGTACTTTGAGCAAATGCTGGTTCTACCTCATTGTCAATATTAAAAAATAGTTGTAAAAATTAAATGAATAATGAAAGAAAAGGTCTCGGCCCAAGTTGAACATTTGATCTGAATGATATGATCACTTTCCTTTTTAAGGGTAAATTATAGTAAAGATACACACAGGCTTAAGGAGTTGAAAGGTACATGAAATATATGTTTTGATAGCAATTAAATGATGTGTGCAGCCCATACACTCTGGCAGAACCTAGGATGGCGTAGAGACAGGCAGGAAGAGATTAAAAAGGCAAACAGGGCCTGTGCCATCAGAGGAAGGCCCTCTACTGCCAATAGGCACCTGCATTAGAAGTCAAGTCAGGCAGCTCATGGACAGAACCAAACTTGAAATCTTCATTGGTTTATTATCAGTGTCACATCTAAGTAACAATAATTGTATTAACTGAACTAATTTCATCAGTGGTATATGGTGACTGTTAGCATAGCTGCCACTATTATGCACAATGTGCACCGCAGTTTCTGATCATATGTGATGAGCCCCAGCCTTGAAGAGTAGCAAGATCACTGACAGTTCAGTACCAGAGTATGCCACTCTGGCACTGCACGGGTATCCCTTTAATAAGGACAGTGACCAGAGGTTTTTATTCTAGCCACTTAATCATGGCTCATTTGATCTACTTGAAATGCCTGTCTCCATTCATGGAATGCTGGACAATGTTTACATTTGAGATTGCCAGTTAAAAGGTGTGAATTTTGACCTGGCACAGGGGTTGTATTCAGACAACAGTAAAAAAGAAAACACTGGTGCAAGAACACAGGCTTTTCTCTGCTGTGGGTTATGCCACATGTGTACAAGATCCAGCTCTAGGTAGTTGGTATTTAAGTCTGAAAACCCCTGCTGTAACACCAAACCTGCACCTGTCAGGGAACTAGGTGAAGGTCGTGAGAGAATTTGTACCAGACACAATCCATGGTGTTCCATTTTACCAATTCAAAACCTCTCATACCTGGTCACATGGGGCATTTTCCAAATACATCACATCTGCAGTCCCTGGTGGCTAATCAGAAAAAACACAACTGGTCACTGCAGCTGGCTGTTAGCAACGCGACTGGCGTCTGACAGGCCTTCAGGCCTCTCCTCTCTGTCTCTGCATGTTCTGGCTATCCTTTATGCTATCCTGTGAAAATGCCTCTAGAAAGTCAACGCTATTGCTTTTAGTTCAAGTTATAAACAAATAGTGCTGGTAAATGCATAATTTCATCTCTCTTCTCTGTCCTCATCCTTAACCCTGGGACTCATATTGAGAACGCTACTAAATATGCTCACTTTTTCAAATTCATGGTTTGATCATACGCTTCACCACTACCAAAATTCACCAGCCGCCACTGGTCAACACTGGCAAAACTGGAACAAGAATGTTGCCATTTATAACATGATTGCTAGAAAGCACACATGCACAATGCCATTAGAAGTGTGTAGCATCTCTCACATGTTATCTCTTGCATGTGCTGTGTTTCTTCTTGTACAGCGTTCTGTATTCCATAGGAATGTTGACTTTGGAATGCAGGGCGCTCTGAAGCTTGAATTAGGAGTCACCTTCGTGGTAGGCGCACTGCTGTGCCGCTTCGATTAAACAACATGAATCACCTTGTGCTGGATTTATTTTTACTTTGCAACAAAGTGTCAAAAGGTCTTATATCACCAATTACATCTAAAGAGCCATAGATCAAAGAAATAAATTAATTAATGTATCTCAGGAAGTGACCAGGGCAGAAGCTCTGAAACACACATATCAGAACTCCAAAATTCCAACTCACTCTCAATAAATCATCAATAAACCCTGCCATCTCCCTAACACACATTATGTGCTCCCTATTCTGATTCGTACTGATGGAAATAGTGCAGGGACTAATAAAAGACTTGAAATGGAACTGGAACAGACATCAACCAATGAGGCTCAAACGCTTAACTCCCCAAAGGAACCATGCCCAGTCAATGGAAATATGCCATCTTTGCCCTCCCTCCTTCGGAATAAAGTAACGCCACACTCATGAGTCCCTCTAAAGAACCATGTATTACATGATCTACAAATCCATGCAAAGAAAATAAAGTTCTCTTGTAAATATCAGTAAAGACCTCTTTGTCATCTTACATATGGACAAATAGGCTGTTCTGGCACTGTTAGACTTCTTAACAGCTTTCTGTACTTGGGCTCCATTAAACCCTCCTGGCAGCCACAGCAAATACAGTACGGTATATGGTATGGCACAGAGGTGGATTTGCTCCTTCCTGGATCACTGCAGCCAACTACTGCATCAGTGGAGTTCAATGATCTATTCAAAAGATAAGATGCAGTGCTCTACCGACATTGTTTCTTTCTGTTCCCACTGATCCATATGTTGAAAAGCCACCAAGTTCAATGTACATGGAAATGTACATCAATGAAGCCTACAAATGCAAAAGACAGCAGAAACCTCAATGAATGCCTTAAAACAGAAACAAATGAATGCCTGAACTGCATGTTCCGTTCAATGAAAAATAACTTTCTGTACCTGAAAATTGCACAGAGATAATATAATGGGAGACATTTTGAAATAATCCATCAAACATAGCAATTCCCAAAAATATCACAAAAATGAAAGAAATCTGGGAATCATATTCATCCCACATCTATTGTTCTGACCACAAATGAGTGCACTAATCAAAGTGACAAACCTACAGCTGTGCATGGTATCTAAAAACTCTTGCTAGTGCAAAGTAACCAAGAGTTGAGCTGCCCAAATCATTCGAAGTGGGCAGCTTGAATACTGAATGACTGGCTACACAGGTCTCCCTAAAATGATCATGGATAGAGTCCTAACATTACAGTGCCTGTTAATAAGTCACCCTTTTTGGCCTTTTCACCCCCATTTTTTGTGCTGACTGACACTGGTGGTAACTGGTGGTAACTGACTCTGACTGACTGTACCCTGAGCTCTCCTAGTCAGGCCCAGGTCCAGTGCAATGTTAAACACAAACACATACATTGAGATACACTTATAATTGGCATGACCTACCTTACAAGTCCCTTGTAGATAATAGGACTAGGGGATGGAAACTACCTATTAGTCCCAGGTATATAATAAGGCATGGAAGTCTAGAGGCCAGCTGCCTTTTCTGCACTTGCATGTGTGCACTGCTGAGAGTATAAGGTCATTTTAAAAGCAGCCCTGTTTCAGCACTGCTTTTAAAAGTACATTCACTACAAATGCAACTTTGGTGGTGTGGGCACTTTAAAAGTAATAATGCACCTTATTTTTATATTTTGGGCACCCCCAATGTCTCCCATAGGGTTTCCAGGGGTGGCGGGTCATCTAACTATGAGTAGGGTCCCTATAAAAGATGTTTTATAAACGCTGGTGAGGGAAAGCTGATCGTAGTGTAAGAAATTCACTATAAAGTCGAATTTGGTGCTGTGGGAACAGTGAAGTAATAACCAAAATCGTTTTTCCAAATTAGGAAGCCACCAGGTCACGCCTAGGTGATCCAGGGGTGGGGGTTCTTGTAATTATAAGCAGGGGCTTTATAAAAGAGGTTTTATAACCCCTGGTGAGGGAGAAATTACACATTTCATTTTCCCCAATTGAAGATAGTCGGCCTCATAGGCTAACATTGCAATATTTTGTGGACGCATAACTATTGCTAGGAAAGTATAAAATGTCATTTAAGGACTGAACAGAATGCTATTGATAATTCCAGCAACCTGGGATTGTTGAATTTTTCATTACATGTGCAGAAAATAAGTTATAATACTTTCTTTTCTATAAGCCAAAATCCAGCCTCCAGCCCTCTTCTCTGATTGGTCATCCCTGAGGGGATTAGCCAAGTTGCTTTGAGTAGGTGATAAGTGACCTAGCAAGGCAGAAGCTATCTGATGGAGGAAGCTCTGTGGGACACAGGAATGCCAGAGCAGTGGGTTGGGCCATAAAGCATCAGCTTCAAAGGTAGAACAGGTCAAGCCAACCTGTCAGTCAGGTCTACCCCCTCTCTCTGCCAGGTGGGAGGCTTAAGGAAGGAATTCACAGATGTGAGTGGGGGAGTTTATGAAAATAAGCAACACACTGAGTTTGGTTTAGTTTGCTCTTGCTGCTCTGCTGGAATTTCAGACATGATGGATTTTGGGAGAATGGGACATGACTATGCCACACTTTGGAGGAAGATGTCATGCTGTGGGGTGGTGCCCTGCACCTCATTGGACATATGTGCTCCCCTGCTTGACCCCGGAGAAGACTGAATAAATATGTGAGAGATGAAGAGCCTCTCAGTTTTGTTGCCTGAATCTAAAGGAAGAAGAAAGATTGTCGTACTGGAATCCTCATCTGCACCCAAAGGCCTGGATGGTGAAGACTGCGAATGCCGCACTATCTAGGACTACGGCTCTGAGGACTTTTGCTTTGCTTCAAGAAGGAGTACATAGTGGACTTCCTGCAACTACAGGTTAACAGAGCTTAACTGACCCTTCTCCAGCTTGAGTCCCCCTCCTGGAGTGCGCCCAGTGGAGTTTTGAGGGGTCGACCAAGTGCATTGTGGGATTTGAAGTCCAGGACTGCCAAGGACCATCTAGGAGTTTTCAGACCCTTGGATTTGTGTTTTTTACACTTGGAACCCACCATGAGACCTTCTAGAAGGATCTCCAGAAGTTTGAGAAATGTTTTGGAAAAAGCTCCATTAGGGACCGACTGGACCGCAAGGACCAAGCTGGCTACCTTCAACCACGACCCGGCTCGGATTCCAGGTTTGCCCCGCTGGAGACCCCCGTAGGTCTGACTTTCATTGTTTGAAAGGGAGCTCACGGAAAGTGAAGCCGGCGAACCCTCACCAAATCCGGACTGGTGGAGAGCATCGAGGTCATCCGGCAGACAAAGCTCACAAAACGTTTTTAAGTCCAAAGCTAAAATTTTGACCAGGGCCTACCGCGTGAGGTATATGAGCAGGGCTCCTTCATGGTCGGCCTCAAACTTTAACTTTGTCCCAATCAAGCACAACCAGATGTCCAGAAGTGACGCTATTGGTTTCTAAACACTAGAAAGTGTTTATTTTTAAAAATTCATGTCTCCACTTCCCTACATTAGATTTTCATGGGGTTGGTGTCATTTTAAAGCTAAAAATATTTCCTATTTTTATATATTGTGTGTTGTGTCTTCTTATATATGTACTGCAATGATATTTTTAGATGCTTTACATGCCTGTCTCCTAAGTTAAGCTTAATTGCTTGGTGTCAGCAACCAAGGGATGAGCAAGGGACTAATTTATAGAGACCCTATTTAGGACCCAGTACTGTGTTGATGGCATTATTGCTGTTGTTAGGTGCCTACCTACCCCCCCCAATAACCCACCATCCAATAGAACCCGGCAGCGAAACTATGAGAAAACAGGGAAATGCCACCACACCAAAGCAGCTTAAAAACACTTCACTAGCTCCCAGTGGAATAATGGATGAAATTCAAGTGACTGTCCACTATCCACAAGGCTTCCTGTAACAAAGGATGTAACAACCTACAAAGGATTATATGACTGGCTAAATCACACATGATGCAGCACAGCTTCATATGACCAAAATATAGAGGACGATCATTGGGAGTGGTGCGACTCAAAATCTTGAATTTCCTTGAATCCCACTCTAAGAGCTGATCCAAATCACTTCTGTTTCGAAAAACGAAACACTTCAAGACTGTAGTACCTCCAATAGCTCCTAGTCTTCTGTAGTGGCCATTAGAGACATTTAGCACTACAAAAGCTCCAAAATAAAAGTTTACAATTAAAAAATAACCTTTTCCATGACTAAAAGGCAGCTAACAAACACCACAGTGAAATTTGAGAAAAGGGAGACACCAAAACACCCAAGCAAATAACCTTGCCACTTGGAACCCAATAGACCACATGTTTATTCTTCAACACATTTAACTACATATATAACCCCTATCAGAGCTTGAAACAGCCTCATCCCTAATTCTCATGCCAGGGCATACACAGAAATTTAAAAGAGCTCTCCAAATTTTTATAGGGATAAAGCAATCTACAGAGGCAAACATCCATAGTTACAAAACGCTTAAATCAAAAATATAATCCTATCTTAAATTAAAAAATAGCTCCAGTAATGTGACCATAAATGTCAACAACAAATGTATCTCTCAGCTGTTTGACAGGGATATACATAAATACCACATCTTGGTACACAAATTTGAAAAAAATATATAATCATCTTCAATAAACTTCTCAGGAAGTAAGTGTAGTCAATTGAATAATTCTTTGAACTACAGGGAAAATCTGCAAGGAGCTCTATGCAACATTATGCTCACGTAGCAAAAAGCATGCACTGCCTTGCATTTCAGAAGAGGGCTCAAAAACCTTTGGATGCTATTTACTATACAGTGTTTTATACAAACACACAAGTGTGGCAATCCATAAAAACTACAGATCGACTCACTGAAATTAACACTTGGCTGCAACAAGGTTGGTTCCCCAGAGGTGATCATTCTTAAAACTGATAATGTTAATTTTATTGAAGAAAATGTCCGATTGGCTACCAGCAAATGTCTTACAACCTAGATCATACCCTCAGCATGCTGTAAACGTATGAGTGTACTTCCAAAATCATGGCCATAATTCAGATAATGAAGTTCATCACAACTATATACTGTGCAACAAAGTAGACTTTCTCTTTCACAATTCCAATGTGGAACTGACCTGGCCACAACCATAGTTGGATTCCACTCAGGCTGCGATAACTCTTCCCCAAAACCCTCAGGAAAAACATAGGCGGTAATTTATGAGAGCTTTGCATCACATTTGCACCATGCAAAGTGGTACATGTATGACACAAGGCCTAGCCACCTTGCGTTGCTTTGAGTGGCCTCATAAATCTTGAGTAAAGCAACTCAGCACAAATTGCTGCATCGCCTTACTCTGCTCAAGGGAGACTTTCCATGGGTGTTATGGTGGGTGTTTACACGCAACTCCTATAGTATTTGATGCATTCTCAGAATTACAAGGACTTGTAAACCTGCGAATGCGTCAAAATATTACGACTCCCGACATGGCCAAGACAGTCTGCAAAGCCAGGCTGCATTTAAAATGAAAGCAGGCACACGACAGCGCACAAATGCAAGTGCTGGAAATCTGCTTGGCCTCTAAACGTCTATGCCCTATTATATTCTAGGCAATTATAAGCAGTTTGAACCCACTAGACCTAGGGGCCGATTCCGATTCGGGCCGGAAATCTCCCCGACCGAGCCGGACCCGGAGAGATTTCCGACCGAATCGGACCCTAGCAGTCCGACCGAACCAGTACGATGCGCACGTATGCTATCGGACTCGATTCGGTCGGACTCCCATTGAAGTCAATGGGAGCAAGGTACGACGCGTACACGGGCTCCCATTGACTCAATGGGCACGACACGAACAAGGGCGCCCCCTACAGCATGTTCGTGTCGATGCGGGTCGCACCGTACATGCACGTGTAGGGGGGACCCATGGGTCCCCCCTGTGTGCGACTCGCACGCCTACGCTTCCAGGGGGGTCCGACACGGACCCCCAAAGTGCGGCTCCGACAGCTCCTTGGAGCCGGGCTGCGCGAGTCGGTCGGAGCGGTCGCGGTGCGCATCGTACTTACCCGGCCGGGGAACGTCTCCATTGCGAGGTGTGCGTCATCCCCGTGCGAGTCGGTCGGAGCGGTCGGGTCCTGCGAACGAGTCGGTCGGAGATTTTGCGAGCGCACGCATCGTACTCGCTCGCCCGGACGCACGTACGACTCGGTCGGGAAATAGGGCTCCGAATCGGATCCGGTTAAGCCGAATCTGATTCGGTGCCCTACCGGCCGAGATCGGAATCGGCCCCCTAGTATATACTAGAGACTTATAGGGTCTGCCAATACCAATTGTGAGAATGTACTTTTAAAGACAGGCTGCAAGGCAGGACGGCCTTTAAAAGGACATCAGGCACACAGTGGCGCACATATGCAAGAGCAGGAAAACTGCTGAGCCTCTAAACCTCCATGCCCCATTATATAATAGGGATTTATAGGTAGATTGCACCTCCTGGCTGTATTATCTACTAGGGACTTAAATGGTCTGTCATTGCCAATTGTAACTGTACCCTATCACATGTTTCTTTTTAAACATAACACTGGCCCTGAGCCTGGTTAGCACAGACCATGGTACAGCCAGAGTCAGTTACCATCAGTCCTTTCAGCAAAAACATGGAAGTGAACAGGGCAAAAGGACCACTTTCTAACAAGTACCAAACTCATTTAACATTATTACATAAAGCAGTGACAGGCACCGGTGATGATCAAACCTGTGGACCTAGAAGTGAAAAGCTTGTAAAGCTGTTTCTGATTAATATACATGTGGGGTTAAATAGAATGTTGGAAATGGTTCCCTGCGTCAAACGTTGGGGAAAGAGGGTTTTTAAGATGGCAGTTACTGCCAGACTGTGGAGGTTAGTGGTGATTAAAGATAGTGCTTCCTACCTACCTGTTATTAATTTGCTTTTCAGTGGCGACAAGCAGTTTGTGACTGTCAGCGCGCACCTTTATTCTCTCGAGCTCTGCTTGAGTGTTGATTTATAGTGCATACTCCTTTAAGTGTAGTGAGCGAATACTGCGAAATTACTGTGAATTAGCCATGTCCCAGCCAAATGGTGAACATCTGGTAGAGCATCTTCAATTTGAAAAGGAAGTCAGTGGCACTGGTAAAACCAAAATAACTCTACAGTGAATCACATGCATGCTTGCACCTGTGCACGGTTATTCTGAGTCATCCTCACCTCCAAGCAAGGTCCTCTCCCATTCTGCTGCTCTGTGTACCTCTCCTGCCCACAACATGGCTGAAGGACTTGACAAGGCAGCCCCTTTCAGTGAAGGTGAATTTAGGGTATTAGTTGAGCGGGTGCATGATAAGTACCCTCAGCTTTATGGGGGACCAGAGGACCAGCTGAGAAATGCAGGCCACAGCAGAATCTGGAGATACATTGCTACGCACTGCAATACAGTGGACATTTACCAACGGCAGGCCAAAACCTGTTGGAAGCACTGGGAGAACCTGCAACACTGGGTCCAAATCAAGGCCTAGGACTTAAAGGGCCTGCCTTCCCAGCCCCACTTACAGAGGCCCCGCCTTAGTCCACTGTACAAGAGGGTCCTGGGGGAAACCTGGACAACACTCCATACTTAGCTGGATGAGTATGAGCAGCTGAGAGCTGATAAGCGCTTTAACTGCATCATGTGTCTGGTAGTATGATGTGAGTGGTGAAATAGATGTACCATCATGGGTCTTTTGTCACATTTCACGTAATCAGAGTAATAGCTGAAGTACTTATGAGGCCAAGGCATCATTGGAGCACAATGAATGTAGTTTTCTCAGTGCATTCTTGGACTTGTAGGGGGATATTCTCAAGAACGTGCGATAATCATCGCCAAAAAAGGCTAACGCACGTTTTGATATCGCCGTCTATTGCGGGAAAATAACTCTGTATTAACGTCGTATTCTCAACACGGCGGTAACATGCGATAGCCTCCCGATAACGCGTAAAATGTCCGCGATAACATCACCAGGACGGCGATAAAAATTCAAACCCGAACGCGGCAAAAGTCGCGATGGGCCCAACCGCGATACCAAACCAGCGCTAAGCTGCGCCAGCCTGCAAGTCCCACAAGTCAGGCGGCCAAAATCACCATAAAAGCGGCAACCAAAAACACAAACAAGACCCAAACAACTGCGAAGCACCATGGAGGTAGCCGGAGCAAGAACAGAGGACAACCAGAACCCCACAAGCCCCACGGAGGACCAGCCTGGGACCATCATTGGGGAGACTGTGGCAGGAGTCGGGGGACCAGACACTGCACAACATGACCTGACCCAACAGCAACAGGGTGAATAACCACCAGGGACTGGGGAGACGGGGGAGATGGGCACAATGGCACACATGCACAAGTAAGTATAGCACATCTGCGGACAAACCATGCCCAAGAGTCACAAATCCGACCAAGGGCCCAATTTACCCAAGTCTGCAACAGCTCAGCACTGCACAAGCACAGAAGTGAAAGGCACATCGCCTGAAAGGGATAAGGGCCAGCAAAATCAGACCCGAAGGGGCAAATCACCCACAATGCAGCACACACAAGATGCAGAACACCCCAACATTGACAACAATGTGGTACAAACTGCAACACTTCCACAACAGAACTGAGGACACAACTGCTACCACCTGTGTTTAGAAAATGGCCTTTCGCATTTGGCATAGCAGGAAACTGTGAGATGACAATGTACAAGTACAACCTCACATCCCTGATGGTGTAGAAATGCCAAGTGTACCGCTTCAAATATGCGTCTCCTCATACACAGTCACAATGTACATTACCATGCAGTCTGACAGTAAACTTGCACAATGCGTGAACATACATGTGAACACAATGTCAATCTGCATTTCCCTTCACATTGCAGAGGGAGAATCAACACCTCCTACAGAGCAGACCCAACAAAACAGCACTGATGATGAAGAGGACCTCCCCAACATCTACACCGACGCACTCCAACAGCTCAGGGACAGCTCCGGCACACCACCTCCAGGAGCAGGGCATCCCAGCTGCATCCATGGGACCCCACCCCCTGCACAGGCCACACAGCAGGAAGCACCCACCACCACGGCAGTCTCCCAGGACCCCCACGACCAACATATGGCCTCCCAACGCCGTGTGTTAGGGTGCCAGGAGGAGATGTCTGACCAGCTGCGGGTGGGGTTCGACCTCATGGCAGCCAAACTGGATGCCATACGTGGGTGTCTAAGTCCCATGAGGGACCACTCACAGTCCCTAACGGACACCCACTGTCCGCTCCTTGGTCCACAACAAGCCATGGCTGACATCGCTGGAGTCAAGACTCTGAGACAAGAACAACTGTCCAGTCAGAGTGGCTCCAGCGATGTCATCCGTGAGTTGGGACACATAAGGAGAATGATGGAGAGCCTGGAGTGGATGCAGGCGGAAAGAATGTGTGCCACAGCTGCACACCAGTGAGATGTAGCTGTGATCTTCCATGCCCTGCAGATCCTCATCATGGCATTGCCACCACAAGGCCTGGCGCGGATGGATGCTGGTGCCACTACTACATCCACATCTCCTCCCCCTGAAGTGTCAGTGCCACACAGTGCGGCAGATTTCCCACCTCCGTCCCCTGAAGTGTCAGAGCCGCACAGTGATGCAGACAGAACACCACCACCCGCATGTGAGGCACCGGACAAATCAGAGGACGAAGATGATGATGAATCTAGCTTTGTGGCTAGAATCAAGTGTTAGCATTCATCTCTGCCATATGGCCATGTTCAGCTTGGTTCTGCCCTCTGCATCATGCCCTGGAATAACACCTCCCACTGTCCCCCCCATACACCGGGCGACACCCACCTTGGACCTCGACATGGACTGCCATTTTTGGTGTGGTTACCAATGACACAGCAATCACACTGCAGACTGTAGTCTTCCACTCCCTATGAACTTGTCAATCCCTAAAGGACTCTGGCGGGCCCTCCATGGGGCAACAATGTAAAGTGGGGTTTGCATGGCCCTGTACTGGCCCAGCTTCAACACTCCACTGAATGTGAATAAAACATCCCAATTCACACTGATGTGTCATGCCCATGACCATTTAAGATTGAAAGTATGGATGAATGTAGGGACAGTGGTTCCACAAAAGAGGCACTCCCTTGGTAATGCTATCAATGCGCATGTATGGCCGTGACCCAGATAGGCATTGAGACACACATTGTCATTCAAATCAACACTCATCACAGTTGAATACAAGTGAAGCTGCGTAGACTTTATTAGCATATGTGTGTCAGTACGGGCAAGTTAAGTGCCACAACATGCAGACCAATGCAGCAGTATGTCAGAATGAGGAACCTTGCCAAGCGCCGCTGTCCACTCCGGGGGAGTGCCTCACCTTTTACAGGTGTGTGTTAACACGCGTTGTTGTCCGCTCATGTTTCCAGAGTCCAGGCGAGTGCAGTCATGTCCATTGTTGTCGTGGGATATGTGACCAGATCTCCAAGATGCAACAAGGTGTCGGGACATGTGCAATGTGTTCCAATCAGTTGTGGCTGCAGGTACGTAGTTACTCGTCCATGAAAGCCATTGCAGCTTCGTAGGCTAACATTTCCAACATGAGGTCAGTGTCGACTTCATCAAACAGGATGGCAAGGCCATCCATTAGCAGGTCCGGACAGATGTGCTGCGTCCACCCCTTTCACCAATTAGCACTACAGCCCAATAGGGGAGCGGTTCAATGTGATCACTGCACACAAGGAGTTGTGCAATCTCCCAGGTCCAGCTGCCAGCATGTATGCCAAGTATCAAGGCATCCCATAAACGGGTATCACAGTAACACTCCTGGTCGTGGGCCAACAGGGGGCGCACACACATGTCAAAATCCAGTTCAGCTACCGTCCTGTTGGATAGGCAGACATCCATGGACCACTCGAACATGCACGATCGACAATGCAACACAGGCTGAACGCAGGTGACGTTGGCAAGGCGGAAGCTTAGCCGGTAACTGATCCGCAGCAGTGCCAATGGCAGTGCCCCCAGTGAATGCAGCATTCGTGCACGGTACAGTTCCATGTGACAGGGGTTGTGCATGTGTCCGGGATGTTCGGCCATTGCGTAAGTGGCTCTTGTGGAAGCGGCACTGTTCTGACCTGCGCCAGTTCTGTGGATGAAATGCCACATCTCGTATCAATGAGTTGTTATAGTGTGCACCGGTTGTACGCCTGGGATGTTGTGGGAGTAAGTGTGAAGGCCATTCCATGCAAGATAACTTCGAGCATGGACTTCTGTGTGTGGGGTGTGCATACGTTGGTCTTTCGTCTGGCTGTGCGTAGTGTGGGAGTCGTCATCAGCTGCTATAGTATCTGTCAGGGGGTGCCGGGCACATGCAATTTCGAGGTCGGAGGTGCAGATGTGCTTCCGCCTGATAGTTCAGACAAAGGAGCTTTCATCCCTAGTGTAAGTTTGTAATCTGCTTGCATTCATGGGATGTGAAGTGGCTTGTTGGGGGTGGGGTGGGATGAGTGGGACTTTGTGATTCATTATTGACATGACTTGCATGTGGCATATGAGCGGCATCACTGTGTGTTACATTGCCTCACAGCTGTTCCTCCCTCCCTCCCCCGTAACCATTTACATATGTGCGCTGCGCGATTGCATCACTTGCATTCCTACAGCACAGTATTGTCATGCCTGTCTGCGCATGTCCACAAGCCTGACAACGACACTGTGATGTTGGCCGTTGAAGGGGGTGGGCCACGTGAGTGTAGGCCTATGTAAAGGATATGGTGGACACAGATGTAGAGTACATGCCTGGCTGAACTGGCGCTGCTAATGTGGCTGGGCATTTTGCTCATGCTGCGGCAATAAAGTTACACACAACACTTGGCATGTATGATCCTGGACCCCGAGCAGTCTTGCGCTCCTTCATTACTCCGTTCGTGTGAGCCCATCCTCCGGGTGCATGCTACATTGCAACATTCTCGCTTACAGGGGGGGACGACTTAGCTACATGTCCAAGCTATTACCCACTGCCTGATGTGACATGGTTGCGTCCGCTGTCCACAGCACAATGTAATGTGGTAGGGCCCGGGGCCATCATTCATGCATAATGACCACACGGACACACTTGGATAGATAGTGGAACTGGCTACGGGCACGTGCGCCCGGCCCCTTTTTATTACCAGGATCACATATCCAGTGACGCCTGTGCTGGATGGGTGTGGGGTGAGTGTGAGCCAGCCCTCAGTGAGTGGTTGGTGCTGGCAACAACTTGTACAGTGATCACTATTAAAGCGGAAAAAGAAAACACCAACATTGCACTAACAACTGCGAAGTAACATGGAGGTAGCCGGAGCAAGTACAGAGGTCACCCAATATTCAATCAGAAGGGGCCATGACTTGTGGTGCACTGAGATAGTGGCACCAGAGCTGGGCGTGCTCATGTGAAGTAATTGTCAATGATTGTGTCCCTTCGGGATATTCCTGCCGCAGCTGCAGTGGGGTGTGTTACACCTGCCTCATCTTCATCATCATCGTCCCAGGTCTTCCACACTGCCTGAGGTGACATTGTTGCGTCCGCAGTCCACAGCACGTGACTCATTCATAAAGGGTCCATAAGCTGTGGTGCACAGTTAGTGGCACCTGTGGCGCTCAGGGGGTGCGCATCCAGCGATGATTCGTGGTCCGGGCGGGCCGCACTGGGGTCAATATCTGTTGCCTACTGGACTGCGTCATCTGCAATCACGACTCGATCTGAATTGTGAGCCCTGCTGTCCTTAGTGTAGGCCGGAGGCAGAGGTCAGCAAGGGCCCACAGCCACGTGGCGTTGACTTGTGGTGCACAGAGTTAGTGGCACCTGTGGCGCTCAGGAGGTGCACAGCCAGCGATGATTCGTGGTCCGGGCGGGCCGCACTGGGGTCAATGTCTGTTGCCTAATGGACTGCGTCATCTGCAATCGCGACTCGATCTGAATTGTGAGCCCTGCTGTCCTCAGTGTAGGCCGGAGGTAGAGGTCAGCAGGGGGCCCGCAGCCATGTGGCGTTGACTTGTGGTGCACAGAGTTAGTGGCACCTGTGGCGCTCAGAGGGTGCGCAGCCAGCGATGATGCATGGTCCGGGCGAGCCGCACTTGGAGCAATGTCTTTTGCCTATTGAATTCTGCCTCAATATGGCCACGTGGCGTTGACTTGTGGTGCACAGAGTTGGTGGCACCTGTGGCGCTCAGGGGGTGCGCAGCCAGCGATGATTCGTGGTCCGGGCGGTCCGCACCGGGGTCAATGTCTGTTGCCTACTGGACTGCGTCATCTGCAAACGCGACTCGATCTGAATTGTGAGCCCTGCTGACTGCAGTGTAGGCCGGAGGCAGTATCCAGCACACACATCACTCCGTTGGGCTGTGCGGCTGGGTGCACTGGGGGCCTGTGTCGCGGAAGCCAGCGTTCGGCTGAGGAGGCTGGCGGTCACGGCGGCAACCTCGTGGCAGGGTGAGGAGCGCTGCCCTGGCAGACGCGTTGGCCATCCCGGAAGTGAACCACACCCAGAGCCCCGGCCTATTTATTCACACTCCTATGCTGGGCTGGCGTACGCCGGACAAGCCCACTCCGCTTACGCTTACAGGAGGGGACGGCACAGCTACATGACCGAGGTCTTCTCCACTGCCTGAGGTAACATGGTTGCGTCCACTGTCCACGACACTGCAAACACCTGCAGTATATGTCCATATGGATAGGTCTGTGCTCTGCATACTGAGGTCTGTCCAGCACATCACCGCCACACTTGGCATTGTGTGCATTCTTATTCATGGGTGACTTGCCTCCTTCACACATACTTGGTTCCCACTTCTCCCCACATTCTGCTATTGTGTGGCTGAGGGACCATGCCGTTTTCGAAACGTCCGCTGTCCTGTTCTGCGCTGCCTCGGTGGTAGTAAGGGGGTTTCCGGGGGGGCAGGGGGTGGTGGCGGTGGGTGTTGTGGCCCTTTTGGGTCTCCGAGCTGCATGATCAGTGTCTCCATGGCATCTGTTGGTCTTCAGATGTGGCTCTGGGCTGGGCTCCCTTTCTACTGCAGTTGGTCGTCCTGCTTAACACCAGTAAAAGGCAGGTGTTAAATCCCTGCTGCTAACGCGCCTTATCGCCTGTTTTTGGTTCGCATCGCAGATCTGGCTGGTCGTTGAGAATATCGCAAAGTGGTGTTTTTGTGTGTTTTTGCACGGGAACGCCTACTCTGCATATCATTAGCGTTAGTTGTCTCGCTCATCCGTGGCGATGTTTTTTGCGGCAGCTATCGCTGGCAAACTGGCGATGTGGGCAGTTTGCACCAGCTTGGGAATGGGGCGATAATTCTTTCGCCACTTTTGCGGTGCTAAAGTGCCGATAACTCGGCGATAAGTCCTTGAGAATATGCCCCGTAGTGTACTAAACCCAACTGGGTAAATGACTCTTACATTTGCATTTACATGAATAAATGCAGATTGTTGGACTTGGCCCTTTTTGCAGGGTCATCCCTGAACTTTTTGGCCTTCCTCCTGTATTTTGTCTGACCTGTTTTTGTTGGTTTTATGACTCTGGGCACTTTACCACTGCTGATCAGTGCTAAAGTGCATATGCTCTCTATGATAAATTGATGTATGGATTAGTGACTCCATGATTGGCCTATTTGATTCACTGTCAGACCCTAGTACAGTGCACTGGTTGTGCCCAGGGCTTGTGACTCAAATGCTGCTGGTGGGCTTGCACGATTGGCTTGATTGGTTTACTTGTCAGACCCTAGTACAGTGCACTGCGTGTGCCCAGGGCTTGTAAATCCAATACTGCTGGTTGTGCCACCCACCGGAGCAGCTTGTAAAGTGTGTCTCAGGCCTGCCATTGCAGAGACTGAGTGCAGTCTGGTACTGCCATGTTGACTGGGCAAGTGCACGCACTTGCCAGTCCCTAAACCTTCCCTTTTCTTCATATCAGACACCCCTGTGGTAGGCCCAAGGGCAGGGTGCATTGTAAGTATAAGGTAGGACATGCCCTGGTGTGTGTGGCATGTCCTAATAGTGAATTACAGCCATTTTCGTTTTTCACTATTGCAAGGCTACCTGTTCCCCATAGGCCAGAATGGGCAGTTTGATTATTACATCTTATAATACTAACTGACCCAGGGAACATGGTAGAAAAACGAATTTAGTATGCCTGAACTTAGAATGATAAAATACATCTTTTAGTGAAGTTGGTTTTAACATTCTGTGTTTGAAAATACCACTTTTAGAAAGTAGGTATTTTCTTGCCTAACTATCCAAGCCTGCCTCTGCTAGGTTGTGTATTCCATGTCTGGTTTGTGAGTGACAGGGGCTGGGGGATTCCAGGAGACAGGGTGAGTCAGCACAGGGCTGAATAGAGAGATCTTCATGTAGATGGGTGGGAGGAGTTGCACCTGGGACCTGAATAGGGCTGTGCCTTCCCTCCACAATGCTGGCTCCACCTCCTGTGGTGCGTCTGATGTCCCTGGCCTACACTGTAAAAGGAAAGAAGGAGTCTTGTCAACAAAGTGCTCCATGACTGACCAGAACTGGTTTGGACTAGGCAAAGGCCTCTCTGGCTTCAGAGAACAAAGAGAATATGAGTATAAAAGGGGGACCCAGACCCCAGAACTTTAGATCACTTTTGGGAAACAAGAAGAACCTTTGCTTAGGAGAGGAACCAGAGAAACTGAGGAGGAGACTATCCCTAAGCGTGAGGGATTGGCCTGCAGTGGTTGCCTGACTGCCAAAGAAAGGAGAGAGGAACTTTGTGTGTACTTTCATCAACTTGTGAAGGATCTCCAAGGGCTTGAGATAGAGCTTGCCTCCTGCTGAAGTCTCAGGGACAACAGACTTCACCAACCAGCTCCCCAAGAGTCTTTTTGGAAGTGCCTGCTGCTGTACTGGGCCTTCTGAGGGACCGCGTGTTGCAAGGAGCTGGAAGCGCAACTCACGAAGAAGCGTGTCGCACCCGCAGCCGCTGTCGTCGCATCGCTGAAGAAGGGTGTCGCCTCTGCCGCTGTCGCTTCGCAACGCAGAAGTGCCTCACATCAACGGAGAAGAGGATCGACGTCGCATCAGACGCCGCCGCATCATCGGAGAAGCGTGTCGCCGCCGCAGCCGCTGTCGTCACATCGCTGAAGAAGGGTGTTGCCGCTGCAGCTGTCGCATCGCCGAAGCGCCTCGCATCGCCGGAGAAGAGGATCAACGTCGCATCAGACGCTGCCGCATCACCGGGAAGCGTGTCGCAGGGCCTGTCGCGGCTCAGAAGAATCGTTGAGTCGCCACACGGCCGTCGGGCGTGCATGCATCGTTGTCGCATCAAGAAGAAGACGCCATCTTTCTTTCATTGCACCGGATCTTCATCGCATCACGGCGATGCTGGTCGCATCGCCACGGAAGCGCAGTAAGAAACCGACGCATCACCTCCCCACGTCGAGAAGAACCGACGCATCCCCTACGCATCAGTAGGGACCCGACGCATCACCGTTCATGTGTGTAAGGAACCGACGCATCACCTTCCCTGCAACACTTTCATTGTATAGCGTTACGCATCCAAAGGTACATTGAACTCAAAGTGTCGCATTTTACATCTTAAGAGAACTGAGCTAATTCTACCATTTTTAAAGTACAGTATTGTGAATTTTTGTCGTTTGTGGTCTTGTGTTAAGTCTATATAAAGAATACTTATTTTTAATATACAACCGGTGTGGTGTCCATCTGTAGTGTTGTCACTGGGTTACTGTATTTGTTCACAAATGCTTTACACACTGCCTCTGAGATAAGCCTGTCTGCTCGTGCCAAGCTACCAAGGGGGTGAGCAGGGGCTATTTTAGGAGTGTACCCCCTTACCCTGACTAGACGCAAGGGTCCCTATTTGGTCAAAGGTACCTACCTCTGCCAACTAGAGACCCCCAAATCTAACACAGATCATGACAGGTGAACCAACGGCCTTATAACTGTTGTATGCAATGGTGACGGAATGGCGCAGGCAATGCCTAGTGTGGGGATGAGAGGGCTTTGGGTGTTGGATGCTATATCATACATGCATTTTGTGTGCATAATTTTTCTGGGTAAAATATTATTTTATGTGCCACGAAGTAAAGGCTGACTATGGATATGTTTGTATCACTGGAAATGATACAAACATATCCAAGGGAGATGAAATACACACATCTTCTGAACAGTGGTATGTCATTTGTAATATTTAGGTAGCTGTACTGACTATGCACATGTGATTACCAGTGCACAGGACACGCAAAGCTGTCTTGAAATGCTGTATGTGGCACTTGCCTTGTGGAGGGTCTGATGTTTTCAAGGGATATTCCAATATTTACAAAAACATCTGTACAAAGGTCACATCTGTACATGGGGGAGGGTGCTTGGACAGGTGGTGAGGGATGAAGGACAAGTGGGAGCGGTGCCTGTACAGGAGGGAGGGTAGCTTTATAGGTGGGGGATGTGGCTGGGCTGGGAGGGACGTGACTGTGCTGCATGGGGCATGTGCAGGAGCGGTGCCTGTGTATGGATGTAGGTTGCCTGTGCAGGTTGTGGTTCAGGTGGGTGAGTGGGGCATGGAGTGGGACATGGTGCAGGAAGGTGTGTTGGGTCACTTCCATGTGTTGATCATGAATGTACACTCTGGTACAGTTTCAATAAGCCCTCTATCATCTTCCTGACCAAGGGATGATGTCTTGCACTCTCTTACCTGTCAATAGCTATGATGTAATTTTGCCTCCTTGCCATGTCTTGACCATATTTCTCAATTTTGTCCAAGACACAGGTCTGTCTGTCAATCATCTGAGGGATTTAGGGCGTGTCCTGTAGTGAGTTGGAAATGTTAGACAGAGTAGCCCCTATGGACGAATGTCCTGCCTCCCATCAGCCTACTGTTGGAAAACACCTTCCTCTCACTGGCCACCATTACCATCTGCCAACCACCTCCTCATGGGACAGCCTCTGATATGACCGTCTGGTCTACTAGCGGAGGACGGGGTGGGAGGCTGTGGGGAGTGATTGGTGCCTATGGGATACCTGCTCTTCACCAGGGGTGTTAGGTCCCTGAGATGCTTGAGGGAAGGCCTGGGAGGCACTATCATGGGAGGAGTGTGCAGGATACCCAACGCATCCGACCTGGACATGAGGGCTGTGAGGAGTTGATGCTTGTGTTGGGTTATATGAATGTTGTGACTGGTTGGCTGACTGTTGGGAATAGGCAATCCTCAGAGCTGGAGTGGGAGGCACTATGCTGGCCAGAGCTGGTTTATGCTTAGACGTTTTGCCTAGTGGGCCAACAATGGATTCAAGGGGTCAGACTCATCATCCTCTGAAAGCAGCACTAGATCATCTTCATCCTCCTTTACTTCCTCCTCATCCCCATCTTCTCCCTCCTCATCCTCCTCCTTTTGTGCATTTCTGCCAGCTGATATAGCTGCTTGGAGGAGGAATGGGTTCTCTCTTTGGATTGCCCATCGCTGTCCACTAGTGGATGGTCCAGCTTCTTCAAGTGACTCATCGTCCTCAGCACCTGTAAGACCGAGGTTGCAACAGGATAAGTATTTGCCTTAGTATATCATGTGGTACAACACAAGGGTTGGGTCTAATAATCTTTGCATGAACTGATGTTCCATATGTGACCTTGCATGTGTACACCTACATGTGACAGCTCACATTGTAACATTGAGGTGGTCACGTCGGATGTGCAATGAAAATTCAAACTCACCAACTCCAACCACAGTTCTGTGTGGTATTGAGATCCCCTATGATGTCAGCTGCTGAACCTGGCTCTTTGGATGTTTTGCAGAAGATGTGGTCCTCAAACCTGCAGCTTCAGAAGGAAGTAAGACCATAATTAATGTTCAGCATGATTCAATGTGCACATGCACAATTTACACAGACTTCACTGATTATGTTGGGAACATATTACACACCAACTTTAGATGCTAAAATAAAGTGGCAATAGCTGCTAATGTCCTTTCACAAGGATTTGGTTATTGCACACAATTTGGGAATCAATAAATTACAGCACAATGTGGCACGCCTATCTAATGGACGGGTGGTGTTGGGTCTGAACACTGCAGTCAGGATGTCTCCCAAACCCCTGGATGGTGTCCTCTGGATCACAGAGGAAGAACTGACAGCAACTGTACTATGACATACATATCCATATTTCCATACAAAGGATGATGTTAACGATTTAACATGAATATGTCATAGGTTTAGACCAGTGATAATCAATGTGGGGGCCACATGTGCCCCTCATGACCTTTACATGTGACCTCCCTGGTCAACAGCAGCACAGGGCTGCTATTCACTGAACACAGCATTGACATTGAAGAGCTATGAAATTAACCCCTTCTATGCTCATGACGGAATGGTTCCGTCATGAGCACAAGTTCTAGTGTGCTCATGACGGAACCATTCCATCATGAGCACATGCTCAGGGAATTCCTCTGCTGCAGACAGCAGAGGGATTTCCCATTATTTTTTTTTGCCTGGGGGTGGGGGCTGCACAGAATGGGCATACAAATGCCTCCACCCCCAAAAACATGGCCACAGTCTTTCTGCCCCCCTTGGGGGCATATCGGGGCAACCCCCCCCCCCCCCCGATTTCCCCCCAGGGCGGCAGAAAGCCCACTAGGCACAGACTTGTTTTTAGCAATGGGCCCTAGCGCAGCCGGCACATAGGGAAACCTAGCAAACCTGTACATTTTTTTAAATTAGACACCAGGGGGAATCCAGGATGGGGTGACTTGTGTGCCTCTCACCAGGTTCTGTTACCCAGAATCCCTTGTGAACCTCAAACTTAGTTAAAACAAAAATACATTTTCCTCACATTTCTGTGATAGAAAGTTCTGGGATCTGCGTGGATCCACAAAATTCCACCCACCCCGCATTCCCCAAAGTCTTCTGAGTAAAATGGTACCTCACTTGTGTGGGTAGGCCTAGTGCCCGCGACAGGAAACGGCCCAAAACGCAACATGGACACACCACATTTTCACAGTGAAAACGGACCCTTTTTTTGCAAAGTGCCTAGCTGTAGATTTTGAACCCTAGCTCTGCCGGCACCTAGGGAAACCTAGCAAACCTATACATTTTTTAAAACTAGACACCCAGGGGAATCCAGGATGGGGTGACTTGACTGTCTCTCACCAGGTTCTGTTACCCAGGATCCCTTGCAAACCTCAAAATGTGTCAAAAAAACACATTTTCCTCACATTTCTGTGGTGGCAAGTTCTGGAATCTACGTGGATCCACAAAATTCCACTCACCCCGCATTCCCCAAAGTCTTCTGAGAAAAATGGTACCTCACTTGTGTGGGTAGGCCTAGTGCCCCCGACAGGAAACGGCCCAAAACTCAACGTGGACACACCACATTTTACAGTGAAAACTGACACTATTTTGCAAAGTGCCTAGCTGTAGATTTTGAACCCTAGCTCTGCCGGCACCTAGGGAAACCTATACATTTTTGAAAACTAGACACCCAGGGGAATCCAGGATGGGGTGACTTGTCTGGCTCTCACCAGGTTCTGTTACCCATAATTCCTTGCAAACCTCAAACTTTGTAAAAAAAAAACATTTTCCTCAAATTTCTGTATTGGAAAGTTCTGGAATCTGCGTGGATCCACAAAATTCCACCCACCCCGCATTCCCCAAAGTCTTCCGAGAAAAAATGGTACCTCACTTGTGCTGGTAGGCCTAGTCCCCGCGACAGGAATCGGCCCAAAACGCAACGTGGACACAACACATTTTCACAGTGAAAACTGAGCTTTTTTTTGCAAAGTGCCTAGCTGTAGTTTTTGAACCCTAGCTCTGCCGGCACCTAGGGAAACCTAGCAAACCTATACATTTTTGAAAACTAGACACCCAGGGGAATCCAGGATGGGGTGACTTGTCTGGCTCTCACCAGGTTCTGTTACCCAGAATCCCATGCAAACCTCAAAATGTATCAAAAAACACATTTTCGTCACATTTCCGTGGTGGAAAGTTCTGGAATCTGTGTGGATCCACAAAATTCCACCCAGCCCGCATTCCACAATGTCTTCCGAGAAAAATGGTACCTCACTTGTGTGGGTGGGTCAAGTACCCGCGACAGGCAAGGGCCCAAAACCTATTGAGGCGACTTCAAAATTACCTATCACAAAACAACCTGGTTTTGCAAGGGGGGTCCCATGAGTTTTTGGCCACGGGCTTGGCGGCCACCTAGGGAAACCTACCAAACTCACACATTTCTGAAAACTAGACACCCGGGGGAGTCCAGCAAGGTATGGCTTGCGTGGGTCCCCCAACATTTCCCTACCCAGAATCCCCTGCAAACCTCAAATTTTATTAAAAAAATCTATTTTTCTCACATTTCTGTGTGGGAAAGTTGTAGGCTCACGGGGCTGACACAAATTTCCTACCACCCAGCGTTCCCCCAGGTCTCCCGATAAAAATGGTACCTCACTTGTGTGGGTAGGCATAGTGGCTGCAACAGGAAATGGCCCAAATCGTACTGTGGAGACTTCAAAATAAATTACCTATAACAAAACTACCTGGTTTTGGGGGGGTCACCTGGGGTTTTGGCCCCGGGCTTGCCGCCATCTAGGGAAACCTACCAAACCCACACATTTCTGAAAACTAGATACCCTGGGGAGTTCAATGAGGTATGGCTTGCATGGATCCCCCAACGTTTCCCTACCCAAAATCCCCTGCAAACCTCAAATTTAGCTAAAAAAACACATTTTCCACATATTTTTGTGTGTGGAATCACCGTGGCGGCACAAATGTCCTACTCCACAGCGTTCTCCTTAGTGTCCCGAGTAAAATGATACCTCACTTGTGTGGGTGTCCAATGCAGAATTGGCTAAAAATGAATTTTTAAAAAAATGTAGCGCTTACAATTCCCGTTGCTATACCTTTATTCCCTATGTTTTGGGCTCTTCCCAGTCACAGGCCCTTGCCCCACTCACACAAGTGAGGTATCATTTTACTCAGGAGACTGAGGGGAACGCTGTGGGGTAGGAAATTTGTGCTGGCACAGTGATTCCACCCAAAAATATGTGGAAAATGTGTTTTTTTCAGCTAAATTTGAGGTTTGCAGGGCATTCTGGGTAGGAAAACATTGGGGGATCCACGCAAGCCATACCTCGCTGGACTCCCCCGGGTGTCTAGTTTTCAGAAATGTATGGGTTTGGTAGTTTTCCAAGATGGCCGCCGAGCCCAGGGCCGAAAAACCCAGGTGACCCCTCTTGCAAAACCAGGTTGTTTTGTGATAGGTCATTTTGATGTCTCCTCAATAAGTTTTGGGCCCTTGCCTGTCGCGGGTACTTGACCCACCCACGCGAGTGAGGTATCATTTTTATCGGGAGACTTGGGGGAACGCTGGGTGGTAGGACATTTTTGGATCCACGTAGATTCCAGAACTTTCCCACACAGAAATTTGAGAAAAAAGTGATTTTTTCAGCTAAATTTGAGGTTTGTAGGGCATTCTGGGTAGGAAAACGTTGGGGGACCCATGCAAGCCATACCTCGCTGGGCTCCCCCGGGTGTCTAGTTTTCAGAAATGTGTGGGTTTGGTAGTTTTCCAAGATGTATAGGTTTGCTAGGTTTCCCTAGGTGCTGGCAGAGGTAGGGTTCAAAATCTACAGCTAGGCACTTTGCAAAAAAAGGGTCAGTTTTCCCTGTGAAAATGTGGTATGTCCACGTTGCGTTTTGGGCCGTTTCCTGTCACGGGCACTAGGCCTACCCACACAAGTGAGGTACCATTTGTCTCGGAAGACTTTGGGGAACGCGGGGTGCGGGGAATTTTGTGGATCCATGCAGATTCCAGAACTTTCCACCACAGAAATGTGAGGAAAATGTGGTTTTTTTTTACAAAGTTTTGGGTTTGCAAGGGATTCTGGGTAATAGAACCTGGTGAGAGCCAGTCAAGTCACCCCATCCTGGATTCCCCTGGGTGTCTAGTTTTCAAAAATATATAGGTTTGCTAGGTTTCCCTAGGTGCCGGCAGAGCTAGGGTTCAAAATCTACAGCTAGGCACTTTGCAAAAAAAGGGTCAGTTTTCACTGTAAAAATGTGGTGTGTCCACGTTGCGTTTTGGCCCGTTTCCTGTCGCGGGCACTAGGCCTACCCACACAAGTGAGGTACCATTTTTCTCGGGAGACTTAGAGTAACACAGAATTGTAGAGCAACTGTTATTACCTATTGACTTTCGATGCATTTCTGCCTTCCAAATGAAAGACAATGTATAAAAAAGAAATCATTTTGAAAAAGGACCTATAATTCTCATGCTAGTATGGGTACTCACAATTTTGGAAATGTGCAAATATCTACTGTTTCTAAACTCTATATTTTGTTCCAATTTCAGAAATACATAGGTGTCTTTCATACCGATTTTTCCATGTATATATTTTCCCAAATTAATTGCTATATACCTGGTACATAATAAAAAACCATTGCAAGATGATGCTCAGTTATTGGCTCTGGGTTCGTCAGGTTCTTGGTGAATCTACAAGTCCTATATATCCCCACAACCAGAAAGTTCCAGCGGATGTAACGGTATATTGCTTTCAAACAGCTGTCATAATTAGAAGAAGTTACAGGTGAAAACGTTGACATAAATGGCTGTTTTTTTCAACTAATTTTCCATTTTTCCTATTTTCAACGGTTAGTTTCTATAAAGAAACCTTGAAGGATCTACACAAAAGACCCCTTGCTGAATTCAGAATTTTGTCTACTTTTCTAACTTGTATAGCTTTCCAGGATCCATTATTGCTTTCCTACCCATTTCTATAATTAACTGGAAAGAGATTGATAGCACAAAAAATAGCAAAAATAGGCTATGTCCCAGAAAAATGGCAAAACTGAGTAAAAAATTTTGGTTTTCTTACAAAAGTCTGCTTGTCACTGAAATCTGGGAAGATGGTGATTTCAGCACCATTACCCCTTTTTTGATACCATTGGCAGGGAAAAAACCAAACGCTTTCATCTGTAGCCCTCTTTTCCAATTAAAAAAAAAAAAAAATGTACCTGTATTTTGGTTAATTTCTGGGTCCCCTCCAGGGGAATCCACAAACCCTGGGTTACTTTAGAGTCCCCATGATGTTGGGAAAAAAGGACGCAAATTTGGCGTGGATACCTTATGTGGTCAAAAAGTTACAGGGGCCTAAGCGCGAACTACCCCAAATAGCCAAAAAAAGGCTTAGCACAGGGGGGGGGGAAAAGGCCTAGCAGCGAAGGGGTTAACAGGCAAACGTGTATTTGAAGGTTGATGATAGTTAAAGAAAGGAAGTAGCTAGGGTGTCCTGTGCCACTTAACTTTGGAAACACCTTCAATTTTAGAGGCATCTTGCAGCGTAAGTGCACAGTATGATGAAGTCTCTTCAAAATTCTAAAAGTATGTTCTCCAACTGTTGCACCTCTGGCCACCAGATCATATCAGTGCATTGCAGAATAATTTTTGATTAGGGATTTTTTTTCAAACCAGATTTTGGTAACATTCATCCTCCATCCCACCCCCGGATAACAATGCCCATATTGAACTGAGAGGTAAATCAATCTATCAATCAATCAAAATCACTGTTTTTCAGCCACCAGGACCATAAAAGTGCAATCCATTTACAATAAATATAATGTAAACATAATTAAAATCAATCATCAAATGGATCATATAAAAAAAATACATAAGATATTAAGGATATTTTTTTTAAAACTAGGTTAATTCATAATATGTTCCTTGGTTGTCTATAAACAATAAATATGTCCACTGCTGGTTACCAGATCAAATGGTGAGTGCCATTGAAAGAGAGTATTAAAAAAGCAGCAAAAAGTACATACTAAATGCAGTACTCATAAACAAGATCATGTGGAAGGACAGCTTTGCTAAGGAGCACCCACATGACACCCAAGAATTTTGCAATAGAAATAGCCATTACTGGGCACAAATCTGATCTTAGGATGCGAAGGGCTTCCTGATGACTACGTACACCTATTAAACTACATAAAGGTGCAAGCAAAGTATGCCGAGGGGATGAGTAGCCTGAACAGGCAAACAAAACATGGGAGACACTTTCTCTTGGGGAGTCACAGATAGGACAAGAGGTGCCTCCATTTCCAACCCATCCTGATGTAAACACTCAAAGGGGTAAAGTGCCTATTCAAAACTGAAAGTATAGTTTCCTATAAAGTGGAACAGACACTAGATCCCAAAATGACTTGAGTCCCCTTGTGGCCTTGATGTCCATGATATCACTGGTCAGCTTATCAGATGCTGCTTTCCGAGATACCTCAGCCACCAGAAATGACACAAATTTATTCTTCAGAACAATCTTTGAAGGAAAAGCAGATGAGGTTTGATGATCCCACGGGTCATGGATCCCCAGCGAGTACAATGCTGATTTCATGTTTGTAAGCCATGAGATTTTATTAAATTGGTCAGCCTTCATAACATCCTTTAGGCTTTCTGCATAGTGGACAAGTTCAGGAGTCATCCACACGTGCCTCCAATACAACAAGGGCCGCAAGTGTATTTTACCCGAGACTTGAGTGACAAACTGAATGGGTATAACAGGGTGCTTGCTAAAGAACTTCTTCTCAGTTCTTATAATAACATCATGTGTTACAAACCTCCACAGTTCAGTCCCATACAGGGCTAAACCCAGGCCCTAGGACTCACAGATCTTAAGTGCAGGAGAGATGGCACCTAAAATCTTCTTGGGCTTGGTAGTTGCCTTGTTGATATCGAAATGCCATGAGATGCCCTCTGCAAATGTGACCCCCAGATATACAAAAGAATCTACCTTTTCTGGGGGAGCTCCCTCTGCAAAAAATCTTCCCTTAAAAGATTTATGCTGATTAAAAAACATCACCTTGATTTTAAGAGTATTGATCTCCCAGCCCCGATCATCACAGAACTCATTAAAATGAGAAAAGATGTTCTTGAGCCCTGACGGAGTCAGGAGATCAACAGGGTGTCATTTGAAAATAAAAGAATCTGAATTTTAAAACCAGCCAAAGATGGGGCATCTGCTTCCACTTGGGACAAAAAGGGAACAATATCATTAATAAAAAGTGAAAACAGGGTTGGTTCCAGGACACAGCCCTGATGAACACCTTTACACACTGGTACCCTTTCCATCAGCTGGGCCTGTTCCACCAGCGAATGCACGCTTAGTTATCTTTATGCAAACAAAATTAAAGGGATAAAATATCAGGCCATTCCTAAGTCAACCAAAACACTCCAGAGTCTGGGTCAAGGAATCAATTCAAAGGCCGATTTTAGGTCGACAAAAGCGACATAAAGGCTGCCACCACTGATCAAAACAGTTTTCCAATAAATTAACACAAAACGTAAAACCTGTTCAATGGTTGAAACTGTGCGACAAAAGCCTGCTTGGAATAGACTAAGAATGTCGCTCTTCTCAATTCAGTTTTGCAATTTATTGAGAAGGCAAGGAACAAAAAAATTCTGAATACATTCTATAAAGCTTATTGGCCTATAATTGGGTGGTGCTGATCGGACGCCTTTTTTATATATAGGTAAGACTATGGCGCCTTTCCACGAATCAGGGATAGACCCCCTGCTGTGATTGCATTAGCCAAGGCTAAGATGTAATGAGACCATGTCTTTCTATATCAGCTAAAAAAATGTCTGCTGGGATGCCATCTGGACTAGCCGCTTGCCCACACGTGATGGCTTTCAAACACTGTACAATATCTGCTACTTCAAACACTGGCATAGGACTTGTGTTTATGTGGGGAGCTAGGATATCTCTTGATACTGTGGTGCCAACAGGGTCAAATTACCAAAATAGTTAACCCAATCAGAACTAGCCACATAATTGTCCAGATCCTGTGTGGCTCAGGAGCGGCCCTGTGCCACCAAAGACCAACACTTGGAAGGATCACCAGCAGAGCATGTGTCCAAAAGGGCCCTCCATCTCTGTTCATCCCAATCTCTTTTCGCTTGTGAAATAGCCTTTTTGCATTCCTTCCTTAGTAGTGGTATACGGGCCATGTTTTTTTCATTTTTATGGGATTGACTAATGAACGGCTTATTGAACGACATTCTGTGTTATACCATGAGAGGTAAATCATATTTTATGTGTTTATGTGCACTCTTTGGATGGCCTGTGTTCATATTAGGCAACGAACACTGGAGAAGGTTTTGAGTAGCACATATCCTGAAGTCATGTATTTCAAGGTTCACTTATATATAATTTTGAAGAAAGAAGAGGGAAGTAAAAATGAACAATTGGCTATGATCACACAATTTGGTAAAGTGGATAAGTTTGGATTAATCTAAAGTGTACTTGTGTCACATTGTTCAGTTCAGCCACCAGATGTATATGGTCAACTTCTTCTATACCCATTTCACCAGCCCCTCCATCCCCAACCGCCACCCTTCTGGCATCAGTATGGCCCTCTGCCATATCAAGGAACATACATTTTGACCCCTGGAAATTTGTTTGCATTTATCCATGTTATGGTCTTTCAACCCCGTTGTGGCTACTCCTCTTTAGGGGACACAAAATTAGCAATTTGATACTTACTGTATTTACTTAACATACATTTAGAGTCATCCTTTCATCAGCCAACATTTTATGAAGTAGTACCATATCCGAGCATATGAAGATGAGTAACAACAGGGATATTAGACACACACCACATATTGCAGATATTTCATCCAATTTTTATGAGCATGAACATTTTGTGAGAGCATTATTAAGTGTACTTACCAGGGTCTACCATACGCCCAGTGTGTGGTGCCTGACCAGATGTCGCACCTGTACTTGGAGCATATTGCTGTGTGTTGTGTCTTTCTGGTCAATGTCACAAGGCCTAAAATGATATGAGTGTATTTAGTTTACATTCTGTTTAACACATGTAATGAACCACATTTCCTAGTTCACTTCACATGTTTGAGACTATTGATGGATTCTATGTAAAATATCTATGGGTTGTCAGATCACAATGCAGTAAATGGGGCCTTCTTCTGCCCATATTTATGTACCAATTTGTGCTGGTTATATTGGTCAATGTGACCAATAACGTTGCCTCCCTGCAAGTGCAGGGACATCTGCTCCAGGGGGTAAATATACTGTGGCTGTATATGGAAATAAAAAGGAGAAGTAAGTCACCAGACAATACCAAGAAATGATGAATATGTACAACTTGTCATGCATTTACAGAATGGCATTTTCAAGACAACAGTGATGGTTGCTTGATCAGGCACATTTTGTAGTGCCATTTACCAGTGGAAAATGAAATCAACAGCAGTGGTGGGCCACTGTTTGTAGTGCATAAGACAAAATTTGACACATGAGAGTCTAACTAACCATAAATATTTGCACAAACTTAAAGCGACTTCTATATTCACATTTGTAGAGTATCGTACACATTTATCATTTTAGGTCGTTGTATAAATATTAACATTTTACATAGCACCACATTAGGGTCATCTGTCACATGCATCCCCTACAGCAGCTGGGGGTCTATGGTGGAGAGGACATCCCTTTCAAGTGCGGTGAGACAGAGAAAGGGTCCAGTTTGTCCACCATGGATAGCTCTGGCCACCTCTATCCTGGTGAACTTCTCCTTCAACCGCCTCTTCTCATCTTGCCACTTCTTTTTTATGTCCATACGGACCGGACATCCTCCCCCAATGCAGTGACTGCAGTTGCTAACTGTTGCCATAGGGCTTCCTACTTTGGGGCACTGGTGTAGTATGGTGATAGACTGTGCAACTTTTTGTAGTTTCTCACTACAAATGACACAATCAAATGTGTCTCCTCCTCTGTATAGTTCCTCTTCTCATGCATTGGAAGAATGGTTTCAAGGTGCATAGAAAGCAGGCTCAGTGTTGGTGTGTAACAAGCAGAGCATTGAATGTGTGCTGCTTTTAAGTGATTTGTAGTGCAGGTGTAAACTTACTCGTAACTTACCTTTGTTAATACCGAAGGTCGTAAACTTAGACTTTTGGTCTAGGTTTACCTTTGTGAATCGGGCCCACAGTGTTTTAATTTACAGTTAGAAACAACCATTTACCACTATCTATGGTTGTAAAAAAGCAGCTGCTCTACTAATAAATATACCAGTTAGCCCAAACTTGTTGCAAAGACCTATGTTAAAGTAATAACCTACAGTTAGACAATTGGAAGATAAACATAATCTGCCAAGGGCTACCAATAAAGAGTGGCCAGTATCAAACTCAACCTAACGTAGCTCCTCCCCTATTGCTTACCGAGACACCGTGTCTGAAGCACGAAATCGTGGCGGAGTGGGGCGGACCCAGAGACTGAGAGGGAGAGTGAGAGCCCTGCGAGACCTGCAGAAGCGGCCCAACTAGGAGGGTCATTAGTGAGAGTGGGCGCCTCGGTGCCTCCCCCAGCAGACACACCTGAAGCAGAAGCCGCGGAAAGCTCTGAAGCCGTGTGCGCCTCTCGTAGCGGTTGGTGTGCCGCGATTTGTCTCCAGTGCAGTGGGAGCCGCGAGTGGCGGTCGGGTGATTTATCCCGCGAGCCGCGTGTGCCCGCATCGCGCCCTTCATCATAGGAGCCGCGGACTGTCTTCCTGCGAGGCAGGAGCGGGCTGAGTGATTTTCTGTGGGTCCTCAAGTGCTTCTCAAGCGGCTGCAAAGTGCCTTTCATCACAGGAGCCGCAGGGGATTGATTAGCCGCGAGTCAGTATCCTGTCGTTATCCTGTACAGCGGGAGCCGTGAGTGGTTCTTTAGTGCGGCGGGAGCAGTGAGCTGCCTACCTGTGCCTCCCTGTGAGCTGCGGACTGCTTGCCTGGCGTGGCAGAGACCGTGTGGCCAAGTAGCAGGGGCAGGGGGCCAAAAAACTTTGCCGAGCACGGCCTACCTGCGCAGGAGACGCAAGTAAGTTTTGTGAACAGTTTTACAGTACCCAATTTGCCCCTCTAAGTAACCTATAAGTGCAAAATTTGGGTGGTTAGGGGGCAAGTTAAAAAGGAGGAAGCAGGAAGTTCAGCTGAACGTGGAAAGTTCCGCAAAATTGGAGTATATAAATCCATAGCAAAAAAGGGACATATTTGATACTTTCGCTACCTTTAAAGGACAATGGCACCAAAAAGGAAACAAACAACCCGTAAGGAGATTATAGAGCAAAACTTGGGAAGGAAAGAGTGCTCCGGGGAGATTATGGTCTCGGAAGAGAGCCAGGAGAGCCAGGCTAGCCTAAAAGAAGGACTTGGAGCTGTGCCTCAAAAGAGAAAAAGTAAGAAAGTAACTAAAAGGATCCTGCAAAAAACTAATGGAAATGTGTCGGCTTCTAAATCCATAAAGGACTTTGTAGGTAAACATTATAAACAGCTAGACCTAGTAACAAAGTCAATGGAAGCAGTGCAATATAATGAGATTGATATGGTAGAACCCCTGAAGAAATACTGGAGGCATCACTTTCAATAAATCATTTCCTTTTAAATGAGGAGGACCTAATAATAGCACCACGATTGTCTTCATCCCCTAAATTGTTCTCGACGCAAGTACAAGAATTAGAGACTTCAGGTCAAGTGGAGAACACTAGCCAAGGATCAAGAGTGGATTGGGGGGATGTACTCAATATATCAGGTCCACAACTAAAAGTAAAAAGAATTCAAACTCAACAGGAAGCATCGAGTGTGGAAAGAACAGAGGACCCCGAGAGAAATAGCCGACAGGATCTAGACTTTTCCGCAACTCCATCCTCCACAATGATGGATTGACTGTTGATGTTACAGAAAACCCTCCATGGAATACTAGAAGTTACATTGTTAAATAATGAGGTCCAGAAAACGCAAAAGTTATATTTAAAAAAGATTGAGGAGGAACTGCAAGGCATAAGAGGTCAAATGCCACATATGATGAGACCAGTAGCAGACCCTCAGTCTATGGTACAGAGAGAATGTGTAGAGTCAGTAGATACCCCACACAGTGTATATATATCGAAACGACCTATGTTGATAAAAAGAAGAGGGGAAAATTTGGGATATAGCTTCTGGAATAATAGAGGTCAACCTAAGAGAAAGATAGATAAAAAGAGGAAAACCAAGGTAGAAATAAGGGAGGAAACAAATAAAAAGGAGGAAGAGACTATCGCAAAATTCCCTTTAGAAAAAATGTTACCAGTGAAGACCCCAAGAGTCGAGGGTAAGAGAAAGGTCTTCAAAAGTCAAGGAAAGGAACAAAGTACTAAAAGCCCAAGTAAGATGAAACTAAAAATAAAAAAACCTGATTTAAAAATAAATAATGCAGGTTATAAAATACATTTCCAGAAGAACAAAAAGCAAGAAATAGGAACCCCACAACGAGGTAAAATAGAAGTAAAAAGTAAACAGGGGATTGGTAAGTGGGAAAACATCGGGCAGGTAGGAATAGAATTCCCTAAGATAGAGTCAGAGGGGGAAAGTAACAAATGGCTGCATTTTGAACCAGACCAATCAGAAAAAAGGGAAAGAAAATAAGGAAGATTAAACCCTTAAATAGGTCTCAAATCCTATTTTCATTCTCTAAGTGCCCAAGTCTGAGGGGAATAGGAACAAAAGACTTCAGACAGGTGGGCTTTATAGAAAACAAAAACGGAAAGGAGATCACAAGAGTTTTATTTTATTCTGACCTGGTAAAATCGGCAATCGGGAAAGCGGCGAGGGAGATAGAGCAGGAGGGCATTTGCCTAATCCCAGAGAGAGAATTAAAGGGAAATGGTTATTTAGGCAGTAACTTTTTAGATTGTCATGCAGGCCTTGGAAAGTGACAAGTGAGGTTACAGGAGGAAAAAGAAGAAGGGGGAAGTAATCTGAAGGTAGTAGTTAATAACTCGGCAATCGAGAATTCCTGGGGTAATTGGAGCCAAAGAAGTAGCCCCGCAGGCCATTCCCAGTGGTATAAGGTTGATACGGATGAAGAGGGGGGCCTGAGTGAGGTGGAATAGGATGGAGGGGAGTCGCATAGCCTTAATTTCCTATCTTGGAATATAAATGGTCTTGGAGATATAACAAAACAAGAATGTATAATTGGGTTAACAAATAATGTGGAAATTATTTGCTTACAAGAAACTTGGCTATGCGACGAGACCCCGATATTTGATGGTTTCCTCCAACTCCACCGACCAGCAAGGAAAAAAAGGTTTGGACGCCCGGCTGGGGGGATAATGACGCTACTGTCCACAAAAGTAGCAAAGAATGTGGTCGTGTTAAAAGTAAAATGTAAATGGCTCTTGGTATGTAGACTATTGTTGCCGATAAAGGACCAAAAACATGAAAATGTAATTATTATAAATGTATACATGCAATGGGAGAATGCTGTAGAGTATGGAACTGAGTTGGGGCATTTTAAAGAGGATGTAGACTCTCTATGTGGGAAGTATGAGTCAGATATATTTTTTATTATGGGTGATTTTAATCATAAATTGCATCCGAAAACTATGGATCTTTGGCATAGGGAAATTTTGGAGGCATACGGGATTAAACAAGCATCTTTTCCAAGCTGTGAATCCACGAGACAGGATCAGGACCTAGGAAACTATTTAGGGACAAAGGGTCTATTCTGCCTGAACGGCAGAACTGAGTCAGATTGTCCAGCAAAGAAAACATTTAAAATAGGTACACAAAACTGCCCTATAGATTATATTTTTATGTTCACTTGGAACTTCCCTTTTATAAGGGAATTTAAAATAAATTGGAAAGAAGGCAGTGATCATAATCCCTTGCAAGTGAAGATCCATAGGGTTATTCCGAAACCCCGAGAAACAGTAATTGCTCAACAAGTTGAATACCCTAAAAGAGTGACTACTAGATTAACAGAAGAATATATGGAAAAATTAGAGAAACTCCAACAGAAGATAGTTCTTGGAGATATAGGGGGCCAGACTTTGGAATGGTATGAAGGAAAAATAGCTCAAGTAGTGCAATGCCTCCGAAAGGAACTGAAAAAAGATAAAATAAATCAACATTTAACCCCCGCTGGACAACCAAAATGGTTTTCGGTGGAGTGTTTAATGAAAAAAAGAGAAATAAGGAAAGTAATAAGAAGAATTGGTAAAAATCATGAACTGAAGAGGCAAAGCTATCTTAAAAAATTTAAAAGAGAGTATAAAAGTTAATTATAAGTACAAAAAGGGCGTACAAGGATAAATGCTGGGAAAATTTGTTAGACTCTATAGAATCAAAAAATATAAGACAGTTCTGGAAGCTGGTAAAAGCCGCAGCTGACCACCAAGTGGGGGAGATGAACTGTGTGGTGGAAGAGGCAGTGTGGGAAAAGTATTTGAAGGATCTGTATGGTTCCCGGAGCGATTTAGAAATAGATGAGCCCCAGCCTTGGCATGAGTTAATGGAAGAATTTAGACCAGACTTTACGGAAGAGAATGTAAAAAATACAATAATCAAATTGAAATTAACACGTGCAGCAGGACCAGATAACCTCCCAGCAATTATAATAAAGTCCCAGATGAAGTGGTGGGCGAGATTTTTCTCTTGTATGTTTTTAGTCATTTTAGAGGTAGGGAAAACACCTAAGAATTGGAAGGGGGCTGTAATAAGACCAGTTCATAAAAAAGGTAACATGAACAAACCACAAAATTATAGGTTGATTAATTTGCTAGACATCGGGGAAAAAGTATTTTCGAAAATTATTTTAAATAGACTAAAGGACTGGGCGGAAGAGTTATCGATTGTGCCAGTTGAACAAGGGGGCTTTAAAGAAGGCCACTCCACGGTTGATCACTGCTTTGCCTTGTGGGCAATAGCATGTAAGTCAATAGAACAAAATGGTAAACTATGTTGTTGCTTTGTTGATTTTAAAGCAGCATTCGATTCAGTTGACTGGAACTCCTTGTGGCAAACCCTTGTAAACAAAAATATACCCGAAGGTCTATTGACTATAATAAAGGAGCTGCATAGCGGTAATTGGGCACAAATAATTAAAGATACAGAAGGGTCATTGACGCCCAAAATAACAATAAAGAACGGGCTGAGGCAGGGATGTGTGTTGGCCCAGTTGATATTTGCCTTATTTTTAGCAGATCTACCAGCCGCCTTAGAAATCAAAAGAAGTGCAAGCCCGAGAATGGATGGAAATAAAGTGCCCTGCTTGCTGTATGCAGATGATTTGGTAATTTTGGACCAAACCGAAATAGGCCTCCAAAGAAAAATTAATATTTTTAGAGAATATTGTGAAGGAAAATTTTTAACTGTAAATATGGACAAGACAAAAATTTTATGTTTTGGGAAAAAAGATATCAAATTTAATTGGTTTTTAGGTGATTTGAAACTGGAAATGGTGAACGAATATCGCTACCTCGGGATGTGGTTTGATAGGTCCTTAAAGTGGTATACTCATTTAAAAGCCCAGAAAGCAAAGGCTTTCACATCGATCTGTGGATTGAAAAAATTTAATAGGGAATATGGGGATATGTCCCACAGACCGCTGTTGAAAGCCTTTAATGCAATGGTGCCTCCACAAGTGCTCTATGGAGCAGAAGTCCTTTATTTAAATGGTAAAGGGGATTGGGACCTAGAGGAAGGGAAGTGCCTGAAAACATTGCTGTCTCTGCCACATTCGTCGATGGTCCAAGCTATAAGAACCGAGATAGGTACGATTGCTTGGAGTGTGCAGTCACAAATGTCTTTAATTAGATTTTGGAAACGTCTGGATATAGAGACAAGCCAGAAGGTATCCCAATGGTGTAGGAAAGAGATCCAAAATAGCAGTTTGAAATGGGCTAAGAGGTCAAGGAAGAAAATATTATTGGCCTGTGAAAATATAAAGGTGGAAATCAGCCAAGACTCCCTGCATGTAGACTTTATAAAAAGTGAGCTTAGAAAATATAGCCAAGAAGCATCTAGACAAGCAGATATGGAATATCTGGCTAAGAAAAAAATCTGTGCAATTTATGAGGGTCTCATGGTCAAATGAAAATTGGTTTCCCTATTTGGATATTTTACCAAATTGCTGGTACAGACAGGAGATTTTAAGATTAAGAATTGGTATAAATCCTTGGCTGGTAAATGAAGAACTAAAAATAAAAATGTTGCTTAACGATGGTCATTGTAAGTGCACACTGGGAACTAAAGGTGACATATTGCACATTTTGTTAGACTGTGTAACTGTATTAGAGCAGCTTAAACGTTATCTTCGCCCAACCTTGCTAAAATATGATATAAGGCGACGGATACAGGCAGTAGAGTTATTTACAGAAATGCCAAACCTCGAGATTGCGATTGCATTGGGGAAATATTTGAGGGCAATTAAAAATTTCCTCTGTGAGAAGTAGCCGTATTTTAGAGATTTTAACCGGTAACATTTTTTTATAAGGTTAAACATTTTTCCTTCTTAGAAACTGATTGTATAGTATTTTTAAGGGAGTTTTTAACATATATATAATTTTTTTAAAGAGTCATGCCCCTCATTGCAGAAAGTTACTATTTTTTACTCCATTTTTTGATAACCTATCTATTCTGATATGAGATTGTACAAAGTATGTTGTTTTAATTATTGTTAAATTGGGAAAGTATAAATATTGCCTTTTAATTGCTTTAATTTATTATTGGTTGTAGAATTGTTTAGAGACCAAGGTCTAAATAAACATTGCTTTGATTGATTGATTGATTGAGTAGCTTAGTTTTTTTTGCAGGCCTAGTGGAGTATCAAGCAACATTTGTTGGCAATTTTGCAGAACAAAACAGCATGTTTACAGAAACTGCTCAAGAAACACTCAAAGTGCTCAATGTATAAATGTGATGTTGAGTGTGACAAAGTATTTGAATTCATAAAGAAAGAAATTGTGTATGCTCGACATCTCAAAACTTTTGACACATATGATTTGATTTCCACTAAAGCGAGTAATGTCGGCTAGGAGCTGTGCTGTTGCAGAAGAGAAGTAATGGAATTGAAGAGATTATTGTGTTTGCATCAACAACTTTGTAAGGGGCGGAGGCCACATATTCCACCATAGAGAAAGAAGCACTTGGATTGTGATGGGGTGGACAATATTTCCAAAATTATGTGTGGGGCAACAAGATTGTTTTTTGGACAGACCACAAACTGTTGGTTAATCTGTTTGGCATAAGGGTTGGTGGGAGAGCTATTGCCCATATACATTGCCAAGTGGCAATATAGATTGCAGGATTTACACTATAGATTGGAATATGTGGCTCATGCTAAGAACTTTGTGGCTTTTTGTTTATCAAGGTTACCTCTGAAGGAGTGCAAACACGTGCAAGAGGTAAAGGATGATGAGCTCAGTGCGTAACGCCATGAAAGGATCTCTGACCAAAGAGAAATGAATGGAAACAATGACTAACAATAGGGAAATACAGGAAGTGATGAAATATGTTGGTAATTATCCAGATAGCAGGGATAAGTAAGAGAAATTTCTTCCATATAAAAGAGTTTCTGGGAATTGTCGATTGCTATTAGCATTCAATGGAGGTGTGAACAATTGGTTGTTCTGGAGAACATTTGGGGGAAAGTGTTCGAGTAGGCCCATGAAGAACACATTGTCGGCAGTGCCATGAAACTCCAGATTTAGGGCCAGATGTATCTATGGGGAAATGTGTTGATACATGTGGCCCTTAGGGAGGATTTCTTGCAGCAGCAGGAGAATTAGCTGTAGAACGTTACATTTGAAATCGTTGTCCATATGTCCTCAGTGACAAATCACATGTAACGTCCTTCTACTGTCGCTCCCATTATAGTAAACAACTCACCATTGAACAAAGTAGCTTTTGCCATTTCAGGGACATTTGGGGTTTTGGAAAGTACACCAACATTATCAAAATGGCCTGGGATAAAATGTGTGGAGTCTGTGAATTCCAGATTAATCATCAACTTCTTTAATGTAATATTTGTAAGGGAAGGGTATCCAGAAGCACTGGCTACTGACAATGGCGCTCAGTTAGTGCCCGCAAAAATGAGAATCCCATCCCAATTAATGGTTTAGTGGAGAGAGTGAATCGTGTCATCAAGGATAAATTACAGTTAGCTTTTATCACTGGTCTGGATTGGAAGTCTGTAGTTAATTATATGCTATAAGGTCTACTCCTCAAATCATTACAGGAGTACCTCCCTTCACGTTACTGAGAGGAGGGGTTGATAAATCCAAAATGAATAAAATGTGGATAGACTGGAAAAATGTTGGTTCATCAAAAAAAGGGAAATTTAATGAAGAATTTGAGGATTATGACGTGTATAGGAACCTATTTTCAGCATGTTTCCTTTTAGTAATGTAGACAATCCCTGCATTTATTTGTGCTTTTTTGTTTCTACTATACCAAAACGATTATACAGTTCCACCCAAGTATTGCATTCTTATCTATGAATTTAGTTTGGTTCTTTCAAAATTTGTTTACATGTTTTTGTGTGAAAAATGGAACATTTCAAGCATGTTTAATTTACAGTTTTCGAAAATGCATGGTGTGCCCCCAGAGTTTTGCATTGACTTCTTTTTTTTGGCTGTAGAGTTCTGTGTGCTTTACCCCCGCTAACCAGGGGTAAAGTGCCTTTGCTCCTCTTTTTCAACATAATGACACCTAATTACATAATTGTCATCTTTAACTTACCTATAAATCCATAACATTAAAAACAAACAATACAAACATGCTACAAAGTGCTATTCACAAACTGCAGTTCTACAGTACCAATGTTTGTTTTTGCAGTAGTAATTTAGAAGTGCAATTTGTGAATAGAATTTTCTAGTACATTTGTAGTACTAATGTAGTTTTATGAAAATGTAATACAAAATGCATTTTGTGAACAGGCACTAAGCCGTTCAGTTTGGTGGAGACATGCAAGTTACACTTTTGGATAAAAGTTATACTCTGATTTTATCATCAAAAGTGGAAGTTTCCTTTGTGAATCAGGTCCATATGGTGACTGTTTTCACAAACAAATAGTATACCTTCTCCCATAGAAGCACTCCATTAATATATTCATATGTACTTCATCTTGGAATTCACAAGCAGCAGCAGTAGTAGACTTGGAAAGCCATGCCATTCTCAGTTTTCTGTGCATCCTACTGGCAATCAAACACCCAGGTGTTGAAATAAATACTTGTAAATGGTCTGACCAGTTGCAATCATTTGGGGTAGCTTTCCAACACATTGTTTTTCGATCCCTGTGCCACTCCAAACAGAGTCCCACCTAATGCAAATCAGTATTGACCCTGTTCCTCGTGGAAACAGTCCATCTCGAGTCTTGGTCATCTCACCCCTTCACCCTGAAGTCTGTTGCTTTTTTAGTAGTGAAATTTAAAATTCACCTTCCCCCAAATCTTACTGACTAAGCTGCACCAGTGGGTCCATCCACAGGTGTCTAAAGGAATGAGAACTCCATGGGGTGCGGAATACGAGTGGGAAGGCAGGGTAAAGTTAGTGCCCCCAGTCTAATTTTCCAAGGCAGCTGGACTATAAATTGGAATGCCACTGCATCCATTTATAGATGGAAACAGAAGTGAGGGTGTAGAGTCAAGAGCTTACCCAGCTTGGATTTATGGATAGCCCCACACAGCCTTCTTAATGAGTTATGAGTAACCCTAAGGGTATGCCCCTAGCATCTGTAATTGAGAAATGTGAAAAATATGACCTATTTGCGTTGTCCCTCCACTTTTTGCCCCCATTTTGACTACTAGGTGCTGGTTTTCTGACTCTGATTGTGCCCAGGGCTCTGCTAACTGGACCCAGGTCCTGAGTTCCGATTAAAATGACATGGTAATTAGGTAAAATTACAATTGGTACTGACAGACCCATGTGAGTCCCTAGTACAGAGTAAGGCAAGGTGAATTCAAACTACCAAAAAGTCCCTAGTATACAATAGGGCAGTGAGATTTTGAGGCTTAGTAGATTTCCTGCACTGGAGTGTGCACTGCTGTATTGCCTGCTGGCATTGTAAAAGCAGCCTTGCTTTGTCTCTAAAGTTAAATTATATGCAAATTCGACTTTGTAAATAAAGGTACTTCCAAAGTAGTAATCTACCTTATTGTTACATATATGTCACTTCCAAGATCTCCCCTAGGTGACCCAGGGGTAGAGTGCCATGTACCTGTAAGCAGGGATATTATAAAAGTTGTTTTATAAGCCCTGGTGAGAGAAAAACAGCCACATTCATGTTTCACCATTGCAGAGAATTAGCCCCATGGGCTAACATTGGAATATTGTATTTAAGTATACATATTGACAGGAGCAAGCTAAAAATATTATTTAAGGACTTAAAATGATTGTTATGATAAATCCAACAACTCGCTACTGTTAGATTTATACTAACTATCACAGAAAAGAAGTTATTGAACTATCTTTTCTGTAAGCCAAAAATCCAGCCTTCCAGCTGTCCTCTCCTGATTAGCTAGCCTCTACCAGGCTGAGCCAAGCTGTCTTAATGAGGTGTGAAATGGCCTACTGGAGAGACAATGGATTTCCTGTGGGTGGAGAACTACAGTCGTAAAGGCATCAATCTGGGTGGGGGTGGAGTAGCCAGACTGGTTTTCAAAGAGAGAATGGCATTTTAGACTAGCACATGCTCACCTCCACATCCCACCATCCCAGCCACACTGGAGGCCCTGTAATTAGATTTTAGAATGGGATTGAAGGGGAGTGTTAGGGAATCTTAGCCACACCAGTGGGTTGTCTTAGCCTGATCTAACCTCCAAGGAGAGAATTTCTCCATGTTGGATTTTGGAAGAATAGGGCACTCTGGGACAAGAATATGCCATACTTTGGAGGAAGTGGTCAATCATACAATTGGGTGACACCCTAAATCCCTTTGGTCAGGAGTACCACCCAGCTTGACACACAGGAACATAGCATAAATATGCAAGACTTGCCAAGCATCTTAGGTCTGCTGCCTGAAACTACAAGGAGAAGAAGGACTACCCTTCTGGAAACCTGATCTGCACCCCAAAGGTCTGCACTCTGAAGGACTGCACTTGCGGTACATTCTGGGACTACCGCCCTAAGGACTTTGCCTGGCTACAAGAAAAATTAAGGAGTGGACTCTCTGCAAGCTACAGATTAACAAAGCCCAACTGCAATATCTCCACCAAGAATTTTCCATCTTGGAGTGCACCCAGTGGACATTGAAGGATTTGGTAAGGTGCATTGTGGGAATTATAGTGCCAATATCCCAAGGACTATTTAGACCCCTAGATTTGAACCCCCAAGGAGACCTTCTAGAAGAAGATCCAGACGTTTGGTGAGGTTTTGGCACATTTTGGTAAAAAACTCCATAAGGTGACCGACTCGGCATTGAGAGTCAAGCCAGAGACCTTCAACCGCGACCCAACCTGTATTTCAGGTTTGTCTCGTTGAAAGCTCTGGAGCTCCAGACTTCCAGGATTTCACAGGGGCCTCGAGGAAACCAAGCTGACATGGATCCAGCCTGAAGAGGAGCCTCGCTCGATGTCAAAAGAAAAAGCTCCAGAAAATGACTAAGTTTGAAGGTAAAATTTTGACGAGGCCTCGCGCTTAGTGAATTTGACATGGGCTCCATCGCGGTCGGCATCAATCTTTGACTTTGTTCCGGTCAAGCATGACCAGATGTTCAATTTGGCACTACAGGTTTTAATGCACTAGAAACTGTTTATTCTTTAAAAATGTATATCTCAGGTTCCCTACAATGGATCTTTGTCGTTTTGGTGTCTATTTGTTCATAAAAAATATAATCTATTTCTATAAATTGATGTTGGATTTTTATTTTGTGTTGTGTCTTACTTATTTAATTTATTTGCATCTTTTAAGTGTTTTACACACCTGTCTCCTAAGTTAAGCCTGCCTGCTTTTTGCCAGCTACCGAGGATTGAGCAAGGGAATCATTCACTGAGACCTTGATTGAACCTTTTATTGTGTTTGTGGCCTTATTACTAGTGGTAGGTACCTACTTATAACTACTAATAAACAACTTTCTAACAAGAAATTATGAGTTAGCTCTGACAGTCAAGACTTAATATGAGCCAGTGGTTGCAGGTTGGACCCCAAGGCTCTCATTTTTGGGGACCGGGACTTGTTTATTTATCATCATACTTTGACACAGAGCAAGTGAGAGAGAGTAGTAACAAGCATTGGCATAGCCAATAGGTCTCGCTTTTGGGACCTTTTAAGTGTTTAGCCATGCAGCACAGTATCCATTAAAATACATTAGCCATTAAAGATATTAAAATTTGTGGTAAATCATCTATGATATACTAGGTCTTTTACTTCCAGGCATTACTTCAAGTCCTTTGACAGTGTTGGCATTCTGATGCCTATGCAAATTCGAGCATGCACACACACACAGCAGACACACACAGAAGACACACCACGCACGCACGCACACACACAATCACACATACACACACACACACTGCAGACAGCCACTGCACACAGACACCACCCAGACAGGCACCGCACGCACACACAAACTGCAGACAGGCACTGCATACACACACACTGCAGACAGGCACCACACACACATACAGCAATGGCATATCATCTACCACTACCCTACAGCTCTGTGCGAATGGCTGCAGACTTGACTCAGGTGGTAGGCATACATATTTTCTTTTTCTACAGTGTTATAAAGTGCAAACTCAAACCAAAGATATTGTGCCAGTTTCCATTTGCACCAGTTACATTACACAATGTTACTTTTTTTTATTCACAGGGCAAGGAAGTTATTTCTACAGAATCACAAAATGTTAGACAGGTGAACGTGGTTCCCCAGTTGCAAAGTCGGAAGCTCGGGCTGTAATGGCACAACTTATGCTGTATGAGGCATGGGGTGCAGTAGGAGAAAGGAGAATGCAGCTACATTTTGGGGGCGAGTCTTGCTTAGGGGATGTTATATGAGCCTAAGACTGCTTACATCAAAAATAATGTGAGGTTGTTACTCACATAAAAAAAATAAGGCAAAAAAAACTATTATAATGCCAGCCTGAAGCATGTAACAGAAGCGCTTGGCTTTTTTTCGCTTTGAAAGTGGTTTGAAACATTAAATTATTCAGTCGGTAAACACGCAGTTGTAGGACTGCATTTCTAAAAAGAACAAATTAATGTTCAGCAGTAAAGACGTCTGCAGCTACAGTATTGGCTGCGAACTGAGGCACAGTTTAACAAGATAAATACATTGATTTTCATGCTCCCTGAGGTTGAGGTGCTCCACATAGCCTCATACTTTAGAAAGGCTTGGAAAAGACAGAGATAAGGGAAACAACCAACAATAAAAATACAACGAACTAATGCATGCTCAGTGCCGCTACATCCAGGCTCCCCTCCTCCTAACCCTCTGCACTTCTGGGTGTAAAACGCCTGCCGCAGGTACCACAGTGCCCACCGCCTCCGGTTTGCCCTGGGTCATGCCCCGAAGAGCTTCTACAGAAAAATGCAACAGCTCTGAGGGCCTCACCTCTAGCAGCTGCACCAGGGCAGGTGCCTCGGTCAGGACAAGAACCTGCTTGGCCATGGGCCCTGCACCGTCACCGCACGGTGCCATTAGCTCCAGGGCAACCGGAGTAACTCGCCTAAGGAGAGCAGCCTTGATTCCGCCCACACAGTCATCAGGAATAACAATCTCCGCGCACCTACCAAAAATGAATGTTTCCATCTATAACGTATGTGGTGCGCAAAGCCCTGCAATACCTTCGTATCGAGTTTGTGCTAAATAAAAAAATAAAAATGCAATTAACTGACAGGTTTTTTCCCAGTCTGGTGGCGGGTTCACAGAATGGTATTCGCCCGCCCCTCTGAAGACAATACACGAAGTGGGAGGCAACCGGAGTCACGGACCTAAGGAGAGCAGCCTTGACTCCGCCCACTCAGTCGTCACGAATAACACAAGCCCAATCCTCCTTATAAGAAAGCCCAAAACTGACTAACATCCTACTAAAAAAGCCCAAATGATGATCAACATCGAGAATTGCTAAAAGCCTAAAAAATATAACCAACGAAGAAGGAGGCATGGCAAAAGAGTACCCCCAATACAACTGTGGAATTAGGAAGAGGTGGGAGGGAGGAAAACTATATTTAAATGTAATCAGCTATGGTGCCGAAACTACACACAGGCAAACAGAAACAGATCAGGAAACCAAGAAAAAAAGTAGTCCCCCAGAGAACAGACAAAGAACTGTAGTGTGATGAGACAGTAGGAAGAGAGAAAGGAGGGACAAAGAGGCAGGACTGACCACTGGCAAGCAAGGATTTTTGAAGGACACTGTGGGATGGCTTTAACCCAACATAAGAAATTAGAATAGGTCTCGAATGCTAAAAAGGGTAAAAAGAGGAAGAGAAATAGAGGAAAAGAAGGACAAAGAGAAAGGGATGAAAAGAACTTGCAAGAATGGGAAGAGGGGCAGGCAGTGTATAGCGGTGGATCCAAGAGGCATGAGTTTAATCGAGACTAGGCAGCCTAGGTATTCAGCAACCCAGACATTCAGCAGTGATGCGATGGGCTTGTCATAAAAACTTTGGGCCCTGGCAGTTATACTTTTACAAATTAGACACTGCTGATAGCATGCACTCCTGCATTAGTGAGACAATGGTGAATGTTCCTGTATGAGCTGACACCGTACTGGGGAACACTAGGCGGGGTCTATTTGGTGTAAAGTGATTCCCCCTGTTGACCTTGGACTGCATTCTGTTACAAAAAGAGAGAGTAAATGGTTCTGCACAAAGTGCCGGCACTTGTACATGCTGTAAATAACTGGTTAGAGGACGGGGGTTGGCAGAATACAACACAGTTTTCACCAGTGTAAACATTCAGTTACTTTCCTAATATGTGTTTTTTGGTGTGCTCTCTTTGCAGCCAAGAAGTACATTTATGTCCTCTTTTGCCCCTACTGAAGGGCAGCATGTGGTTATGGCTTTCACAGAGGGAAGATGTAATCAGCTACATCATTGGTTAGTAGAATATGTGACATCTGCTAAGTGTCTCTAGTAGTTATCTGAATATAATTAAGAAATCATTTCTTTATTGTTTCTTTCTTAGATAGATGCCACTGGTTGGAGCCATGGGACCTGGGAATAGAAGCACTGTCACTGAATTTATCATGTTGGGTCTCACCAGTGACCCCGACCTGCAAATCCTGCTATTTCTATTACTTCTTCCGGTCTATATTTTCACTCTGCTGGGCAACGTCTGCATTCTGGTTATTGTTGGTTGCAACACTCTTCTCCAGACACCCATGTACTTCTTTCTCAGCCAGCTTTCAAGCCTAGATCTTATGTACTCCTCGGTTATCTCCCCCAAGATGCTGGTTGATCTACTGTCTAAAAAGAAGACCATCTCTTTTTATGGCTGTGTGTCTCAAGTATTCTTTTTTGCTGCTATTGGCAGCACTGAGTTCTTCCTCTTGGCAGCAATGGCCTTTGACCGCTATGTGGCAGTATGTAACCCACTGCTGTATACAGTCACCATGACAAACCATCTCTGCATGCAGCTGGTCGCATGGTCATACATAGGGGGGTTTCTGCACTCTGTGATTCATGCAGGTTGCTTGCATCGCTTGACTTTTTGTGGTCCTGATGTTATGAACCACTTTGTTTGTGATTACCCTGTGCTGCTGAAGCTGTCCTGCACAGACATCTCCATCAATGATTTAGTACGTTCTGTTTTTGCTTCGTTAGTTGTGCTAAGTTCTCTGATTGTTATCCTCATCTCCTATGCCTTCATCATCATGGCAATCCTGAGGATTCGCACCACAGCCAAGAGATGGAGAGCTGCCTCCACCTGTGTCTCCCACTTCATCTGTGTCTTCCTCTTCTATGGCACTGTCCTGTTCATGGAGCTGCGACCTAACTCAAGTTCTTCAGAAGAGCAGGACAAAGTAGTAGCTGTTGTCTCCACAGTTTTAATTCCTGCTTTGAACCCACTGATCTACAGCCTGAGAAACCAAGAGATTAAAGAAACTTTGCAGAAAACTTATAGGAAAATATGTAACCACTGATGAATACTGACCATAACTAGCTTTTAGAGAATGAAACATGCTGTAGCAATCATGTGTGGCTGGTAGCAAGATGTGTAGTATTAACAAGTAAATTATAAATGGAAAATTAGCTTCTAATAAACCAATTTCCAAAAAGCATAGAAAAAGGTTAGGAACAGTTTTGCCCTGAGAATGTTGGCACATTCTATTCAGCACCATTGAGGCTTTAAGAAAAAGTTTGAATAAAACTTTTCATCCTTGTCCATATGTAACTACAGAATTTCTTCTATTTATCTAAAATGGATTTGTGTATAAAACTGTAACATTTCTCGCTGAGGTTGCATATTTTTCATCAGTAGAACACAAGCTTCTTTGGAATTTCCCACTTTGTTTAGGAGAGCTTCAGTGATGTGACATCAGTTCTCTGTGTTCCTCTATCTCTGGATGTCACCATAGTAATGGCCCGTTTCTTTGAATGGAAAGGAAACCGAACTCACCTACACAGCACCCCACTCTTTGTGTAAAAGAGAAGAACATCTCTGTGAAGTTTTTATCTATTGAACTGAGTAACGGAGTTCAGATTTTCTTGGATTGTTTACCAATAATACTGTTTGGGTTTTGTGTACGCTTGGATTGACATTATTGTAAGTGTTGTCCTTTGGTGGCGTTTCATTTTATTTTTCCACAAGGACTTCGGGTATGAATCGCACATGAGTGTGGGAGTTTATTTTTCAGAGATCTATGGTGTGAGTTGCACAACAGTGTTTTGGAGTACATTAAATTATAAAAATATATATATACATATATGTATATATATCAGCTCCAAGTTCACCGGAACGCTGCACTCACGCGCGGGTGCTCTAGTTGCGGGGTTGTTCCCGCACGCATATTCCAGCTCCCAAGTTTCCCAGGTAGTCGTACCCAGTGAAGAAACACAGCACTCTTGGGAGGTGAGTTTTCCGAAGTTTATTCACTCGGACTCCGGTCAAACAGATGCGTTTCGGCTGACGCCTTTATCGATGTTTGTCGGACCCGCTTTGGCCACCATTTTTTTATAAACAAAATGCATTCTCAAGTAGGCAACACAAACGAAGGACTATTATGGCAGTCACAAATGTGAATGCAAATAACACCACCATTTTAACACTGAGTAAGAACGGTACTTCCCCTATTTCATCGGGATAGCGTTACACAACAATGTGCAATTCGTGAAATCAATACATATTCTAAACTTCATATATTTCATATGTCATAATTACGTGGACAACTTTCGACATTGACATTCTTTGCCTAAAATAACATCCAGTTAATCAATATCTCACCCTGAATGGGTAACGTCACCGCTTCTTGCACAGAGTGTGTTATCAGATAATACCTCATATTACATGGTAAGTACCGACTGAATTCATCACACCCTAAATGGGCTCTTCATGCACAGTAAATAGCCTAAACTTGAACTGCACTCATTGCCAATTTGTCACATACTTGGTGGCCAACCCTAACGGAATTCAAGGCATGCACGTTTATCTGTTACTTGAAAATTTCTATCTGTAACAGAGTCAGGAAGAGAGAAAATTGAAGAAAATTGAAGAAAACATCTTATCAGAGGACAACCTCTTATTATAGAAACTTTCGAGAAAATTGGAGGAAAATCAGAGAAAATTGAGAGAAAATTGGGAAAAATTAAGAAAAATTGAAAGAGAAGGAGAATAGAGAAAGAGACAGAACATGAGTTGGAAGCCAACTATATACACACAATAGAATGAGCTACATTCCTCTGACTATCTACGATTCAATCTCCTAAGTGGACTGCCATTTCCTCACTGCTATTCATCCCCAATGGTGTTTTTGTCTGCAGACTTATAATGTAGTGAGATTCTAGACGTCATAGGCGTAGAATCCTGTTTCCTCCCCTAGAATTCACTGGGACATGGTCGATACAATAATAGGTTAGAATATCCCTATTGCGTTGATGTGTTCTATCGAAGTGTCTTGCGACCGGATACGTTGCATCCCCATTGGCTATGGCCCTCATGTGTTCTAATATTTGCACCTTTGTTGGGTGGATCGTGCTCCCGATATATCTTAAGCCACATGGGCAGTTTAAACAATATACCGTGTAAGGTGTGCTACACGTTAAACATTTCTTAATGTTTCTAGGTTTACTCAACCCTGGAACACCCTAGGATAGAACTCTTTTACTTTTGCTGCAGGCCTTATATTTCCCACATGGGAAAAACCCATTCAAGGTTGTCAATCTTGATTTCGCAACTTTCTTAGTCTGATGACTGTGGATCAAGTCATTTCTGAGGGACCTCGCTTTCCTAAACGTTACTAGGGGATTAGGGGGTAAATCACTCCCTATGACAGAATCGGACAATAGAGTATGCCAATTTTTTCGCAGGATTCTTTTAAGCTGCCTTGCATTTTCAGAGTAAGTAGTGATCATCCTAAACTTCCCATTATCTTTCATAGGCCCAATATTCTCTTTGAAAGTTTCTTTCAACAAATCTGATCTTATCAGAGAGTTAGCTCTTTTTAATCCTTGTGTCAGGACCAAATTTCTATATCCCCTCAAGCTAAACCGTCTCATACTAGCTTCCGCAGCCTGTTGAAACTCAAATTCATTCTAACTATTTCTCTTCAATCTAAGTAGCTCACCATAGGGGATGCTATTTATGAGTTTGTTGGGATGGCTTCTGGTGGCGTGCAGAGTAGAATTGCCCGCTGTCAATTTTCTATATGGTCTCGTGTTTAGTTTACCTTCTGAGATGTAGACATTCAGGTCCAAATAGTTGACAGATTGAGCATTTACTTCCCCCGTAAATTTTAGGTTGACCGTGTTGGAATTTAACACATCAATGTATGCCCTCGCTGTCTCCATTTGCCCCCTCCAAATAATGAAAAGGTCATCGATATAACGATGCCAAGTTACGATGGTATCAGTCCAGGTGCTGTTCGGCTCAGCCCAGGCCACCTGCTCCTCCCACCAGCCCACAAATAAATTTGCGTAGCTGGGGGCGAAGCAGGTTCCCATGGCCGGACCGGAGACTTGTCTAAAGTATTGATTCTGAAAGAGAAACATGTTATTTTCAAGACAGAATCCTATGAAGTTCATCAACATGACGTTATGCTCTAAGTATTTGAGAGGACGGTTATCCAGAAAAAACTTCACTGCCCTTAGTCCACCCTTGTGGGCTATAGATATCTAAAACCCTCAATTAGAATCCTTCCTCCCACCTTACTTCATTGATATGTCTTAAAAAATCTTTTGTGTCTCTTATATACGATCTCAATTTCTCTACATGCTGTGCAAGGAAATGATCTATATAAATAGACATATGTTCCGTCAAACTTCCCTGCGAGGCAACTATTGGTCGTCCTGGAGGATTCAACTTGTCCTTATGCACCTTTGGAAGGTGGAAGAAAGTCGGGATCATAGGGTTAAGACACCTTAGAAACAAATGTTCCTCTGTTTCTAACATATTTCTTTCGTACCATTTACAGGTCATCAGATGGTAGTCAGTTATGCTTTGATTGTAGATCTTCTCATTGATCTTCTCATAACAGTTGGTATTAGCCAGTTGTCGGTATGCTTCCAAATTATATTGTTCGCATGTCTATAGGACGATATTCCCACCCTTATCTGATGGTTTACATAATATGGATGTGTCTTGGCATAAATCCATCAGAGCCAATTGTTGAGTTCATAACCATTTTTGAACATTGTTCAAATGTTGTCGTAGACGCACTAGATCTTTAGTGACTGATTCGGCAAATATATCTATGGCATCCACCGGCATCTGTGGAAGAAATTGTGAAGTGGGTTTGAATGAATTCTGTCCTCCACTTTGTTCCACTCCCGCTAAAGCCACTTGTTGAGTCAAGCCCAAGGCCGTGTCGTTGCCTGATGCTTCTTCTGTACTTAAATTTTCCAGAATAGCCAGAGTGTTTAAGTCTTTACCAGTTAGGATATCTGTGTCCTTCTTGGTATGGCCTTATTTTTTGGGCCTAATTGTTGCTGGTTTCATTTTGGAATATTTGTGCAACTTAAGCTTCCGGGTAAATTTGAAAAGGTCGATGCGTGTTTGTGTATATTCTATTGTCTTCTGGGGGCAAAAGGATAGTCCGAGTTTTAAGACTGATTCTTCTGTCTCTGACAAAGTTTTCGTAATCAGATTAATGATAGTCAGCTCCTCATTTCCACTCATTTCTTTTTGTTGAAGAATTTCTTGCTTCGTGTCACAGGTGGTGAGCGGTTGCCTACAGCGGCCCCCGCCCCCCCTCCTCATTTTCCTACGGAACTTTGTTCCGGGGGTTTGCCCCGCCCCCCTTGCTGCCATGATTGTCGGATCAACATTCTCTGATTTTCTCTGATTTTCCTCCAATTTTCCTGAAATTTTCTATAATAAGAGGTTGTCCTCTGAAAAGATGTTTTCTTCAATTTTCTTCAATTTTCTCTCTTCCTGACTCTGTTACAGATAGAAATTTTCAAGGAACAGATAAACTTGCATGCCTTGAATTCCGTTAGGGTTGGCCACCAAGTATGTGACAAATTGGCAATGAGAGCAGTTCAAGTTTAGGCTATTTACTGTGCATGAAGAGCCCATTTAGGGCGTGATGAATTCAGTATGTACTTACCATGAAATATGAGGTATAATCTTATAACACACTCTGTGCAAGACGTGGTGACGTTACCCATTCAGGGTGAGATACTGATTAACTGGATGTTATTTTAGGCAAAGAATGTCAATGTCGAAAGTTGTCCACATAATTATGACATATGAAATATATGAAGTTTAGAATATATATTGATTTCACTAATTGCACGTTGTTGTGTAACGGTATCCCGATGAAATAGGGGAACTACTGTTCTTACACAGTGTTAAAATGGCGGCGTTATTTGCATTCACATTTGTGACTGCCATAATAGTCCTTCGTTTGTGTTGCCTACTTGAGAATGCATTTTGTATATAAAAAAATGGTGGCCAAAGCGCGTCCGACAAACATCGATAAAGGCGTCAGCCGAAACGCGTCTGTTTGGCCGGAGTCCGAGTGAATAAACTTTGGAAAACTCACCCCCGATTGTGCTGTGTTTCTTCGCTGGGTACAACTACCCGGGAAACTTGGAAGCTGGAATATGTATATATATATATATATATATATATATATATATATATATATATATATATATATATATATATATATATATATATATATATATATATATATATATATATATATATAAAAACTTTTATATTTCATAGTAGGAACAATTTGATATATGCAATTGTTTACCTCATGAATATATTCCTTTGTTATTGTGAGTTAAGTTTTTCCCTCTTCTAATGTTTTACATTGTTGACTTGTGAGTATTCAAAACGTCACACCACCACCCTTCTTTATGTCTTCACCCAGGGAACGAACTATTAGGTGGTCGGAGTGGACGAAGGTATTCTTACATTATGCCTGTGTCTGCGGCATCTCTCTGAATGCATAGAGGAAAACCTCTTTTTTACTACACTGTCTGGGGTCTGAGAGTCAACAAGTGTTTGGGCATCTACCTAATCTGATGATCTAAATGAATTTAAAGTGTATTTAAGAAAGTTAAATAAAAACTATTTGCTGAAGGTGAGTACAATTTTAGAAAGTTATCACTTCGATAGAAGAGTCCAAAAACCTCAAGAATCTGTAAAGTTTTATGTCAGAGATCTGCATAAGCTAGGTGCGATTTGTAAATCTGAAGGCACCTTAGAGGAACACTTACATAATCAATTTATTTTGGGCTGTAATATTGAAAAAAATTAAGGACGAGTTGTGGCAGAAAGATGACCCGAAGTTGGATGAAGTGCTGCTTGTAGCAAAATGTGTTGAACACTCGCTTGCATGTATAGAAGTGATAAAATAGGGTAATATCTCAGTGCCGACAGAGAAACTGCAGCTTGTAAGTAAAGCACCTGTCAAATGCCTGGATGATTCCTCTGGTGCTAACATGCCCCCTGGTTTGAATCTCAAGTTCACTGGGGTATTTTTTAGGTGATCTTGAATATAAAGACTGCCTGACAGCATGAACAATTTACATCTTGAGTAAAGAAGACAGCATCATTATCTGGTTTCATCAGAGAAATCTTAATGTTATGCTGGATCCCAAGCATGAACCAAGCATTGTGTTGAAGGATATGTTAGGAGTTAAAGATTTAAAGCTTAAAGAGTAGCTTGATGAGGATGTTAATGTATTAGACAGGAATGGATATGGTATTGATCTTGCGCAGTGAGTTCAAAGAGGTTTTTAGTAATACATTAGGGTGACTCACTAACTACACTCATAAGATTGATCTTAAAGATAAAACAGTACCAGTAGCGTGTAAAATGCGAGGGGTGCTCTGAGAAAATGTATGCTCTCTGAACTAATCAAGTTGAAGAGTGAATGTATTTTTGTGGAGATAGAAGCAACCGAATGGCTTGCACCAGTTGTGCTTACACGCAAAGTGTCAAAGGAGGTAAGGCTCTGTGTAGACTTGAGAGGCCTTACTTGAGAGGGTTCAAGGGAATGTGGATGTGGATAGGTATCCACTTCCTAGTATCGCTGAGACACTTGCCCTCCTTGACGGTGCTGTGGCATTTTCCATGTTGGATCACAGGGCTGCTTAACATCATTAGACAATGAGTGTACTAATTTAACTTCCTCCATAGCTCATTTGTGTTACATTCAGCTGCCTCTGTGTTTCCGAGAGCCAAGGAGCACATTTTAGGTGGTATATCTGGAGTTAAGACTTACCAGGATGATGTTTTGGTATTTGGCTCTTCTTAAAAAAGAACATGATTCCACAGAGAAACAAGTTCTCAAAAGATTTAAAGAAAGAGGACTTACTTTAAGGGAAAATAAGTGCAAGTTTAATCTTACTGAGATTGAATATCTCTGTCACAAACTGACAAGGGATGGAGTCAAACCCAAGGAACAATTGGTGAGAACCATTGATATTCTCCCGATTCCCAAGGGTAGGGACAACTTGGTCACTTTCTTAATGATGGCCAAGTATTATATTATGTTTGTGCCAAGGTTTGCCAGTCACACCTATACTTTGAGAGCACTCTTAAAAAAAGTTGTAAAGTTTTCCAGGTCCCCTCAATGTCATTCCAAGTTTCATGATGTAAAAAAGCTTTTTATAATGCCCCTTTTTTGCAACATTTTGATACTGTGGGACAATCCATTCTGGTCACTGATGCAAATGTGAAGGGATTAGGAGCAGTGCTAAAGCAGGTAAAGGAGGAGAAAGAAGAGACCATAATGTTTTTTATCCAGGGCTTTGTTTGGCTCTAAGAATCATTACTCTGTTCCTGAGTAGGTAGCCCTGTGTATCTATTGGGCCATAAGGAAATTTAAAAAAAATATTTGGAGAGTTACCTTTGTTATAAGGTCTGACCATAAACCTCTGAAGGATGTGTTTGCAAAGAACACCTAGGATGCAATTTCTTCTAGGATCTGTAAGTGGGTTGTTGCCCTACAGGATTGCAATTTTAAGGTCGAATACATTCAGGGTACGGAAAATTGAGTAGGTGACTGCCTGTCCCATTTGGTGTCAACACAGACAGAAGCTAAAAATAAAATAGATGATGAACTGTGGGATTTGGTTGATTTTAGTGTGTTTGAAATCACTGATGGTGTCATCGGTAAAGGTGACTGTAAGGACTTGTTAGCAAATGATGTAGTGTTTCAGAAAGTTAATACACAAGTCACTAATGGCTGGCACAGGAAGCAAGATGGGGTGAAAATACAGAAATACTGCAATGTAAGAGAAGAACTAACTGTTAATGATGATCTTCTCTGTAGAGGTACAAAGCTTTGTGCATTCCATGGAGGTCAAGGGAAAACCGATCCAGTTGAGGCATCAAGGTCACCAAGGAATTTCTAAAATCAAAGAAAGGATCAGGTTATACTTCAGGTGGCCTGGAAAAGACATGCATGTGGAAAGAGTTTAAGGGACTCTATGGAGTGTTGCTCTAGTGACAACGTGTGTAAGACCAGGGTACAGCCAATGATTTTGAGATAAACTCCAGTGAGGGTCTGGCAGCAAGTTGTATTGGATATATCAGGACCTGTTACAAGCAAGTCTGTACATTACTATTTTCTAGTTTTATAGAGATGTTTTCGAGGTGGCCTGAGATATGTATCACACAAAATATAGAAGCGTGTATGGTTATTGAATTTCTTAAAGACAGTTTCACTATAGAGGGGTTATCTGAATGTATTTTAACAGATAATAAAGTATAATGTGTCCAGGAAAGAGTTTTTTTAAAAATCAAAATGAGGATTCAAATACAAAAGGTGTTATCTCTCCCATCCCAAGACTAACGGTATGGTAGAAAGATTCAATAGGTTTTTGTATGAGTCCATCCAGATTGCAAAATCTAAGAACAGGGATTCAAAGCCTGAGATTGTGGAGAGGGTGAAAATGTATAGACTTATACCTCTTTACACCACAAACAAAATGCCGTTCAAATTATTCAGGGACATAAAGTCCAACATATTAAAGTATCTCTGCTGAATGAACTACAAGAGTCTGGGAAAACTCTCTGACAAAGGGAGGTGGTGTGAAGCTCAAAGTGAGAAAATAAGAAAGAGGAAACTATATTTTGATATGAGACATACCACCTCTGTAGCTAAGGTAAACATAGTTGATACTGTGAGATATATCCTCAGAAAGGAGGAACTTTCAATATTTTCCACACCATTCAAGGTCATCAACTTTGTTCACAACGCGGTTAAGTTAAATGATAATGTTGTTTGGAATGTAAGTAGAATAACCATTGTCCCTTCTAGTTAGGTGTGTCTTTACACTGAAAGTGTGAAACATCATGACAGTGTGAAACTTGATTGTCCTGAACTGAGAAGGAGTAAGCAAATGGTGGCTTGTCCTAGATTTTTGAAAGACTATGTATAAACTGCTTCAAACGAGACAGGACCCTGTTCACCACCCTTCGGAAGGTGGCAGGGGCATTCTTTAAGCCAAAGGACATTTCTTTGAACTGGTAATGTCCCTCTGGCGTGGAGAATGCTGACCTCTCCTTTGCTCCTTCACTGATGGCAATCTGCCAGTAGCCTGAAATCAAATCTAATGTACTCATATATGTAGCAGCCCCTAACCTATCAATGAGCTCATTAGCTCTAGGTATAGGGTGAGCGTTACTCTTGGTGACTGCATTCAGTCCTCTGTAGTCCACACAGAAAGCATAACTCCTTCTGCCCTGCCCTGGGGGTTAGGTTTGGGCACCAGCACCACTGGACTGGCCCATGGACTGTCAGAGGGCTCAATTACCGCCAACCCTAGAATCTTAGCCACCTCTGCCTTGATGCTGGCTCTGACCTGGGTAGACAACCTGTACAGTTTATTTTTGACAGGTGGGCTATCACAAGTTTCAATGTGGTACACACACCAATCAGGGATACCATGGCTCAAAGAGAACAGACCAGCAAACTGGCTATGGACCTGCTTGCAATGTCTGTGCTGCTGACCTGTCAATTTGAGGGAGAGTACAACTCCTTCCACTGAACCATCTTGTACATTGTTGGAGAGGAGGTTGGGCATTGGTTCAGTCTCCTCCTTTTCTCCCTCATCTGTGACCGGTAATATGGTCATCTCTGCCCTGTTATGTTAGGGTTTCAATCTATTGACATGCAGGACCCTACGAGGGTTCCTTAGGGTATTAAGGCTGATCAGATAGGTACCCTCACCCTACTTCTCAATGATTAGCTAGGGCCCAGTCCATTTGTCACGGAGGGCCTTAGGAGCTACAGGCTCCAACATCCATACCAACTGTCCTGGAGTATACTCAGGCATTGCAGCCTTTTGATCATACCAGTGCTTCATGAGCTCCTGGCTAGCCTCCATTTTCCTGCCTGCCTTGTACATATACTCTGCCATGCAAGATCTCAGGCCTAGTACATTGTCCTTTGCTTCCTTGAAAGGCTTCTCAAAAGACTCTATCAGCAAGCACAATGGCCCCCGCACAGGGTGCCCAAACAACAGCTCAACGTGACTGAAACCAACCCCTTTTTGTGGGACCTCCCGGTAGGCCAACAGTAGGCATGAGCGGAGAAAATCCCATCTCCTCCTGAGTTTGTCAGGCAGATCATTAATCATGCCCTTCAGGGTCTTATTGACCCCCAGACCATTAGTCTGGGGGGTGATATGGTGTGGTAAACCTGTAGGCCCTAGCTACTGTAGGAGCAGTGAATGTTCTGAGGGGTATTGCCTCAGGGAATCTTGTGGCTTGGTCTACTACTACCAAAATATACTTATTCCCTGATGCAGTTGGAGTTTCTAGGGGACCAACAATGTCCTCCCACACCCTCTCTAAGAGAGTTCCAAGTACTGGCAGTGATATCAAGGTAGCCTTTGACTTGTCCCTGTCTTGCCACTGGCCTGGAAGGTGACACAGGGGATAAAGTACTCCTATACCTTCTCAGACATATGGAGCCAGTAGAAATTGTTCACCAACCGGTTCCAAGTCTTGTTTTGCTCCAAATGACCTGCCAAGGGGATATCATGACTCAAAGTCAGGATGAACTCTCTGTTCTGTACTTCTGGGGCACCAGCAACCTTCTGGTGGCTCCCTCCATGAGGTTTCTGGCCTCAGTATTGGGCAGGCCATCTTCCCAGTAGATTATGTGGAACCCACTGTCATCTCCCTCCTCTTGCTTTAAGGCAATCCACCTCAAGCCCTCAAGGGTGGGATAGTCTCTATGCCCCTGGCAAAACTCCTCTCTGGTGGGTCCACCGGCTCCTGCCAGTTCTGCCAAGTCTGGCAGCTCTGGCAAGGATGGAGTCCCTTCCTCAGAGGCCATATTTCTCTCCCTCAGGTTTAGCTTTCTGCTTCACCTCTAGAGTTCCCTCGGCTGGCTCACCAGACCCAGTGCCCTTGTCCATGTGTACTTGGCCCATTATTACAGGATCCAAGTGTCCATCATTTCCCTTCTGGCTAGTCTGTGACCTAGTCACAGCACATACCCACTCCAATATTTTCATATGGAGACCTCTCTCCACCTCTGACCACTCAGATGATTCAAGATCATTGCCCAGTAAACACTGGACTGGGAGCACTGCAGACACAGCCACCTTCAGAAGGCCTGTCACACCCCCGTTCCAAATCCACCACAGATGGAGTTTGGTAGTGCTGTCTGCATAAGTCACTTGGTGAAACTCACCATATAGAATCTGCTCTTTAAACACTAGTGTTTCCTTGACCATAGTCACACTCACCCCTGTGTCTCTCAGAGCCTCAACCTGAGTTCCATTGATTGTAGGCCTCTGCCTGTACTTATCGATGCTTGGAGGCAAATGAGCAGGGTAGCACTAAGGGACATTAAGGTTGCCTCTGTCACTTCCCTACCCCTCTCTGGGGTACTTATACTAGCAGTCCCTGGGGGCTGCCAACCAGTGGGGGGTTTCTTTGTGTAGACAGCATCTCTTTTCTTGTGCCCTGGCTGATTACAGTCAAAGCACTTTCCCACCATTGAGGGATCAAGGAACCTACCATTCTTTCCTAGATGCCTCCTCCCCTTCAAGTTGGAGTGGCTAGGGCAAACCTCCTTGTTCAGGTTTTTGTAGATCTTTTGAGGACTCCTTCTGTTTTTGACCTTCCTTCCTCTGGCCTTTCCCTTGGGAGGGGACTTGTCCTCCCTTCTTCTGATCACCCTCCTGGTGCTGATTGGACACCTGGGTTCTGACTCACTCATCAGCTGCCCTGGCTAGTTCCCTAGGACTAGACAGTTTAGAGTCCACTAGGTACTGGCATAACTTCTCTTGCACATAATGATTAAAAATGTGTTCTTTCATAAACAAATTTTACAGCCCCTCATATGTAGTTACTAGATTACCATCAATCCAGCCTCCTAGTGCTTTCTCTGAGAGGTCCACAAAGCCAACCCAGAACTTACTGGGTGTCCCTGAATTTCAGCCTGTACTGCTCTGGGGTCAAACCAAATTTCTCAACTAAGTATCTACGCATGTGGGTGCAGCATTTGGGTTCATCCCCCTCCCAGCTATAGGGATTAGTTCCCACAAGAGTGAACCCCAATGCTTGGGCCGGACGTCCCTCATCTCAAGGGTTCTCTCAAATGCTATGAGCCATTTGCCAATGTCGCCCCCTTCTGTGTACCTGGGCACTATCCCTTCCAGAAGCTTGGAATCAAATCCCCTCACCCCTGGACACCTCAACATCTTCTTCAATTTCAGTGCCACCATTTCTTCTTGCTTTCTTCTCCTCCCACTGCTCCCTAGCGAATTCATATTTCTTCTCTTCTAGGACTCGCTCCCTTTCTCTTAGGGACATCCCTGACCCTTGCGCAGGAGAACCCCCTCTCTCACTTCTTGGAATTATGTATCTAGTTCCGAAAGCAATGGAGGAGGCATCATCATCACCTTCTTCCTGGGTGACGTTGGGGGATCAGCCTTCCCCTTGCCTTCCTTCTCTGGGGCTGGCCAGGCCAGGCCTTCAGGGACCTAACCACCTCTTCCTTCTTAATCTTGTTAGTAGCAGGTAGACCCCTAGTCTTACACAAAATCCTAAGCTCAGACATTTTAAGTTTAGTTAGTTTAGCCAGATCCAGCTCCATAGTATCTCTAGTTTTGGGTCTCAACAGCTATCAATCGGACTGAACAAATTTAGAAAAATCAAAACAATAGATTAAAAATAAGTTTAGTCCACATTTCAAAAACTTGAAAATCAAACATTTTTGTTCTAAGACAACTTAGAGGGTTTTTAAGGATCTTACTTAATTACTGTATGGTGTACTTCAAACACAAGTCCGCATCCACAATGCTGAACACCAAATGTTGAAAAGTGGGTAATTGGGAGGGGTAAGTATGCACCTACCACTAGTAATGAGGCCACCAACATGGTTTAGGGTCCAGTAAAAGTCTCAGTAAATTAGCCCCTTGCTCAACCCCTGGTAGCTGAAAACAAGCAGGAGACAGAAGTGTAAAGCAGTTCAGAAAAATCAATACCTCAAGTAAGAAAGACACAACACACAATAAAAATCACACAACAATTTATAAAAATAGAAAATATTTTTATGAACGAATACACCAAAATGACAAAAAACCAATGTAGTGAACCAGGGATATGAATTTTTAAAGATTAACCACTTTATTGTGCTTGAAAACATATAGCACCACTCTGTGACATCTGGTCGTGCTTGACAAGGACAAAGTCAAAGTTTGAGGCTGACCGCGATGGAGCCCTGGTCGGATACACTAAGGGGGAGTCTCCGGTCAAACTTTTACCTTCATTCTTTTCTTATCTGGAGCTTGTTCTTCCGACGTTTCTCCACCCTCCACAACAGGCTGGATTCAGAGAGGGCTCACTGGCTTGATGTTCTGTGAGGCTCTGGTCAAATCCTGGAAGTCTATAGCTTTCAGCAGGATGAACCTGAAATCCTGACTGGGTCAATGTTGAAGGTAGTTGGCTTGACTCTCGACATCTGTTGGTCACCTCATGGAGCTTTTTCACAATTGTTCTCCAAAGTTCTCTAAACTTCAGGAGGTGCTTCCTGAAGGTATCCTTGTAGGTTTTAAGAGTACAAATCACCAATCCAAAGATCTGGCATCTCCTAGATAGTCTCTGGGACGTTTGGACCACAATTTCCACAATGCAACTGGCCAAATCATTAAAAGTCCACTTGACGCACTCCTAGTTGGGGACTCTTGGTGGAGATGATGCAGGAGGGCTCTTTTAACATGTAGCTTGCAGGGAGTACACTCATGAATCCTTCCTGAAGCAAGGTACAGTCCCCTGGGGTGTATTACCAGATTGTGCAGCAGGTGCAGTCATTCAGAGTCCAAGCCTTCGGGGGCAGAGCCGGATTCCAGCGGGGCAGTCCTTCTTCTCCTTGTAGTTTCAGGCTACAGATCTGAGAGACTATGCAGCTCTCACATATTTATTCAGTATTCTGTGGTGACAAGCAGGGGGCACTTATGTCCAATGAGATGCTGGGTGCCACCCAAAAGCATGACAACTTCCTCCAATGTGTGGCATCTTCTTGTCCCACAAAGAACTACACTTCCAAAATCCAACATGGATAATTTCTTTCCAGAGGAGTAAAAGCTAGCTAAATCAACCCACAGTGTGGCTCATTTCCATTAGCTCTCCTCTCTTTGACTCTGCAAATTCCTGTCCGTAGCCTGCCATCTGGCTGGGGCACAGGATGTGGGGGTAGGTACGCCTGGCATTCCTTACTGATCTGCTCTCTCTTCGAGCGCAGTTTGATTTACCGAGCCCCCTTGAAGGACCCATCCTCCTCAGCTTCAGAGCTCTCTCCATCAGATAACCTCTGCTCCGGCCAGGCCACTTATCACCTAATCAAAGCACCCTGGCTAAGCCTGTTAAGGCTGACCAATCAGCAGAGACCACTAGCAGGCTGGATTTTGGCTTACAGAAGAGAAAGTTCTATAATCTCTTCTGTACTAGATATGATAAATTCAGCTGTGGCAAGTTGTTGACTTTATCAATCCCAATCTTGTACATCCTGTAATAAAATGCACTCTTTTCCTAGCAATAGTTATACCTAAATAATATATTGCATTGCTAACCTATAAAGCTAAGCATCTGCAATGGGGAAAATGAAATGGGTAGTTGTTTCCTCACAGGGGCAGATAAAACATCTTTTTAAGGTCCCTGCTTATAGTTACATGACCCTCCACCCCTGGGACACCTAGGGGAGAACTGGGGGGTGCCTAATATGTAAAAAGAAGGTAGATTATCACTTTTACAGTGCCCATTCCACCAAAGTCGAGTTTGCACACAATTGACTTTCAAAGACAGTCTGCAAAGCCAGGCTGCATTTAAAATGACAGCAGGCACATAGCAGTGCACAAATGCAAGTGCTGGAAATCCGCTGTGCCTCTAAACTTCTATGCCCTATTATATTCTAGGCACTTATATGTAGTTTGAACCCACTAGCACTAGTATATACTAGAGACTTATAGGGTCTGCCAATACCAATTGTGAGAATGTACTTTTAAAGACAGGCTGCAATGCAGGACTGCCTTTAAATTAAATGGACATGAGGCACACAGCGGCACACATATGCAAGAGCAGGAAAACTGCTGGGCCTCTAAACCTCCATGCCCCATTCTATACTAGATTGCACCTCCTGGCCCTATTATCTACTAGGGACTTAAATGGTTTGTCATTGCCAATTGTAACTGTACCCTATCACATGTACCTTTTTAAACATAACACTGGCCCTGAGACTGGTTAGCACAGCCCATGGTACAGCCAGAATCAGTTACCACCAGTCCATTCAGCAAAAAAATGGGGGTGAAGAGGGCAAAAGGAACACTTTCTAACAAGTACCAAACTCATTTAACATTATTACATAAAGCAGTGACAGGCACCGGTGATGATCAAACCTGTGGACCTAGAAGTGAAAAGCCTTTAAAGCTGTTTCTGATTATTATACCTGTGGGGTTGAATAGAATGTTGGGAATGGTTCCCTGTGTGAAATTTTGGGGTACGAGGGTTTTTAAGATGTCAGTTACTGCAAAACTGTGGTGGGTAGTGGTGGTTAAAGCTAGTGCTTCCAATCCACCTGTTATTAATTTGCTTTTCAGTGGCGACAAGCAGTTTGTGACTGTCAGCCCGCACCTTTTATTCGCTCCAGCTCTACCTGAGTGTTGATTTACAGTGCATACTCCTTTGCGTGTGGTGAGCGAATACTGCGAAGTTACTGTGAATTAGCCATGTCCCAGCCAAATGGTGAACATCTGGTAGAGCATCTTCAATTTGAAAAGGAAGTCAGTGGTACTGGTAAAACCAAAATAACTCTATAGTGAATAACATGCATGCTTGCACCTGTGCACGGTTATTCTGAGTCATCCTCACCTCCAAGCAAGATCCTCTCCCATCCTGCTGCTCTGTGTAACTCTCTTGCCCACAACATGTCTGAGGGACTTTACAAGGCACCCTATTGCAGTAAAGGTAAATTGAGGGTATTAGTTGAGGGGGTGCTTGATAAGTAACCTTAGCTTTTGGGGGACCAGAGGACCAGCTGAGCAATGCAGGCCACAGCAGAATCTGGAGATACATTGTTGCGCGCTGCAATACAATGGGCATTTACCAACGGCAGGCCAAAACCTGTTGGAAGCACTGGGAGAACCTGCAACGCTGGGTAAAAATTAAGGCCTGGGACTTAAAGGGCCTGCCTTCCCAGCCCCACTTACAGAGGCCTCACCTTAGTCCACTGTACAGGAGGGTCCTGGGGGAAACCTGGACAACCCTCCATACTCAGCTGGATAAGTATGAGCAGCTGAGAGCTGATAAGCGCTTTAACTGCATCATGTGTCTGGTAGTATGACGTGAGTGGTGAAAGAGATGTACCATCATGTGTCTTTTGTCACATTTCATGTAATCAGAGTAATAGCTGAAGTACTTATGAAGCCAAGGCATCATTGGAGCACAATGAACGTAGTTTTCTCAGTGAATTCTTGGACTTGTAGTGTACTAAACCCAACTGGGTAAATGACCCTTACAATTGCATTTAAATGAATAAATGCAGATCATGACAGGTGAACCAATGGCCTTATAACTGTTGGATACAATGGTGACGGAATGGCGCAGGCAATGCCTATTGTGGGGATGAGAGGGCTCTGGGTGTTGGATGCTATATCATGCATGCGTTTTGTGTGCAGATTTTTTCTGAGTAAAATATTTTTTATGTGCCACGAAGTAAAGGCTGACTATGAGTTACTTGTCCAAACAAACAAAGGGACACTGTTCCTAAGGCGGGGTGCAACAATCACCCGAACGCCTTTAAAGAAAAAGAAGAAAAAAGAGACCTAGGTGGAACGGACCCACCAATAAGGGGGAAGAACAAGTCTTGCCTCCTGTTGCCCTCACACACCCCGAGAGGTGTCATGCTTCATCATCGGGCATTTGCTCCTCGTCGGGCCGGCGATGCAATGCCCCACGGGTCCCCCGAAGGGTCACTTTATCGGAGATCTTTTAATATATTGCCGGATGGTGCATGCAGGTGTGTGGGGTGTGGGTCCTACGTGAGGGTAAAACGGTGCGTGCATAGTGATTAAAACTGACAAAGTGTTGCCAAAACAGAGTATTGGAGCAACTCGCCTCACAGTGGGAGGTTTTGATCAGGAGCAGCGCAATGGCCCGCCCTGACATGCATTAAGGGTTTTGATCAGGAGCAGCATAATGACCCGCCCTGACATGCATTAAGGGTATTTTATATATATTTTTTAACAATTGATTCACGTGCACTTCACTATATGTTTTATGTCCTGGTCGTGAAGAAGCGCCAACGACCCTTGTGGCAACATAGGTGCGAAACATGTCGACCTATCATACTAGGGCACATAGTGCCTCTTGGGATTACACTTTATTTATGGGTCTCTATTCTGTAAAGGGTGCTGCTATGATTAATACTCTGTTTTGGCAACCCTTTGTCAGTTTTAATCACTATGCACGCACCGTTTTACCCTCACGTAGGACCCACACCCCACACACCCACATGCACCATACGGCAATATATTAAAAGATCTCCAATAAAGTGACCCTTCGGGGGACCCGTGGGGCATTGCAGCGCCGGCCCGACGAGGAGCAAACGCCCGATGATGAAGCATGACGCCTCTCGGGGTGTGTGAGGGCAACAGGAGGCAAGACTTGTTCTTCCCCCTTATTGGTGGGTCCGTTCCACCTAGGTCTCTTTTTTCTTTTTTCTTCTTTTTCTTTAAAGGCGTTCGGGTGATTGTTGCACCCCGCCTTAGGAACATTGTCCCTTTGTTTGTTTGGACGTATTGCATGTGGAGCATGGACACTGGACCGTAACTGGGCTCCCTGGTCCCCCCCTCTATTTTATTGATATATGTGTTACTTGTCTCACTGGAAATGATACAAACATATCCAAGGGAGATGAAATACACACATCTTCTGAACAGTGGTATGCCATTTGTAATATTTAGGTAGCTATACTGACTATGCACATGTGATTACCAGTGCACAGCACGTCAAAAGCAGTCAATGCTATATGTGGCACTTGCCTTGTAGAGTTGCTGATGTTTTCAAGGGATATTCCAATATTTACAATAACATCTGTACGAAGGTCATATCCGAAAAGGGGGAGGGTGCTTGGACAGGGGGTGAGGGATCCAGGAGAGGTGTCTATAAAGAGGGGAGGGTAGCTTTACAGGTGGGGGATGTGGCTGGGCTGGGAGGGATGTGAATGTGCTGCAAGGGGCATGTGCAGAAGCGGTGTCTGTGTATGGAGGCAGGTTGCCTGTGCACGTTGTGGTTCAGGTGGGTGAGTGGGGCATGGAGTGGGACATGGTGCACGAAGGTGTCTTGGGTCACTTCCATCTGCTGATCATGAATGTACACTCTGGTACAGTTTCAATATGCCCTCTATCATCTTCCTGGCCAAGGCATGGTGTCTTGCACTCTCTTCCCTGTCAATAGCTATGATGTAATTTTGCCTCCTTGCCATGTCTTGACCAGATTTCTCAATTTTGTCCAAGACACAGGTCTGTCTGTCATTCATCTGAGGGATTTAGCGCATGTCCTGTAGTGAGTTGGAAATGTTAGACAGAGTAGCCCCTATGGACGAATGTCCTGCCTCCCATCAGCCTACTGTTAGAAAACACCTTCCTCCCACTGGCCACCATTACCATCTGCCAGCCACCTCCTCCTGGGACAGCCTCTGACATGACCATCTGGTCTACTAGCGGAGGACGGGGTGGGAGGCTGTGAGGGGTGATTGTTGCATATGGGATACCTGCTCTTTACCAGGGGTGTTAGGTCCCTGAGATGCCTGAGGGAAGACCTGGGAGGCACTGTCATAGGAGGAGTGTGTAGGAGACCCAAAGCATCTGACCTGGACATGAGGGCTGTGAGGAGTTGATGGTTGTGTTGGGTTATGTGAATGTTGTGACTGGTTGGCTGACTGATGGGAATGGGCAATCCTCAGAGGTGGAGTGGGAGGCACTATGCTGGCCAGAGCTGGTTTGTGCTTAGACGTTTTGCCTAGTGGGTCAACAATTGAGGCAAGGGGTCAGACTCATCATCCTTTGCAAGCAGCATCAGATCGTCTTCATCGTCCTTTACTTCCTCCTCATCCTCATCTTCTCCCTCCTCATCCTCCTCCTCTTGTGCATTTCTGCCAGCTGATATAGCTGCTTGGAGGAAGAATGGGTTCTCTCTTTGGATTGCCCATCGCTGTCCACTAGTGGATAGTCCAGCTTCCTCAAGTGACTCATCGTCCTGAGCACCTGTAAGACAGAGGTTGCAGCAGGATAAGTATTTGCCTTAGTATATCATGTGGTACAACACAAGGGTTGGTCTAATAATCTATGCATCAACTGATGTTCATTATGTGATCTTGCATGTGTACACCTACATGTGACAGCTCACATTGTAACATTGAGGTGGTCACGTCAGATGTGCAATGAAAATTCAAACTCAACAACTCCAACTACAGCTCTGTGTGGTATTGAGATCCCCTATGATGTCAGCTGCTGAACCTGGCTCCTTGGATGTGTTGCAGAAGATGTGGTCCTCAAACCAGCAGCTTCAGAAGGAAGTAAGACCATAATTAATGTTCAGCATGATTCATATGTGCACATCCAAAATTTACACAGACTTCACTGATTATGTTGGGAACATATTACACACCAACTTTACATGCTACAATAAAGTGGCAAAATCTGCTAATGTCCTTTCACAAGGATTTGGTTATTGCACATGATTTGGGAATCAATAAATTACAACACAATATGGCACACCTACCTAATGGACGGGTGGTAGTGGGTCTGACTACTGCAGTCAGGATGTCTCCCAAACCCCTGGATAGTGTCCACCGCATCCCAGAGGAAGAACTGACAGCAGCTGTATTGTGACATACATATCCATATTTTCATATAAAGGATGATGTTAATGATTTAACATGAATATGTCATAGGTTTAGACTAGTGATAATCAATGTGGGGACCACATGTGTCCCTCCTGACCTTTACATGTGACCCCCCTGGTCAACAGCAGCACTGGGCTGCTGTTCACTGAACACGGAATTGATATTGAAGAGATATGAAATTAACAGGCAAACGTGTATTTGAAAGTTGATGAAAGTTAAAGAAAGGAAGTAACTAGGGTGTCCTGCGCCACTTAACTTTCGAAACACCGTCATTTTTACAGGCATCTTGCAGCGTAAGTGCACAGTATGATGAAGTCTCTCAAAATTCTAAAAATGTGTTCTCCAAATGTTTCAGCTCTGGCCACCAGATCATATCAGTGCATTGCAGAATAATTTTTGATTAGGAATTTTTTTCAAACCAGATTTTGGTAACATTCATCCTCCATCCCTCCCCCGGACAACAATGCCCATAGTGAACTGAGAGGTAAATCAATCAATCAAAATGACTGTTTTTCGGCCACCAGGGCCATAAAAGTGCAATCCATTTACAATAAATATAATGTGAACATAATTAAAATCAATCATCAAATCGATCGTATAAAAAATACATAAGATATTATAGATTTTTTTAAAAAATAGGTTAATTCATAATATGTTCCTTGGTTGTCTGTAAACATTAAATATGTACACAGTTGGTTACCAGATCAATCGGTGGAGTGCCATTAAAACAGTGTATTAAAAAAGCAGCAAAAGGTGCATACTAAATGCAGTACACATAAACAAGATCATGTGGAAGGACAGCTTTGCTAAGGAGCACCCACATGGCACCCAGGAATTTTGGAATAGAAATAGCCATTACTGGGCACGAATCTGATCTTAGGATGCAAAGGGCTTCCTGATGACTACGTACACCTATTAACCTACATAAAGGTGCAAGTCAAGTATGCCGAGGGGATGAGTAGCCTGGACACGCAAACAAAACATGGGAGACACTTTCTCTTGGGGAGTCACAGAAGGGAAAGAGGTGCCTCCATTTCCAACCCATCCTGATGTAAACACTAGAAGGAGAAAGTGCCTATTCAAAACTGAAAGTATAGTTTCCTATAAAGTGGAACTGACACTAGATCCCAAAATGACTTGAGTCCCCTTGTGACCTTGATGTCCATGATATCACTGGTCAGCTTATCAGTGGCTGCTTTCCGAGATACCTCAGCCACCAGGAATGACCAGTATTTCTTCTTCAGCGCAATCTTTGAAGGAAAAGCAGATGAGGTCTGATGATCCTACGGGTCATGGAGCTCCAGCGAGTACAATGCTGATTTCATGTTTGTAAGCCATGAGATTTTAATAAATTAGTCAGCCTTCATAACATAGTTTAGGCTTTCTGCATAGTGGACAAGTTCAGGAGTCATCCACACGCGTCTCCAATACAATGAGTGCCGCAAGCGGATTTTACCCGAGACCTCAGTGACAAATTAAATGGGTATAACGGGGTGCTTGCTGTAAGAGATGCAAGGTTCCTAAGGAACTTCTTCTCGGTTCTTATGAGAACATCATGTTTTGAAAACCTCCAAAGTTCAGCCCCATACAGGGATAAACCCAGGCCATTGGACTCATAGATCTTAAGTGCAGGAGAGATGGGTTTAGTGTATGATGTAGAAAACTCCTTAAGTAGCGCACCTAAAATCTGCTTGAGCTTGGTAGTTGCCTTGTTGATATGGAGATGCCATGACATGCCCTCTGCAAATGTGACCCCCAGATATGCAAAAGAATCAACCTTCTCTAGGGGAGATCCCCCTGCAAATAAGCTTCCCTTAAAAGATTTAGGCTGATTAAAAACCATCACCTTGATTTTAAGAGTATGGATCTCCAAGCCCTGATCATCACAGAACTCATTAAAATTAAAAAAGATGTTCTTGAGCCCTGACGGAGTCAGGAGATCAACAGGGTGTCACCTGCAAATAAAAGAACGACATTTTAAAACCAGCCAAAGATGGGGCATCTGCTTCCACTTGGGACAAAAAGGGAACAATATCATTAATAATAAGTGAAAACAGGGTTGGAGCCAGGACACAGCCCTGATGAACACCTTTACACACTGGTACCCTTTCGGTCAGCTGGGCCTGTTCCCCCAGCGAATGCACGCTTAGTTATCTTTATGCAAACAAAATTAAAGGGATAAAATATCAGGCCATTCCTAAGTCAATCAAAACACTCCAGAGTCTGGGTCAAGGAATCAATTCAAAGGCCGATTTTAGGTTGACAAAAGCGACATAAAGGCTGCCACCACTGATCAAAACAGTTTTCCAATAAATTAACACAAAACGTAAAACCTGTTCAATGGTTGAAACTGTGCGACAAAAGCCTGCTTGGAATAGACTAAGAATGTCGCTCTTCTCAATTCAGTTTTGCAATTTATTGAGAAGGCAAGGAACAAAAAAATTCCGAATATAGTCTATAAAGCTTATTGGCATATAATTGGGAGGTGCTGGTCAGTCGCCTTTTTTATATATAGGTAAGACTATGACGCCTTTCCACAAATCAGGGATAGACCCCCTGCTGTGATTGCATTAGCCAAGGCTCAGATGTAATGAGACCATGTCTTTCTATATCAGCTAAAAAAATGTCTGCTGGGATGCCATCTGGACCAGCCGCTTGCCCACACGTGATGGCTTTCAAACACTGTACAATATCTGCTACTTCAAACAATGGCATAGGACTTGTGTTTATCTGGGGAGCTAGGATATCTCTTGATACTGTGGTGCCAACAGGGTCACCAGAATATAGATTACCAAAATAGTTAACCCAATCGGAAGTAGCCACATTACTGACCGGATCCTGTGTGTCTCGGGAGCGGCCCTGTGCCACCAAAGACCAACACTTGGAAGGATCACCAGCAGAGCATGTGTCCAAAAGGGCCCTCCATCTCTGTTCATCCCAATCTCTTTTGGCTTGTAAAATAGCCTTTTTGAATTCCTTCCTTAGTAGTGGTATACGGGCCATGTTTTTTTCGTGTTAATGGCATTGACTAATGAACAGCTTATTGAACGACATTCTGTGTTATACCATGAGAGGTAAATCATATTTTATGTGTTTATGTGCACTCTTTGGGTGGCCTGTGGTCCTATTAGGCATAAACAACATCATAGTTTTTTGTACCTAACACTGGAGAAGGTTTTGTATAGCACACATCCTGAAGTCATGTATTTCAAGGTTCACTTAAATGTGTTTATGAAGAAAGAAGAGGGAAAGTTTAAATTAAAAATTGGCTAGGATCACACAATTCAGTAAAGTGGATACGTTTGGATTAATATAAAGTGTACTTGTGTCACATTGTTCAGTTCAGCCACAAGATGTATATGGCTAACTTCTTCTATACCCATTTTACCAGCCCCCATTCCCAACCGCCACCCTTCTGGCATCAGTATGGCCCTCTGCCACATCAATGAACATACATTTTGGCCCCTGGAAATTTGTTTGCATTTATCCATGGTATGGTCTTTCAACATAGTTGTGGCTACTCCTCTTTAATGGACACAAAATTAGGAATTTGATACTTACTGTATTTACTTAACATACATTTAGAGTCATCCTTTCATCAGCCAACATGTTATGAAGTAGTACCAAATCTGAGCATATGGAGATGAGTAGCAACAGGGATATTAGACACACACCCCATATTGCAGACATTTCAACCAATTTTTATGAGCATGAACATTTTGTGAGAGCATTATTAAGTGTACATACAAGAGTCTACATCTGCCCAGTGTGGTGCCTGACCAGATGTTGCACCCGTACATAGAGCATATTGCTGTGTGTTGTGTCTTTCTGGCCAATGTCACAGGGCCTAAAATGATATGAGTGTATTTAGTTTACATTCTATTTAACACATGTAATGAACCACATTTCCTAGTTCACTTCACATGTTTGAGACTATTGATGGATTCCATGTAAAATATCTATGGGTTGTCTGATCACAATGCAGTAAATGGGGCCTTCTTCTGGCCATATTTATGTACCAATTTGTGCTGGTAGTATTTGGCATTTTCAAGACAACAGTGATGGTTGCTTGATCAGGCACATTTTGTAGTGCCATTTACCAGTGGAAAATGAAACCAACAGCAGTGGTGGGCCACTGTTTGTAGTGCATAAGACAAAATTAGACACATGAGAGTCTAACTAACCATGAATATTTGCACAAACTTAAAGCAACTTCAATATTCACATTTGTAGTGTATCGTAAACATTTATAATTTTAAGTTGTTGTTTAAATCATAGCATTTTACCTGGCACCACATTAAGGTCGTCTGTTATAGGCAGCCCCTACAGCATCTAGGGGTCAATGGTGGAGAGGACATCCCTTTCAAATGCAGTGAGACAGAGAAAGGGTCCAGTTTGTCCATCAGGGAGAGCTCTGGCCACATCGATCCTGGTGAACTTCTCCTTCAACCGCCTCTTCTCATCTTGCCACTCCTTTTTTTTGTCCATAATGGACCGGACATCTTCCCCCGATGCAGTGACTGCAGTTGCCAACTGTTGCCATAGGGCTTCTTACTTTGGGGCACTGGTGTAGTATGGTGGTAGACTGTTAGACCTGGCACCATTGGCGTGGCTCTCCCTTCCATTTTTTGCTGTTGCCTTCTGTGTTTTTGCTATGTTTTTGCTGGTCTAGATGCTTTGGGCACTTTGCCACTGCTGTTCAGTGCCAAAGTGCAAGTGTTCCCTATTGTGAATTGTTGTAAGGAATTAGTGACTCCATGATTGGCTTATTTGATTTACTTGTCATACCCTAGTACAGTGCACCATGTGTGCCCAGGGCCTGTAAATCAAATGCTGCAGGTAGGCTTCAGCACTGGTTGTGCAACCCACAGAAGCAGCTTGTAAAGTGTGGCTCAGGCCTGCCATTGCAGAGCCTGTGTGCAGTCTGGGACTGCCATGTCGACCTGGCAAGTGCACCCACTTGCCAGTCCCTAAACCTTCCCTTTTCTACATGTTAGTCACCCCTAAGGTAGGCCCAAGGGCAGGGTGCATTGTATATGAAAGGTAGGACATGCCCTGATGTGTGTGGCATGTCCTGATAGTGAATTACAGCCAATTTCGTTTTTCACTATTGCAAGGCTATCTGTTCCCATAGGCCAGAATGGGCAGTTTGATTATAACATCTTATAATCCTAACTAACCCTAGGAACAAGAAAGGAAAATAAAGTTTAGTATGCCTGAACTCAGAATGTTAAAATACATCTTTTAGTGTGGGTGATTTTTACATTCTGTGTTTGAAAATACCACTTTTAGAAAGTAGGTATTTTCTTGCCTAACCATCCAGCATGCCTCTGCTAGGTTTCTGTATTCCATGTCTGGTTTGTGAGTGACAGGGGGCTGGAGAAGGCTTTGGCTCCAGCAGCCTGAGTCAGGGCTGGGCTGAATAGGACCTGCATTTAATAGAGAGTAGGGGGAGGAGATTTCCTTTCACTTGCCTGAGCCTTCATAGAATAGAGAGTAGGGGGAGGAGATTTCCTTTCAGCTACCTGGGCCAGGTCTGCTTTCAACAATGCTGTCTCCACCTCCTGCCAGGAAGCTGCACCAGGGAGGACAGAACTGGTTTTGGCTGGGCACAGACACTCTCTGCCTTCAGAGAACAAAGGATTTTGCAGTATAAATATTGGGGCCCAGACCCCAAAACTTTAGATCACTTGTGGGAATCAAGACGAACCTTTGCCAAGGAGAGAAAACAAGGAAGCTGAAGGAGGAGACTGCCCCTGTGCTGTTTGCTGTTTGGGGTTGGCCGCAGTGGTTACTCATTGCCAAGAAAAGGAGAAAAGGAACTTTGTGTATAATTTTAATATCTTGAAGAAGATCTCCAAGGGCTTGAAGTTGAGCTTGCCTCCTGTTCTGAAGTCTCAGGGCCACAAAGACTTCACCACCAGCTCCCCCTGAATTTCCCTGCTGGGAATTCTACCTGTAGAGAGGTGCCTGCTGTTGTTTTGGGCCCTCTGGAGACTACGTGTCGCTGGGAGCTGGAAGCGCGACGCAATGAGGATGAAGCGTGTCGCTGCCGCAGCAGTTGCCATCGCATCGCCGAAGAAGTGTGTCGCCGCCGCAGCTGTTCGCCGTTGCATCGCCGAGGAAGCGCGTCGCATCACCGGAGGAGCGTGCCGCCGCCGCAGAGGTTGCCGTCGCATCACCGGAGAAGCGTGTCGCAGGGCCTGTCGCGGCTCCAATGTTCATCGATTTCGGCGCATGGCCATTGGGCGTGCACGCATCGCATCCACGTTGTCGCATCGCATCAAAGACGCCATTTTGTCGCATCGCACCGGATCGTCGCATCGCATCGAGGCGCCATCTTATCGCATCGCACCGGATCACAGTAAGAAACAGACACTTTGCCTGCTCTCCGGTAAGGAACAGACGCATCGCCTCCCCTGCGCTGCAGTAAGGAACAGGTGCGCCGCCTCCCCCGAAGCAAGGAAATAACGCATCGCCTTCCCTGCGACCCTTTTGTTTGCATTGCGTTACACATCCAAGGTACTTTGAGAGTAAAGTGGCGCATTTACCATCTACATTGAACTAAGCTATTTCTAACATCTGAAAGTCATATTTTTTAAATACTGTATTGTGGATTTTTGTCATTTGGTCTTGTGTTAAGTCTAGATAAAGATTACTTATTTTTCTAAACTGGTGTGGTGTCCATTTGTAGTGTTTTCACTGTATTACTGTATGTGTTCACAAATGCTTTACACACTGCCTCTGAGATAAGCCTGCCTGCCTGCTGTTGCCAAGCTACCAAGGGGGTGAGCAGGGGTTATTTTAGGAGTGTAGCTCCCTTACCCTGACTAGAAGCAAGGGCCCCTACTTGGTCAAAGGTACCTACCTCTGCCAACTAGAGACCCCCATTTCTAACATAGACTGTGCAACTTTTTGTAGTTTCTCACTACAAATGACACAATCAAATGTGTCTCCTCCTCTGTATAGTTTCTCTTCCTTCGCATTGGAAGAATGGTTTCAAGGTGCATAGAAAGCAGGCTCAGTGTTGGTGTGTAACCGGCAGAGCATTGAATGTGTGCTACTTTTAAGTGGTTTGTAGTGCAGGTGTAAACTTACTCGTAACTTCCCTTTATGAATACCGAAGGTCGTAAACTTAGACTTTTGGACTAATTTTACCTTTGTGAATCGGGCCCAAGTGTTTTAATTTACAGTCAGAAACAACCATTTACCACTATCTATGGTTGTAAAAAAGCAGCTGCTCCACTCTTAAATTTAGCAGTTAGCCCAAACTTGTCACAAAGACCTATGTTAATCTAATAACCTACAGTTAGACAATTGGAAGCTAAGGGCTACCAATAAAGATCAGCTTAGTTTTTTGTTGCAGGCCTAGTGGAGTATTAAGCAAAATTTGTTGGCAATTTTGCAGAACAAAACAGCATTTACAGAAATTGCTCAAGAAATACTCAAAGTACTCAAAGTATAAATGGGATGTTGAGTGTGACATAGCATTTGAATTCATCATGAAAGAAATTGTGTATGCTCGACATCTTAAAACTTTTGACACATATGATTTGATTTCCACTAATGCGAGTAATGTTGCCTAGGAGCTGTGCTGTTGCAGAAGAGAAGTAATGGAATTGAAGTGATTATTGCATTTGCATCAACAACTTTGTAAGGGGCGGAGGCCACATATTCCACCATAGAGAAAGAAGCACTTGGATTGTGATGGGGTGTACAATATTTCCAAAATTATGTGTGGGGCAACAAGTTTGTTTTTTTGACAGACCACAAACGTTTGGTTAATCTGTTTGGCATAAGGGGTGGTGGAAGAGCTATTACCCATATACATAGCCAAGTGGCAATATAGATTGCAGGAATTACACTATAGATTGGAATATGTGGCTCATGCTAAGAACTTTGTGGCTCTTTGTTTGTCAAGGTTACCTTTGAAGGAGTGAAAACAAGTGCAAGAGGTAAAGGATGATGAGCTCAGTGCGTAACGCCATGAAAGGATCTCTGACCAAAGAGAAATGAATGGAAACAATGACTAATGATAGGGAAATACAGGAAGTAATGAAATATGTTTCTAATTCTCCAGATAGCAGGGATATGTAAGAGAAATGTCTTCCAAATAAAAGAGTTTCTGGGAATTGTCTATTGCTATTAGCATTCAATGGAGGTGTGAACAATTGGTTGTTCTGGAGAAAATTTTTGGGAAAGTGAAGATGCCATGAAACTCCAGATTTAGGGCCAAATCTATCTATGGGGAAATGTGTTGATACATATGGCCCTTAGAGTGGATTTCTTGCAGCAGCAGGAGAATTAGCTGTAGAACGTTACATTTGAAATTGTTGCACATATGTCCTTGGTGACAAATCACAAGTAACGTCCTTCTGCTGTCACTCCCATTGTAGTAAACAACTCACCATGGAACAAAGTAGCTTTTGACATTTCAGGGACATTTGGGGTTTTGGAAAGTACACCAACATTATCAAAATGGCCTGGGATAAAAAGTGTGGAGTCTGTGAATTCTAAATTAATCATCAACTTCTTTAATGTAATATCTGTAAGGGAAGGGTATCCAGAAGCACTGGCTATTGACAATGGCGCTCAGTTTGCGTCCACAAAATGAGAGAGATTTTGGAAATTGCATGTATATCACACATGTGAATACCTTCCTCATTAATGGTTTAGTGGAGAGAGTGAATCGTGTCATCAAGGATAAATTACAGTTAGCTTGTATTACTGGTCTGGACTGGAAGTCTGTGGTTAATTACATGCTATGAGCTATAAGGACTACTCCTCAAATCAGTACAGGAGTACCTTTCTTCACGTTATTGAAAAATGAATAAAGTGTGAATGGACTGGAAAAATGTTGGTTCATCAAAAAAGGGGAAATTTAATAAAGAATTTGAGAATGATGACATGCATTGCCACCTATTTCCAGCATGTTTCCTTTTAGTAATGTAGACAATCCCTGCATTTACTTTTGCTTTTTTGTTTCTACTATATCAAAACGATTATACAGTTCTACCCATGTATTGCATTCTTATCTATGAATTTAGTTTGGTTCTTTCATAATTTGTTTACATGTTGTGTTTTTGTGTGAAAAATTGAACATATCCACCATTTAAATTTAAAGTTTTTGAAAATGAATGGTGTGCCACCAGAGTTTTGCGTTGACTGCTTTTGCTGGCTGTAGAATTCTGTGTGCTTTACTCGAGCTAACCAGGGGTAAAGTGCCTTTGCTCCTCCTTTCAACATAAAGACACCTAATTACCTCGTTGGCATGTTTAACCCACCTATACATCCTTAACATTAAAAAAAAACAATACAAACATGCTACAAAATGCTATTCACAAACTGCAGTTCTAAAGTACTACTGTTTGTTCTTGCAGTAGTAATTTAGAACTGCAATTTGTGAATAGAATTTTCTAGTACTTTTGTAGTACTAATGTAATTTTATAAAAATGTACTACAAAATGCATTTTGTGAACAGCCTCTAAGCCGTTCAGTTTGGTGGAGACATGCAAGTTAAACATTTGGAGTAAAGTTATACTCTGATTTTATCATCAAAAGTGGAAGTTTCCTTTGTGAATCAGGTCCATAAGGTGACTGCTTTCACAAACAAATAGTAAACCTTCTCCCATAGAAGCACTCCATGAATATATTCATATGTACTACATCTTGGAATTCACAAGCAGCAGCAGTAGTAGACTTGGAAAGCCATGCCAAGCTTTGTTGGCATACTACTGGCAATCAAACACCCAGGTGTTGAAATGAATACTTGTAAATAGTCTAACCAGTTGCAGTCATTTGGGGTAGCTTTCCAACACATTGTTTTTCACGCACTGTGCCACTCCAAACCAGTATTGACATTGGTCCTCGTGGAAACAGTCCATCTCGAGTCTTGGTCATTTCACCCCTTCACCGTGAAGTCTGATGCTTTTTTTAGTAGTGAAATTTGAAATTCAGCCCCACGAATCTTACTGACTAAGCTACGCCTGTGGGTCCATCCAGAGGTGTCTAAAGGAATGAGAACTCCATGGGGTGTGGAATACTAGTGGGAATGCAGGGTAAAGTTAGTGCCCCCAGTCTAATTTTCCACGGCAGGTGGACTATAAATTGGGTTGAACAGTTGATTTGATTAAGACGTTCACTACAAATGCCACTGCATCCATTTATAGATGGAAACAGAAGTGAGGGTGTAGAGTCAAGAGCTTATCCAGCTTGGATTTATGGACAGCCCCACACAGTCTTCTTAATGAGTTATGAGTAACCCTATGTGTATGCCCCTAGCATCTGTAATTGAGAAATGTGAAAAAGGAGGACCTGTTTATGGTGTCCCCCCCACTTTTTGCCCCCATTTTGACTACTAAGTGCTGGTTTTCTGACTCTGATTGTGCCCTGGGCTCTGCCAACCAGACCCAGGGCCTGAGTTCTGATAAAAATGACATGGTAATTAGGTAAAATTACAATTGGTACTGACAGACCCATGTAAGTCCCTAGTACATAATAAGGTAAGGGGAATTCAAACTACCTAAAAGACCCTAGTATATAATAGGGCAGTGAGGTTTTGAGGCTTAGTAGATTTCCTGCACTGAAGTGTTTACTGCTGTGTTGCCTGCTGGCATTGTAAAAGCAGCCTTGCTTTGTCTCTAAATTAAATTATATGCAAATTCGACTTTGGAAATAAAGGTACTTCCAAAGTAGTAATCTACCTTATTGTTACATATAAGTCACCTCCAAAATCTCCCTTAGGTGCCCCAGAGGTAGAGTGCCATGCACCTGTAAGCAGGGGCATTATAAAAGTTGTTTTAGAGGCCCTAGTGAGGGAAAACCAGACAAATTCATGTTTCACCATTGCAGAGAATTAGTTCAATGGGCTAACATTGGAATATTGTATTTAAGTATGAATATTGACAGAAGCAAGCAAAAAATATTATTAAATGACTTAAAATGATTGTTATGATAAATCCAACAACTTGCTACTGTTAGATTTATACTAACTATAACAGAAAAGAAGTTATTGAACTATCTTTTCTGTATGCCAAACATCCAGCTGTCCTCTCCTGATTGGCTAGCCTCTGCCAGGCTGAGCCAAGCTGTCTTAATGAGGTGTGAAATGGCCTACTAGAGAGACAATGGATTTCCTGTGGGTGGAGAACTACAATCGCAGAAGCTTCAATCTGGTTGGGGGTGGAGTTGCCAGACTGGTTTTCAAAGAGAGAATGGCACTTTAGGCTAGCACATGCTCACCTCCACATTCCACCACCCCAGCCACACTGGAGGCCCTGTAATTAGATTTTAGAATGGGATGGAAGGGGAGTGTTAGGGAATCTTAGCCACACCAGTGGGTTGTCTTAGCCTGATCTAACCTCCAAGGAGAGAATTTCTCCATGTTGGATTTTGGAAGAATAGGGCCCTGTGGGACAAGAATATGCCACACTTTGGAGGAAGTGGTCAATCATACACCTGGGTGACTACCTATATCCCTTTGGTCAGGAGTACCCCCCAGCTTGACACACAGGAACACAGCATAAATATGGAAGACTTGCCAAGCAACTTAGATTTGCTGCCTGAAACTACAAGGAGAAGAAGGACTGCCCTTCTGGAAACCTGACCTGCACCCCAAAGGTCTGCACTCTGAAGGACTGCACTTGCGGTACATTCTGGGACTACTGCCCTAAGGACTTTGCCTGGCTACAAGAAGGATTAAGGAGTGGACTCTCTGCAAGCTACATATTAACAGAGCCCAACTGCATCATCTCCACCAAGAATTTCCCATCCTGGAGTGCACCCAGTGGACTCTGAAGGATTTGGCAAGGTGCATTGTGGGAATTATAGTGCCAATATCCCAATGACTATGTTGACCCCAGGATTTGAACCCCCAAGTATACCTTCTGAAAGAAGATCCAGACGTTTGGTAAAGTTTTGGCGCTTCTTGGTAAAAAACTCCATAAGGTGACTGACTCTGCATTGAGAGTCAAGCCGGAGACCTTCAACCGCGACCCGGCCTGGATTTCAGGTTTGTCTCGCTATAAGCTCTGGAGCTCCAGACTTCCAGGATATCACAGGGCCATCGGAGTAAACCAAGCTGACACGAATCCAGCCTGAAGAGGAGCCTCGCTCAAAGTCAAAAGAAAAAGCTCCAGAAAACGACTATGTGTGAGGGTAAAATTTTGACGAGGCCTTCCGCTTAGTGTATTTGACCAGGGCTCCCTCGCAGTCGGCCTCAATCTTTGTCTTTGTCCCGGTCAAGCGTGACCAGATGTTCAATTTGGCACTACAGGTTTTAATGCACTAGAAATTGCTTATTCTTTAAAAATTCATATCTCAGGTTCCCTACATTGGATCTTTGTCGTTTTGGTGTCTATTTGTTCATAAAAAATATAATCTATTTCTCTCAATTGATGTTGGATTTTTATTGTGTGTTGTGTCTTACTTGTTTAATGTATTGGTGTTTTTCAAATGCTTTACACACCTGTCTCCTAAGTTAAGCCTGCATGCTTTTTGCCCGCTACCGAGGATTGAGCAAGGGAATCATTCACTGAGACCTTGATTGAAACTTTTATTGTGTTTGTGGCCTTATTACTAGTGGTAGGTACCTACCTATCACTACTAATAAACAACTTTCTAACAAGAAATTATGAGTGAGCTCTGACAGTCAAGGCTTAATATGAGCCAGTGGTTGCAGGTTGGACCCCAAGGCTCTCATTTTTGGGGACCGGGACCTGTTTATTTATTATATTCCTTTGACACAGAGCAAGAGAGAGAGAGAAGTAAAAAAGGGAAAAAAGAGGAAGAGAGATAGAGGAAAAGAAGGACAAAGAGAAACAGAAGGGATGAAAAGAACTTGCAAGAATGGGAAGAGGGGCAGACAATGTATAGCAGTGGATACTAGAGGCATGAGTTTAATTGAGACTAGGCAGCCTAGGTATTCAGCAACCCAGACATTCAGCAGTGATGCGATGGGCTTGTGATAAAAACTTTGGGCCCTGGCAGTTATACTTTTACAAATTAGACACTGCTGATAGTATGCACTCCTGCATTAGTGAGACAATGGTGAGTGTTCCTGTATTAACTGACACCCAACTGGGGAACCCTAAGCGGGGTCAATTTGGTCTAAAGTCATTCCCCTGTTGACCTTGGACTATATTTGGTTACAAAAAGAGAGTGTATGTGGTTCTGCTCAAAGTGCCGGTACTTGTACATGCTGTAAATTACTGGTTAGAGGACGGGGTTGGCAGAATACAGCACAGTTTTCACCTGTGTAAACATTCAGTTACTTTCCTAATATGTGTTTTTTAGTGTGCTCTCTTCGCAGCCAAGAAGTACATGTATGTCCTCTTTTGCCCCTACTGAAGGGCAGCATGTAGTTATGGCTTTCACAGAGGGAAGATGTAGTCAGCTACATCACTGGTTAGTAGAATATTTGACATCTGTTGAGTGTCTCTAATAGTTATCTTTCTTAGATAGATGCCACTGGTTGGAGCCATGGGACCTGGGAATGGAAGCACTGTCACTGAATTTATCATGGTGGGTGTCACCTGTGACCCCGACCTGCAAATCCTGCAATTTCTATTACTGCTTCCAGTCTATATTTTCACTCTTCTGGGCAACGTCTGCATTCTGGTTATTGTTGGTTGCAAAACTCTCCTCCAGACACTCATGTACTTCTTTCTCAGCCAGGTTTCATGCCGAGATCTTATGTACTCCTCAGTTATCTCCCCCAATATGCTGGTTGATCTACTGTATAAAAAGAAGAAGACCATCTCTTTTTATGGCTGTGTATCTAAAGTATTCTTTTTTGCTGCTATTGGCAGCACTGAGTTCTTCCTCTTGGCAGCGACGGCCTTTGACCACTTTGTGGCAGTATCTAACCCACTGCTGTATACAATCACCTTGACAATCCATCGCTGCATGCAGCTGGTTGCATGGTCATACATGGGGGGGTTTCTGAACTCTGTGATTCATGCAGGTTGCTTGCATCGCTTGACTTTTTGTGGTCTTGATGTTATGAACCACTTTGTTTGTGATTACCCTGTGCTGCTGAAGCTGTCCTGCACAGACATCTCCATCAATGATTTAGTGCATTCTGTTTTTCTTCGTTAGTTGTGCTAAGTTCTCTGATTGTTATCCTCATCTCCTATGCCTTCATCATCATGGCAATCCTGAGGATTCGCACTACAGCCAAGAGATGGAGAGCTGCCTCCACCTGCGTCTCCCACTTCATCTGTATCTTTCTCTTCTATGGCACTGTCCTGTTCATGAAGCTGTGACCTAACTCAAGTTCTTCAGAAGAGCAGGACAAAGTAGTAGCTGTTGTCTCCACAGTTTTAATTCCTGCTTTGAACCCACTGATCTACAGCCTGAGAAACCAAGGGATTAAAGAATTTTGAAGAAAATGTATAGGAAAATATGTAACCACTGATGAATACTGACCTTATCTAGCTTTTAGAGAATAAAACATGACGTAGCAATCATTTGTGGCTAGTAGCAAAATATGTAGTATAAACAAGTAAATTATAAATGCAAAATTAGCTTCTAATAAACCAATTTCCAAAACGCATAGAATAAGGTTAGGAACAGTTTTGCCCCGAGAATGTCAGCACATTCTATACAGCACTATTGAGTGCTGTAAGAAAAAGCTTGAATAGAACTTTTAGTCCTTGTCCATATGTAACTACAGAATTTCTTATATTTATCTAAAATGGATTTGTGTATAAAATTGTAACATTTCTCGCGGTGGTTGCATATTTTACATCAGTAGAACACAAGCTTCTTTGGAACTTCCCACTTTGTTTAAGATAGCTTCAGTCAAATGACATTATTTCTCTGTATTCCTCTTTCTGTGGATATCACTATAGTAATGGCCCGTCTCTTTGAAGGGAAAGGAAACTGAACTCAGCTACACAGCACACGACTCCTTGTGTAAAAGAGAAGTACATCTCTGTGAAGTGTTTATCTATTGAACTGAGTAACGGAGTTCTGATTTTCTTGGATTGTTTACCAATTATACTGTTTGGGTTTTGTGTACGCTTGGATTGACATTATTGTAAGTGTTGTCCTTTGGTGGCGTTTCATTTTATTTTTCCACAAGGAGTTCGGGTATGAATCGCACATGGGTGTGGGAGTTTATTTTTGAGAGATCTATGTTGTGAGTTGCACAACAGTGTTTTGAAGTACATTAAATTATAAAAATATATATATGTACATATATGTGTATATATATATATATATATATATATATATATATATATATATATATATATATAAACTTTTATTATTCATAGTAGGAACAGTTTGATATATGCAATTGTTTACCTCATGAATATATTCCTTTGTTATTGTGAGTACATTTTTCCCCTCTTCTAATGTTTTACATTGTTGACTTGTAAGTATGCAAAACTTCACTCCACCACCCTTCTTTATGTCTTCACATAGGGAACAAACTATTACGTGGACGAAGTGGAAGACGGTATTTTTACATTATGCCTGTGTCTGCGGCATCTCTCTGAATGCGGAGAGGAAAACCTCTTTTTTACTACACTGTCTGGGGTCTGAGTGTCAGCAAGTGTTTGGGCATGTACCTAATCTGATGATCTAAATGAATATGAAGTGTATTTAAAGAAGTTAAATAAAAACTATTTGCTGAAGGTGAGTACAATTTTAGAAAGTTATCACTTCGATAGAAGAGTCCAAAAACCTCAAGAATCTGTAAAGTTTTATGTCACTGATCTGTGTAAGATAGGTGTCACTTATAACTCTGAAGGCACCTTAGAGGAACACTTACGTAATCAATTTATGTTGGGCTGTAATATTGAAAATAATTTAACATGAGTTGTAGCAGAAAGATGACCCGAAGTTGGATGGGGTGCTGCTTGTAGCCAAATGTGTTGAACACTTGCTTGCATGTATAGAAGTGATAAAATAGGGTAATGCAGCAGTGCCCACACAGAAAGTGCAGCTTGTAAGTAAAGCACCTGTCAAATGCCTGGATGATTCCTCTGGTACTAACAGGCCCTCTGGTTCGAATCTCAAATTTACTGGGGTATTTTTTAGGTGATCTTGAATATAAAGACTGCCTGACAGCAGGAAATATTTACATCTTGTGTAAAGGGGTCAGTATCATTATTTGGTTTCATCAGAGAAATCTTAATGTTATGTGGGATCCCAAGCATGAACCAAGCATTGTGTTGAAGGATATGTTAAGAGTTAAAGATTTAAAGCTTAACCGAGTAGCTTGATGAAGACGTTAATGCATTAGACAGAAATGGATGTGGTATGAGCTTGCGCAGTGAGTTCAAAGAGGTTATTAGCAATAATTAGGGTAACTCACTAACAACACTCATAAGCATGATTTTAAAGATAAAGCCGTACCAGTAGTGTGTGAAATGCGAGGGGTGCCCTGTGATGATTAGGGCAAGTTGATTGATAGCAGGAACGCTGCAGGTACTGAGAATGCAAATTCTAGTGTTTTTGTTGTGCTTGACCCGAATGGTCTTGTATCTCCTGCATCGGGTTGGGCTGAGTCAGGGGCGTGGCCACTGTGTAGCATTGAAGAATGGGCAGATATCTGGGAGATTGTGACGATTGGAGAGAATACAAACACAATTGGAGAACAGGCGGAAGTGGTGACGGCAGCGGGTACGGCATCAGACGGAGTGTTAAAGGAGATGTTAAGAGTTAAAGATTTGAAGCCTAAAGAGAAGCTTGATGTGGACGTTAATGGTTTAGACAGGGATGGATGTGGTATTGTGGAGAGCTTGCACAATGAGTTAAAAGAGGTTTCCAGTAATAAAGTAGGGTGACTCACTAACTACACTCATAAGATTGATCTTAAAGATAAAGCTGTACCAGTAGCGTGTAAAATGCGAGGGGTGGTCTGTGAAAATCTATGCTCTCTGAACTAAGCAAGTTGAAAAGTGAATGTATTTTTGTGGAGATGGAAGCGACCAAATGGCTTGCACCAGATGTGCTTGCACGCAGAGTGTCAAAGGAGGTAAGGCTCTGTGTAGACTTGAGTGGCCTTAACGGGTATGTGGTTGCGGATAGGTATACACTTCCTAGTATCGCTGAGATGCTTGCCCTCCTTGACGCTGCTGTGGCATTTTCCATGTTGGATCACAGGGCTGCTTAACATCAAATAAAGTTAGACAATGAGTCTACTAATTTAACTTCATCCATAGCTCCTTTGAGTTACATTCAGCTGCCTCTGTGTTTCCGAGAGCCATGGAGGACATTTTAGGTGGTATATCTGGAGTTAAGACTTACCAGAATGATGTTTTGGTGTTTGGCTCTTCTCAAAAAGAACATGATTGCACAGAGAAACAAGTTCTGGAATGACTTAAAGAAAGATGACTTACTATAAGGGAAAATAAGTGCAAGTTTAATCTTACTGAGATTGAATATCTCGGTCACAAATTGACAAGGGATGGAGTCAAACCCAAGGAACAATTGGTGAGAACCATTGACAATCTCCCAATTCCCAAGTGTATGGACAATTTGGTCACTTTCTTAGGGATGGCAAGTATTATAATATATTTTTGCCTAAGTTTGCCAGTCGCACCCATACCATGAGAGCACTCTTAAAGAAAGGTGTAAAGTTTTCCTGGTCCCCTCAATGTCATTCCAAGATTCATGACGTACAGAAAGCTTTGTATAATGCCCCTTTCTTTGCAACGATTTGATACAGTGGGACAATCCATTCTGGTCACTGATACAAATGTGAAGGGATTAGGAGCAGTGATAAAGCAGGTAAAGGAGGGGAAAAAAGAGACCATGATGTTTTTATCCAGGGCTTTAATTGGCTCTGAGAATCATTACTTGGTTTCTGAGTAGGTAGCCCTGTGTATATATTGGGCCATAAGGAAATTTAATAAAAATATTTGGAGAGATACCGTTGTTATAAGGTCTGATCATAAACCTCTGAACTATGTGTTTGCAAAGAACACCTAGGATGCCATTTCTTCTAGGATTTGTAAGTAGGTTGTTGCCCTACAGGATTGCAACTTTAAGGTCAAATACATTCAGGGGATGGAAAATTGAGTAGCTTACTGCCTGTCCCATTTGTGGTCAATACAGATGGAAACTAAAAATAAAATAGATGATGAACTGTTGGATTTGGTTGATTTTAGAGTGTGTTAAATCACTGATGGTATCATTAGGTAAAGGTGAATGCAAGGACTTGTTAGCAAATGATGTAGTGTTTCAGAAAGTTAATACACAAGTCACTAATGGCTGGCACAGTAAGCAAGATGTGGGTGAAAAAATACAGAACTACTGGAATGTAAGAGAAGAACTAACTGTTAATGATGATCTTCTCTGTAGAGGTACAAAGCTTTGTGCCTTCCATGGAGGTCAAGGGAAAATCGATCCAGTTGAGGCATAAAGGTCACCAAGGAATTTCAAAAATCAAAGAAAGGATCAGGTTATACTTCAGGTGGCCTGGAAAAGACATGCATGTGGAAAGAGTTTAAGGGACTCTATGGAGTGTTGCTCTAGTGACAACGTGTGTAAGACCAGGGTACAACCAATGATTATGAGATAAACTCCAGTGAGGGTCTGGCAGCAAGTTGCATTGGATATATCAGGAGCTGTTACAAGGGGGGTACCTTTGCAACATTAGAGAGGCAGCAAACTGCTAAAGCTTCATTCATATGGGCACTTGAGGTATGACAGAGCGAAGCAATGCCAACTCAACCCTCACTGTAGCTACTTGAATTGCTGGTAATTGTTCTGACAAGAAGATGCTTCCCAGAATATAGGCTGGCCCAGACCTCCTGTAGTGTAGCTCCTATTTCCCTAATAGGCTCTGCGCATTGGAATAATATATCCTATAGGTTTGACATAGGACTAAGGTCAGTATGTCCCTATCGAGTATATTAAACTTAATTACTTGTGCCAGCTAGCTCAGAGGCCACTAGAAACTCCTTGACAACAAGAAGGGAGTAGTTTCTGGCAGCCGCAAAACATGACCACTGTGTTTCCCTTTAGAATCAGAACGTGTCCCAGAGTCGTGGAAACAATAGATAACTATTTCACTCAGCTCAGTCGTGCATGCTTAGTTTTCTCCAAGTTACACAGAAAGAAATAGACGGGCGTTTCAATAAAAGATTTATTGAACAGTCTTGTTTCTGGTGTAAGTAAAATGTGCTGTTACGATCACAAGACAGTATGCGAGATAAATAATGTACAGTGTGAGCAGTAGAAATAAATAATACTGCGAGAGCATTATCTTTTAGTACATATGCTTTTACATAAATAACACAGACTAAAAATGCGAGTACTCATACGATGCGTTTCTAATCTAGTTCTACCCCAATGTACCTAACCTAACCTAGGTATAGGACGAGGTATGAAGTAGGTGAAGTATTCCTTACTATGGTATACTAAGAGTACGCTAAGCCTAGTATGCCTAGTATGCCTAGTATGCCAAGAGTCCCTCTAGGTTCTAGTCTGCTCCATACCTGAAGAATGAGAGAGGTAGGAATCTCTTTGCCAGACTCGAACTCCAACACCCCGCAAGGGAAGTCAGATCACTGGAAGCTGGACTCTCTGCGTGCAGGGGTGACAGCGTCTTCTCAGTGCATCAGGCCGGGAAACGGGCTCCTCTGAAGTCGAGGTCTCCTCTATTTTACAGGGGCTAGGGAAGGTATATTTATACCTGAGAAGCACCTAAGAATGTTAGTATTGACGTGAGTCGGACAGCGAAAGATGTCATGAATGAACCCCTAAGGAATAATGGTTCATGCATAATATATGAGTCCTTGAAGAAATCAATAGTCCTGGACTAGGGAAACTCCCGCAGCCTAAGGGTCTGTTCTTCAAGAACTCGTTGTGACTTTAGGGTGGACGGATGTCAGAGACCATGCCTGTATTTGGAGTGCACGGTTTAATGCCTAAATAAGGGCTGGGATTTTATGCCTATATAAGGGCAGGGCGAATTGTGCCTATATAAGGACATGATACTTGAAAGCCCGTTTATGGACACCCTAAGACCTCAGTATGAAGATCTGCATGAGAGCCTTGGGTGCGGAACCCACTCTGTATGTTCTGTCAGAGGTCAGGAGCAGGCTATGTCATGTTTGCTGATGGTGTTGACTAGTCACATGTGGCTGAGTATGGGGTTGACGGAAGATGATGAGCAGATGGAACCCAGAGCCTATGACAATGTATACAGGGGCTGTGATGCTACAGTGCATCCAAGACTAGCAATGTCAGGAGATGAGGGGTACCAGTGCTGGTGCTGCCACAGAATCACTGAATGGGAAGGAGCAGAGGAGCACAAAGAACAACTGTCTAGCAGCTAGCTGAAGAGCCCAAACCAGTCTTGTTATGAGTCCCTGGAAAGAGAAATTTAACTTGAGCTCACCAAGCACCTCATTGGTAGTATCAGCAGAGGAAGATGCAAGGTTATGAAGCTGGCAATTGAGATTCCTTGAAAACTGTCTAGCCATACTAAAGAGAGTGGTTGCAACCAAAGAGATGGTAACTCTAAGACAAGCTAGATGAACAAGAAATGAGCTGTCAGGGGAAACACTAAACCAGGAAATCTTCAAAAAAGTGAAGTTAACTTAGAAAAAATAATAAAAGGTCAAACCGGTTGGATGACCTGAATGCCCAGTGCCTATCATGGTAAAGACCAGCGGAAATGGTGCTATCTCGGGCAAGGATAGTAAGAGAGGCTGTAGCTCAGTGGGGGTCCAACTAGAAAGAATTGTATCACCTTGAGGACTGCTACATCCACTTGTATCACTATCCCTGCATCAAACATCAATGTCCTAGTATACCTCCTTTTTACTATTATTTCTGACTAAAGGTAATAGGAGGAAGGCACAGATGATTCTTTAAGTAAACTGGGATAAAACTCTCAGAACAAAGTACACCAACATTAGAAGATTCTATAGAGCAGCACAATAGGTGCCACACCTAGAGCAACTGAACTAACCGAAAAACCAAACAAACATATAGGAAATGATAAAAACAGGCCTGGAGACAACTCAAAGGGGCTGGTGCTTGAACACCTGTTAGGGAAGAGTCATCAAAGACAACAACCAATACCAAAAGGAAATGTAAAGAGTGCTGGATTTATTTCAAAGAAAAAGTAAAAGATAATGAATAATGCCTCAGAAGGGCTTTTTGACCACGATGGCAGCTGGTAATTTGAGCAGGCGATGGAGCTCGTGACCCACATGTGCTCACATACATACACATAATTACATGCACACTCACTACATCCGTCATGTAGTTCCTACTAATCCGTAGGATCTGTGCAGGACAACATAAACTAAGGGCTTTGTGCCTAGACTGATTCTGGACACTCCCACAGGATATGTTGGCCTATAGACGAGCTAGCTCACAGTGCCACTGTAACCCCCCTAACCTACCAGGGAGTGAACAGTTTCTGGCAACCACTGAACTTGACAACCCTGATTCCTCAGGAATCATGGAAACAGTACAGAACCTTTCGCTCAGTCACTCATGCTCACTTGTTCTCAGAGAAATATACAGAGAATACACAGTGGGACATTTTCAATATTATTTATTGAACCAACGTTATTCTTCCATAAAATACGTGTGCTGCAATGATTAGGAGACTGAAGCAAATAAAGGATATTACAAGCACCAAAAGAGTAAACAGTAGGTACATTTCTACCATGGTGCAGAAGCAATGAAGATATGTAGGCATATATGCAAAATGGTAATCCAACGATGCAAACCCTACCCTAAGTGTACCTATAGTGTGTGTAGGTGTAGAGCCAAGAATACCCCCTGGGGACGATCCAAACCCATTACCTGATGGGACAGAGTAAAGGACCCCGTCTTGGTCTCCGGTTAATGGGGATTTCTCAGCATGCAGGGACCTTCGGTGTCAGCAGAAGTGCCTCCTCTACCATTCTATTGTGATGCCTAATATTTATAATAAAAGCAGCCTTTGCTATGTGCGCTCTAGATTAGTGATGTTATGGATATGTGGATAGCGCTGTCGCCTCATGGATGACGATAGGGCAACTTTTGTACCTAGTGCGTACAGAGGCCTAGCACATGATGTTCAGCGCATCATCGTAATGTTGTACGAAACAAAGTAGTTTCAGAGAAACTAATCCAACATTGTTGTGCATGCAAATGTGTAAAAAGGTCACAGCTGAAACTTTATTTTCTAGGACAATGTAAGGAATAAGCTGCCATGCTACATGGGCCTAAGTCGGTAATATAACAATACACACACCCATTCACAGCACACAAGCACAAACACACATACATTAATACACACACACACATGCACGCATGCACTAAGCATTAAAAAAGATAAACTTACCATGCCGCAGCAGTGATCTGGGGTGACAGGAGGGAAGCCTCTGAGGTTCCTGGATGGTTGGGACTGCTGCCTTCTCTAAGGTAAGTCAATCAGATGAGGAGGCAGTCCCTTGCTCGTCATAGAGTGGGAGGGGGTCAGTGAGAGTTGCTGACCCCTAACCCACACTGTGATGAGGTGTTTCTGATTGACACTCGGCTTGGAGCACTTTAGAGCTTAAAAGTGAAGCACCCAGGTCAGCAGCTATCAGTTGCATTCTCCCTCGTCATGTTGGGGAGGACCTCAAGGTGTTTAGAGGAGCCTGGCAAAGCTCAGCTCAGGTAGTCAGGTGCTTGCACATTTAGCACATGTATAGCTCCTGGCTGATTGACCTGACATAAAAAGTGTTTGTCATGCTGACATTTGCTCAGCCTGACAGACTCTTCATGTCTGCAAAAAGGTGGGGTGCTCCTCCGCCCTTAGGGACAGGCCGACCATGCTCAACTGTCAACATTCCTGGACTGGTCAGCCTCTTTCTCTATATTGTTTGGGTGCCTAAAGGTTATATGTAGAAAATAAAAGCAAAGAGGATGGGATGGAGAGGAAGATGCCTGACAGGAAGATAGCAGATCAGTTTGAGAAATCAAAGGGGGTTATTCATTCATATATAAAATGGTCACAACATTTCCAAACTATCACTAGAGGCTGTTCATAAAAATAAGTTTGCACTGTTGATTCAAGAGACGAAAAGGAAAATAGATCTACAAAATGCAGTAGTAGGGATGTGGAGCAAGAGGGGTCCCTCATAGATGCATCTCTTTAGGACAGTCCAATGGATGGATCCTGCAATAACTTTGATCTGAATAATCCTAAAACAACTAATGACTCTCAAGGGTCAGGCACAAAGAAGCTAGTAGCAAACACAAAATCAGCACTATCTACAATAACACAACAGCAGTGAACATGGGGCAACAGTGTCAGATCCTTTATGGAAGGCCAGAGGAAAAGCAGGGGCTAATGTGCCTCAGACATGCAGATTGAGGTTGTTTGCCTCTGTTGTCCCAGGGTCCATCCTATTATGGCTCAGCAAACTGGGCCAAATACAATTATTTCTGCACCTGCGATGGTGAGCAGTCACAGACTTCTTAGGGTGGTAGTGTGGGGGTGCTCGAGCTCAGAGTTCTACAGTCTTTCAACAATTCAAGAAACAAATGTCCAGCCCATTGCTTACATTTTTAAGAAAGTAAATACTTTATTACACAACAGTTAACAATACTTCACATTAGTGTCTCTGGGCACTATTTGGCTTTTGCTGAGCATTCTCCACTCTCTTACTCTCCGTCACTGTCTCCAGGTTCTCTTCCCAGATGTGGGTGATCCCTTCTCCTCTATGTGGCATAAATAGAGCTCAAGTGCAGATTGCACTACCCCCAAATAGTATGCTGACTCAGTATCGGTTAGTCTCTTACCACTTCTGAGTGGAATCAGTAGTTCACAGTTTTGCCTCATCTACTTGAGCCATCAGGCTTACCTGCATATTCTAAGTGAGTGAGTGTGAGGGCACCAGCCGGCAGGCAATTTTTTGTGCCTCCTAATTAAGGCTCTGGGGGTGCGTGATGGACAAGAACAGGAGGTGTCAGTCCTGATGCAGAATGGTCCTGACCCGGCCAATGGTGAGTGTTCTGGACGTTGAAGACTGGTCTGTGCCATGGCCAGCAGTATCTAGATGAATCCCCAACTTAGCCTAGCAGATGCAGTCCCTATGGGTGGATCACAAATCTAGTTCCTTTAACCACGCAAGGGCCGGTATACCATCAGAAGTGGCATCCCCTGCACAAAATGATCCTACCATGGCAGACGTAGCCCTGAACAGACCAGCAACACTTTGGCAGTTACAGCCTGCATAGATTAATCACAGCTTGGGTAGTTGTGACCCTGCACAGGCAGATCAGAACATGGGCAAATGTGGCCCCACACAGACCGATCTCAGCATGGGCAGTTGTCAGCAGGCACCGGTCAATCTTAAACATTCAATAACAGTAGCTGCTGTCATAGATTTATGGCTCCCACCAGGAACCATTACGGGGAGTTTGAGGTCATTCTAATGCTTAGGTGCAACAGATCGCTCTCCAGCAGTTCTCTTTTCTGGGTGCCCCACTGGCACCGGGAATGGCCTGTACCTCACTCCTTCCCGGTAAATCTCTCCTTCTGAAGTAATCAATGGTTCCTTCCCTCTCTGAGCAGACAGTGAACTTCAAGGTGCTTCAGGAGATCTAGACCTCTGGTAATGCCTCCTCACCTCGGGGAGAATGGCTGTCAACCAAACACCACCACTTGCTTCATTTGTGTCATCTGAATACTCTGACACTGAGGAAAAGAATTGACAGTTGCTATAAGTGCTGCTGAAAATTGCTTTAAATGTAAAGGAATTCTACCAGAACATATACCAATCACAACACAGGTTTATGATTGTTGAGATTTAAGCTAGTATTGTAGAAGTGGGACTTTCCAATCTCAGATCATAGCTCAGATCAACATGGGCTCATTCCTAGAAGGAGCATAACTAATCATAGTAACTTTGCAGTTTCTATTGTTGACTGAGCAGAAAAAACAGAGCAAGCGATTGCTCTCATTGTACTAGATGCAGAGAAAGCATTTGGTTGGACATTGTGGCCTTTGTTGAGGAAAACCCTGGAAAGGTTTTACCTTCCTCAGCAACCTGCAAAAAACTATTTAAATATCCTCCACCAAGGCTTATGGTAAACATACAGATGCTAGAACTTTTCAGAAACACACAGAGAATCAGACAAGGATTCCCGCTTTCTCTAATGTCAATGCTAATGCAAGGAGATGATGAATGGAGTGCTGAAACATTTCAGGCACTCACCCCCAGTCACAGATCTGGGTTGAATCCATCATAATTTTTAGCTCACTTCGCCACCCCATTTCAGACCCAGCCATTTGCAAATCAGTCTTGACCCTGTTCCTCCTGGGAACAGTCCAGCCCAAACTGCCAAGCCAGGTCTTCCCTGGACCAGAAACAAGCATTCTGGGACCGGTGTTTGGGTAATACCCCTCATCAGCCAGGCTAGCTTGGATCCAGTGGCAAAGTGAGCAAGGGACCCACGTCTGGGCATACCCACCCAACTTAGGGCGAACAAAGCACACACAAGGAGATGATGGACGGAGCGCTAAAACTTTTCAGGTACTCACCCCCAGTCACAGATCTGGGTTGAATCCATCATTGTTCTTTAGCTCACAAAAGTGACGCAACGGCAGCGCAAAAGTGTCGCAAGGGGCTTGTAAATCTGCCCCTTAGGGCGAACAAAGCAAACCCAAGGAGATGATGGACGGAGCGCTGAAACCTTTCAGGCACTCACCCCACGTCACAGATCTGGGTTGAATCCATCATTGTCTTATGTCAATGACATCGTAATCTACACACCTAGTAAAGATAACACTTTAATAGCAACGGAATAGTTGGCATCTGAATTTGGCATGGAGTTGGGATATTATCTCTATAAGGAAGAGACCCAAGTCTTCTAGAGTGCCAGCTTGTCCACAAAGGTTAGGAAGGTTGGAAACAAGATTAAGAATAATATTTTTGAGCTATTGAACCTCAATGGACCATGCTTCATGACTACATTAAGAGCCAGATGTCAAAGGGATTTTCAGATTGCAAACTCAGTAGTTTGCAAAATCACTTAGTTCGTGACAGAAAAATGCCTTTTATTAATTTATGGGACCCTTTTTACAAGTGAAAACTGCTTTTACAACTCATAAAACGGGTATTGATACCCATACCAAATTTGCAATTTCAAAGGGGAGTAAAAGGGAAGTTCCTTCCAAATTGCATTTGGATATGCATGTATGCATATTGTTAATATTGAAAAAGTCAAAGACAATGTTAACAATGATACATTCATATATAAAATGGCATCTCTGTTATCGAATTCACCCGTCAACCCGGACTCAGAAATATGTGGTCAGGCTCTGAGACCTAGGCCTGAGGTTACTGATTGACAGGTCACAGGTGTGGTGGCACGTAGCTGGCAGACAAATGTGCAAATAGGAAACTCGGATCAATCCCACGGATAGGCGCAGCAACACCAGAATGGTCCAAGGAGATTGGCCCCAATAAAGCATGCATTCCCAAAAACACCATAAAGTCAGATGCCACATGAAGTTAGGATCGCACATCCAATCAGGACACAGCACGCACACTCCCCTCATGCTGGACATCTGGACATGTCACCCACTGGCCCTCAATGGGTCCATGCAAGGTTGAGGCCCACCTGCATTTGCTATCAGGGGGCTTATTAATGACTCCAAAGACAAGGCCACATTCTTTGCCAATAAAGTATCGATGGAAGCATTTTATGATACCCAAAGAAATGTATGAAACCTTGCTTAGATTGATTGTACTTGCTTCTATAATTGTACTCCCGGCCGAAGTGTTTAATTAAACCAAATGTTCCTGTTTTGCCAAAAGCCTCTTGTCTTTTGTTTTTTCAAGATGAATTCATATTCGAGCAACAATATATCAATGGTTTATGATTGCAATTTTGGCCACAGACCATTGAACAGTTACCAACAACCCAAAGGAGAGTTTAACTGACTCACGAAGGGCAAATGGCCTCCCTGAGGAATAGTTTGGGCAGCGTGCTCCACATTTAAAACTTCTATTTTTTAAAGCATCAGTTGTTCTTTAAGGACTGCAGACTGCTTTAAAAAAAAACCTGTGAATGCAAACACAGGGTTGGTTGCCTGCTGTCCTTTGCAGATCACCATACCTATGCTTATAACCAATTAAAGGGTATCACAAATTCACAAATTGTGACCTCCTTAACTAATATTCATTAGACAGGTCAGTCTACAACCTCCTGTGTTTGCTGATTTGTGATACGACAAACACAGGTACAGAAGTTGCTTTGCAAACTCAGTCATTTGCAAAAAATGCACAATTTGAACCAGATTTTGTAAAGTATTCTTAGTACATCTGCCCCTTATTTACTGAAAAAGTGAGAGAACCTCCCTTTAATGGTGGCAGAATTATATAATTTAGCTAAAATAATTATATTTAAGAGTGCAAAATCTATTTAGGTCCCTCCATGTATACGTTCCTATATCCTACTTCAGCAGGCTTTACTATTTGATTTCTCTGTTCATGTAAAAACATAAAGGGTCCTTTTTAGAGTTTCAGATGGTATACTCTGTCACCACTGTACCATATTACAAGGGCATAATATCCTGTGGCACTTGTAATATGACAAACAAGATGTCTGTCACGTTTTGGCAGGGTATACATTCCGCCAAACTAAGGTCCAAAATATCTGGTCACACACAAAATATGTTGCGACTTTTAATTATATGAGGATGGTGGGCTCTCCCTTAGTTTCAAAATTAGTAATGCATTAGGCAAGAAGTTGAAATCTCTTATTGAATCCATATCATTGGCCATCACATTTGTAGATATTTTTAAGTACCATACACAGGATATATTGATGAAACACACACATTTACACAAAAGATATGGCATAAGGTCCTAGTTATCAACTGACATAGTATTTTGAAACACTTTTAAGACGTCTAAACAACAGCAATTTAGAGCAATCCCACCCTTCCACTCTCTGTCAGATTGTTGTTATTAGAGTGTTGGCTGTTTGATGGTAATGCTTTTAAACCTGAAAGATTACTTTGCAACAATCATGAAACAGTTCTTTATATAAATACAATGAAGGGACTTTGGGCCGAATGTATGAAATTGGATTTCACGAATTGCTCGCAACTTTTTGTGAATCCAATGAGATTTTGGGACCCGATCCATGTACTAATAAAACAGTTTGCAAAATCAGAAATCAGAGTGAGACACAATTTGACCTTCCACACGAATATTCATTCGGTACGTAGCAAATTGAGACTTATTCAGACAGGATTCCATCACATGGATGGCGGCCTGCTGAGGTCAGCACACCAACATGTCTTTGATTCCATTTAAATAAAGTAACTTTTTATATGCATCCCAAATTCCTTAAAGGAAGCGGGTCTGCATTTAAGAAAAAAACTTATTTTGAAAAAGTTTAAGTGTTAATTTTTTTTCAATTTCAAAGGATCCCTTGAAAGGAGATACCACGTCCATTGAGGAGTCGGTAACATCTCAATGATTTCCGACCAAAATTGAGGTTGCAATCCATTGATGCACTTACCGAATTGTAAAATGGGTCTAGTAATGACCAACTGCCATTTAGCTGTTGCAAACAGTATAATTTAGCAATTCACATGGTTGGCACTGTTGAATGACTTTGTACATCTGGCCCGTTGTTACTAAATCTAAAGGAGATTAGTGGTTGGTGGAACCTTGGTGGAAATAACTATTTGCTTGGTGCTTCTTGTCTGAAGCGACACAGTGGTTAAAATATAATGATCACTTGCCTGTGGCTTAGACATGTTCATGAATTTCACACATCACCTTATGTGTTTGACTGTATGTTCCGTAATGCATGCTTTGGTCTCGGGCAGGCTACATGCCACTTGATTGCCATCACCATGGTCATGAAATTAAATCTCAATGCGGTTAGCAATGGTTAGAGCTGTTTATTGTACTTGCTAAATAGAAGAGTTGATATGTAGCAATCCTGTGGGATTCTGAAGCTGACTGCTGCTTAGAAAGAACAAGAGTCACCCAGCCTGTGTTTGATTTGCTAATATTAATAAAAATGGGTAAACAGATTGCTTGCTGGTTTTGCCATGCCCCACCACATCCCTAGTCACAGGCATCAGGAGGGACTTGTTGAGGGTTTGTTTAACAAAATCCTGTGCCATTGCTTGAATTCTTTATGATAAGTTATGAACACATATCCACAATAAGATTTGTACTGTATACAGGGCAAGAGAATATGAAGTAGTGAGATCTTAATAGACTTTTTAACAGCTTGGTCACCCAGGATAACTTAAACAATTATTTAGTAAGATGTGAGCAAAACAATCTGTGTAGCATGCTTTTATTTTTAGGTACAACAGCAGCACTCTTTGAGGAACTTGGACCCCCTTGCAGTTCCATCAGAGTTAGACCTTCAGTAATTGAGCTAAATTCTCACTTACTATGATCACATTGGATCTCATTGGATCAAAAAGACCTTGTCGATGGTTAAGATGGCTAGGGCAATATACTGAATGAAAACATATGTTCTTTCTGGCTTTATTGGCCACATTGAATGAATGAATGGATGAATGAGAGTATTTGTTATAGCGTGAAAGCTATTTAAAAAGAGTGTCCCGGCGCTGACAGAAACGAGTGGCAGGGATCACGATACGCAGTTTTAAAAAGCCAATTTTTCAGGTGTTTCTTAAAAATTGAAAGTTCTGAGATGGCTCTCAGTGAAGCAGGGAGTCTGTTCCATGCCTGTGTACCCAGAAGACCAAACGACCTGCCTCCTATCCAGGCCAGACATATTTTGGGGGTGCAGACAAGGTCCAAGGAAGAAGATCTCAAAGATTGAGCTGGAGTGTAGCGGTTAACTCGTTTGTGAGATAGCTTGCTCCTATTCCATGAAGGGCCTTGAAAAAAACAAGGGCTTTGAATCTGATCCTTTCTTTCAATCGCAGCCAATGGAGGGATTTAAGGAGGGGGGACATATGAGACCTTGGTTTGGGTCTGAGGATTGCCCTAGCCGCAGAGTTTTGCACTACTTGCAGGTGCTGGACGAGGTAGCTGGGAAGGCCCAGATACAGGACATTAGCGTAGTCCAGTCTTGACGTCACCAAGGCCTGGACCACAATTTTCCTAGTGTCTATTGTTGGAAGTGGAAGAAATATTTTGAACATACGGAAGATACCAAAGCAGGTGCCGACCAGAGTTTGGACCTGGGTCTTCATGGAAAGGGCGTTATTCAGAAAGATGTCCTGGTTTCTCACAAATGTCTGCTCTACGTGAGGCGACGATAACTCTACTGGCAACCATACATTCCAATTACTAACTTTAGGTTGGCCAAAGAAGACAATCTCAGATTTATCCGGATTGCATTTCAGCTGATTCACCTTGAGCTACTGAAACACCTTTGTAAGACATGCTCTGATGTTAACACCGTTGACATCAGTTGCAGGTTTTCACCTTTTTTGCAGGTGAAAACCAATTGCGTGTCGTCCGCGTAGGATGTCATCTTAGCACCGTTTGCCTCAGCCAAGGATGCCAAGGGGGACATATATAGGTTAAAAAGAGTAGGGCTAAGAATAGAGCCCTGGGGGACTGCGACATTCATGCAGGGCATAGGGGCTGAAAAAGAGGGAAGCCATATTTCTTGGGCTCTGTCCTGCAAAAAAGAGGTCAACCAGGCTAATGCTGTCCCACCAATGCCCAGATTCCTCACTGTCAATGAGTCTCTCATGAGGAACAGTATCAAAAGCAGCCGATAGATCCAGTGAAATCAGGACGGCCCTGCCGCCCTGATCCAATTTTTCTCTGATGTACTCAGTCACTTCCGACAGGGCCGCCTCAGTGCTAAAATTAGCCCTAAAGCAAGATTGGGAGGGATGCAGCAAATTATGGCTTTCTGCATGCTCTAAAATGGCCTTGTATACATGTTTTTCCAAGATTTTTGAGAGAGCTGGAAGAAGAGATATCGGCCTATAGTTGGCAGGATCATTATGATCTGCAGAAGGTTTTTTTAAGAGTGGTAAGATTTTGACCTGCTTCCAGATACCTGGTACTTTACCAGCAGAGAGAGATTAATTCAGTACCTTATTTACTGTAAAATTAATTGTGGGGGCAAGGGAAGCCAATAATTTAGCGGGTCAGGTGTCTATTGGAGAACCGGTCCTGAGACCTGTAAGGTAAGTGAGCGAGTCGTCTAATTGCATTTTAGGGAGCTCTAATAAAATAGGGGTCAGCGGAGCATCAACCTTTTTTATCAAAGGTTGCTCTATCACTTGGTTTCTTCCGTCTTATCCGAGAAAGATTGTTGAATTAATGCAATCTTATTGTGAAAGGATAATGCCACCTGTTTAGTCCAGTCAGCTGAGTGGGGGATTTCTCTTTCATAGCTGAGGGGGAGGTGAGATTTAACAATGTTAAAAAATTCCATTCCCCTTATTTTGGGCAATTTCTATCTTTGCCTGTAGATAATTCCTTTTGGCTTCTTTCACCTGAAGGTAGTAGGATTTCTGGGCAGTCTTAAAATTCTTCCTATCTTCCAGTGAATAATGTTTACACCATTTCCTTTCAAGACCTCTGCATGTCCTTTTGCTTACTCTTAGGGGTTTGTTAAACCATGGAGCGGACAGGAGGGTCCTCCATAATGTACGTGAGGACAGCGGGGCAGTGGCATCCAGATTGGATTTCAACCAATGTTCCAATGCAGTGGCGTCAAGTTCAAGATCGCCAGAAGGCAATGGTACAGACAATTCCAGAGCCTCCACCAACGTGGGGAGAGATATTTTATTGAATGCTCTAAATTTGTGTTCCATCCTAATGGACATGGGCAGAGAGCACGAGCCTAGGCTCTGTAGCTTAAAATTGATAAGAAAGTGGTCAGACCAGGTGATGGGGGACAGTCACTAATTCTGTGCTACAAAATATTTGGTCAAGGGTGTGGCTCAAATTATGTGTAGGAGCAAAGATGGACGGAGTCAAATTACAAGCTGCCGTAATTTCAGTTAAAGGAAATTATGCTGGGATCCATTGGCTTATCCATATGTAAGTTAAAGTCACCCAGAAGGAAGAACTGATCATATTTGATAGCGAGGGGGGTAATAACTTCATTCAATGAGGGCAAGAAGTTACCAAGTACTCCCGGAGGTCTGTACATCAGTATCCCAGCTAAGCATTGTTGGGAGGATAGGGAACAGTGAAAACCTAGACACTCAGCTCCCTCGATCGGGTCTAACGAGAGACGGTTACAGTCTAACTCCCTTTTAAAGATGATAGCAACGCCGTCCCCCTACCCGTTTAGAACGATCTTTCCTTAGGATTTTGTACCCCTCAGGAATGGCCTCTGCATTAGAGGGATTAGAGGACTCAGAAGTCCAAGGTTCAGCAAGAAATAGGAGATCCGGACCATCATCTACCAGAAGATCATAGATTTGAGCTGCATGCTTTTGCAGCAAGTGTGTATTCAGTAATATAGCTCTGAAGTGCTTCCCGTGTTTAGCTATCTTAATTGAGGAGGGAGTGTAAGGAGAAACCTCTATGAACCTGGGAGGAGTCCAAATACACGTGAGGCATTTAAGATTGGCCCATGTTTCCACATTGGTGGCTAGACAGTGGCAGACTTGGAGAGAATTCAAGTTCAGCAGTACTTCGCGAACCAAATGTAACGTATGGTTCAGGTCTAGGCTAAAAGTGGCAGCATGGCCGGCGCCGGCCGCCTCCAGGGCGCTGACGGGCATGGCGCGCCCGCTGCGCGCGTCCGCTTCTGCCATGGCTTAAATAAGTGGTAGGGTGCGGCGACTAGACTGCGCACCCCACCGGAAATGCCCGAGCGAGAGTGAAGTGGAACAGAGTCTGCTGAGAAGCCCCTCCGCATAAACAACAATACAGCAGCGACGGAACGGGGCAAGAGGCAGAGGAAAGGGCAAAGGGTGAGTAAAATAGTTTACAGTTACACAGTTTACAATATTAAAAAGTTAAAAGATTCCAAATGATTTAAAAAATAAATGCCAGGTGCAGGAGAAGAATGCTCGTTAAAGCCAACAATGTTGTTTTTAAAACAAAGCAGCAACAATAGAACCTGCCACTGTCCGCTGTGGGTCCGCTCTGCCATGGCTTAAGTAAGCGGGAGGGTGTGGCAACTAGACTGCGCACCCCATCGGAAATGCCTGAGCAAGAGTGAAGCGGAACAGAGTGTGCTGAGAAGCCCCTACCTGCCTTCTGCACAAACAGCAATACAGTCGCGACGGAATGGGGCGAGAGGCAGCGGAAAGTGCAAATAGTGAGTAAAATAGTTTACAATTACACAGTTTACAATATTAAAAAGTTGAAAGATTCCAAATGATTAAAAAAATTAATGCCGGGTGCAATAGAAGAATGCTCGTTAAAGCCAACAATGTTGTTTTTAAAACAAAGCAGCGACAGTAGAACCTACCACTGTCACATTCTCCTGTCCAGTAATCTACCTAATTGTTGGTATGGTACTTATTCAAGAAGAGGTGCTGTCCCATTCATTGGAAAGAATAGGCACTGTCTTTGCTTCACAGTTTAAAGTAAACTTAATGGTAAGATAAGCATCACTCATAATTAAAGTTAGAATTTTTGTTGTATCAGCCTGTGGTGTTGCTGAGATAGCACATACCTCTAAAAGTGCCAATCATTCCTCAAATGCACCACAATTTGGGTGTGTGAACCAGCAGTTCCAGTTCATGGAACCCCTACATGTTGACTCCAGACAGAACACTTATTTTGTAGAATAATGGATAATATGTAACACATAGGATGGCTTCTGTGGACAGGTCGGTAACCGTTTTGGTTGGGAAGAAGGCTACCTTCTTTCACATGTTAGGGATACTTTGGTTAAGATTCCTACCCCTGGCAGTGATTTATCGCAATGTGAGGTAACTTGCCAAAAGGTCTGTGCCACGGAAGACAGGCGCCTCTGGATTCTTCTCAACAAGTCCCATTGTTTTAGAGTCAAAGTCCAACGCTGGCAGTATTTGACCATTTGTTTCTCCTTTAGTGTCCCAAACTGACTTAGACAGAGGTTACACCCACCAGGGGCAGTCCTATTACCCAGAACTTGGGGCATTTAATAATATCACAATCACAATTGTTCAGGAACCAATTCTTTTTCAACAGCAGAGACAATTTAACAACAAAAAAGAGAACAGAAGGTATCCACCCAAAAATTCTACAAAGTAAGATTTTGTTATTAAGAAAGATTACTTCCAAAACATACAACTTTGAAGAAAATGTTTTTGTGGGTAACTTCTTTTCTTTTTTTCTGTTGACAATTGTTTATATTGTTGATAAAGAAAAATAGTGGTTGTGATATTTTTATGACTTAAAAAAAGGTCAGAGAATTCCTTTAGGACCTCATTTACAAGACCTCTGCACAGTGGGATTGTCACTTTAAGTGATGGTCTGGCAGCTCACACTGCAGGGCTATATCTACAAGGCCACTTAAAGCCTCCTTGCATGGCTTTTCATGGCCTTGTAGATATGGACTGAGGTAACTCAGCGCAATTCACTGCATTGCCTCTCCCTGCAATATGGAAGTGTGCCATGGGCTTTACGGTGGATGTTCCCACGTAACACCCATGGCATTTGACACATTCCCAGATTTACGAGATTTTGTAAAACTGGGAATGCATCAAAAGCCTACACCTCCCCAGGGATGGCGTAGGGGCAGCACAACAAAGAGAAAAACATTATTTCTCCTCATTTTTTTCCCCTTTCTATGTGTGCTACATTCTGCAGCACACATAGAAAGAGAAAATCACCTCCATTGATTGTTTTTGCACAAGAAGGTGTCCCTTCCTGCACGAAAACAATCACCCCTAAAACGCAGACACACTTACACCCTGGCGCAAGGGTGCCTGCAATGGCGCATGTCAGCCATTTGTGCGCCAGTGCAGGGGTAGAGGAGAGGAATGCACTGCATCTGAGAGATACGTTGCATTCCTGCCCTTTTCTTTTGACGTAGGGCAGCACAGCAGGAAGGCTTGCGGGGCTGCCCTATGTCAAAAGATTTCCAATGGGGTCCTTAGAATGGAAGAGGCAAGGCTCGGAATCATTTACCAGAGGTTAGAAGTAAGGAGGGGCCGAACCTGTTATGTGACAATCCCTGAATGAAAAAGCAGGGAGGGTGACGGTTAAGGCTTTTGCTTTCCTAAATAAGCTACGTCACTCTGGGTTTTGGACGCATGCTGGAAGCCATCATGGTGTCCTGCAGCCTCCTCCTTACTTAAAGTTGAGAGGCCCTCCTGGTAATGGCACTGATTCTGTAGCTTCTTGATGGCAGGAATAACCTCACTCTGGATTCATAAAGGGAAAAACAAGAAAGCCGTCCTTGATAAAAGACTTGGGATCTGTGAGATATAACAGTTAAGCCCAATCTACTGAATAAACTATTGCTCGTGATCTCTATGAACTCATTCAGAACTATTTGAAGATCAACTGAAGGAACCACATTTTTTAAATAAATGGAACACAGAACTAATAAAGATGACCTTGATTTACCAATGTGCCCTTGTCTTATTTCTTGTATTTCAGAAGGGTCAGTGTGGGATGTGTGAATGCAGATAATGTGAGGAACATAGGAGCATAATATAGAAAGGGTTAGCAAACCTAGGGAGTGGTATGCTGAGAGCAGGGATACAGGTACTTCTGCAGCTGAAGAATGAACAAGAGGTTGTTTTGCATATCACACAGCATTTTGCCTTCTGCACTTTATTGCCTTTCACAAATGGCGATTTCCCAACTGGAATTAGGTAATGGATCCAAGGACTGACATGAGCAACAATGAACGTGGAATGTACCATGCAAAAAGCATATTCCTCAACCTTAAACTCTGATAACAGCACTGAATATACCATATAGCCTAGCACCTAGATTTGTGGGACCAAGGCACCCAGTAGAGAGGCAAGGCCCCGGAAGGAGTTTCCGGGACCAAAATCAGCCCAGGGGGGCCTCGAGCCCATCCCTCTATGTTTTAAACAAAAGAAATTTAAAAAAGGCTGGGGTATGGGGTCCCCAAGGCAGAAATCCGCCAAGGGAGGGCGGGCATGCCCCCCTAATAAATACAAATAGAATTTTTAAAAAACACTGGTAAGTCACCGGAGGCCCCGGGCCCTTTCATCACCACTCTGCAAATACACCTCCTGGCACACAACTAGTTGGGGGATGAAGTTTCTTTGGCTGAAGAGAGTCCTTGGGGCTAATACGCTCCCCTGTTACCTCCAGTAAGACCCACACAGCGGAATTGCTGAGAAGACTTTTAAGGCCACGCCTCATTTCTCCACATCTCTGCAAATGCACTTCCTGGCACACTGCTGGTTGGGGGATGAAGTCCTTTTGGCTCCAGAGGGGCCCTGGGGGCCAACAAGCCCTCTAGTTACCTCCAGTAAGTCCCACACAGCGGGATTGCTGAGAGGTGTTAGAAAGCCATACCCCTTTCCTCCACCACTCTGCAAACGCGCCTCCTGGTGCACTGCTGGTTGGGGGATGAAGTCCCCTTGGATGCTGAGGGTCCTTGTGGGCTAACAAGCCCTCTTGTTGCCTCCAGTAAGTCTCACAGAGCGTGATTGCTGAGAGGACTTAAGAGGCCACGCCCCCTCTCTCCACCACTCTGCAAACACGCCTCGTGGTGCACTGCTGGTTGGAGTTTGAAGTCCCCTGGCCGCAGAGAGTCCTTGGGGCCAATACACTCTCCTGTTACCTCCAGTAAGACCCTCAGCAGGATTGCTAAGAAGACTTTTATGGCCACGCTTTCTTTCTCCATATCTCTGCAAATGCACTTCCTGGCACACTGCTAATTGGGGGATAAAGTCCCATTGGCTCCAGAGGGTTCTTGGGGGCCACCAAGCCCTCCAGTTACCTCCAGTAAGTCACACACAGCAGGATTGCTGAAAGGTAATAGAAAGTAATGATCCTTTTCTCCACCACTCTGCAAACGTGCCTCCTGTTGCACTGCTGGTTGGGGGATGAAGTCCCCTTGGATGCTGAGGGTCCTTGTAGGCCAATAGGCCCTCCTGTTACCTCCAGTAAGACCCACACAGCTGGATTGCTGAGAGGTCATCAGAGGCCACACACCCTTTCTCCACCATTCTGCAAACACACCTCCTGGCGCACTACTGGTTGAGTCCACTTTAGTCCTTAGTCCCTCAGGAGTAAGTAAAGTGGAATTCAATCCCCAAACAGCAGCACACCAGGAGGCACATTTGCAGAGTGGTGGAAAAGAGGGGCATGGCCTTAAAAGTCTTCTCAGCAATTCCACTGTCGGGGACTTCATCCCCCAACCACCACTGTGCGAGGAGGCACCTTTGCAGAGTGGTTTAATCTTTTTTTTTTTTTTTAAACATTTAAGGGAGAGGGCCTGCGTGGCCCCCCTTCCCAGGCAGATTTTGGCTCCGGGGACCTCATTCACCGGGGCCCAGCCTTTTCTTTAAAAAAAAAAAAAAAATAATGTATAGGGAGGGAGGACTGAGTGGCCCCCCTCTCGGACTGATTTCGGCCTCGGGACCCCATCCCCGGGGGCCCAGTCTTTTTATTTTTAAAGCAATGGGAGAAGGGGCCACGCGGACCCCCTCCTGGGTTAATTTCCGCCCGGGGATCAAGCCTGTAGTGTGGGTGCCCTGGTCCCACCCAGGGCACTCACTGCCTTTGATGCGGACCTTGGGGGGAGCCTGAAGGCCCCTGTGGACCCTGCCGGCTCCTCACGTTGTGCAGGAGCCGGCATTGCTTTTACAAATAGGGAGCAGCGAACATGCAGCTCCCTGTGTGTAAAAGCAAATTGTGCTGGGCTTTGAGCAAGTGAGAGCAAAATGCTCTACCTTGCTCAAAGCAGAGCACTGTTTGCTATAGCCATAGCAAACTGCAAAGTCCCAGGAATGGGCACCCCATGACATTGCTGGAGCCAGCCCTGGGTTTGGCGGTCTCCAAGGCCATCTAGGGCTCCACCAAGGGGGCCCACAGTCCCTCTGCTTTGTTCAAATTTGCCCTGGGGAGGTGGCAGTCCCTGGGGCTGTGGGGGGGAGCTTAGCTGGCCACCCTGCATTAATATATTATTAGCTTTATAGCCCCGGGGAGGTGGCAGTCCCTGGGGCTGCGAGGGGGGCCATACACGCCTCCCCCCACATAAATGTAATTCAAAAGCCCTGGGAAGGTGGCTGTCCCTGGGGCTGCAGCGGTCCGTGCGGGCCTTCCTCATCAGTTCTGAAATTTTTGCTCCTGGAAGGTGGCGGTCCGCGGGGCACAGGGGTGGCTCATGGGCAGCCCAGCATTACTTTAAAAACTGCCCCCGGGACCTGCCCCACCTGGGGCCTATATTTATTTTTACATTTTGGTAGAGTTGTTTATCCAGCACAAATCCCACTGAATGTATTTTTTTTTTTAATGCTTTTTTGGCCCTGGGGGGTCCTTGTGGGACCCTTCCAAGAGGCCTAGGGGGTCAGTGTTTCTACCCTGCCCCCCTTTTTTTTTTTTAAATCTTTTTTCTGTGACTCGGTTAAACTGAGTCACAAGATGGCTGCCAACACTTTCTGGTTTGAAGTGTTGTCAGCCAATCAGATCTCAGCACGAGATAGGGAGGGTTGCGGATTCACCCCGTTCCAATACATACAACTGGATTTTGTTTACATTTCTCTGCAACTACTGAACGGATTTCACACAATCATTGGATGATGTCATCAGTGTTGTCATCAGTGATGTCATCGGTGATGTCACTGACCATGTCATGAGTGATATAATATGTGATGTCATCAGCAGTGCATTGCGGGGGCGCGAGTTATAGTTAGCTCAACTAACTATGACGGCCGAAGTTCCCTGGTTTTGTATGAGTGAATTGTCCAACTAACTATAACGTCCCTAAAACCTGTGGTTTTTTCAGTGAATTTCTATGTTTTTTTAAATGCCAATTTCTAACTATAAAGTCCCTGAAAACTATGATTTTTTCAGTGAATTTCAAAGGTTTTTTAAATGCTAATTTCTAACTATAATGTCCCTGAAACTTATGGTTTTTCAATGAATTTCAAAGGTTTTTTAAATGCTAATTTCTAACTATAATGTCCCTGAAACTTATGTTTTTTTCAGTGAATTTCTAAGGTTTTTTAGATGCTAATTTCTAACTATAACGTCCCTGAAACCTACGTTTTTTCAGTGAATTTCAAAGGTTTTTTAAATGCTAATTCCTAACTATAATGTCCCAAAAAGACTTTTTAATTTTTTTTTAAACTTTTATAAAAATAATGTGATGTTTTCTCTTTTCTAAAATATGAATTTATATATATATATATTTTTAAAAGTGGATTCGCGTACCGATCGTGTACCAGTCATGGTGGGTGCGCGAATCCAAAAATGTTGCCTCCATATTGGTTAAGTTGTATACGAAGCGTGTTCGGCATGCGAAGGGTGCGTGGTTCTCGGTCCCACGTAACGTCACTTATGTATTTCCGGGGGTCGCGCCAGGTGCGCAAATCCACCGCAAATTTTTACGTTTTAAAAGTATATGTATATAACTTTAATATGTATATTATACCAAGAGATTATTTTTAAAAATTGTAAATATCATATATTTGTAACTATAATAAAGATAAATTATTGTTAAATATAGTTTTCGGAAATTGCATTGGGTGCGCGTCTGGTGCGCGTGAATCCCATGTGACTTCAAAAGAAACAATTTCATTTGGTTAAAAAGCTTTGGATTCTAGAACTTGAAGGACCACCCGTTTTTTTCATTCTTTCAAGTGCATCTCAGGAGACACACCTGTTGTGTTTTGCTCTTCTTCTTTGGCTTTTTTTGGGGTTTTTTTAATCAGAAAATGGCTGCTTCCCTTCCATCACAGCAGCTTCCACCTGAAGAAGAAGAAGACTTGGAAGAACCGGTGAAGGTGAGTTATGAGAGTATTGTTTGGGCTTCCTTCTCCATACCACCTGGGGAGAAAAAGGTAAATGTACGGAAGGTTACGTGCACCATATGTGACAAGGTCCTCTCACGAGGATCTGAGAAAAAGTATTCCTGCGGCACATCATCCATGCTCAAGCATTTACAAACAATGCACTGACGGCGTGTCGCGAGGGAACAGCACCGACGAGACAAACAGAAGCAGGCAAGTCAGGACAATGCTGCTGGACCTAGCACTTCATCTGGTACCACAGCAACTACAACACCAAACATCATACCTGAATTTGCCAGAGTGGAGCAGCATTGCGTAAAATGCAAAAAAAATATATGTTTTGGCGAACAATCAGTGAATGCCATCATGGTTGCCATTAAAAACCTCCACTGTTAATTATTTTTTTTTAATGCAATGACTTTGTAATTGCATAATGTTTTGAAAGTTTTCACCATTGGTTCTGTTTATTTTTTCATTTTAAAAAAAACACCACAAAAAATATAAAACAAAAAAAGAAGAAGAAAATAGTTCTTTTTAGAACCGCCTATTTGGTTAAAAAATAGACACATTTGTAAGTGTTGTATGAATTTTGGCAAGTGTAATATATGGAGAAGTGTATGGGTAGTGCATGTGTGATTGCATGAGTGCATGTATAGTGCCTGGGTGATTGCAGAGTGCATGTGTACTACCTGAGTGATTGCATGAGTACATGGGTAAGGCCTAGGTGATTGTAAGAGGGAATGGGTAGTGGATGGATGATTGCATGAGTGTAGGGGTAATGTTTAGCTGATGCATGAGTGTAGAGGTAGTGTGTGGGTGATTTTATAAGTGCATGGGTATTGCCTGGGTAATTGTATGAGTACAGGGGTAGTGCCGGGGTGATTGGACAAGTGCAAGGGTAGTGACTGGGTGATTGAAGGAGTGCATGGATAGTGCATGGCTGATTGGAGGAGTGCATGGGTAAGGCCTAGGTGCATAGAGGAGTGCATCAGTAGTGCCTTTGAGATTGCATGAGTGCTTAGGTAGTGTCTGGATGATTTTATAAGTGCATGGGTAGTGCCTGAGTGACTGAAGGACTGCATGGGTAATAGCTAGGTGTTTGCATGAGTGCAGGGGTAATGTCTGGGTCATTGGAGGAGTGCATGGGTAATGTCTAAGTGATTGCATGAGTGCAGGGGTAATGTGTAGGTAATTGGAGGAGTGCATCAGTAATGTCTGGCTGATTGCATGAGTGCAAGAGTAATGTCTGGGTCGTTGCATGACTGTAGTGGTAGTGCCTGGGTGATCGGAAAAGTATATAAGTAGTGCCTGGATGATTTTTTAAGTGCATGGGTACTGGCTGGATGATTGGAAGAGTGCATGGATAGTGCCTGGATGACTGCAGCCGTGCAAGAGTAGTGCCTGGGTTATTCTATGAGTGCATAGCTAGTGCCTGGGTGATTGCATGAGTACAAAAGTAAAGTCTGGGTGGTTGCATGAGTTTAGTGGTAGTTCCTGGGTGATTACAGGAGTGCATAAGTAGTGCTTGGGCTATTGGAGGAGTGCAAAGGGTAGTGCCTGGGTGATTGGAGCAGTGCATAGCTAATGCATTGGTGATTCCATGAGTGCAGGGGTAATGTTTAGGGGATTAGAAGAGTGCTTGGGTAATTGCATGAGTGCAAGGGTAATGCTTCCCTGATTGTATGAGTGTAGAGGTAGTGCCTGGGTGATTTTATAAGTGCATGTGTACAGCCTGAGTGATTGAATGAGTGCATTTTTAATGACTAAGGGATTGTAGGAGTGCAGGGGTAATGTCCAGGTGGTTGCATGAGTGTAGTGGTAGTGCCTGGATGATTGGAGTAATGCATAGGTAGTGTCTGGGTGATTTTATAAGTGCATGCTTCTGGTTGAGTGATTAGAGGAGTGCATAGATACTGCCTGGGTGATTGAAAGAGTGAAAGGGTAGTGTCTGGGTGATTGCATGAGTGCAGGGGTAATGTTTGGGGGATTGGAGAAGTGTATAGGTAATACCTGGGTAATTGCAATAGTGTACAGGTAATGTCTAGCTGATTGCATGAGTGTACTGTACAGATAGTACCTGGGTGATTGCAGGAGTACATAGGTAGTGTCTGGGTGATATTATAAGTGCATGGGTACTGTCTGAGTGATTGGAGGACTGCATGGGTAATACCTAGGTGATTACATGAGTGCAGGGGTAATGTCAACTCATTGGAGGAGTGCATGGGTAATGCCTAAGTGATGTGTGGGTGATTGGAAAAGTGCATGAGTAATGTCTGGGGTAATGTGTGGGTGCAGGAGTAATGTCTGGGTGGTTGCATATCTGTACTGGTAGTGCCTGGGTGATTGGAAGATAAGAAGTGCCTGTGTGATTTTATAAGTGCATGGGTACTGGCTGGATGATTGGAGGAGTGCATGGATATTGCCTGGATGATTGCAGCAGTGCAAGGGTAGTGCCTGGGTTATTCTATGAGTGCATAGCTAGTGCCTGGGTGATTGCATGAGTGCAACAGTAATGTCTGGGTGGTTGCATGAGTGTAGTGGTAGCTCCTGGGTGATTGCAGGATTGCATAAGTAGTGTCTGGGTGATTGGAGGAGTGCACGGGTAGTGCCTGGGTGATTGAAGCAGTGTATAGCTAATGCATTGGCGATTGCATGAATACAGGGGTAACGTCTGGGGGATTAAAGGAGTACATAGGTAATGCCTGAGTGATTGCATGACTGCAGGGGTAATATCTGGGGAACTACAGGAGTACATAGGAAGTGCCTGGGTGATTTTATAAGTGCATGGGTACTGCCTGAGTGATGGCGGGAGTACTGAGGTAGTGGCTGAGTGATTGGAGGAGTGGAAAGATAGTGCCTGGGTAATGTTATAAGTGCATGAGTACTGGCTGAGTGATTACATAAGTACAAGGGTAGTGCCTGCATGATTGAAGGAGTGCAAGGGTAGTGCCTGAGAGATTATATAAGTGCATGGGTATTCGCTAGGTGATTGAAAGAGTGCATGGGTAATACCTGGGTGATTGCATGAGTGCATAGGTAGTGCCTGGGTGATTGTATGAGTGCAGGGGTAATGCCTGGGTGATTACAGCAGTGCATATGTAGTGCCTGGATCATTGGAAGACTACATGGGTAGTACTTGGGTGTTTTTATAACTACATGAGTGTTCGGCCCAGCCAAATATAAAGCAGCAGACTATTATATGACTCAACTGTAAGTCTCTCCATATTGTTAAAAGCATGCATACATATGTCTCCACCTTTTCAAATCATCATCATATCTAAAAGAAATATGTATACAATATTTCAGGAATATAGTGCAACCTACAACTGAGACATGTAATAGATCTGCCTGAGTGATTGCATAACTCCATGGGTAGTGCTTGGGTGATTGTATGAGTGCAAGGGTAGTCGCTGGGTAATTGGAGGAGAGGATGGATAGTGACTGGCTAATTGCATGAGTGCACACATAGAGGTTGAGTGCATGGATGAGTCATTGAGTAGTGCCTAGGTGAATAGATGAGTGCAACAGTAGGGCCTGGGTGATTCTATGACTGCAAGGGTAGTGCCTAGGTTATTACATGAGTGCATAGGTAGAGCCTGCGTGATTGCATGACTGCAGGGGTAGTACATAAGTAGTGTCTGGGTGATTTTATAAGTGTATGGGTACTGCCTGGGTAATTACATGAGTACAGAAATGGTGCCTGGGTGATTGGAGGAGTGCAAGGGTAGTACCTGGGTCATTATTTAAATGTATGGGTAATGGCTCAGTGATTGAAGGAGGCTTGGGTAATGTGTGGGTGATTAGAGGAGTGCATGAGTCATGTCTGGGTGATTGCATAAGTGTAGAGAAATGTCTGGGTTATTGCATGAGTGCAAAGGTAATGTGTGGGTGATTAGAGGAAGGAGTGCACAGGTAGTGCCTGGGTGATTTTATAAGTGAATGGGTACTGGTTGGGTGATTGGAATCAATCAATCAATCAAGCATTTGTATAGCGCGCTACTCACCCGGAGGGTCTCAAGGCGCTTGGGGGGGGGGTCCGCTACTGTTCGAACAGCCAGGTCTTGAGTTGCTTCCTGAAGGAGAGGTGGTCTTGGGTAAGGTGGAGGTGGATGGGTAGGGAGTTCCACGTCTTGGCAGCCAGGTAGGAGAAGGATCTTCCTCCCGTTGTGGCTCTTCGGATGCGGGGACGGCGGCGAGGGCGTGGTTGGTCGATCGTAGCTGGGGGTGGGAGTGTAGAAGGTCAGACGGTCGTTGAGGTATCTGGGGCCTTGGTTGTGGAGAGCTTTGTGTGCGTGGGTGAGGAGTCGGAACGTGATTCTCTTGCTGACGGGGAGCCAGTGCAGGTCTCTCAGGTGTCCGGCGATGTGGCTGTGTCGGGGGATGTCCAGGATGAGTCGAGCTGAGGCGTTCTGGATGCGTTGGAGTCTTTTTGAAGTTTGGCTGTGGTTCCGGCGTAGAGGGAGTTGCCGTAGTCCAGTCGGCTGGTGACGAGGGCCTGGGTGACCGTCTTCCTGGTTTCGGTGGGGATCCACCGGAAGATCTTGCGCAGCATGCGTAGGATGTTGAAGCAAGACGAGGAGACGGCGTTGACTTGTCGGGTCATTGAGAGGGAGGAGTCCAGGATGAAGCCCAGGTTGCGTGCGTGGTCCGTTGGTTTGGGTGCGTTGCCCAGGGCAGTGGGCCACCAGGAGTCGTCCCAGGCGGAGGGTGATGATCCTAGGATGAGGACTTCCGTCTTATCTGAGTTCAGTTTCAGGCGGCTGTTCCTCATCCACTCGGCTACGTCCTTCATCCCTTCATGTAGGTTGGTTCTGGCGGTTGTGGGGTCGTTGGTGAGGGAGAGGATCAGCTGGGTGTCGTCGGCGTAGGAGATGATGTTGAGGTTGTGTTGGCGTGCGATGGCTGCGAGGGGGCTCATGTAGACGTTGAAGAGGGTGGGGCTGAGTGATGATCCTTGTGGTACGCCGCAGATGACTTCGGTGGCCTCGGAACTGAACGTTGGAAGAGTACAGGGGTAGTGCCTGGGTGATTTGAACAGTGCAGAGGTAGTGCCTGGGTCATTATATAACTGTATGGGTAGTGCTTGGATGATTGAAGGAGTGCTTTGGTAATACATATCTGATTGCATGATTGCAGGGATAATGCCTTGGTGATTGCATAACTGCAGGGGTACAACCTAAGTGATTGCATTACTGCAGGGGTAGTGCCTTGGTGATTGTATGAGAACAAGGGTAGTGCCTGGGTGATTGGAGGTGATTGTATGAGAACAAGGGTAGTGCCTGACTGATTGCATAAGAGCATGGGTACTGGCTGAGTGATTGGAGGAGTGCATAGATAATGACAGGGTGATTGGAAGCATGCAAGGGTAGTGCCTGGGTGATTAAAGCAGTGTATAGATAATGCATTGGTGATTGCATGAGTACAGGGGTAACGTCTGGGGGATTAAAGGAGTACATAGGTAATGCCTGGGTTATTGCATGACTGCAGGGGTAATATCTGGGGGATTACAGGAGTACATAGGAAGTGACTGGGTGATTTTATAAGTGCATGGGTACTGCCTGTGTGATAGCAGGAGGACTGAGGTAGTGCCTGAGTGATTGGAGGAGTGCAAAGGTAGTGCCTGGGTGATTTTTAAAGTTCATGAGTACTGGCTGAGTGATAACATAAGTACAAGGGTAGTGCCTGCGTGATTGAAAGAGTGTAAGGGTAGTGCCTGGGTGATTGAAAAAATGTATAGCTAATGCATTGGTGATTGCATGAGTACAGGGGTAACATCTGGGGGATTAAATGAGTACATAGGTAATGTCTGGGTGAATGCATGACTGCAGGGGTAATATCTGGGGGATTACAGGAGTACATAGGAAGTGACTGGGTGATTTTATAAATGCATGGGTAGTGCCTGGGTGATTGAAGCAGTGCATAGGTAGTGCCTGGATGAATAGAAGTCAGCATGGGTAGTGCTTGGGTGTTTTTTTAACTGCATTGATTGTTGGACCTAGCCAAATATAAAACAGCAGTTTATTACATGACTCAACTGTAAGTCTCTCCATATTGTTAAAAACATGCATGCATATGTCTCTACCTTTTCAAATCATCTTCATATCTAAATATACAAATAGATGTATACCTGTATCTTCACATGCATAGCAGAAATGAGAACACATGTGCAAGTACAGACATACAGCAATCACAAGACCAAGCAGACCTTAAACTTAAAACTTGACAGACTGCACTTTACATTTACTCATACAAATTACTCTAATAAATAATATCTCCACAAACATATCTCAGACCTCACTTTTGTGCTGCTGCTTTACCATTCTACAACTACTTATAATGTTACACCTAGCCAAATACAAACCAGGAGCCCTTCACATGTCTCTGCTATAAGTCTCATCATATTCCTGAAAGCATACATGCATATTTCTGTACCTTTTTCTAGCACCATCATATATAAAAGAAATATACAATTAGATGAATACTTGTGTTTTATACATCTAGCATCTTCAGACACATAACACATATAAGAATATATCTCCTAGTACAGACTTTCTTCTATCACAACACTATGCACACCTCAAAAATTCACAGAACAAACTTCCAATTTCAATCAAACACCATAAATTATGCAGCATATGTCAACTGTACCTTTCTAGAGACTTATAAAAAGAAGCCTAATCACTAATACCTTATGTCAACATCTTTTAAACCACACTTTTGTGTTGCATCTTCACCATTCTACTACTACTCACAGTATTGAGCCGACCATATAAAAAGCAACAACACCTCTTTGTTATACATCATGCACCTTTAAATGTGTAAGACATATGAAAATAGATATGCAAGTAGAGACATACTTCAGACACAAGTCCATGCACACCTTAAAACTTGACAGACTGCACTTCCAATTTGAAAGCGACACCTACAATTATGCAGTATACTTCAAATGCACATTTCTACACACTAAAACAAACTTATATAATCACTAATCCATCTTTCAATATACACATATTACTATACAGAATCTATTTCAAACATCATTTACGTACAATAAAACAAACTACAATACACATCTCTACATTTAATAATATATTTCAAACATTACAGTTCTTGAATAATTTTTAAAGTTTAAAAATAAAGCTAATATATAATGCACCTCACAAATATATAACTCACCTTCCAAATTGATTTGTAGAATATGAAATATCAGAAACTCATAAAAGATTTTCTTATGCACACAATCAATGTAATGCACCACTCTCAACAAGGTAAAACCAGTAATGGCAAACTTTCCCTCTCTTTCTCAACAGAAATAAATGTAAGTAACAAATCACATTGCTTCCTACATAATTTTGAAAAACACATTTCTATTGGTTAGACATATTAACCCTTACCAACTGACTTCTAAAAGTGCCCAAACTGATTCGCGACTCCACCGTGCACCATCGCGATGGAGCCGCGAATCCATACAGGAGTTCAAAAATATATTACTAATAACAATAGCACTATTTTTTAAGAACACACCACTTCTAAACACAATACTGACTTGGGAAATCTTACTTTAATAACATATTACTTATATATAAATTATAATTCCATATTTTAAAACCATAGTAAAGATTCAACCCCTCCCCCATACTACTTAATCCCAGTTTCCATAGTAACAGTTTTTGCAACATTCAACTGAACAAGCAGGTCACAGGTTCACCATATTTTCAAGTTCAGCACACAAGGTTGCAAATGCAAACAGCAAGTGTGGTTGACTTTTGCTAAAACAATAACCTTATCCTATCTACTGTACCTTTCAAACATTTTTAAATTACCAATAAGAAACATGTTTTTTAAACAAAATTACATGCACCCTATTTTTGAGTGTACAATGTTCAGAAACAGCGAATCATTTATCTACTTTTTTTAAAAACAGCATCTTGTCCATCATTTTAGCTACCTCTCATTCTATCAACTGACTACCTCAGCTACAGACATCTTTTCATTACTTCCACACATCCCTTCAAGATGCTTACAGTGTGGATTGTTGGACACAGCTATGTTTACTGGTGCAAAAGGTATGCTGAACGCAGAGATATTGACAAAGACCAAGCTTTACAAAATGTGGACATTAAATGGATTGCACAGAGAGGATTGATGCCTTTGGTTAAAACCTTTTTGCATCTCCAACCCCCTGACCTCATGATTGTGCACTGTGGTGGCAATGACCTAGGCACATTGACTGGGTTAGGTCTGGAAATGCTAATGAAGGACTCCTTTGCACAATTGATGTTGCTTTTCCCTCAATCTTGTATACTATAATATATGCCAAAGACAGAAATGGAAGTGGTCAAATCAATTCTGTCCACAGATTGAGAAAGCTAGGAAGAATGTCAATAAAGCTGTTTCTGCTTACCTCAGAGAACATAGGGTGGGCTCCATCTATAACAACAATATGCGTTTTGTTATGGAAGACATCTACAGAAGTGATGGAGTACACTTCACAGATCAAGGAAACAGAGTCTTTCTCAACAACCTAAAGCTCTGCATCCATACTTACATGTAGCTACAAAAACTCATAATAAAAACATGGGCTCTTTTTAGAGCCACCCTATAACACAATAGTGAATCTATATGTTTTTAACACATACATACTCTTTTTTATTTTTTTGTGGATTTGCGCACCCGTCGCAAATTTGCAATAGCATGAATTCAATGTACTACAACACAATACACTTTACAAGTTTAACTTTTAATTTTTAATTTTATATATTTTTACTAACTCTATCAATTTTAATCTTCTCATTAACTTCAATCACACTCCCTTTTTAAAACAACTTCACAAATGCAACACTACCATCTAAATTATATATACTAAATTATTTATTTAAGGAGGAACTGCGAATCCGACGCAACGTTACACGGGGAGCTGTGCTGAGTGCCGCGTTGGGGTCGCAACTCCAAACTCGAAAGAAAAAAAAACATCCCAATTCCAATATTTAAAAATCTCACTGGGAACCCCATCCCCCGGGACGTACCTCTTTCTTTTTAAAAAAATAACTAAATAAGGAAGAAGGGCCGCGTGGCCCCCCTTCACTTGGCCACTTTCGGCCCCGGGGACCCCTTACCCTGGGGCATGCCATCTAATTAAAAAAAAAAATAATAATAATTATAAAGAGGGGGACTGCATGGCCCCCCTACTGAGGCCAATATTGGCCCCAGGGACCCCAGGCTTTTCCTCTCTTTTTAAAATACAAAAATATGGGAGGGGGGCGCATGGCCCCCCTTCCCTGGGCCACTTCTTGCCCCGGGGACTCTATTCCCGGGCCGGCCCTCAACGTTGGGGATCGCGGGGGAGCCCCAATGCCTCTGCGGTCCCAGCCGGCTCCCCACCTCCTCTGGGAGCTGGCATTGCTTTCGGTCAAGGGGAGCTGCTAACATTATCACTATTTATGTGATACATCCCAGAAAGCATCTGCAACAGTAGAGGCTTCACACCTCAGATCCAGAGGTTCTGCTCACAATCCTACATCATAACATTTTGCAAACTTTGGACATGTTGGCCTCTATCAAACTGTGAAATACAACCAGGGATGGCTGGTGTTAGCGGGCGTGTGGGGCGACGCTGTGCCAGCAAGTGGGAGAGGTTTAAGGGGGAAAACAAATATCGAGGAGCAGCTGAAAAAGAAGTGTTTGGTGCTCCGTTATGTGTATTTTTAATCTGTTACTTGTGTGGGATATTTTTGAGAGGGGCAGACAGGTGGAGGGAAGGAGGCTTAAGGTGCTTGTGCTGGGCGAGGTAACCCTCGCCCTGAAGGCACAAGCGAGGGTTACCAGTTATGCCCAGCACGTCAGACTGCTGGGCATAACTGCTCGCAGTAACAATCGCAGTGTTTCAATTGGGGCCAGGAGCAGGGTCAACAACTGCCATTGATATAAAGAGCTGGGGCAGGATAAGCTGCTGTGAAAAAAGTAGAGTGGGTACTAACTACCGTAGTGCTGGTTTCTACCAATCAGTTTACTAATTGGATGAGCTATGGAGGAGTCAGGCGGGTGATAGTTCTGGGTTTAAAGGTGCTGGAGGGCCAGTCGCGAGGAAGTGCATGTGCTGTTGTTAGCTCATTGTTATAGAGGGGTCACATGCAGTGACACTTTGTTGGTCTCTAGATCCAGGCCTCCTGCAAGTGCTTCATATACTTTACATTCATCAGTGGCATACCTTCTTTTCTCAGTCTTGTGTTCTTTGCCCTTACCACGCCTGCGCCGGCGCTGGCTTCCCTCCAATACTGCGCAGCCTGCCATTTGGTGTACTCTAACTGGACCATGTGGGCAGGAAAGCTCGCTCTGACCAGGGTCACCGTCCTGTCAGTAGTCAACGCTGCACATCCCCTTCCCAACAAGCCACCACAAATACAAATTGGTCACAAGTGTAACTGCCTCCTTTCATTTGTTGTCAGTGCAACATAAATCAATTTAAAAAAAGCTTCACATGAAGATTGCTCTTGATGACTTCAACTGTGTGTACTCAGTCCTCTGGAGTCAACTGTCTGTCACAGGATGCATGTGGAGTCTCAGCCTCAACATCTTCAATGGCAGTAAAAAAACAATAGCTGATGAAGCCTTCATCCCACACCCCCATTTCATAGACATCTTATTTCAGATTTTTTTGATCCATGATTATTTCGTTTAAAAACAACTTTTCCAGGTTAACTGGTCTCTCACAGTCTTAATTGTTTGAGGGTAAGATTACTGTGAAAATGTAGAGGTGATTTCCTCCTTCTATGTGTGCTGCAGAATCCTATACTTTAAAAAGTCAAAGCTATTGCTTTTAGTTCAAATTATAAATAAATAGTGTTGGTGTTAGAACTGGGGGTCTCTAGTTGGCTGAGGTAGGTACCTTAGTCCAAATAGGGACCCTTGCTTCTAGTCAGGGTAAGGAGGGACACACGCTTTGATAACCCCTGCTCACCCCCTGGTAGCTTGGCACGAGCAGCCAGGCTTATCTCCAAGGCAATGTGTAAAGTATTTGCAACCACACTCCCAGTAACAAAGTGATAACACCACAAATGGACACCACACTGGTTTCATAAAAATAGCGGTATCTTTATAAAAAGGAATACCATGAGACCAAACGATAGAAATCCAACATATGCGTATTCATAATATTTCGCTTTGCCGGTTATTAGGCCAGCAATCACTTCTCCTGCACGCCTCCCCAGGCCACACACACTTGCTGCTCCAGACCGGAGTCCAAGCCTTACCTGGGGGGGGTGCGCTGCCTCGCTCTCTCTCTCCGCTCGTCGGACATCCTGCTGGGTGATCCCGATCACGTTGCAGCTCTGTTGCTAGGCGACGCTGTAGCCGGGCGGGTTACGGCGCTGCCTTCTCCTTCGTTGACGATCTTGGGCAGATTCCTTTCGACGAACAACGATCGTGATCCCTTTCACCTTGTAGCTTCCTTAGCTTCAAGAAATCCTTTAGCACGTTGCGGCTCGAGCCGGCGGCGGCGATCTTTACTCACAGCCTCAGTTACGATGACAGCTCGGGCCACAAACAGCAATGCAGCAGCGTGGACGATGTTTCACGCTGCGGGGGCAATGCGGTCTCGGGGCACCTCGTAAACAGCACCACGGACCACACGGCAGTCTCAGGCGTGCAAGAAGCACACGCACACAGCGTCGCTGAGACACGGTCCTTAGTTTCAAGTAAGCCTTTAGCACATTGCGGCTCGGGCCGGCGGCGGCGATCTTTGCTCACAGCCTCAGTTACGATGACGGCACAGGCCACAAACAGCAATGCAGCAGCGTGGACGATGTTTCACGCTGCGGGGGCAATGCGGTCACGGGGCACCTTGTAAACAGCACCAAGGACCACACAGCAGTTTCAGGCGTGCAGAAAGCACACGAACACAGCGTCGCTGAGACACACTTGAAAACTTTTATGTTCCTGAGTTTCCACAACAGGGGACCATCTCTCCTCGGGCCCTTGGAGACAAGTTACTTTAGGACACAGCACACCGCAAATTCCTCTCAAGCAGGGGGACACAGCACACTGCAAAGTCCCTTGTCCTCTTCTCAGTCAAATCAGCAAACTGCAGGCCAGCCCCATAACACACAGCAAGGGCAGTGATTTGCCCAGAATCACAGGATGTTCAGCGTCATTGCCGAGACTCGATCCCAGTTCCCCAGGTTCGAGGGTGGACGCCCATTCGTTAGGCCAACTCCTCTCCCCTCATACGTCCCTCTGGAGAATGATCTATTACATGATCTACAAATCCATACAAAGAAACGAAAGTGCTCTAGTATATACCAGGAAGGACCTCTTTGACATCTTACATGCGGACAAAGAAACTGTTCCAACACTGTTTGACTTCTGAACAGCTTTCAATACTTGGGCTCCATTAAAGCATCCTCGCAGGCACAGTAAATAGAGTTGGGTATATGGTATGGCACAGAGGTGGATTTGCTCCTTCCTCGATCACTGCAGCCAAATATTGCATGAGTGGAGTTCAATGATCTATTATAGCCTTATAGCCCGCTGCCGAGGGCTATACCGGCTGTTAAAGGCCCTGATCCCGAGTTATAAGCCCGAGCCGCATAGCCTGAGGCAGAAGGGCTATAAGGCTATTAGAACATTCCACCCACTAAGGGTAGAATGTTCTAAATTAAAAATGGAGAAACAAAAAGACAATCATTGGAATGTTGGAGCGCTGGGCTTATACCAGCCATTATAAGCCCAGAGCTACTCCATTGTCTTCAATGGAGCTCCCAACATTCCAATGTTCTAATCAAAGATAAGATGCAGTGCTCTACCGACATTGTTTCTTTTACAGATTCTGGTAACATATTTCCTGTTCCCACTGATCTATATATTTGAAAGCCACCAAGTTCAATGTACATGGAAATGTACATCAATGACAACTACATATGCAAAAGGCAACAGAAACATCACTGAATGCCTTAACTGCATTTTCCGTTCAATGAAAGAGAATTTTCTCTACCTGAAAAGTGCACAGAAAGAGCTACTATAATGGGATACATTTTTAAATAGCCCACCAAACATAGCAACCTCCAAACATATCACAAAAGTACAGAAATCTGGGGATCATGCAGTAATCAAAGTGACAAACCCACAATTTTCCATGGTAAGAAAAAAACTTTGCTAGTGCAAACTAACCAAGAGTTGAGATGCCCAGATCATCAGTAGTGGGCATCTTGAAATACTGATTAACCGGCTACACAGATCTCCCTGAAAGTATCATAGATAGATTACTAGGGTTACAGAACCAGGTAGCAAAACTATGACAAAACATGGAAATGCCACTACGCCAAAGCAGCTTAACTAGCTTCCAGTGGAATCATGGATAAAATTCAAATTGCTGACCATTATCCACGAGGCTTCCTGTAGCAAAAGATCTGGCCACAAAGGAATCTATGACTGGCTAAATCACACATGATCCAACACAACTTCAGATGACTGAAATATGGAGGCCGATCATTGGAAGTTGAGGGACACAAATTCTTGAATTCCCTTGAATCCTACTCTGAGAAATGACCCAATTCACTTCTGTTTTGGAAAACCGAACACTTCAAGACTGTAGTACCTCCAATAGCTCCTAGGCTTCTGTAGTGGCCATTAGCAACATTTAGCACTACCAAAGCTCCAAAATAAATGTTTACAATTTAAAAAAAACTTTTCTATGCATAAAAGGCAGCTGACAAATAACATATTGAAATTTGAGAAAAGGGAGCCACCAAAACACCAAGCAAATATCCTTGCTACTTGGAACCCAGAGGACCACATGTTTGTTCCTCAACACATTTAAATTACATATATAACCCCTATCAGAGCTTGAAACAGCCTAATCCCTACCACTCGTGCAAGTGCATACACAGATATTTAAAAGTGCTCTTTTCACTTTTTCAGGGATAAAGCAATTTACAGAGGCAAACATCCATAATTACATAAAACGCTTAAATCCAACACATAGTCCTATTCTCACCATAAAAGGCAACAACAAATGTATCTCTCAGCTGTTTGACAGGGATATACTTAAATATAGAATCTTGGTACACAAATTAGACAAGAAATTATCTAATCATATTCTCATCTTTTATAAACTCTTTGCAGGCAGTGTAAGTACAGCCAATTGAATAATACTTTGAACTACAGGTAAAATCTGCAAGGAGCTCTATGCAACATTACACTCTCCTAGTAAAAAGTACCGCCTGCCCTGCATTTCAGAAGAGGGTTCAAACACCTTTGGATGCTATTTACAATACTGTGTTTTATTCAAACACTCAAGTTGTGAACTATTTTAATGAATATATGTTGAATATATCCTACTATACTTCGCACTAGTCAAAGTGTGGCGATTCATCAAAACCATAGATAGACTCACTCACATTAACACTTGGATGCAACAAGGTTGGTTTCCTGGAGGTGATCATTCATAAAACTGATATTACTATTTTTATTGAAGAAAATGTCCAATTGGCTACTAGTGAATGTCTTACAACCTTGATCATACTCTCAACAAACTGAAAACATATGATTGTGCTTCTAAAATCTTGGTAATAATTTAGATAATGAAGTTCATCGCAACTACATACTGTGCAACAAAGTAGCCTTCCTCTTTTACAGTTCCAATGTGGAACTAACCTGGCCACAACCATATTTGGATCTCACTCGGGCTGCTACAACTCCTCCCCAAAAGCCTCAGAAAAAATATAGGGGCATATTTATGAGAGCCTTGCACCATGTTTACAGCACGCAAAGTGGAACAAGACTTAGCTCCCCTGAGTGACTTTACATGGCCTCATAGACATGGAGTAAGGTCTCTGCCTCGCCTTACTCTGCCCAAGGGCGATATTCCATAGGAGTTGTAGTGGGTGTTCCCACGCAACTCCCATGGTTTTTGATGCATTCCCAGATTTACAAGGACTCTTTAACTTGGGAATGCATCAAAATCTTATGCCTCCCGATGTGAGGTGTAACGACGAGAAATATCAAGTGGACCTGTGTAATGAAATGGATAGTCTATGCTCACAGCTGCCATGCATGCATGATGTGCCACTCCAAGCCAGTTAGTACATTTTTGGAAACTGGGTGAAAATACAGTAAGTTGCAGGCAGCCATTTTATGATCATTCTAAGTCAACATCATCTCCAAGCAAGATCCTCTGCCATCCTGCTTCTCTGTGTAACTCTCTTGCCCCCAACCTGGCTGAGGGACTTGATGACAAGGCACCCCCTTTCAGTGAAGGTGAATTGAGGGTACTAATTGATGGGGTGCTTGAAGAGAATCCTCTGCTTTATGGGTGCCCAAAGGGGCAGCTGAGCAATGCACAACACACAAGAGTCAGGAGAGACATTGCTGTGCACTGAAATACAGTGGGCCTTTACCAAAACCTGTTGCAAGCGCTGGGAGAACCTGCAACGCTGGGTCCAAATCAAGGCCTAGGACTTAATGGGTCTGTCCTCCCAGCCTCCCTTACAGAGGCTTGCCTTAGTCCACTGTATAGGAGGGTCCTGAGGGAAATCTGGCTGTCCCTCCATACTCAGCTGGACAAGTATGAGCGGTGAAGAGCTGGTAAGCGCATTAACTGCATCATGTGTCTGGTAGTATGATGTGAGTGGTGAAAGAGATGTACCATCATGTGTCTTTTGTCACATTTTATGTAATCAGAGTAATTGCTGCAGTACTTATGAGGCCAATGTATCATTTGGAAGACACTGAATGTAGTTTTCTCATTGCACTCTGTGACTTGTAGTGTATTTAACCCTACTGGGGCTATGACCCTTACCGTTGCATTTAAATGAACACATGCACATCATTACAGATGAACCAAGGGCGTTATAACTGTTGTATGCAATGGTGATGGAATGGAGCAGACTATGTCCAGTGTGGGAATGAGAGGACTTTGGGTGTTGGATGCTGTATCATGTATGCGTTTTGTGTGCATAGTTTTTCTGGGTAAATATTATTTTATGTGCCATGAAGTAAAGGCTGACTTTGTGATACTTGTCTCACTGAAAATGATTCAAACATATCCAAGGGGGACAAAATATGCACATTTTCTGAACAGTGGCATGTATGTCATTTGTAATGTCTAGGTAGCTATACTGACTATGCACATGTGCTGACCAGTGTCCAGCATACATGAAGCAGTCTTGAAATGCTATATGTGGCACTTACATTGTAGAGTGTCTGATGTTGCCAAGGTGTGCAAAGCTCCTATCCAAGGCCTTGTTTGTGTATGTATAGCTAGTTTAGCATTTATGTTGTGTTGCACAATGTCATTTGATTGTAAGTGTAAGACTGTTGAGTCTAGAGCCACATTTAGGCATGGCTATACCCATCCACACTGTGTTCCATCTCCACTTGTAGACTTACATTGGAAGATAACTATGTTTGAATGTGTGGAAACACACATTGCACTAATGCTTTACCTGAGGGGTAGTATGTACAGAAGAGTATACATACCTAAATTGTGAAATATGTGAATGTGTGAGTAACTTCTGGACATCACAGTGATAGTGCACATACTTTTGAGTCCAAGGAAAATGTAATTGGTTAGTGAGATCCAAGAAGTGCAAAATCCGCATGTGATGTATGCACTCACATGCATTGTTATAAAGTGTTCACCAACTGCAAAATGTTTGCCTTCTATTTCAGTGGACCAGGCTGGCCAAGAACACCCTGGACAGGAACAGCGGCAGTGTGGGACATTCTTGGCTTGTCTGGGGCATGTCCTCTTGAGTCCACCAGTGAGGAAGAGAGACAGCATACATTAGGCAGGAGTAGGGTGTCCACCCGAACGGAGCCTACTACAACAGCAACAACTTGGATGGATGCTGATGACACAGAAGGGGGATACATCGAACAGGACACCTCCAGCCAAGGGGAGGTGGAAAGTGACTCTCCCCCTGACCAACAAGAACTGGACATTGATGAGGGGTCCCCAGATCAGGCCACATCACCATCTGGGTCTGCCACTGATCCCTCCCTGACTCTTGAGGCCCTCATTCCATCGGGGCCTCCAGCTGCACCCGCTGCCAGTAGTCCCCCTCAAAGTGCCTGCCTGGAAGAGCTTAGGGATGGCTATTGTCCCTGACACCCCGCACCCCTCATGTCAAACCCAAACCCCTCCATATGTCATCACTCCTGTAGCTGCATCCCAGGAAGTGATGGTGGCATCTGATGGTGAGCTGAATATGTCCTCTTGGAACCTACAGGAGATCCTTGATGAACTCTGTAGGCTTCCAGAGGCACAGTCCAGGGACATGGCCACCTTCTTTGCCTGTGTTACTTCCTTGACTGCAGCCATATAGTCCCTGTCCGCCGTCTCTCAGTGTTTCCCCTGCTACCTCATGTACCCCTCATGTTTGCTGCTCCTGTGGGGTGTCTGGTCCTATACCGGCCAGCCAGGATGAGTCCACAGGAGGTGAGGATCAGAACACTGTGGAGAAGAACAGTGAGGATGAGGATGACCAGTGGCTTGAACTATTTTTGGACTATGGACTTTTTGTTTTCCCCCTGTACATAGACTAGTTCCCCTGATGCTTCCTGTCATGTTTTATTTATTTTGCCCAGCCCCCACCAAGCCCCCTTGCCCACACTAATTGAAGAGCATTATTTGATTTCCTTTCTCCCTTTCCAATGGGTAGTTATTTACTTATTCATTTTATGATTGATATATAAATATTTTTTGATCACAACATCTCTGTCTTGTGTTGTTCATTACATATGCTGGATTCAAAGTTTGGAAGTTAACATTAGTAAATGTTTATCTATGCTTTCAACATGATACTTTGTTACACAGATGGTCCTACTGTTCCACATGTTTTACTTACAGACATTTATCGTCACATATATAGACAATGACTAGAGTAACCAGTTGACTATCACCAACTGTGACACAACTCAGTATTGACTTGTGAATGATATATGTTAGTTTTCATATTTATTGGGGGTATATATATATTTTGGAGTAATCATGGAGGATCTCTCTTGTGACTTTGTGATTGTGGTGGGGGATCTCTGTGAGTAAGCATGTTTACTGTGTTGGTGCTGATGTTTGAGTGGGAGTGGTGCATCTGCCTGTATAGCCGGTGGGTGTGCCTGTACAGGGGGTGAGGGTGTTGTGTAGCAGAAGGACATGCCTGTACAGGGGGTGAATGTGTCTGGATAGGTGGGGTAGGTGCCTATCCTGGAAATGAGAGTGCCTGTACAGCTGGGGGGTGCCAGTACAGGGATTGAGGGTGCTTGGACAGGTCGGTGAGATGCCTGTACAGGGAGTGAGGGTGCCTGTACAGGGGGTGAGAGTGCCTGGACAGGTGGGGAGGTACCTGTACAGGAGGTGAGGGTGCCTGGACAGGGGGTGAGGGTACCTGGACAGGTGGGAGAGATACCTGTATAGGGGGTGAGGGTGGCTGTACAGGTGGCAGATGTGACTGGGCATGGGGGATGTAACTGCTACAGGGACATGTGCAGGAGGTGGTACCTGTGCACATAGACAGGTTGCCTGTGCAGGTTGTGGTACAGGTGTGTGAGTGGGACGTTGTACAGGAAAGTGTGTTCATCTACATGCAGAACTGTGTCACCTTTGTACATCAGATTATATCAGTGCATTGCAGAGTAATTTTTTATTAGGGATCTTTTTCAAACTAGATTTTGGTAACATTCATCCTCCCCTCACCCTCAGTAAACAATGGCCATAGTGAACTGAGAGGTAAATCATATTTTATGTGTTGATGTGCACTCTTTGGGTGGCCTGGGTTCCTGTTAGACATAAACAACATCATAGTTTTTTGTAACACTGGAGAAGGTTTTGTATTGCTCACATCCCGAAGTCATGTATTTCAAGGTTCACTTATATGTGATTATGAAGAAAGAAGAGGGAAAGTGAAAATAAACAATTGGTTAGAATCACACAATTTGGTCAAGTGGATAAGCTTGGATTCATCCAAAGTTTACTGATGTCGCATTGTGCAGATGCATATGCTTCTCTTCCTCTACACCTACCTTTGCCAGCCCCCCCAACCACCACACTGGTGGCATCAGTGCGGCCCTCATCCACATCCATGTTCTGATCTTTCAACCCAGTTGTGGCTACTCATCTCTAGAAGACACAATATAAGCAATTTGGTACTCACTGTATTTACTTAACATACATTTAAATACACCCTTTCATTTGCCAACATTTTAGGAAGTAGCCCCATATCTGAGCATATGGAGATGAGTGACAACAGGGATATTAGTTTACATTCTAGTTAACGCATGTAATGAACCACATATACTAGTTCAGTTTACATGTTTGAGGCTATTGATGGATTCTATATAAAATATCTATGGGTTGTCTGATCACAATGTAGTAGATGGGATCCTCTTCTGACCATAATTATGTACCAGTTGGTGCTGATTTTATGGGTTGATGTGCCCAATGACATTGCCTCAGTACAAATGGAGGGACCTCTGTGCTAGTGGTTAAATGTACTGTGGCTCTATATGGCAATAAAAAGGAGAAGTCACCAGTCAATACAATGATGGTTGCTTGATCAGGCACATTTTATAGTGCCATTTACCAGTGTAAAATGTAATCACCAGCAGTGGTGGGCCACTGTCTGTGAATGAGAAATTGGGATTTACAATTTACGTCACAAAGGATTCTGGGACTTGTAGTGCATTAGACAAAATGAGACACATGAGAGTCTAATTCACCATGAATATTTGCACAAACTTGAAGTGACTTCCACAGTCACATTTGTAGTGTATTGTACTCATTTATCATTTGAAGTCATTGTTTAAACCATCACTTTTTACCTGCCACCACATTAAGGTTGTCCGTCACAGGAAACCCCTGCAGCAGCTGTGGGTGAATTGTGGAGAGGACGTCCCTCTCAAGTGCGGTGAGATGGAGACAGGAGTCCGTTTTTTATTTTTTTATTTTTTTATATAGCGCAGCTACTCACCCTTACGGGTCTCAAGGCGCTGGGGGCCGTAGTGGAAATTAAGTGAGCTATTGCCCAGAGTCACATGGTGCTGAGCTGAGCTGCCGCCGGAGCCGGGGATCGAACCGTGAACCCTGTGCTCCGAAGTCAGCTGCCCTGGCCGCTGCACCACACCTCTCCACAGGATACATTTTGTCCACCAGGGAGAGCACTGGCCACCTCTATCCTGGTGAACCTCTCCTTCATACACCTCTTCTCATCTTGCCACTTCTTTTTTATGTCCATTGCGGACCGGACATCCTCCCCAAATGCAGTGACTGCAGTCACCATCTGCTGCCATACGGCTGCCTTCTGTGTTGCACCGGTGTAGTATGGTGGTAGACTGTGGAACTTGTTGTAGTTTCTCACTACAAGTGACAAAATAATTGTGCCTCCCCCTCTGTATAGTTCCTCTTCCTTCGCAGTGGTAGCATGATTTCAAGGTGCAGAGCAGGCATTCACAGTGTCGATATGGAACACGCCGGGCATAGAATGTGTGCTGCTTTTATGTGGTTTGTAGTACAGGGGTTGCAGGTGGGATTAATTGTCTGGAAGTTTATGTTATTACTTCCTCCACCATAAGTGTGGAGATTCAACCCAAATGCAGAGATTCTGCCCCAAATGTGGAAACTCGGCCCGAGTGCAGAAACTCCTCCCTGAGTGCGAACATAAAGATACTACTTGTAAGTTACCTTTGTGAATACCGAAAGTTGTAAACTTAGACTTTTGGTCTAAGTTTACCTTTGTAAATTGGGTCAACAGTGTTTTATTTTCCATTCAGAAACAATTGTTTACCACTATCTATGGTTGTAAAATGAAGCTGCTCCACTATTAAATTTACCAGATAACCCAAACCTGTAGCAAAGACGTATGTTAATGTAACACTGTCTTTATGTGTTAATGGAGGACTGTCTTTATCACTCTGTTTATGTGAAACAGCCCTGGAAGCATCACATGTGATACAGCCCAGGGAGCATCTGCAGTGGTAGCTGTTTCATACCTGCGTGTGAAATGCTGGTGGCCTTCTTGGCAGATTGGAAAGTAATATATCCCCAACTGGCCTAGAAAAAACACGCATATGACATTTCATAGCAGCCATCGTAGAAAGTTTCGAAGCTTTTGATTTCCAATAGTGGACAACAAGTTTTACCATAATTAAGATTTTGCTGCAAGAAAATATTGCATAACTTGTTGGCAACAGTTGTCGGTGACAGGCAGATCTTTATTTATACCGTAATTTTGACAATTTCTCAATTAACCTTGCCAGTTTGGTCAATGACAGGCATATCTCATAAAAAATAACAGAAATGACAGTGATTAAAGTCTTGACTATTTAGGTAGTATTTATTGTGAGAAAGTTTTGTGATGGCAGCAACTAACACATGTGGGGTCACCTTGAAGGATAAGATAACTGCACCTTCACCAGCACGCAAAGCTGATAGACTTTGAGAATATGTGTAGATTTCAATATATCAATTCATTGCAAGCCTCTATCAAATATAAATGAAATGTTAGCAACACTTAGTGGAGCTGCGTTTTTTACATCATGGGAAGTGTCTGGTGCATACCATCAGATAGAGTTATGTCCGGAGTCAAAACATCTGAAGTCTTTCATTACTCCTGAAGGGGCGCATCTTTATGTCTGCATTTGAGTTAGCATCGGCATCCTCAGTTTTTCAAAGACTTATGAAAAACCTATTTTAAGGTTAAGATGTGTTTTAAAGATTTTTAGAACCAATGGATAAACGTTAAGGTAGAACAAATGCAAGTTTTTTCAAGAACAGGTAGATTATTTGTGACATTTCTTATTTAGAAGGGGCTTTCAACCTACAGTTAGAATTTTGGAAGCTATACAGAATCTGCCCAGGCCTACCAATAAAGATCAGCTTCCTTCTTTTTAGGCCTACTGGTTTTTTAATGGTAAGCTCTCGTTCAATAATATGCCTACCCTAGTGGTTTTTTATAAACCCTTCCTCATTTTCTTGATAACATCTGTTTAAATCCCATGATTTTTGATTCAAATATGATTGATTTTATTTCACAACATTCCTTATTTTATTCATAAAATCATCTAGAAGAATGTTTCCTATCTGAATCATACAGGGGATTCATTAATCTGATACATTTCAATAGGTAGGTTATTATAAGGAAGGATCATGTGTTGTCTTTACTCATTGTTGGTATCTATTTGAGTTGGGGAGATGTAATAATGTATAGTGTGTGCTATTCTATTTCATGTTTGGTTGTAGATAGACATTAATGCTTTTTAATAACAATTTGACACTGTTTTTGGATGCATAAACTAATACATTGTTGTATTGTTGAATATACATTTTTTAGAAAACTCTGTACTGAAGAAGGTGGTTGATCCTAATCTCACCGAAACGCCGCGTCGACTTTTGTGTAGTTTTCTTGTTTCAATTATCAACACAAGAGTGTTGTAACAATGATTGTTTCTTAATATGTTTTTAAATGTGTGTCTATTTTTAATATAATGATGAATAAAAACTGAATTGTAACTTTTATAAAAAACGTTTTTTTTTGCATTACTGGCTCTTTTGCATTACTGTCTCTACTATATCTATATGCCACTGTGATGCTTTGGAATCACTATATGTTAAATGTGATATTTCGCAATTACTGTTTCTTTGAATCATTGTATGTGTTTTAACCCCATTGATATTGTATATGACTACAGAGCAACACATGATCCACATTCTTGACTAGGGACTTGTTTCACTTCCTTGCTTTCATTACCCCGTCCCTACATTGAGCCATAGGGTTTCTCCTCCTTATTTAGTTTTGTTTACAGGACAGACTACAAACTGTTGGTTAATTTGCTCAGCATAAAGGGCAGTGGGAGAGCTATTACTCACATTGCCAAGTGTCAATATCGATTGTAGGAATTTCACTATAAATTGGAATATGCCGCTCGTGCTAAGAACTTTGTGGCTTATTGTTTGTCAGGGTTACCTTTGAAGGAGTGCGAACATGTGCAAGAGCAAAGGATGATTTAGAGATGATATGTGCTGTGAGCCGAGTGCACAATGCCATGTGAGGACCTCTGACACAAGAGAAATGAATGGAAGCATTGGCTAATGGTAGGGAAATACAGGAAGTGATGAAATATGTCACTAATTACTGGCCAGATAGCAAGCATATGTAAGAGAAGTTGATTCTATATAAGAGAGTTTCTGGGAATTGTCTAATGCTATTAGCATTGTATGGAGGTGTGAACTTTTGGTTGTTCTGGAGAATAATTGTGAGGAAGTGTCGAGTAGGCCCATGAAGAACACCTTGGTGGCTGTGCCATGAACCACAGATTTAGAGAAGATTCCTTGCAGCTACTAGTAGAATTAGCTGCAGAACATTACTTTAAAAAATGTTGTACATGTGTCCTCGATGACAAATCACTAGTAACATGTCCTTTTACCATTGTAGAAAGCAACTCACCATGGAACAAAGTAGCTTTTGACATTTCAGTATTTTTGGGATTTTGGGAAGTACACCAACATTATCTAAATGGCCTGGGATGAAAATTGTTGAGTGTGTGAATTCCAGATAAATCATGAACTTCTTTATTGAATGTAGTATTTGCAAGGGAAGGATATCTAGAAGAACTGGTAACTGACAATGGAACTCAGTTAGTGTCCAAAGAAATGAGAGAGACGTTGGAATTAGCATTTATAATACATGTGTGAACACCTTCCCATGTAATGGTTAAGTGGAGAGAGTGAATAGTGTCATCAAAGATCAATTACAGTTAGCTTTCATTATTGGTCTGGATAGGAAGTCTGTGGTTGATGACATGCTGTGAGCTATGAGGACTACTCCTCAAATTGGTACAGGTGTACCTCCCTTCACGTTATTGAGAGGAGGGGTTGCTGAATTCGGAATGCATAAAGTGAGGATGGACAGGAAATATGCTGATTCATCGAAAAAGGGGAAATTTTATGGACGTAAGATGGCTGTACAGAATAAATTTAGCATGATTGATAAAACACAAAGAGAACTGGCAAGCTGTGTTGAAAATTGGGCAAGAATGAAAAACAGGTCACTTTTGCAAAGGTTTCTCTTGTTTCTCAACACCCAGTAAAGTAAAATAAATGAAGGACCGCCTGATTATACTTAATTATTAAAAAGTTTGGAACAAATGCTTTGTGTCAATTGTGCCTGAATAAAAGTCATCATACAAGTTTGAAATGATGGTGATGTATACCAAGAAGAATGAAAATGCTGATATGAATTACACATTGGAAAAAGACCATCGCCATTGTCAAAGAAGAATTACTTGTTGACTGAAATCCAGTCTGTTGGAATTTAACAATTATGCCATAGAATTAATACAATTTAAGAATTATGACATGCATTGGCACCTACTTCCAGCATGTTATCTTTTTGGTATTGTAGACAATCCCTGCATTTACTTTTTCTCTTTTGTTTCTACTATACCAAAATGACTATATAGTTCTAGCCATGTATTGCATTCTTATCTATGTATTTAATTTAGTTATTTCATAGTTTGTTGACATATGTAACATAGCTAAATTCAGCATTCACAGTTTGTTATGTTTTATCCCATGCTGTATTTACATTTATAACCATATAGGTTTGTACATATATACATTTTGTTTTCTCTTCGGTGTTCCATTTTTGTTTGTTCTGTGTTGTGAAGGAAGAGGTGTATGTGGGGTTGAATAGAAAGTTAGAAATTGTTCCCTGCAGGAAACGTCAGGGAAAGAAGGTTCTGGAGTTGCCAGTTGCTGCTGGGCTGTGGAGGCACATGGTGAATAGAAGCAGTAAGATGACTGTCCAATAAATAGTAGCTTTTATGGAAAAAGGAGTATTGATGTAAACATACAAAGTGTGTGCGACACACTAAATACCCCACACATCACTCTTAAGGTCAACATGCTTGCACTATACAGGGTGGGATGCCTGAGTCCCTCTGTCAGTTCTAGTAGGAGTAGTTATTCCCTCTTTGAGTAATGGAGATAACTCCCAGATGTGGCCAATGCTATACCCCTAAATCCCAAAGTCTATGCTTTGTGTTCACCAGCACCTCTGAGCTATGTTTGTGTCAAGTCCCCAGAGGCCCCAGTGGCAAGGAGCAGTCTTACCCTACTAGGTGTCAGCCAGCAATCCCAGAAGGTCCGGTCTCCTTTCTCCAAGGATCTGTGACCTCTTGTGGTTGTTCCCCAATGTTGTGTTGCTTCTCCTCAATTTTGTGGTGGACTGCAATAGTGTCTGATGTCCTCTTACAACTCTAGCAGTGATCTCTATAGCATCCTTGGCATGAATAACAAGGGCAACAGCCCTGTATCCTCAGTGACCCGCTCCAGGCACATGGATCACCATCAACAGTGCTCCCATGGGCAATGACCTGAAATTCATGCTGGCTATCTCCAACCTGCACTTCACGATGGAGCCCTGACACCCATGGCCACAGACAGCAGTGCTCACACACCAGGGCAAAGTCACTAGCTTCAGCTGGATTGGCCAGGTGGCCCACACTTCTACAAAGGTTCAAACAGGACTGTCCATCTCACATTTCCATCACCGTGATCAACTTAACAGGATCCCTGCAAATTCTTGTTCCCTCGAGGCACGAAGCCAGTGCTGTTCAAGAAAGGATGGGCACTGGATCCCACCTTTAAAATTCAAATCCAGACACATGTGATTCAGTGACTGGCCTTTGAAATTTGTATTGGGGTGTCAACTCCTTTGAAGTTTTCTCTCTTCTGCACTGAACTTTGTCAAAAGGACAGTCTGCCACAGCAGGAGAGGATTCAATTCCACGTGACTCACAACACAGGTTGATGGGAGTAACGTGGGACCATAGTTGGCTGTCAGCCTCCCCCGAAATACGCCCCATACAGGTTCAAATGATTAAGCGATCATCTCTATCAGATTGCTTGGAACGCCAACCTTATCACTCCCACCATCTGCTTGACAATGATTACTAGTTCCTCCTGGAATCAAAGAAACCTTTGATGTGCACAGAGGATGCTCTGCTCCTTTCCTGTCAGGGTATGTGACCCACTCCAGTCATCAGAAATGTCAGCAATACATATCTCCTGTCTCTGGGATGCAGTTCTCCTATCTCCAGCCTATGCACACTCTGTGCTTCCAAAATGGAACCCGCAGGCCTCCATGGTTTGTACAATCTCTATGCACACACACAACCCAGCACACACACGCAAGTATCACACACTGTTCCAGTATGCAAGCACAAGTATCAAATGGTGCCTGGTGCTGTATTCCATCCATTCAGGCCAAGGGTGGCTTAAATACACAGCTACAGAACTTTATATGAGTGGGTCAGTAGACCTAGTAACACAGGTAAAAAGGCATTTTCACATTACTGATTCTACTGAACACAAAACAGATATGCTGCCACCACTCTGCTTGCATCACCTAGCTACAGTCATGGTCAGTTGCTCTCTGTGGTGCACACATAGGATCTGTGTTTGTCCATGACTAAAAATCAGTACTCTGGATCTATAAATCCTTGAAGCTGGGACACACACAATAGGGATGCAGGGAACTTTTTGGTCTCAACAGGGTTTGAGTTACCAGATGTGTGTTTATCTCTGTATAGCTCAAAGAAGCTAGTATTGCAGTGCAGGTTCATGTTTTGTCTCCCTGGTCCCTCCTCTTCAGTTGTTGTATTATTGAATATGATTTGAACTGCTATCACTTTAACACACACTCTCTGCCAGTCATTCACATAAAGAAGCTGTATGTTAAACATGTTGCCCATTCTCCAAATTACTGGGAATTAGTTCTCAAGCACATCATGAAATCCGTGTTTGAGTCCAGATACACAGAAGAAAACTCACCCCAGGGTTCTTAGGTGGAGGATTTTAGTGCAGATTTTTAACGGAAGCAGATTTCCAACACCCTAATGATAAGGAAATATTTAACAATACAAGCACTTGTAGGTTTGTGAGATCTCATTGCTGTTGGAATTCATCTGAAGGTGGAATTAATGTTGAGTGAGAACCTGGATCATTGTATATAGAGACATTTTTGTGAGCATCGGCTGGCAATGCCAGTAGATTTTGTTCCTATTAATAACATTCAATCAATTCTTATTGCACAGTCCTCTATCTTTGGGATTGTCACTATTTGCCCATTACAAAGTTGCATTAACCCAAGAGCATCTCCAAACTGTGAAAAGCGCAAAAACACCTAATGGTAGACTTCAGTATAGCAAAGTAAGAAGACGGATGTGTGAAGTTTTCTTCTGACCTCCTCATATGTCTCACAAAAACCATGAAACATATGTGAAAGTGGTGAAATTTATATGTTGGATTTTTGTGTGAAAATTGCCTGTATTTTTCATTTCAAATTTTCGAAAATCACTCTCTTTTTGATGGTGCGCCCCCAAAGTTTTGCATTGACTGCTTTTACTGGCTGTAGAGATCTATGTGCTTTACCCCTGCTAACAAGGGGTAAAAGTGCCTGTGTTTCTCCTTTCAACATAATGACACCTAATAATCAAATTAGCATCTTTAACTCACCTATAAGTCCTTAATAATAAGTACAAGCAATACAAACATGCTACAAAATGCTATTCACAAACTGCACTTCTAAAGTACTACTGTTTGTTTTTGCAGTAGTACTTTAGGAGTACAATTGGTGAATAGAATTTTCATGTACGTTTTGTAGTGCTAATGTAGTACTACTAAGTGGACTACAAAATGTATTTTGTGAACAGCCTCCAAGCCATTCAATTTGGTGGAGATATGCAAGTTACACTTTTGGAGTAAAGTTTTACTCTGATTTTATTACCAAAAGTGGAAGTTTCCTTTGTGAATCAGATCCATCTGGTGACTGACTTTCACAAACAAATAGTAAATCTTCACCCATAGAAGCACTCCATGAATGGGTGCATATGTACTACATCTGGTAATTGACAAACAGCGACAGTAGTAGACTTGGAAAGCCATGCCAATCTCAGCTTTCCATGCATACTACTGACAGTCAAACACCCAAAGGTGATGAAATTACCACTTGTAAATATTCTAAAAGTGGCAATTGCTTGGGATAGCATTCCAAAACATTGTTCTTTGTTCACTGTGCTACTCCAGACATGGACCCACCTAATGCAAACTGGTTTTGACCCTGTTTCTCTTGAGTGAGTGGTCAAACACCTGGGTGGCACCCTGCATCCGATTGGTCAGGGGTGCCCCTCTGCTTGAGACCAAGGAACACTGCACAAATATTGAAGAGTTCCCAAGCAACTCAGATCTGCTTCCTGAAACTACAAGGAGAAGAAGGACTGCCCTGCTGGAAACCTGATCTGCATGCCAAAGGTCTGCACTCTGAAAGACTGCACCTGCTTCACATTCTGGGACTACAGCCCTAAAGACTTTGCCTTGCTTCAAGAAGGATTAAGGAGTGGACCCCCTGTAAGCTGCAGGTTAACAGAGCCCACCGGCATCATCTCCACCAAGAAGTCCCCATCCTGGAGTGCGTCTAGTGGACTTTGAAGGATTTGGCCAGGTGAATTGAGGGAACTGTAATGCCAACATCCCAAGGCGCATCTCAGAGGTTCTACACCCCTGGATTGGTGTTGTGTATACCTTGAACCCTCACGGAGACTTTCTGGAAGAATATCCCGAAGTTTGGTGTAGTTTGGGAACTTTTTGTTAAGAAGCTCCATAAGCACATCGAGAGTCAAGCCGGCATCCTTCAAATGCAACCCGGCGTGGATTTCAGGGCGGTCCCACTGAAAGCTCTGGAGCTCCAGACTTCCAGTATTTCACCAAGACCTCACAGAAAACCAAGCCAACCATGCGAATCTGGCCTGAGAAGGGGACTCGTTCGAGGTCGAGAGAAAAAGCTCCAGAAAAACGTCTAAGTGCGAAGGTAAACTTTTGATGGAGGGCTCCTCCTTAGTGTATCCAACAAGGGCTCCATCACGGTCAGCCTCACAATTTGACTTTGTCCCAGTCAATTTGGCTCTACAGGTTTTTAAGCACTAGAAAGTGTTTTTTCTTGAAAAATTCATATCTCTGGTTCCCTACATTAGATTTTTGTTGTTTTGGTGTCTATTGGTTCATAAAAATACAATCTATTTCTATAAATTGGTGTTGGATTTTTATTTTGTGTTGTGTCTTACTTATTTTATGTATTGATGTTTTTATATGCTGTACACACCTGTCTCCTAAGTTAAGCCTGCTTGCACCTTGCCAGCTACCAAGGGTTGAGCAACGGAATAATTTATTGAGACCTTGATTGAACCTTCTATTGTGTTTGTGGCCTTATTACTAGTGGTAGGTACCTACTTATCACTACTAATAAACCACTTTCCAACAAGAAATTATGAGTGAGTTCTGATAGTCAAGGCTTAATTTGAGCCAGTGATCACAGGTTGGGCACATGGACACTCATATTTGGGGACCCGGACGTATTTATTTATAATCTTACTTTGACAAAGAGTGAGAGAGAGAGAGCGAGAGAAAGAGGAGAGAGAGAGAAGTAGAAAAGAGAAAAAAGGGGAACAAAAATGGAGGAAAAGACAAAGAGAGATAGAATGGATGAAATAAACCTGCAAGAGTGGAAAGAGGGGCACACAGTGGATAGCTATGAATACAAGAGGCATGAGTTTAATCAAGACTTGACAGCATTGGTATTCAGCAACCCAGACATTCTGCAGTGGTGCGACAGGCTTGTGAGAAAATCTTTTGGCCCTGGTAGTTATACGTTTACAAATAAGACACTTCTGATAGTATGCACTCCTGCATTGGTGAGACAATGGTGAATGTGCCTGTATGAGCGGATACCCAACTGGAAGACTAGGCGGGGTCTAGTTGGTTTACAGTCATTTCCCCTGTATTATGTTGCAAAAAGAGAGGGTATGTGGCTCTGCTCAAAGTGCCAGCACTCGCACATGCTGTTAATAACTGGTTTGAGGACCAGGGGGTGGCAGAATACAACACAGTGTGTACCAGTATGAACATTGAGTTACTTTCCTAATATGGGGTTTGTAGTGTGCTCTCTTTGCAGCAAGGAAGTACATATATATCCTCTTTTGTCCCTACTGAAGGGCAGCAAGTACACACAATTATGTGCTTATGCTTTGAAACCGGGATCATTTAGTAAAATTCAGCTATATCCTTTGTTGGTAGTTGTTAGATTTGGGGGTCTCTAGTTGGCAGAGGTAGGTACCTTTGACCAAATAGGGACCCTTGCGTCTAGTCAGGGTAAGGGGGTACACTCCTAAAATAACCCCTGCTCACCCCCTTGGTAGCTTGGCACGAGCAGACAGGCTTATCTCAGAGGCAGTGTGTAAAGCATTTGTGAACACATACAGTAACCCTGTGACAACAATACAGATGTACACCACACAAGTTGTAGTATAAAAATAAGTATTTTTATATAGACTTAACACAAGACTACAAACGACAAAAATCCACAATACTGTACTTTAAAAACTGTAGAAATAGCTTAGTTCTCTTTAGATGGTAAATGCGACACTTTGAGTTCAATGTACCTTTGGATGCGTAACGCTATACAATGAAAGTGTTGCAGGGAAGGTGATGCGTCGGTTCCTTACACGCAAGAACGGTGATGCGTCGGGTCCCTACTAATGCGTAGGGGATGCGTTGGTTCTTCTCGGCGTGGGGAGGTGATGCGTCCGTTTCTTACTGCGCTTCCGTGGCGATGCGACCAGCAATGCCGTGATGCGATGAAGATCCGGTGCAATGAAACAAAGATGGCGTCTTCTTCTTGATGCGACACGATGCGTGCATGCCCGATGGCCGTGCGGCGACTCAACAATTCTTCTGAGCTGCGACAGGCCCTGCGACACGCTTCCTGGTGATGCGGCGGCGTCTGATGCGACGTCGATCCTCTTCTCCGGCGATGCGAGGCGCTTCGGCGATGCGATGCGGCAGCGGCGACACCCTTCTTCAGCGATGCGACGACAGCGGCTGCGGCGGCGACACGCTTCTTCTTCGTGAGTCGCGCTTCCAGCTCCTTGCGACACGCAGTCCCTCAGAAGGCCCAACACAACAGCAGGCACTTCAAAATAACTCTTGGGGAGCTGGGGGGTGAAGTCTGTTGTCCCTGAGACTTAAGCAGGAGGCAAGCTCTCTCTCAAGCCCTTGGAGATCCTTTACAAGTTGAATGAAAAGTAGCACAAAGTCCTTTCTCCTTTCTTTGGCAGTCAGGCAACCACTGCAGGCCAATACCCCAAACAGCACTCAGCATAGGGATAGTCTCCTCCTGCAGTCTCTCTCTCTGGTTCCTCTCCTCAGCAAAGGTTCTTCTTGTTTCCCAAAGTGATCTAAAGCTCTTGGGTCTGGGTCCCAATATTTATACTACTTTTCTCTTTGTTCTCTGAAGGCAGAGAGGCCTTTGCCTAGTCCAAACCAGTTCTGGTCAGTCCTGGAGCACTTTGTTTACAGGACTCCTTCTCTTCCTTTGACAGTGCAAGCCAGGGACATCAGACACACCACAAGAGGTGGAGCCAGCATTGTGGAGGAAAGGCACAGCCCTATTCAGGTCCCAGGTGCAACTCCTCCCTCCCATCTGCATGCAGATCTCTCTGTTCAGCTCTGTGCTGACTCACCCTGTCTCCTGGAATCCCCCAGCCCCTGTCACTCAAACTCCAGACAAGGAATACACAACCTAGCAGAGGCAGGCTTGGATAGTTAGGCAAGAAAATACCTACTTTCTAAAAGTGGTATTTTCAAACACAGAATGTTAAAACCAACTTCACTAAAAGATGTATTTTATCATTCTGAGTTCAGGCATACTAAACTCGAATTCCCTGAGTCAGTTAGGATTATAAGATGTAATAACTAACTGCCCATTCTGGCATATGGGGAATAGGTAGCCTTGTAATAGTGAAAAACGAAAATGGCTGTAATTCACTATTAGGACATGCCACACACATCAGGGCATGTCCTACCTTTTACCTACAATGCACCCTGCCCTTGGGCCTACCTTAGGGGTGACTAATATGTATAAAAGGGAAGGTTTAGGGACTGGCAAGTGGGTGCACTTGCCCAGTCAACATGGCAGTACCAGACTGCACACAGGCCCTGCAATGGCAGGCCTGAGACACACTTTACAAGCTGCTCCGGTGGGTGGCACAACCAGCAGTATTGGATTTACAAGCCCTGGGCACACGCAGTGCACTGTACTAGGGTCTGACAAGTAAACCAATCAAGCCAATCATGGAGTCACTAATCCATACATCAATTTACCATAGAGAGCCTATGCACTTTAGCACTGATCAGCAGTGAAAAAGTGCCCAGTGTCATAAATCCATCAACACCATGTCAGAAAAAAGGCTAGGAGGAAGGCAAAAAGTTCAGGGATGACCCTGCAAAAAGGGCCAAGTCCAACAGTAGTCATTTGAATATAATTAAGAAATCATTTCTTTGCTGTTTCATTCTCAGATAGATGCCACTGGTTGGAGCCATGAGGCCTAGAAATCGAAGCACTGTCACTGAATTTATCATGTTGGGTCTCACTAGTGACCCTGCCCTGTAAATCCTGCTATTCCTAGTACTGCTTCCAGTCTATATTTACACTTTGCCGGGCAACATCAGCATCTTGGTTATTGTTGGTTGCAACTCTCACCTCCAGACACCCATGTACATCTTTCTCAGCCAGCTTTCATGCCTGGATCCTGTACTCCTCTGTTATCTCCCCCAAGATGCAGGTGGATCTACTATCTAAGAAGAAGACCATCTCTTTTTATGGCTGTTTAACTCAACTATATATTTTTTCTGCTATTGGCAGCACTGAATTCTTCCTCTTGGCAGCCATGGCCTTTGACCGCTATGTGGCAGTTTGTAACCCACTGCTGTATACAGTCACCATGACAAAACGACTCTGCATGCAGCTGGTTGCAGGGTCATACATAGGGGGGTTTCTGCACTCTCTGATTCATGTAGGTTGCTTGCATCGGTTGACTTTTTATGGCCCTGATGTCATGAACCACTTTGTTTGTGATTTCCCTGTGCTGCTGAAGCTGTCCTGCACAGACATTTCCATCAATGATTTAGTGCGTTTTGTTTTTGCTTCTTTAGTTGGGGTAAGTTCTCTGATTGTTATCCTCATCTCCTATGTCTTCATCATCATGGCAATCCTGAGGATTCGCACTACAGCCAGCAGATGGAGAGCCGCCTCCACCTGCATCTCTCACTTCACCTGTGTCTTTCTCTACTATGGTAGTGTCTTGTTCATGGAGCTACGGCCTAATTCAAATTCTTCAGAAGAGCAGGACAAAGTAGTGGCTGTTATCTCCACTGTTGTGATTCCTGCTCTGAACCCACTGATCTACAGCCTGAGAAACCAAGAGATGAAAGAAACTTTTCAGAAAATGTATAGGAAAATAGGTCGCCATGGATGAATACTGACCTTAACTAACTTTTAGAGAATTAAACATGCTGTAGCAATCATTTGTGGCTGGTAGCAAGGTGTATAGCATTGATAGAGCTAGATTTCTCAAATTAAGCATTGCTTTATTTTTATGTTTCAGACAGACTGCATTTAAAATGGCACACAAATGTTGGTGCAAGTGAAAACACATGGCACATGCCTAGTCAAACATTTTTTTAAAGTGGCACTTTTGGTGCATGCAAAGTGAAAAACATAAAATGAGGCTTGGTCATAAATGCTTTCAGTCTGAAATGCTTGTGCTGAATTAACATGTGTTTTTGCAGTGTAGAGAAAACTCGTGATTTCAGTGGCCTCTTTAGCTTTGAATCATGGAATGTGTTCTCTCTTCCCAGTTTCCTTTCCCTTATAATCTACACTCCCTGTTCCTGTCTCAAGAGACTTTGGCTTTGTTGCATATTTAGACAATGCATTTTCAGTTCATAACACATCTTCTTATAATGTGCATTAATTAATCAACCATGCACCAACACTACACATGGGGCAAACGCATTTGGCATGAAAAGCTATCTAAAACATTAGAGCATGTTGCTATGAGTATGTATTAACTGTGTGCACTTTCAAAATTTACACTAGTGCATGTTTTATGCTACGTTGTACATTGCACATTTTTGCATGTTGTGCACAAATAATAAGAAAAGCTGCTTTAAACTAATAGCTTTTGCTAGGTAATCATTTATACAGGGTATTAGTATGGGGGAGGTAAAACATAATGGGTTTTATTTCATAAATTAATACAATTTTTGTGTTTGTTTTGTTTATGGGCCCACCATTAAATGGCTGCCTAAGAATCCAGCATGGCTGAGAATCGTGCTGAAAAACGCATGCGCAGATTATACCAGCTTGCCTCAAATGGAGGAAGAAGTCAAGGCCACCATGAACTGTACATTCTTGTTACCCTGCCAATGTATCAGTGTTTGTGGAATGTGTCCTTCCTGCGTGCGATGTGACAGGAAGGAGGAAATAGACTGAAGCATTTTTCCTAGTAAATGTTGCTAAAACATATAATTGTATTAATCATTAATGCTTCTTTTGTTAAAACTGGTATGGGTTGGATTTGCCAATGAGAACAGGATGGTGAGACCCTCATGTCATCTAAGCTAACCTATCACGGTACAAGCTTTACTGAAAATTTGCAACATTATTAGAATAGTCAGCCAAGAATTAGAGTATAAATAATGACCTCTTAGGGGGCGTGGGGGCTCGCTTTTTAAGCCTTAAGCTTTAGGGCCTTAGTCTGAGAGGGAGAAGAGGAGAAGAAGCAGATGAGATCAGACATCATATGGGTTAGGTACGCGAACGTCGCGGGTGCAGTCTGAGAGCAGATTGCGTCCGAGGAGAGATAGAGGGAGGTGGGGGGCATAGGCTAGCCATGCACGTCATATTTTTGGCAAGGCAGATCACATTCCACTGTGGTCTTGTGAAGGGCGGGCTGTCTCGCTCCTTGTGAAGCAGCCTCTCTCAGATTGAACAGACCAGGGCAGAGAGTGGAGCTGGACAGAACAGGTAGATTTAGATGCTAAAACTCTAAGTTTATGCTTTGACTAATTAATTATTTTTTAAAAGAATTATTTGTCTTATGCATTTATTTCTCTTTATGGGAGATTTTTGCCAATTATTAATTATTGATTAGCCTTGCAAAAACTCACTCTTGAATCATATTTTCCTGAACTTTCTTTGGAGAATTCTGATTGACATTTGATTGCCTCATTCCTTTCCTTTATGGAATGTTTTGTATGCAACCTATAATATGTTCTGTATTAATTCTATTTTTCCTGTTTTCCAAATTCTGTATCCTGATTGATATTTGACTAATGAATAAAGGGTCAGAGAACCTTAACCTTTTAACTAGAAAATAAAACCCTTTAAAATACTCACAACTCTCTTAATTGGCTTAAATATTAATTGCATTTTTGATTTTTCATGTTTATGTAAAGTCTCCTGATGGTAATATACAGCGGGCAAGGGTCCAGTACCTTTGTAGCGGTAATTTAGAAGGTAAATGAGGTTTTGCATTGAGAAATTACCGTGAAATTACCGCTGCATCAATTTCTGGTAGCAAGAGGATGGTCATTATTGATTAGTTTGGTGATTAAGGATTATTAATATCACCATCAACTATTCAACTAATGGACCATTGACCTTAGGAGGGAAGTAAAATAATTGCCCAAGTTAGATAAATGTCCAGATTCTCAAAAGAAAGTCCTGATTCCAATGCTCAGAACCTGAAGACTGGCAAAGCAGTACTGGAAGGTGATGCAAGAAGGCGATTGCTGGAGTGGTATGAGTATCAATAGGGTTGTGAAATGTTGTTAATGTGCTAGGATGTATTTTTGAAGTGTTGAAAATAGTAAGGGTTTTGACTGTTGGTGAAATGTTGCTCATTTTGAATTGATGGTTTTATTAATTATATTGGTAATTTCATAGGACAGGATTTATTGGTTATTGATTACATGTTTTAACTCTTCATGTTAAGTAAGTTAGTGTCTTGTTCTATGTTGTCTGGAAAAACAGGTATGTACACCTGTGGAAATCCCGGGAAGGAATAGCGGGTGGTAACTGGAAGCCACACTGCAGGAGGTTACTCGTCTGTTGGAAGTAATACTGAGAAGCTACGTAGGGCTGGCAGTGTTACAACAGGGACCATATATCATATAAAAGTGAGTGTGAATGGTAGCATAAGGATTTTACCTGCGAAGTCACTGGCTCTACTTCCCAAAAGGTGTATCCAAGTAACAGGTCTTATCTGGAGCTTGAGTGAAGGGTAAGCGGAAGTGATTTACTCGCAGTGTTTGAAGAGTAAACAGAAGTTCTTACTTTGTGAAGAGTAAGCGGAATGTGTTACTCGCAGTGAAAAGAAATCTATCCTTTATTTAGTGGAACAGACAGAGTAGCGAATGTTTTTATGTTGTTACTAATAGAATTTTGATTAAGAAAACTCAGAAAAATATTGCAGTTGAGAGGGTCAGTAGTAGGAGTTAAACTGACTGAAATTGAAACTGACAGCATTGGAGAAAAGAAATTGCATTGAACTATTGCAGAAATGAAAATGTTTGAAGGTTTAAAGAAACTGTTGGGAGGTAAAGTGAAAAATTCGTTATTAATTGGTGATGCTCCTGAAGGAACACCTATGCATTTTATGTCTACCAATTTGGGACACAATTCATGTATGTGGGTTCACCAATGGTGCAAGATTACTGAAAAAGAGGGTTCTTTGAGGTTTCCAAAAGATGGTACTTTTGAATTGCAAATTATTGACAAATTAAGGGAAGTGTTATGTGAAATAAAGACACCATCTAGAGCTGCACAATTTGAGGCTTTAAGCATGTGGGAAAAGGTAGCAAGAGACAAAGCAAGTGAGGATAAATAGGTAAAGCACCAGAATCAGGAGAAGGGAATTAATGATGATAAAAAGCTTCAAATAAATAGTGATTCAGGGGATGAAATAATGGATGCATTGTTAACTGAGTGTCCGCCACTTTATGTGGTTCCCATTAAAAATACTGAAAATACTGTACCAGTATGTACTACAGTGGCTACTGCTTCTGTTAAACAGAGAGAAACACAGATTGAAAGAACTGTGCAGACATTTCAGATTGACCCACTATCTGTTGATTCAGCACTGCCAGTGATATCTCCAGGTGTTACTGCTTCAAATGTGACTGATTCAGTCCAAAACGTACAAACTGCAGATGCACAGACAATGCCTAGAAAAATTGTGACTGTCCCAATTAATATGGTCCCTACTCAAAAGGATCAAACAGCTGCAGAAGGAGTAATTATGTCAGGGTTTTTTTCAGAAACTCAGAATTCACAGATTATTGAACAGAAATTACCCCAGACAGTCGAAGCACTGAAAGGTGGGGGAGAAATAGTCTTTACAACATCTGCAGCCCAGGATAAAATGAATATATTTGAAGATGGGATTTTTCAAACCTGCTGTGAGGAAGCAGCAGTGTTTAAAAAGATAGAGAGCATGGGGGACCAAATTAACCCAGACCATGGAAAAGAGAAACAGCTTAGTGTTTTAAATTCAACATTTGAACATGAAGAAATTAACAGTACCTTCTGTTCAAATCCTGAAAATGTGAACCAGTGTCAGGAAAAAGAATTAATTTCCCTGAGTAAGGAAACAGCTACATGTGCAGTAACTACACATGAGAGACTGACTGATTTGGCTCAAAATTATGAAATTGATGTTTCAGGAAGTTTTCCATTTCAGAAAAGCTTCAGGGTACATATGAATGATGAGGCAAATGAGACAATGTGTTCTTCAGGAATGCAGTTGCACCTTGCAGAAATAATGAAATATATGTTTAAATGCAATGGGTTTGAGAAATTAGGAGACAAGTGGGCAAGAAAACATGAGAAGAAAAAGAAAACACCAGACCTAGCAAGGAAACTGGATAGGAAAAAGAAACCACCAGCTCTAGTTGAGAAAAATAATAAGCAGAATGAGGGAGAAGCTTTTGCTTACTCATTGAGAGAAATGGTGGGTGAAGTGCATGTTCATATGCCACGGAACAAAAGTGAACTTGCAGCATTTCTGAACACATTCCCACAATTGAGAGACAAACTTATGCTGTGGTACCCACAAGTAGATGGATTTGTTGAAATTTTAAAAGAGTTGTGCATTAATTTGGAAATGTTCTTTGACATTGCCATGCAGACTGAATTGTGGTTAGAATCTAAAGTTGTTGTGCAAAGGCCAGGTGAGGAGACAATGATAAGGGTTTGCATGTTGCACCATCATTTTCTGTTGTTATGGAGAAAAACGTAGCAGTGATTACTTTCCTGAAGGGCAGAGTGCCAGCAAAGGATGTTGATTGGGTACAGATTAAAAGAACACAGGATGGAAGTAAAGGTGTTTTGGTCTGTGCAAATTCAGGTATGGATGTTGTACTGCTGGAAAAGGTGTCCTTTTGCCATCTTTATAACAGATTTGAGCATTGGAAGAAGAAAAATAAATGTAAACATGATGCACAAACACATAGAAAAATGCAGATGCAAAGTATGCCATTTAAGCAAATGCAAATGTCAGTTCAGAAACAGGTACCAATGGCAGGAACTTTTCAAGCACAGATGGTCCCACTAAATATGGAAAATGCTAAAATTAATTTAAATAAGTTGTCCAGAATTCTTTCCAGAAACAAAATCAGAACCCAGTTCAACAGGTTGCTATATTTGTAAATGAGAGTTTTAACACTAACAATTCTGAATTTACCAAGTCCATTGTAAAAGCAGTGGAAGATCCAGACTTAGGGGCCGATTCTGATGCGGGTTGGAAAAGCTTCCCGACCGAATCGGTTGGGAAATGGTGTCCGACCCACTCGGATCGGGAAAGTCCGACCGGCGGAGTAGGATGCATCCGGATGCTTCCAGATACGATTTGGTTGAACTCCCATTGACTTCAATGGGAACATTTGTTCCTAACCGCATCAGAATTGGGCCCTCGGTCGGGAAGACACGTTCCCGATCCGATTTGGAAGTAGCAAATGCCGTTAGGAGGCCTTCCTAACCGCATCAGAATCAGGCCTTCGGTCGGGAAGCTTTTCCAACCCGCATCAGAATCGGGCCCTTAGTTGTAGGAATTTTAAAAGGAGAAATTACAAACCCAGTTTTAGACGAATTTGCACCCAAAATAGGCCCATTTGAGGAAAATTGCCAAGTTGTTGTTTGTGACTCAGGCCTAGCAGGAAAACAATTATTTTACAAATTAAACAGCACAGGTTACTGTACACCAGATAATGTTAATTTTCAGATTCCTGATGAGGATGTACATTTTAAAATGGCCCAACAAGAGACAGCTGTAGCATTGTTTTCAGAAAAGACAGTTGAAAAATTACCTTCTGATTTGAAAGAAATAATAAACACAGAAGTAAGGGAGTTCACAGAGAAGGATGTCAGATTAATAAAATGTGCAGACCATGTCTTATTCAAATTAGAACCAGATGACATGTATTCAAGAACACCATCAGTTGCAGAAATTTTACCCATAATTGGAGATAAAGTGAGTAAAGTATTTTTGATGGAATTGATTGAAAGTTTATGTAACTTTCTGATCACAGGTTCACAGAAACTAAATGAAAAGAACAGATTAGTGCAGGAGATTAATAGCATAATTTTTCCATGTTGTCCTGTGGTACCGAATCCAGCCAATATATTTTTTCACATTCCATGTGCTGAAGAATGGCTTACTGTTATTGATTTTTGTCAAGTTCATGTCACAGTGCCATTGCATGGGAATAGTCAGGAGTACTGTCAAAAAGAAAATGAATGCCTGGGACACATTATTGGAAAGGGAGCTAGAAAGGTGTCACCAGAGAGAGTGGAAATAATTCACCAGATGAATCCACCTCAAATTCAGAAAGAAGTCAAGATGTTTTTGGGAATGGTTAGCTGCTGTAGAGAGTGGTTACCAAACCTTTCCCTAGTGGCTAAGCCTTTACTGAGGCTGACACACAAGGATGTGTCTGATCCGCTTCCTTTGGACAACAATTGCACCAAAGCATTCCTAGAGTTGAAAGAGAAAAAAGGTTGCGCCCGGCACTAGGAATGCAAGTTATTTAAAAGAAAATACACCAATTTGCAGTGAGAGGGAGGGCTGCGCTCTCTCAGTGCCTGTTCAAAAACATGAATGTGTCCAAGGGTCTGTGATGTATTTCCCAATGACCTTTGATCCCAACATCAATGAAACTGAATATGAGTGTCTAGATGTCATGAAAATATGCATAAAGCCAAGATCAGACTTTAAGGATGAACGTCTGATTCAGCCCAACAATGTCCATTTTGTAGATGACCCATATTTGAAAGGTAATAATGACACATTAAGAGCAGCACATGCTGTGCTTCCTATACATTATGTTGTCAAAGCTTCATGGCTTTCAGTAGTTACCTCAGCCCAAAATTCGAAATTGATTGCCCTTACCATAACATGCAGTATATGTGCTCAAATGGGAGTCACTGTTGTCATGGGAGAGAGAATTGCTAATTCAGTTGCACAAAATTGTGTTCTGTTAGCATATACATTCAATGGAATCTTCACAGGTGAATTAATAGAGGCTCAAGAAATTGTTTCAGAAGCAGAACAACAGGGTTGTATCAGAACTGTTTTTGAAAAAAGTGACAACTGCATAGTAGCAAATGTGTTATTGCAAAAACTGATGCCCAGGTATAGATTGCCAGTTTCTCTGAAATCAGATCATAATGAGGTTTCAAAGATGATGAGTGCAGAACAACAGATTGGACAAAGATTCGATTGTAGCCATCAGCCTGAAGTTTCAAGCATAATAAAGCAACACAAAGACAGCACAGAGTTACACTTTGCAAAAGACTGTGTTTCAGCATCACCAAAGTGGCTTGAAAATGAACATGCAAATGCATTTGTGAAAAACACAGATGAAAAGACTAGCCATTGCTGTGAAGGTCTGACTGATGTGGAGCGTGCAGTTTCTCACCAGATTGCAGCTGCTACACAAGATCTACATAATGAATGGTGCCAAAACTTTGATCTGAGAGATGCTGTGAAATGGAAAGGCCTGTTCCAAAGGATCCTGGCAAAGACTGTTGTGAAATGTGGTGGCCTTCCAAATTGGGTCCTGTGTCCCCCTGATAAAACAGCTCCTCTTGAAGAAGAGATGCCAGCAGTGGTCAAAAGTCCACAGAAGAGGGTCAGTCAAGCTGTAAGCGAACACACAGAGTCTGAAGCAGCACTAGAGAAAACTGAAGTGGCACTGGAAAAGCAAAAAGTGGAAACTGACTCAGATGAAAGCGGTGTCCAAAGGGTGAAAGAGTCAGATGCAGCCTCTGAAGAAGAAACTAGTGCTGTGGGCCTACGAGTGGAGGTAGGAAAAAGCTGGCTGAAAGGGTATCCAAAAAGTCTACAGTGGTTCCTTGAAAAATCATTTGCACCCATAGCTGAAACATCTGAATCTATCAAAGTGAAAATAAAAGTGAAAGGCTTGGATTGAAAAAGTGCAATGAATTGATGGTGCTCTGTCAGAGTTTCTCAGCACCTGAGTGGTCAAAATGCATGGAAAAAGTACAGAATGCCACACTGTATGAGCCGCCCTGATGGCAAGCTGATGGAGAGCCAAGAAATGCTGAAACAATAACTGAGAATTGTCAAGAGCTGAAGAGAAAAGAATATTTGAATGATGAAAGAAAAAGAAGAAAAGAAAATAGAAAAGAGAACTGCCCTGTTGAATTCTCCCTTTTATTATTTGAGTTACTTATTTTAGGGAAGACTAACAGTTCCAAGAAGCTAATTACAGAACTCTGCACTAAACATTTGAGCTTGGCTATATATGATCTGATTACAGACAAGACTTGTGTTTGCCTTAGAAATAGAAGTAAAATTGTTATATGCTCAGCTTTTGCAATAAAAATGTCACTTGTGAAAATAAATAAGTGTGATGATCTACAAATCATTTGAGGTATCATGATTTGTTATCATCAAAGGGTGAGTTGATAGAGCTAGATTTCTCAAATTAAGCATTGCTTTATTTTTATGTTTCAGACAGACTGCATTTAAAATGGCACACAAATGTTGGTGCAAGTGAAAACACATGGCACATGCCTTGTCAAAAGTTTTTTAAAAGTGGCACTTTTGGTGCATGCAAAGTGAAAAACATAAAATGAGGCTTGGTCATAAATGCTTTCAGTCTGAAATGCTTGTGCTGAATTAACATGTGTTTTTGCAGTGTAGAGAAAACTCGTGATTTCAGTGGCCTCTTTAGCTTTGAATCATGGAATGTGTTCTCTCTTCCCAGTTTCCTTTCCCTTATAATCTACACTCCCTGTTCCTGTCTCAAGAGACTTTGGCTTTGTTGCATATTTAGACAATGCATATTCAGTTCATAACACATCTTCTTATAATGTGCATTAATTAATCAACCATGCACCAACACTACACATGGGGCAAACGCATTTGGCATGAAAAGCTATCTAAAACATTAGAGCATGTTGCTATGAGTATGTATTAACTGTGTGCGCTTTCAAAATTTACACTAGTGCATGTTTTATGCTATGTTGTACATTGCACATTTTTGCATGTTGTGCACAAATAATAAGAAAAGCTGCTTTAAACTAATAGCTTTTGCTAGGTAATCATTTATACAGGGTATTAGTATGGGGAGGTAAAACATAATGGGTTTTATTTCGTAAATTAATACTATTTTTGTGTTTGTTTTGTTTATGGGCCCACCATTAAATGGCTGCCTAAGAATCCAGCATGGCTGAGAATCGTGCTGAAAAACGCATGCGCAGATTATACCAGCTTGCCTCAAGTGGAGGAAGAAGTCAAGGCCACCATGAACTGTACATTCTTGTTACCCTGCCAATGTATCAGTGTTTGTGGAATGTGTCCTTCCTGCGTGCGATGTGACAGGAAGGAGGAAATAGACTGAAACATTTTTCCTAGTAAATGTTGCTAAAACATATAATTGTATTAATCATTATCGCTTCTTTTGTTAAAACTGGTATGGGTTGGATTTGCCAATGAGAACAGGTTGGTGAGACCCTCATGTCATCTAAGCTAACCAATCACGGTACAAGCTTTACTGAAAATTTGCAACATTATTAGAATAGTCAGCCAAGAATTAGAGTATAAATAATGACCTCTTAGGCGGCGTGGGGGCTCGCTTTTTAAGCCTTAAGCTTTAGGGCCTTAGTCTGAGAGGGAGGAGAGGAGAAGAAGCAGATGAGATCAGACATCATATGGGTTAGGTACGCGAACGTCGCGGGTGCAGTCTGAGAGCAGATTGCGTCCGAGGAGAGATAGAGGGAGGTGGGGGGCATAGGCTAGCCTTGCACGTCATATTTTTGGCAAGGCAGATCACATTCCTCTGTGGTTTTGTGAAGGGCGGGCTGTCTTGCTCCTTGTGAAGCAGCCTCTCTCAGATTGAACAGACCAGAGCAGAGAGTGGAGCTGGATAGAACAGGTAGATTTAGATGCTAAAACTCTAAGTTTATGCTTTGACTAATTAATTATTTTTGAAAAGAATTATTTGTCTTATGCATTTATTTCTCTTTATGGGAGATTTTTGCCAATTATTAATTATTGATTAGCCTTGCAAAAACTCACTCTTGAATCATATTTTCCTGAACTTTCTTTGGAGAATTCTGATTGACATTTGATTGCCTCATTCCTTTCCTTATGGAATGTTTTGTATGCAACCTATAATATGTTCTGTATTAATTCTATTTTTCCTGTTTTCCAAATTCTGTATCCTGATTGATATTTGACTAATGAATAAAGGGTCAGAGAACCTTAACTTTTTAACTAGAAAATAAAACCCTTTAAAATACTCACAACTCTCTTAATTGGCTTAAATATTAATTGCATTTTTGATTTTTCATGGTTATGTAAAGTCTCCTGATGGTAATATACAGTGGCAAGGGTCCAGTACCTTTGCAGCGGTAAATTAGAAGGTAAATGAGGTTTTGCATTGAGAAATTACCGTGAAATTACCGCTGCATCAGCATAAACCGCTCAACAAAGGGTGTGGCTATTTACACAATAATGCTTTAAGCAAGAGGTAGGGCTCTCCCAGTTAAATAGTGATGTCAGGCTGGGCCTGATAATACGTAAATAGGAGAGCTTGCTTGGCTGGTCTTATCTTACAGGTAAATTATACATTCAAAATTTGCTTCCAAAACGGGTAGAGTAAATTCAGGAACAGTTTTGCCCTGAGAATGTCAGCACAATCTATACAGCACCAAGGAGGGCTGTAAGAAAAAGTTTGAATAAAACTTTTCATCATTGTTTAAAAGTAACTAAAGAATTCCTTCTATTTATCTAAAATGGATTTGTGTATAAAATTGTAACAATTTGCTAACATTTTTATTAAGTACTGACCTCTGCATCAGTTCTTCAAATGTTAGTAAAATGATATTAAACAGTCATGTGTTTAATATATTTTCTCCATAACACACTATGGATGTACAGACCAACAGCACCAGTCAAAGATGGCAAAACATGGTTTGTTGTCACATCGGCTGGATGAGTAGTCCTTTGCATTCTCAGTTTCAAGACAGAGACATCTTAAGAAATTGGGGGGGTGGTAATGGCTTAGCGTTAGGAATGTAGAATGTTGAACTTAACCAAAGAATGTTAGGAGACTGTAGAATGAGGCAAGTCAGTTACTTGCTGACATCCATTGTGGTTGGGAATGTTGTATTTATGCAGTTGCACTTAATAAATCTGTCTGTTTCTACTACAACCGGCTGGGTATCCTACTTCTCCACATTGGCGACGATCGTGGTGAAAACCTCACTAGATCTTACAGGAGGACTCTACTTTGATTTATAAAAAAGGAGAAGAGAGGCCGATGCTGCAGTTTTTTGTGGGTGTGCTCAGTGCGTGTTTGCGTATGGAGAGGAAACGTCCAACACGTTACCAGTTGTCTCGTGTTCTAGAAGGTACTATGGTTTTCTGCACTTTTTATTGCCATTAATGCACTTTAACGCTCAGTCAAACCATCGAGGCTACCACCTCTCACCCGTTCTCGTGCACTGTGGCAAGTCGCCCACTCTTGTGCTCTTTGTTGCTTACCGCTGCCTTGTGCTGTTTGTTCTGTGACTCTTTGTTTGCAGCTTCAAATCAATGGAATGCAGCGATGGGGGAGTCCTCCTGAGTCTTGCATCTCTACGTTTGCTTTGGAACTTCCCACTTAGTTTATGACAGCTTCAGTCATGGGACATTCGTTCTCTGCGTTCCTCTTTCTGTGGCTGTCACTTTAGTAACGGCCGTCTCTTTGAAAGAAAAGAAAACTGAACTTAGCTACAAAGCGCCCGACTTTGTCGCGTAAAAGAGAAGTATGTCTCTGCACATTGTTCATCATATGTTGAAGTGAGTAACGGAGTCAGCTGCTCAGTGCCCGACTCTTTGTGTGAAAGAGAAGTACATCCCTGTGAAGTGTTTATCTATTGAACTGAGTAACGGAGTTCGGATTTTCTTGGATTGTTTACCAGTGTTAGAGTTCGGGTTTTATGTACACTTGGATTGACATTATTGTAAGTGTTGTCCTTTGGTGGCGTTTCATTTTATTTTTTCACGGGGAGCTCTGGTATGAGTGGCACATGAGTGCAGGAGTTTATTTTGAGATCTAGGGTGTGAATTGCACACCAGCGTTTCAGAGTGCATGTAAAAAATAAAAAAATAAAAAAATATATATATATATATAACATTTATAATTCATAGTAGGAACAGTTGGATATATGCAATTGTTTATCTCATGAATATATTCCTTTGTTATTGTGAGTTAATTGTTCCCCTCTTCTAATGTTTTACATTGTTGACTTGCTGTAATTATGCAAAACGCCACACCACCACCACCCTTCTTTTTGTCTTCCCCTTGGGAACGGACTATTAGGTGGTCAAAGTGGAAGAAGGTTTTCTTACATTATACCCGTGTCTGTGGCATCTGTCGGAATAGGGAGAGGAAAACCTCTTGTTTACTGCATCTTCGGGGGCCTGGAGTCAGCAAGTGTTTGGGCATCTACCTAATCTAGAGGGGAGTGAATCTGATGATCTAAAAGAATTTGAAGTGTATTTTAGGAAGTTAAATAAACACTATTTGCCGAAGGTGAGTACAGTTTAGTAAGTTATCACTTCAGTAAAAGAGTCCAAAAACTTCAAGAATCTGTAAAGTTTTATGTCACGGATCTGCATAAGCTAGGTGCGATTTGTAAATCTGAAGGCACCTTCGAAGAGCACATATGTAATCAATGTATGCTGGTCTGTAATATTGAAAAAATAAAAGATGAGTTGGGGCAGAAAGATGACCCGAAGTTGGATGAGGTGCTGCTTGTAGCAAAATGTGTTGAACACTCACTGTTGTGTTGTACTATGTATTTTCACTGTATGTTGTATCACACATTGTATATCACCTGTGTTTATCTGCAGTGTATTCTCTCCTTCTTATGTTGCTATGGTTATTCTGGATGCGTGTACCAGAGTTCTGATGGTTTGTGCTATCATTGATGACACCTAGAACCTTGGTGTCATCAATGGTCAGTTGGGGAGCTGTCACTTGCTGTGTGGACGTGTTGGCCTCCTTTGCTGGGAACTTGAATAAAGTATCATCACACTAATCGCCTTCCTTGTGGATTCATTTTTACATAACACTCACTTGCATGTATAGAAGTGATAAAAAAGAGTAATGCCTCGGTGTCGACAGAGAAAGTGCAGCTTGTAAGTAAAGCACCTGTCAAACACCTGGATGATTCCTCTGGTGCTAACAGACCCTCTGGTTCGAATCTCAAGTTTGCTGGGGTATTTTTAGGGTGTTCTTGAATATAAAGACCGCCTGACAGCAGGAAACATTTAGATCTTATGGAAAGGAGACAGTATCATTAGCTGGTTTCATCAGAGAAATCTTATGTTATGCTGGACCGCAAGCATGAACCAAGTGTTGGGTCGTTTTGAAGGTTCGGGCAGTTGCTTGCTCACCGCTGCCCTGCTGGCTTGTATTATTGGAGCTAAGAAATAAATCTACAATAATTTTACCGTAATGAGCGTCTTCATTACAACTGCATCCTTTCACCAAGCATTGTGTTGAAGGAGCTGTTAAGAGTTACATTTTTGAAGCTTAATAAGAAGCTTGATGTGGACTTTAATGCTTTATACAGGAATGGATGTGTAGTACGGGGTTAAGCTGTAATAACTGTCCAAGACCATTTCTTGAAGAAGGAAAGCTTTTATTAGCAGAGTAAAAGCTTGCAGGAACGAACCCACGGCAACACAGCAGGCAGGCAGGCAGACGAGCTGAGAGTAACTGACTCTCAGCTCGTCAACCAGGGCTTTAAATTCCAAAAGTCAGAACCCTGAGACATAAGGGTTCTGACAAAGCATTAAAGAAACAGTGAACACGAAATACAATGCAGTACATACCACAACATGTGGTATAGTTGAGAGCTTGCGCAGTGAGTTCAAAGAGGTTTTTAGTACTAAATTAGGGTGACTCACTAACTACACTCATAAGATTGATCCTAAAGATAAAGCTGTACCAGTAGCACAACCCAAAAACAAAACAAAAAAACCCACAATCAATCCAAAACATAATTCATCAATTTGGATGGCAGCTTTGGCGGCGCGATGGCTGCAAGAAAGCCGTCCTTCAAAACCAGCATTTTGATTGGGTGAAGAAGAAGAACTTCTAAGAGCACATGCACTAGGAGTACAAACAGAGTCAGAAGCTGGAGGAACGATAGAAACATCTCCAGAAACAAAAGGTGCAAACGGGATGCTAGGATGAATATCAAAAGCCGAAGAACATTCACTGTACTCATCTCTATCATTATAAATTTGTTTAAAAATGTCAGCTTGATCATTGGTGAGTTTAACAACTCTATCCTTATTCCACCATCCCCTCCCATCCAACAGTAGAGAAGGTTTACTAACCCTCATAACACAAACGGGAAGAGAAAAGGTGGATTGACCCTTGGACACCTTGAAAGGTTTCTTAATGAGAACCCAATCATTTACAGAAAATGTTTCGGGTTTGACTCTAGAGTGGGTGTCATATGACTCTTTTTGTTTGATTTGTTTAGATAAAACTCTAGTCCTAACAACATCACGATCATCACTCACAAACCTCTTGCTGATTAAAGAGGAACCAGCACTAAGATTAGAAAACCACTCAGGAATCAACTTTGATCTTGCCTCCCTAACTCTGAGAGCTTTGAAAGGAGTGACTCCAGTGGTAGAATGGAGTGAAGTGAGATAAGCCCAAACCTTCTCTTGCAAGAAATCAGTGACATCAACATTTGCTGCTACAGCAGTTTGAATACCTTCCTTGAGAATACGATTAGCCCTCTCAACTAAACAATTAGCAGAGGGACTGTACAAGGCAACTTGGTAGTGTTTAATATCAAACTTTTCCAAGAAATCAGTCATTTGCTTAGAGACAAACAAAACACCATTGTCCGTAACAATGGAATAAGGTGCACCTTCAATCTTAAAAATGTTCTCCAAAAAAGAAATGACAGAAGCAGAGTTAGCTACTTCAACAAAAGAGTAATACAACCACTTGGAAAAGTAGTCTATGCCAACTAGCAAATACCTCATCCAAGATGGAAGAAGATTGAAAGGTCCAGAAAAATCAAGGGCAATTTTATCCCAAGGCATCTCAGGAAAAGGGACTGGAAATAAGGGTATTTTGTTGAGTTTCCAGTGTTTATCTGAGACAACACATTTGGGACACTTAGAAACAAAATTGACCACCATGGAATCCAAACCTGGCCACCAGTACACTTGTTTAATTTTCTTAGTAGTGGCAGACATACCCAAATTCCCTTCATGAGAAATGGCAAAAATTCTGTCCCTAAGTAACTGAGGAGGCACAAACAAACCATTACGGATGCAAACACCATTTTCAAAAGATAGTTCCTCACTGACTTGAGCAAAAGACCTTAATTCACTAGATAAGATTTTACTGGTAGGCTACTTGTTTCTAAGAAAAGATTTGACTTTCTTCAAATTTTCGTCTTTCTCCATAGTCAGGATCCAATCTTTGTGTGAAAACTTACAGCCGCTAGCAGAAACAACATCAATGACACCAACTACACAGTCATTATCAAAGTCATCTAAAGCAGAAGAATTACAAGGTAAAGGAATGTGAGACAAGCAATCAGAACGGACATTCCGTCCACCTTGGATATATTTGATATCCAGATCAAACTCTTGTAGTTTGGAAAGAAGTCTGACAAGGCGAGCAGAAGCTTTACCCAGACCATTTCCAGCCAATAGAAAAACCAAAGGTTTGTGATCCGTGAAAATGTCACATTTCTTGCCCCAAATGTAAGTCTTGAATTTTTGCACAACCCAAACAATACCCAGGGCCTCCCTCTCAATGGTGCTATAGTGGCACTCAGCATCGGAAAGAGATCTAGAGGCAAAGGCTATGGTATTTTTATGTCCATCTACCCACTGACAAAAACAGCTCCTAGACCTTTCAGACTAGCATCAACAGTGATAAAAGAATCACCAGAGGGGTTAAAAGAGCGTAATGCAGGGGCATTGATCACAAAAGATTTGAGACTCTCAAAAACTGTGGACAAGGAGTCATTCCAGACAAATTTCACACCTTTTTTAAGAAGATCTCTCAAAGGTTGAACAGCAAAAGAGTAACCAGGAACAAACCTGTTGTAGTATTCGCAAAGGCCAAGAAAAGAACGTAAAGTGTTCTTATCAACTAGTGCAGGAGCATTTCTAATGGCCTCAATGTTGCAGAATTTAGGCTTGATCCCTTCTGCAGAGATGAAGTGACCTAAATACTCAACTCTGTTAACCAGAAGCTTACATTTGTTGGGTTTGACAGTCATTCCAGTGGAATTGAGTACATTAAGCACATTACGTAAGATTTGAACATGTTCATCTCGGTTTCGGTAAAAACAAGAATGTCATCTTGGAATGCCTGGATATGCAGCATATCACCAAATAACTTGTCCATGAGTTTTTGAAAAACACTTGCCGCGGATGCAAGTCCAAAGGGAAGTCTGAGATATTTAAAAGCTCCAAATGGAGTTACAAACGCGGTAAGAGATATGTCGAATGCAGGTCAATGGTGGAGAAAAATTTGGCATTGCCAATATTAGCCAACATCTCTTGAATGTGAGGAAGTGGATGGCAATCCACAAGAATGTTGCGATTGAGAGATCTCAAATCAACACATAATCTGAGATCCCCAGTTTTTTTTTTTCTAGCAAGAATAGTAATTGGGGCACCAGAATCAGCCATGACAGAGATGGATTTCCCATCAACAATAGCAACAACAATAGGTCCCTTAATAGAGGAAAGATCGAAGTGACCATTGGTATCCACAGTAAGTAATACATTAGTAGTGGGGGCGCTAGAGGGCGCGCTGCGGAATGGCTGCACACTAGTGCTGCTCCGCCAGTCGGGGACAAGATCTGGCATAAAACTGCTGCATTTGGTGACTCTCACGGAGCAATAAACATAAAATTGCGAATCGGAACTACTCTGCATCGCGATACTGGCATCGGATGCGCAAGATATTGTGCCATCGCTGAGTAATTTAACTCGAGAGGTGAGCCCCCCCGGCCTCGTTGGCTTCAACAAGATGGCGGAGACGCACGCCGTGGCATAGGCAAAAGTGAAATGGACTTGCGGCTCCACTGTGGGAGTGATAGCGGAGCCATCACGAACTGCCTGGCACTGATATACCGCAGACAAAACCGGACTGAAGGTGAGCCTGTGACTGCGATTCTGCTATTGCACATGTAATTAACTACACACATTGGTGGAGAGCAGCGGCGGCTTGTGGCGGAGAAGTGTGATGGCTGCCTACTGCGTCACTGCTTTGGGACACGTCGGATTGCACCGTACATGCTTTGTGGGATGATGGCATAACAACGCTAACTTATGCGTGCAATTTCATGATCAACGGAGCTCACACCGGCACCCGTACTGCACCGTCCAACACTCACCAGACGACGCTGGGAGCCATTGGATCCGCGCGCGATTGAACGACACGCAACGAGCTGCTGCGACCGTAGAACCTAAGCTGTAATTCACGGACGGCACTCTGGTGAGTTCATAGCCCTGCCAGAGCACATGGACACTGCCCCCGCTGTCATAAACACGTGAAGGGGCGCTGATTATACGGCATTGCCCAACGCTCCTCTAGACATAAAAGAAGGGGCATCACACTGCCATAGTCACGCAGGGTGACGCATCAGCTATCCCCGCTCGCACAATCTAATACCACCACAACTGTTTATTAATCAGCGCTACACTGACACCTTGATCCTATAGCTGAATCAAAGTGCACTGAGAACTTTGTAAAAACTACCAAGAGGTTTTCATATTGTATGAGCGTCAAAAGGGAAAAGGCGCGCATTTCGCTTCTTTTACAGACAATATACGCAGGCTGTGACTCAGACTCTCATCGGCTTGTCCACACTTTGCGAACCATGCACCTTGTGAAAGAAGCCGCGGTGGGTACGGTCAGTCTGTGAATCCTTGCTACAACAGTATTAACCACCACCCAATTGACTGTGAGATACAACAGCGTATAACAAAGTGCAAAATAAGAAATATACCAATTATACACTGGCGCAGCATCAAATACTGAATTCACTCAACCTTGCAGGAAAACCACTATTATGGGTAAGCCAGACAAACAACAGCCAAAACTTTCTTTTGACACCCGACGCTCATCAAAACAGACAACAGCGCACTCAGACACTGAGTTAGATTCGGAAGACACACAGCAATCTAAGATGGATGCCGCCTTGCACGCCATACAACAGAGCCTACAAGCTATTAATGGCAAGCTCGACTCACTCACACAGAGAGTGGACAACATGTCCTCCAAGCTTGATAAACAGGGTGAAAGATTGAACGCGGCAGAAGTGCGTATATCAGTGGTCGAAGACGAGTCCGGCACGACGACGCGCAAATGCATGGAGATTGAAAAGATCTTGGAAGTCATCAAACAGAAAAATGAAGATTTAGAAGCGAGATCTCGCCGCAATAATGTGCGCATAATGGGGATTCCAGAAAGCACCAACACGGGAAGATTAGAAACCTATGTGGAGGACATGTTGCGAGACATTTTTGGAGCAGAACATTTTTCTACCGTGCTTATCATCGAGCAGGCCCATCGATCACTTGCACCCACGCCGCCGCCAGCAGCACCGCCAAGACCCATTATTCCTTGAGTGCCTAGTTACAGAGATAGAGATGCGATCCTGCGCATGGCAAGGGAGAAACAACAAATAAGCTACAAAGGTAATAATATATCCTTCTACCCTGATTTCACGATGGCAGTGCAGGCGGCACAAAAAGACTTTAACTCAGCCAAAAAGAAACTGAGAGACATGGGAATCGAATACCCGATGTTGTACCCGGCAAGACTACGCATCACGCACGATGGGCGAACGAAAATTTTATCAACACCAAAAGCAGCGCAGGACTTCATCAAAAAGACTCTCTCTAGCCGTAAAGCACAGCGTGAAAGGAACTCTGATCCAGACTCAGACAAATTAAACTGAAGCTGGTGGTAATGTATACGATATGCTATGTAACTACAGCGGCAAAAAGTGACTATATTTTCTCTTTTTTCCTATCACTATGATTGGACTTATCCTTTGTAATGTGGAGGAGACAGTACATCAATGCAGTCTATTGTATGTACGGACACTGAGACTCATCCACTTCACTGCAATGAGGCCTTCTAGATAATGGCTGATATCAGACAATTTGTTGCATTGTAGGGGGCTAATGCATATAGAATATATTTTCAAGTACATGAACCAGTTTTACATTATGGTGCAACTCTGTCTTTTTCCGCTTTCCCTATCTGCTTGCACTATGGAGAGCATATATGGAATATTGAATATGAGTATGAAGTGACCTGCCCGTTATCTGGTAAGATTGCCCAGTGTGCCGTGTTAGAGTATTGACAATTCATTCCTGGCTGGTTCACAGTGAAATTCTGCTTATGCACTCGTATGGTGGAGCAGGTTTTATGATGGGGTATATTTGAACAATATAGCACAATGTTGTATATACTACATAGTACGTTAAACCTCTGTACTGGCCAGACATGCAGGCCTGGGCTCACATGGTTTATTGCACCTATACTTGATGTATATATTGCACCAAACTCGAGAAAAATAACCCGACCGCACCCGTACTCACGGGTGTTGATGCGAGCACTCAGCGGCCCCCCGAGGGTGCTCCCCGGAACTGTTAGTGCACTGGCACTGTTGGTTATAAGGGTATGGCTTTGGCATGATTGGGATTCCGAAGCGGGTGGGGGGCTTGAGGGTAGGTTTACTGTTTATTACGGGCTCATACAAATGCAGTACACCACAAAAAGCGCCATAACGCATAAATGTTTAGATGTAATCCTGCTTTTGATGTACATTGCACTCCGCGGACGAAAGCGGGACCGATATTCCATATCCAATCACATATATCTCCAGCTAGGGTATTGTGACTAAATTAAAATCTTCACAAATTTGTTTGTTATCCTGGAACATTAGAGGTTTAAATAACCCTAAAAAAATACGACAGGTGTTTGCATATCTCGACCGTTACCAAATTGATATAGCGATGTTGCAGGAATCCCACCTTGCAAAAACGACCAAATGTCCATTGGGCAGTAAATGGGCTGAAACCGTTATAATGTCCTCATATTCCAACTATTCGAGAGGGTTACTTTTGTTGGTGAAAAAGGGCGTCCAATTCTTCATAGATCAAACTATAACAGATGATCAAGGCCGATACATCATTATTACAGGACATATTCTGGGGCATCGTGTGGGTCTGCTTAACGTATATGGGCCGAACATAGATGACCCTGAGTTTTTCCATAGTATATGGCGACAACTTAGAGATTTACCCGACATAGAAATAATATGGGGCGGCGATTTAAACTTGGCCCTCGAGGAGGAACTGGATAGATCAGGGACTACTAAAGAACCACACAAACGGGCAGTACAAGTAGTTAAAAATGGCATGAGGGAATTTAACATGGTAGATATTTGGCGCCTGCGCAACCCACACCATAAAGAAGCCACACACCATTCCACACTGCATAACCGCTAGTCGTGCATAGACTACTGGCTAGCAACAGAGAGGGTCGCCACATAGACTAAAGACATACAACACCTGCCGAAAACATTATCTGACCACAAACCTGTCCTTCTGGTGCTTGAACCTCCTTATTATATCCCACCACCATATATATGGAGATTTAATGCTAAAGCGCAGACTCGTCCTATAACACTTTCATTAGGAAAGCTATTGAGGAATATTTTACATTGAACCAGCCCTCAGTCAATGACCCTAGTCTACTGTGGGAGGCCTTAAAGGCAACGATAGGTGGGGTATGTATTAGCACAACTGCGGGCATCCTGAAAGACTTACGTCAACAACTCATTCAATGTGAAACAAAGCTTAAGGCCTTAGAACAAGAATTCGAACGTACTCAAAACACGACTGTACTGGGTGAGATTAGAAATATACTGTCCGAATACCAAGATTTTGCCGATGAAGAACTTAAATACATCTCTAAGTGTAGTATTGCCCGGACCTACGGAGAGGGGGGTAGACCAGGACGGATATTACCACACAAACTCTGTACTGGACATGCCACACACGCTGTACTTAAAATTAAAGATCGTCAAGACAATTTACACTATGACACAGCGGGTATACTGCAAGCCTTTATGGACACGTACGGAGACATAAACGCCTCACATGATACCGCTACTTTGCCAGAAATTTTACAATATCTTGAAGATATTGCAATAGCATGGCTCTCGGATGCCCAACAGGAGTATCTTTCAAAAGCTATCACAGTAGAAGAAATCACAGCCGTGATTAAAACACTGCCTAATGGTAAAGCTCCAGGCCCCGACGGCTTTACCAGTGAATTTTATAAAGAATATGTCGACCTAATAGCCCCGCATCTAGTAGAAATGTATGGTGACGCACATGACAAGCAGATACTGCCACCTACGTTAAGAGAGGCTATGATCATAGCCCTTTTAAAGCCGGATAAAGATCCAGAATACTGTGACTCCTACAGGCCACTATCGCTGATTAACACAGACACTAAACTGCTTGCCAATCGACTTCAGCCATTGATGCCTAACATTATACTACCGGATCAATCGGGTTTCATACCCCACCGTTCCACTGCCCATAACATTCGTACCCTTTTTCTCATCAGCTAAACCCTGAATTGCAAGCGGCTGCGGTCTTGTTAGACGCAGCTAAAGCGTTTGATTCTGTCCAGTGGACATATCTATTTACAGTCTTACATAAAATGGGACTGCCCCCCATCCTTCTACAATGGATCAAAATATTATACACAGCACCAGTTGCGAGAATACGGGTAAACCAATACGTATCAGAACCAATACAAATTACACGTGGCACTCGGCAAGGTTGACCACTATCGCCGCTCCTATTTGCCATTGCATTGGAGCCATTGGCGTGTAAAATAAGACAATGCCACAAAACTACAGCCCTACAATTTCCTCAGCGACCGCTGAATATTTCACTATACGCAGATGATATGGTGCTGTATATCCGCGATCCCGATGTTAATCTGTCCCCACTAATTCGGGAATATATTAAATTTGGAAGCCTTCGGGACTCCAAATAAATTGGATCAAATCAACAATTATCCCTTTAACAGATGCTATTAGACCCTGTCCGGCGGAATTCCCGTTGGAATGGCAGACGGATCCGATTAAATATCTGGGGATTTGGTACCACCGAGAGCCTGAGGTGGTTATACGTGTAAATTATGGAATAGCCATGAAGATCAGAGGCCTACCACGTCCCGAGTGACCGTGGGCCCCTGTTGAGCGAATCCTCCCAAGGCGTCTTCGCGATCCCTTGCCAGCCGGCTTGTGGGTCTTCTGAAGGCGTTCCTACAGAACCAAAGGGCTCCCCTGGTTGCTCCAGGCCTTCCCTGACTTGCCTTTGCTGGGTGAGTCCCTCAGACCTTGCGGGTCTGCGCCATTGCCTTTTTACACTTTCCCCAAGACTTGCTGTTACCAAGGCTTGTTGGCTCCAATCGAGTCGCCGACACCGCAGTAAGCTGCAGACATTGTGGGACACGCCGAATCCAGCTCCTGGTTGTCGTTGACGCCCCTGGACCTCGTGGCTGAAGAGTCAAGGCACCCGTGAACGACCTGAATCTTGCGACGACGGTGGGCATCCATCTTCCTTGCCCCGAGTCACTGCCAAGTGACTTTGAACACTGTCCCCTCTGCTTTCAGATCTTCCATCTTCTGAATCCAGGCTTGGATTCCACCGGACACTTCTTCGGACTCCACAAGCAGCAAGTCTTCATTGTCCTCCATTGAAAACGACGCCGCGACCCGACACCAAAGGACACCTATGCACCCGGCTTCCCTGGGTGAGGTAACTCCAGCACTACGGTGCTCCTGTGGGTGTTGGCCCTAGAACTACTTACCCTGTAAGTGACTTGCTTGTAGGTTCTCCCGAAGTATCCTAAAACCCTTAATTTCCAACCGCGACTTGCCCCATTGAAGTCAACGGCGATTCGCGCCTGTGTATCCACACTGCACGCGTCCCCCGTGGGTCCTTTACTTACTTGCCTTGGGTGGTTTCGTGAGGCCCCAGCACTTCTGAAGGCCCTAGGCCTTGTCTCTCTGCAAGTCGTTGTTTCTATGTCTCTTTTTTAGTATATGATCTGGTACGCCCCTAGGGCCCCAGCCATATTTGTGCTTAATTTATTGTGAAACGTTGATTTGTGCATATGTCCTTGACTTCTAATCTCATAAAGAGATTAGTAGAGAGTTGTTAGTAATAAATACATATATATTTGATATATATACCTGTGTGGTGTCTTTTCATTTGGTGATTCAAGAGATTGTGTGGTAAAACAAGCTGCTTTACATTCCTTCAAGACTTAGCCTGAAGGCTGCTCTCCACAGCTACCACTAGGATAGCTTTCTTTAAAGGTTGTCTTAAACCTATCTACCATAAGAGTCGAATTGTACTAGTGCAAGGTGTCCACTTTAATTAGTGAACAGCATATACCAGGCCAACTTCTCACATTGGTGGGCAGCGTGTGGGATTCCAGCTTGCTATTGTTTTACCAGAAAATCTCTATTTGAATTACTAACTGAAAACCACTATAGGTACTTAAGGTACATATAAAGTCAAGCTTAGTATCAATAAGTTCTACTGAACTTAGAGCTGTGTGCCAAGGGATAGCACACCCTTTCTACAGCTCAAGCTAGTATCAGTAGGCCACAAACTAGTGTAGGTAGTACAACACTGCACAACACTAGAATGTCCTTAAAGGGTGGAACCAGTGGATCCACTCAGCCTCAGTATAAGGACATGGCTTTCTCTGACTTGAGAGCCATGTGTGTTGAAAGACACCTGAAGCTAGGACAGAGTCCCTCCACACTACACCTGATAGATCTGCTGACAGCAGATGATCTTAGATTGGCTCTAGGAGCTAATGGGTCTGAATCAGGGGGTGGGCCAATTACAGTGTTTGGGTCAGATGATGAAAATCAGAATGACCAAGACTCTGTGATTGAAGGGCCAGGCTCCAAGGGGCCTGAAAAGGACAGAGGAATTCTCCCTAAGAGAACTGACAGAGTGGATGAGAGGCATAGGTCCCCTTCCAGGGAATCTGACCACTCTTATCACTCTGGCAGAGAATTTGTCCAGCAGAGGAACTCATACTTTCCCATAAGAGTGAGCTCCTCTGACAGAATGTGCAAACTGCTGCAGTATGAGGAAGCAAGAGTTGCCCTCAGAACCAAGCAGTTGGCACTGGATAGAGAAGCCCTGGAGATCCAGAGAGCTTCTAGAAGAGAGGGGTTAGAACCCCTTGGTGGCAGCAACAGTGTCCCTAGAGGCAGATAATCTATTCCAGACCATAGGAACCTGAGCAAGGTTGTTCCTCCCTACCAGAGTGGGGATGATATCCACAAGTGGATAACTGCTATGGAGAGGGCCTGTAGAGTACAGCAGGTCCCCCAAAAGCAGTGGGCAGCAATCTTGTGGCTCTCCTTTTCAGACAAAGGTAGAGACAAGCTCCTCACTGTTAGAGAAGAGGATGCTGATAATTATGAAGTCCTGAAGAGTGCACTGATAGATGGGTTTGGCTTAACCACTGAGCAGTACAGGTTGAAGTTCAGAGACACCCAGAAGGCACAGACTCAGGACTGGACTGACTTTGTAGATTGTGCAACCAAGGCTCTGGAGGGTTGGCTGGTTGGCAGTAGGGTTACTGATTTCAAGGGATTGTATAATCTGATGATGAGAGAACAGATCCTTAATAATTGCCAGAACCAGTTGTTGCATCAATACCTGGTGGACTCAGATCTGACCTCTCCCCAAGAATTGGGAAAGAAGGCAGACAAATGGGTCAGAACCAGGGTAAGGCAGAAACCCCAGAACCAAGGGGGTGACACCAAGAAGCAGGATTCTAAGGGCTCTGAGAAAGGTGGGGATAAGTCAAAAGACCAGAAGTCTTCACAAGGGCCCCAAAAATCTGCATCTGGTGGGGAGTCACAATCCAACAAGGGAAAATGCCAAAAGAAGCCCTGGTGCAAATTCTGTAAACAGAAAGGGCACTGGACTTCTGATTGTAACAAGTCCAAAGACCAAACCACCACCACTCCTGCCCCTAAGGCAACTGTTCCCCCTAGCTCAGCTACAGTTGGAGGTGGTACGCAGAATAAGGGTGTAGTAGGGTTGACCCTGGGTTCTGAAGTGGACTCTGACCTAGTTAGAGTGCCCACTCAGGCAATGCTGATTTGTGATGGAGACCTTGATATGTCCTTCCTAGTAAGCCCCAGTAATCTGGGCAAATACAAACAGCAGCCTGTAATAAATGGCAAACAGGCTTTGGTATTTAGGGACACAGGTGCTAGTGTCACCATGGTGGCAGAGGATCTTGTGGACCCTGGACAGATCATCCTGGGTGAAATGTACCAGGTGACCAATGCAAGCAATGTTAGGACCAACCATAGTCTGGCAGTTGTGAATTTCTCCTGGGGAGGGGTAACTGGCCTCAAGAAGGTTGTAGTCAGTGCAGACCTCCCTGTAGAATGTCTATTGGGCAATAATCTAGAGACTTCAGCCTAGTCTGAAGTAGAGTTATGGACTCATGCTGAGATGCTGGGCATCCCTGCAGAGGTATTTGCTGTGACCAGGTCGCAAGAATGCATAACACTGAACCAGCTCTGGATCCTGGAACAATGGACCAGATGCTACCCAAGAGGAGGAGCAGTAGGGTAAAGGCAGTGCCTTCCCCTCTGTCTCAGATCACAGATTCACCCCCAGAGGGAGGTGAAGCAGATCCTGAGGAAGGAACTGCCCCAGAGGGACTTGAGCCTGATCAGGTTGAGTTCCTGGGGGCAGGGGGCCCTTCTAGGGAAGATCTGAGTAAGGAGCAACAGTGCTGCCCCTCTCTTGAACCCCTCAGACAGCAGGCTGCTGCTGAGAGTGCTAGTGGGTCCCATAAAGTTTATTGGGATGAGGGACTCCTATATTCTGAGGGTAGAGACCCAGCCCCTGGAGCCACCGGGAGGTTGGTAATACCTCAGAAGTTTAGGGGTTCCTCTTGACCCTAGCACATGACATCCCTTTAGCAGGACACTTGGGCCAAAACAAGACCTGGGACAGGCTTGTTCCACATTTTCATTGGCCACATATGTCAGAGAACACAAAGGAGTTTTGTCGCTCCTGTGTCACATGCCAAGCCAGTGGTAAGGCAGGTGGCACAACAAAGGCCCCCTGATACCACTACCTGTGGTGGGGGTACCCTTTGAAAGGGTAGGGATTGACATTGTTGGTCCCCTTGACCCTCAAACTGCATCTGGGCACAGGTTTATCCTGGTGGTAGTGGATCATGCCACCAGGTACCCAGAAGCAATTCCTCTGAGGACCACCACAGCCCCTGTGGTGGCAAGAGCCCTCATTGGAGTTTTCTCCAGAGTGGGTTTCCCAAAGGAGGTCATCTCTGACAGAGGTACTAACTTCATGTCAGGATATCTGAAAGCAATGTGGAAGGAGTGTGGTGTAACTTATAAGTTCACCACTCCCTATCACCCACAATGCAATGGTTTGGTTGAACGCTTCAACAAAACCCTTAAGGGAATGATTAAAGGACTCCCAGAGAAGCTTAGGCGGAAATGGGACCTTCTTCTTCCCTGCCTGTTGTTTGCATACAGAGAGGTTCCACAGAAGGGGGTTGGTTACAGCCCATTTGAGCTACTGTTTGGGCATCCTGTAAGAGGTCCATTGTGTTTGGTTAAAGAGGGCTGGGAGTTACCTCTCAAGCCCCCCAAACAGGATGTGATGGACTATGTACTTGGTCTCCGCTCCAGGATGGCCGAATACATGAAAAAGGCAACCAAAAACCTGGAGGCCAGCCAAGAATTGCAAAAAGCTTGGCATGACCAAAGGCTGTGCTGACTGTGTACCAGCCAGGACAGAAAGTGTGGGTGTCGGAGCCTGTGGCCCCAGCAGCCCTCCAGGACAAGTGGAGTGGCCCCCATACAATAGTTGAACAGAAGGGAGAAGTCACCTATCTGGTGAATCTTGGAACTCCCAGGAGCCCCCTGAGGGTGCTCCATGTCAACAGATTAAAGCCATATGTTGACAGGGCTGACATGGGCTTGCTCATGGCAACTGATGAGAACCAGGAGGAGGAGAGTGACCCTCTCCCTGACCTGCTCTCTCAGAACCCTGATGATGGGTCAGTAGATGGTGTTGCTTTGGCAAGCAGCCTCACTGACCATCAGCAAACTGAGTGCAGACAGGTTCTGCAACAGTATAGACATATGTTTAGCCTGACCCCTAGTCAGACTGCCTGGTGCACCCATGAGGTGGACACTGGAGACAGTCTGCCTGTCAAGAGTAAAATCTACAGGCAACCTGACCATGTCAGGTACTGTATCAGGACTGAAGTCCAGAAAATGTTGGAGCTAGGTGTAATTGAGCCTTCAGATAGCCCTTGGGCTATCCCAGTAGTCCTGGTACCCAAGCCTCATACCCAGGGTGGTAAGAAAGAAATGAGATTTTGTGTAGACTACAGAGGCCTCAATGCAGTCACTAGGACTGATGCCTATCCCATACCAAGGGCAGATGAGCTGATTGATACTTTGGCCTCAGCCAAGTATCTAAGTACATTTGACCTAACAGCTGGCTACTGGCAGATCAGATTAGCTGATGATGCAAAAGCCAAAACAGCATTTTCGACCCCTAGTGGGCACTACCACTTTGTGGTGATGCCCTTTGGATTGAAAAATGCACCTGCCACTTTTCAGAGGTTGGTGAATAAAGTTCTGGCAGGGATGGATACTTATTGCTCAGCTTATCTAGATGATATTGCTGTCTTTAGTTCCTCCTGGCAGGATCACCTGGTCCACCTCAGAAATGTTTTGGAGGCTCTGCAGAAAGCAGGCCTCACTATCAAGGCCACTAAGTGCCAGATAGGGCAGAGTCAGGTTGTGTACCTGGGCCACCTTGTAGGTAGAGGCTAGGTTCAGCCTTTACAGAGCAAAATCCAAACCATAATGGAATGGGTTGCTCCAACCACCCAGACACAGGTGAGAGCCTTCTAAGGCCTGACTGGGTACTATAGGAGGTTTGTCAAGGGATATGGATCTATAGTGACCCCCTTGAATGATCTGACCTCAAAGAAAATGCCAAAAAAGGTTCAGTGGACAGCTAGCTGTCAGAAGGCATTTGAAGACCTAAAGCAGGCCATGTGCACTGCCCCCATCTTACAGAGTCCAGACTACACCAAAAAGTTCATTGTCCAAACAGATGCTTCTGAGCTGGGTGTGGGAGCTGTACTGTCTCAACTGAATGATGAAGGTCAAGACCAGCCAGTAGCTTTTATTAGCAGAAGGCTGACCCCTAGAGAGAAACGTTGGTCAGCTATAGAGAGGGAGGCCTTTGCTGTGGTGTGGGCCCTGAAGAAGCTGAGGCCATACTTGTTTGGCACTCACTTCATAGTTCAGACTGACCACAAGCCCCTCCTATGGCTTAAACAGATGAAAGGTGATAACCCAAAACTTTTGAGGTGGTCCATTTCCCTACAGGGGATGGACTATTCAGTGGAACATAGACCTGGGACCCAACATGCCAATGCAGATGGACTCTCAAGGTATTTCCACTTAGAACACGAAGACTCAACTGGTCAAGGTTAGTTTAGTGTCCCTGCGTTTGGGGGGTTGTATAGGAGAGTAGGATCTGCCTCTTATGTTGTCCCCACTTTTTTCTGATGTTTACACTGGTTTCTGGCTATAGTCTGGCTGGGTCACTGCCAATCAGGGCCCCAGCCTCTCTGTTCTCTCTAAATGACTTGGAGTGCACTCTAGGTGCACTAGTGATTGGATACTGTGGTACCTTATGAGTCCCTAGTATATGTTACCTTAGGTACCAAGGGCATAGGTACTTCACAGGCCTACCAGGGGCTGAAGCATGTATTATGCCACCCCTGGGAAGCAGACTAAATCTGACACCACAGGCCTGCTACTGCAGCCTGGGTGAGGTGGTGCTAGCACTCCTCACTGAGATATAGGTTTCCTATATCTCTCCTGCACACACATTTGAACCTATCAGTCACCCCTAAGGCAGGCCCTATCAATCCTGAGGGCAGGGTGCTTGGTTCCTATGTGAGAGGGTGCCTCTGCCTGAGCAGGGCCCCTCTGCAGCTCTCAGAGTCCATTCTCTGGGGCTGTTTGTGGATGCGGTTAAACCATATACTCTTAAGTGCATTATATCCTCGCGGTAAAATGCTAACTTTGGAATGGCTGCATCAAAACATGTTGTGTTTGGTGTCAAACACCTTGGAATACTACCCCCCCGCCAGTCCTGGCGGCGGGGGTAGCATTCCACCCTTCTAGAGGGATAGACATGTACCTACTGTGGAAACACAGTAGAATCCTGCAGAGCCCTGGCATCACAAAATGGATGCCACCAGTCACAGACACTGGGCTGCCCTCCTGCTGATGACCGAAACTCGCAGTGGAGGAAGCCCAACAATAGGCATCCTGTCACAGGGAGGTGTAACCACCTCCCAGACAGGGTTTAGTGTAACCACCTCCCAGACAGGGTTTAGTGTATTGGGGCTGGGTGGGTGCACTCTTAGAGTGCTTTAAAGTCCTGCACTGGGGGAGCAGAAGGCTCCTCTGTGCATATGCCAGTTCAAACCAGCTCAGGGGCTACCTGCCCCTGCTCTGGCACGAAACTGGACAAAGGGAAGTGGGTGTAGCCACCCACTCCCCTGACCCTCCCATAGGTGGGGTCATAGAGCTAGTCCCTCCCTTTCTTTTAGTATAAGAGGGGAACCTGTGCATTGCACCCTAGATATCCCTGGATGACGCTCTGAAGAAGAATCCTGGACCTTCGACGTTCCACTACCTTTGGAAGACTGAAGAATCTCCCTTGGAGTCAAGGAGTGACTCCCCTGCTTGGCAGGCACCAAAAACTACAAACGACGGTCGCAAACTATGCTGCTCCCGCCGGAGTCCAAAGTCCCTGCAGCCCAAGAAGTAGATTTCCTGACTTCGCAAAGGCCATCGTGAGTCCCCAGCGAAGCTGAGGCCAGTGAACCCCAAGAGTGACGAGGAACCGCGACCCCTGGGTACCGTGCACTATTGTCGAATGCAACCCCTTCACAATGTTCTACGAACTTGTGCTTTGGACCACGTGTGGTCCTAGCCTCCAGCAGGAATCCCTCCGAAGATCAGAGGCCTACCACGTCCCGAGTGACCGTGGGCCCCTGTTGAGCGAATCCTCCCGAGGCGTCTTCGCGATCCCTTGCCAGCCGGCTTGTGGGTCCCCTGAAGGCTTTCCTACAGAACCAAAGGGCTCCTCTGGTTGCTCCAGGCCTGCCCTGACTTACCCTTGCTGGGTGAGTCCCTCAGACCTTGCTGGTCTGCGCCATTGACTTTTTACACTTTCCCCAAGACTTGCTGTTACCAAGGCTTGTTGGCTCCAATCGAGTCGCCGACACTGCAGTAAGCTGCAGACATCGTGGGACACGCCGAATCCAGCTCCTGGTTGTCGTCGACGCCTCCTGGACCTCGTGGCTGAAGAGTCAAGGCACCTGTGAATGACCTGAATCTTGCGACGACGGTGGGCATCCATCTTCCTTGCCCCGAGTCACTGCCAAGTGACTTTGAACACTGTCCCCTCTGCTTTCAGGTCTTCCATCTTCTGAATCCAGGCTTGGATTCCACCGGACACTTCTTCGGACTTCACAAGCAGCAAGTCTTCATTGTCCTCCATTGAAAACGACGCCGCGACCCGACACCAAAGGACACCTATGCACCCGGCTTCCCTGGGTGAGGTAACTCCAGCACTACGGTGCTCCTGTGGGTGTTGGCCCTAGAACTACTTACCCTGTAAGTGACTTGCTTGTAGGTTCTCCCGAAGTATCCTAAAACTCTTAATTTCCAACCGCGACTTGCCCCATTGAAGTCAACGGCGATTCGCGCCTGTGTATCCACACTGCACGCGTCCCCCGTGGGTCCTTTACTTACCTGCCTTGGGTGGTTTCGTGAGGCCCCAGCACTTCTGAAGGCCCTAGGCCTTGTCTCTCTGCAAGTCGTTGTTTCTAAGTCTCTTTTTAGTATATGGTCTGGTACGCCCCTAGGGCCCCAGCCATATTTGTGCTTAATTTATTGTGAAACGTTGATTTGTGCATATGTCCTTGACTTCTAATCTCATAAAGAGATTAGTAGAGAGTTGTTAGTAATAAATACATATATATTTGATATATATACCTGTGTGGTGTCTTTTCATTTGGTGATTCAAGAGATTGTGTGGTAAAACAAGCTGCTTTACATTCCTTCAAGACTTAGCCTGAAGGCTGCTCTCCACAGCTACCACTAGGATAGCTTTCTTTAAAGGTTGTCTTAAACCTATCTACCATAAGAGTCGAATTGTACTAGTGCAAGGTGTCCACTTTAATTAGTGAACAGCATATACCAGGCCAACTTCTCACATTGGTGGGCAGCGTGTGGGATTCCAGCTTGCTATTGTTTTACCAGAAAATCTCTATTTGAATTACTAACTGAAAACCACTATAGGTACTTAAGGTACATATAAAGTCAAGCTTAGTATCAATAAGTTCTACTGAACTTAGAGCTGTGTGCCAAGGGATAGCACACCCTTTCTACAGCTCAAGCTAGTATCAGTAGGCCACAAACTAGTGTAGGTAGTACAACACTGCACAACACTAGAATGTCCTTAAAGGGTGGAACCAGTGGATCCACTCAGCCTCAGTATAAGGACATGGCTTTCTCTGACTTGAGAGCCATGTGTGTTGAAAGACACCTGAAGCTAGGACAGAGTCCCTCCACACTACACCTGATAGATCTGCTGACAGCAGATGATCTTAGATTGGCTCTAGGAGCTAATGGGTCTGAATCAGGGGTGGGCCAATTACAGTGTCTGGGTCAGATGATGAAAATCAGAATGACCAAGACTCTGTGATTGAAGGGCCAGGCTCCAAGGGGCCTGAAAAGGACAGAGGAATTCTCCCTAAGAGAACTGACAGAGTGGATGAGAGGCATAGGTCCCCTTCCAGGGAATCTGACCACTCTTATCACTCTGGCAGAGAATTTGTCCAGCAGAGGAACTCATACTTTCCCATAAGAGTGAGCTCCTCTGACAGAATGTGCAAACTGCTGCAGTATGAGGAAGCAAGAGTTGCCCTCAGAACCAAGCAGTTGGCACTGGATAGAGAAGCCCTGGAGATCCAGAGAGCTTCTAGAAGAGAGGGGTTAGAACCCCTTGGTGGCAGCAACAGTGTCCCTAGAGGCAGAGAATCTATTCCAGACCATAGGAACCTGAGCAAGGTTGTTCCTCCCTACCAGAGTGGGGATGATATCCACAAGTGGATAACTGCTATGGAGAGGGCCTGTAGAGTACAGCAGGTCCCCCAAAAGCAGTGGGCAGCAATCTTGTGGCTCTCCTTTTCAGACAAAGGTAGAGACAAGCTCCTCACTGTTAGAGAAGAGGATGCTGATAATTATGAAGTCCTGAAGAGTGCACTGATAGATGGGTTTGGCTTAACCACTGAGCAGTACAGGTTGAAGTTCAGAGACACCCAGAAGGCACAGACTCAGGACTGGACTGACTTTGTAGATTGTGCAACCAAGGCTCTGGAGGGTTGGCTGGTTGGCAGTAGGGTTACTGATTTCAAGGGATTGTATAATCTGATGATGAGAGAACAGATCCTTAATAATTGCCAGAACCAGTTGTTGCATCAATACCTGGTGGACTCAGATCTGACCTCTCCCCAAGAATTGGGAAAGAAGGCAGACAAATGGGTCAGAACCAGGGTAAGGCAGAAACCCCAGAACCAAGGGGGTGACACCAAGAAGCAGGATTCTAAGGGCTCTGAGAAAGGTGGGGATAAGTCAAAAGACCAGAAGTCTTCACAAGGGCCCCAAAAATCTGCATCTGGTGGGGAGTCACAATCCAACAAGGGAAAATGCCAAAAGAAGCCCTGGTGCAAATTCTGTAAACAGAAAGGGCACTGGACTTCTGATTGTAACAAGTCCAAAGACCAAACCACCACCACTCCTGCCCCTAAGGCAACTGTTCCCCCTAGCTCAGCTACAGTTGGAGGTGGTACGCAGAATAAGGGTGTAGTAGGGTTGACCCTGGGTTCTGAAGTGGACTCTGACCTAGTCAGAGTGCCCACTCAGGCAATGCTGATTTGTGATGGAGACCTTGATATGTCCTTCCTAGTAAGCCCCAGTAATCTGGGCAAATACAAACAGCAGCCTGTAATAAATGGCAAACAGGCTTTGGCATTTAGGGACACAGGTGCTAGTGTCACCATGGTGGCAGAGGATCTTGTGGACCCTGGACAGATCATCCTGGGTGAAATGTACCAGGTGACCAATGCAAGCAATGTCAGGACCAACCATAGTCTGGCAGTTGTGAATTTCTCCTGGGGAGGGGTAACTGGCCTCAAGAAGGTTGTAGTCAGTGCAGACCTCCCTGTAGAATGTCTATTGGGCAATGATCTAGAGACTTCAGCCTAGTCTGAAGTAGAGTTATGGACTCATGCTGAGATGCTGGGCATCCCTGCAGAGGTATTTGCTGTGACCAGGTCGCAAGAATGCATAACACTGAACCAGCTCTGGATCCTGGAACAATGGACCAGATGCTACCCAAGAGGAGGAGCAGTAGGGTAAAGGCAGTGCCTTCCCCTCTGTCTCAGATCACAGATTCACCTCCAGAGGGAGGTGAAGCAGATCCTGAGGAAGGAACTGCCCCAGAGGGACTTGAGCCTGATCAGGTTGAGTTCCTGGGGGCAGGGGGCCCTTCTAGGGAAGATCTGAGTAAGGAGCAACAGTGCTGCCCCTCTCTTGAACCCCTCAGACAGCAGGCTGCTGCTGAGAGTGCTAGTGGGTCCCATAAAGTTTATTGGGATGAGGGACTCCTATATTCTGAGGGTAGAGACCCAGCCCCTGGAGCCACCGGGAGGTTGGTAATACCTCAGAAGTTTAGGGGTTCCTCTTGACCCTAGCACATGACATCCCTTTAGCAGGACACTTGGGCCAAAACAAGACCTGGGACAGGCTTGTTCCACATTTTCATTGGCCACATATGTCAGAGAACACAAAGGAGTTTTGTCGCTCCTGTGTCACATGCCAAGCCAGTGGTAAGGCAGGTGGCACAACAAAGGCCCCCTGATACCACTACCTGTGGTGGGGGTACCCTTTGAAAGGGTAGGGATTGACATTGTTGGTCCCCTTGACCCTCAAACTGCATCTGGGCACAGGTTTATCCTGGTGGTAGTGGATCATGCCACCAGGTACCCAGAAGCAATTCCCCTGAGGACCACCACAGCCCCTGTGGTGGCAAGAGCCCTCATTGGAGTTTTCTCCAGAGTGGGTTTCCCAAAGGAGGTCATCTCTGACAGAGGTACTAACTTCATGTCAGGATATCTGAAAGCAATGTGGAAGGAGTGTGGTGTAACTTATAAGTTCACCACTCCCTATCACCCACAATGCAATGGTTTGGTTGAACGCTTCAACAAAACCCTTAAGGGAATGATTAAAGGACTCCCAGAGAAGCTTAGGCGGAAATGGGACCTTCTTCTTCCCTGCCTGTTGTTTGCATACAGAGAGGTTCCACAGAAGGGGGTTGGTTACAGCCCATTTGAGCTACTGTTTGGGCATCCTGTAAGAGGTCCATTATGTTTGGTTAAAGAGGGCTGGGAGTTACCTCTCAAGCCCCCAAACAAGATGTGATGGACTATGTACTTGGTCTCCGCTCCAGGATGGCCGAATACATGAAAAAGGCAACCAAAAACCTGGAGGCCAGCCAAGAATTGCAAAAAGCTTGGCATGACCAAAGGCTGTGCTGACTGTGTACCAGCCAGGACAGAAAGTGTGGGTGTTGGAGCCTGTGGCCCCAGCAGCCCTCCAGGACAAGTGGAGTGGCCCCCATACAATAGTTGAACAGAAGGGAGAAGTCACCTATCTGGTGAATCTTGGAACTCCCAGGAGCCCCCTGAGGGTGCTCCATGTCAACAGATTAAAGCCATATGTTGACAGGGCTGACATGGGCTTGCTCATGGCAACTGATGAGAACCAGGAGGAGGAGAGTGACCCTCTCCCTGACCTGCTCTCTCAGAACCCTGATGATGGGTCAGTAGATGGTGTTGCTTTGGCAAGCAGCCTCACTGACCATCAGCAAACTGAGTGCAGACAGGTTCTGCAACAGTATAGACATATGTTTAGCCTGACCCCTAGTCAGACTGCCTGGTGCACCCATGAGGTGGACACTGGAGACAGTCTGCCTGTCAAGAGTAAAATCTACAGGCAACCTGACCATGTCAGGTACTGTATCAGGACTGAAGTCCAGAAAATGTTGGAGCTAGGTGTAATTGAGCCTTCAGATAGCCCTTGGGCTATCCCAGTAGTCCTGGTACCCAAGCCTCATACCCAGGGTGGTAAGAAAGAAATGAGATTTTGTGTAGACTACAGAGGCCTCAATGCAGTCACTAGGACTGATGCCTATCCCATACCAAGGGCAGATGAGCTGATTGATACTTTGGCCTCAGCCAAGTATCTAAGTACATTTGACCTAACAGCTGGCTACTGGCAGATCAGATTAGCTGATGATGCAAAAGCCAAAACAGCATTTTCGACCCCTAGTGGGCACTACCACTTTGTGGTGATGCCCTTTGGATTGAAAAATGCACCTGCCACTTTTCAGAGGTTGGTGAATAAAGTTCTGGCAGGGATGGATACTTATTGCTCAGCTTATCTAGATGATATTGCTGTCTTTAGTTCCTCCTGGCAGGATCACCTGGTCCACCTCAGAAATGTTTTGGAGGCTCTGCAGAAAGCAGGCCTCACTATCAAGGCCACTAAGTGCCAGATAGGGCAGAGTCAGGTTGTGTACCTGGGCCACCTTGTAGGTAGAGGCTAGGTTCAGCCTTTACAGAGCAAAATCCAAACCATAATGGAATGGGTTGCTCCAACCACCCAGACACAGGTGAGAGCCTTCTTAGGCCTGACTGGGTACTATAGGAGGTTTGTCAAGGGATATGGATCTATAGTGACCCCCTTGAATGATCTGACCTCAAAGAAAATGCCAAAAAAGGTTCAGTGGACAGCTAGCTGTCAGAAGGCATTTGAAGACCTAAAGCAGGCCATGTGCACTGCCCCCATCTTACAGAGTCCAGACTACACCAAAAAGTTCATTGTCCAAACAGATGCTTCTGAGCTGGGTGTGGGAGCTGTACTGTCTCAACTGAATGATGAAGGTCAAGACCAGCCAGTAGCTTTTATTAGCAGAAGGCTGACCCCTAGAGAGAAACGTTGGTCAGCTATAGAGAGGGAGGCCTTTGCTGTGGTGTGGGCCCTGAAGAAGCTGAGGCCATACTTGTTTGGCACTCACTTCATAGTTCAGACTGACCACAAGCCCCTCCTATGGCTTAAACAGATGAAAGGTGATAACCCAAAACTTTTGAGGTGGTCCATTTCCCTACAGGGGATGGACTATTCAGTGGAACATAGACCTGGGACCCAACATGCCAATGCAGATGGACTCTCAAGGTATTTCCACTTAGAACACGAAGACTCAACTGGTCAAGGTTAGTTTAGTGTCCCTGCGTTTGGGGGGGGGGGTTGTATAGGAGAGTAGGATCTGCCTCTTATGTTGTCCCCACTTTTTTTTCTGATGTTTACACTGGTTTCTGGCTATAGTCTGGCTGGGTCACTGCCAATCAGGGCCCCAGCCTCTCTGTTCTCTCTAAATGACTTGGAGTGCACTCTAGGTGCACTAGTGATTGGATACTGTGGTACCTTATGAGTCCCTAGTATATCTTACCTTAGGTACCAAGGGCATAGGTACTTCACAGGCCTACCAGGGGCTGAAGCATGTATTATGCCACCCCTGGGAAGCAGACTAAATCTGACACCACAGGCCTGCTACTGCAGCCTGGGTGAGGTGGTGCTAGCACTCCTCACTGAGATATAGGTTTCCTATATCTCTCCTGCACACACATTTGAACCTATCAGTCACCCCTAAGGCAGGCCCTATCAATCCTGAGGGCAGGGTGCTTGGTTCCTATGTGAGAGGGTGCCTCTGCCTGAGCAGGGCCCCTCTGCAGCTCTCAGAGTCCATTCTCTGGGGCTGTTTGTGGATGCGGTTAAACCATATACTCTTAAGTGCATTATATCCTCGCGGTAAAATTCTAACTTTGGAATGGCTGCATCAAAACATGTTGTGTTTGGTGTCAAACACCTTGGAATACTACCCCCCCGCCAGTCCTGGCGGCGGGGGTAGCATTCCACCCTTCTAGAGGGATAGACATGTACCTACTGTGGAAACACAGTAGAATCCTGCAGAGCCCAGGCATCACAAAATGGATGCCACCAGTCACAGACACTGGGCTGCCCTCCTGCTGATGACCGAAACTCGCAGTGGAGGAAGCCCAACAATAGGCATCCTGTCACAGGGAGGTGTAACCACCTCCCAGACAGGGTTTAGTGTAACCACCTCCCAGACAGGGTTTAGTGTATTGGGGCTGGGTGGGTGCACTCTTAGAGTGCTTTAAAGTCCTGCACTGGGGGAGCAGAAGGCTCCTCTGTGCATATGCCAGTTCAAACCAGCTCAGGGGCTACCTGCCCCTGCTCTGGCACGAAACTGGACAAAGGGAAGTGGGTGTAGCCACCCACTCCCCTGACCCTCCCATAGGTGGGGTCATAGAGCTAGTCCCTCCCTTTCTTTTAGTATAAGAGGGGGAACCTGTGCATTGCACCCTAGATATCCCTGGATGACGCTCTGAAGAAGAATCCTGGACCTTCGACATTCCACTACCTTTGGAAGACTGAAGAATCTCCCTTGGAGTCAAGGAGTGACTCCCCTGCTTGGCAGGCACCAAAAACTACAAACAACGGTCGCAAACTATGCTGCTCCCGCCGGAGTCCAAAGTTCCTGCAGCCCAAGAAGTAGATTTCCTGACTTCTCAAAGGCCATCGTGAGTCCCCAGCGAAGCTGAGGCTAGTGAACCCCAAGAGTGACGAGGAACCGCGACCCCTGGGTACCGTGCACTATTGTCGAATGCAACCCCTTCACAATGTTCTACGAACTTGTGCTTTGGACCACGTGTGGTCCTAGCCTCCAGCAGGAATCCCTCCGAAGATCAGAGGCCTACCACGTCCCGAGTGACCGTGGGCCCCTGTTGAGCGAATCCTCCTGAGGCGTCTTCGCGATCCCTTGCCAGCCGGCTTGTGGGTCCCCTGAAGGCTTTCCTACAGAACCAAAGGGCTCCTTTGGTTGCTCCAGGCCTGCCCTGACTTACCTTTGCTGGGTGAGTCTCTCAGACCTTGCGGGTCTGCGCCATTGCCTTTTTACACTTTCCCCAAGACTTGCTGTTACTAAGGCTTGTTGGCTCCAATAGAGTCGCCGACACTGCAGTAAGCTGCAGACATCGTGGGACACGCCGAATCCAGCTCCTGGTTGTCGTCAACGCCCCCTGGACCTCGTGGCTGAAGAGTCAAGGCACCTGTGAATGACCTGAATCTTGCGACGACGGTGGGCATCCATCTTCCTTGCCCCGAGTCACTGCCAAGTGACTTTGAACACTGTCCCCTCTGCTTTCAGATCTTCCATCTTCTGAATCCAGGCTTGGATTCCACCGGACACTTCTTCGGACTCCACAAGCAGCAAGTCTTCATTGTCCTCCATTGAAAACGACGCCGCGACCCGACACCAAAGGACACCTATGCACCCGGCTTCCCTGGGTGAGGTAACTCCAGCACTACGGTGCTCCTGTGGGTGTTGGCCCTAGAACTACTTACCCTGTAAGTGACTTGCTTGTAGGTTCTCCCGAAGTATCCTAAAACTCTTAATTTCCAACCGCGACTTGCCCCATTGAAGTCAACGGCGATTCGCGCCTGTGTATCCACACTGCACGCGTCCCCCGTGGGTCCTTTACTTACCTGCCTTGGGTGGTTTCGTGAGGCCCCAGCACTTCTGAAGGCCCTAGGCCTTGTCTCTCTGCAAGTCGTTGTTTCTATGTCTCTTTTTTAGTATATGGTCTGGTACGCCCCTAGGGCCCCAGCCATATTTGTGCTTAATTTATTGTGAAACGTTGATTTGTGCATATGTCCTTGACTTCTAATCTCATAAAGAGATTAGTAGAGAGTTGTTAGTAATAAATACATATATATTTGATATATATACCTGTGTGGTGTCTTTTCATTTGGTGATTCAAGAGATTGTGTGGTAAAACAAGCTGCTTTACATTCCTTCAAGACTTAGCCTGAAGGCTGCTCTCCACAGCTACCACTAGGATAGCTTTCTTTAAAGGTTGTCTTAAACCTATCTACCATAAGAGTCAAATTGTACTGGTGCAAGGTGTCCACTTTAATTAGTGAACAGCATATCCCAGGCCAACTTCTCACATTTGGTTCTTGTGTTGTTCTATCTATTTTTACCCAATCCATTTCTTTAGGAGGAATTTTCCCTTTCAAATACGTAATCACTTGGTGATACTTTTTCATCACTTCGCCTGAGGGTGCTCCTGTCTTTGCATCTCTAGCATACTCCTCATTAGGCCAATCAATCGTAATTTTACATTATGTCCATAAATCAGCAGGTACCACTATATCAAATAGACCATCCAAGTCTTTCAATAGAACCTTTGAAACCTTCACAAATCTCTCTACCTGTTTATACCATTCAACTGGTTTTTCTCTCAACTTTGGAAAATCATTTGTAAATGATAATATTATCCTGTCTGCTCCAAGGAACATGGACATATCCACCTCCAGGAACCTCTCTCATTGGACACAATTTTTCCACTTTGCTTGATTCTCTTACTGGAAATGCAGCTGCTGCTTCTCTCGCTTGTACTTCCTCTTTCTTTCTTATCCATCTAATTCTCCATTTATCAATGTCTCCCCATTTTCGCAATATGTTCATTAATTCCTTTATCTGTAGTCTCTTTCCAGAAGCATTCACACTTTCTAAATCTTTGTCAGTAAAGTCCACTAGATATGCTTTCTGTAACAACTTATGATTTCCCTATGTCTATTCCAATCTCTGAAGCAACTTCAGTCAGTCTCTCATGGAATACCCTTGCTCTCCTGGTTATACTCTTACATAAAAATAATAATTCCTCATCATTGTAAGCGTTCAATCTTTCGGTACCCACACATCCTGTCATCATCTCTTCCAATTCTACTTTCAATCTGCTGATATCTAAAATCCTTGGTATTGGGTTCTGATTATCTCTCTCCTGTGCCCATCTTTCTATTTCTTCGGAGGTGACCACTGCTGTGCCTCCAGTTCCAACAGGAACCAAAGGTCTTCTTTCTCTCAAATTCATGAGCGTGGCTCTCTTTGGGGTTTCCGTTAAAGTTTCCACATTAGGGAGATCCATTAATGAAATAACTAACTCACTTTCACTAACCTGATCATCTGTAATAATTATTTCTTTTCTAGGACTATTTAATGGGATTGTCACAGATTGTGGTTTCTGGCAAATCTTATTATCTCCATACAATGGGATTACGAGACCAATGGTCACTGGTACTGTCAATGCTTCAGTATTCAAATGTAATTGACTTATCTTTTGAACTAGTTCTTCTCTAGTTTTATTCAAAGCATCTCTTTCATTGTCCTGCAACACTCTGTTGTAAGACGTCTCATGTAAAATCTGTGGAGTCAATGGTATTCCCATTATTGGCACACTTGGGACAACCTTACTTGCTGCTTCTTGATACAGGGGTGGATTTTTAATCAAAATATCCTCTAACAACTCATCATCCGATTCACCATATCCTGCTGTATTCAAGTGTTTCGTTTTCTCCTTACACTTTCCTCCAGACTGTCCCTCAGCCATTAACACTGGATATAACCCTTCTGATACCATAGCTCTCCCCCATTGTTTCATCTGCCCTTCGCGTGACTAATGCAAGTGTCTCGGAAAGAATCCTCTGTACCTTCCACCTCTACATTTCTCTCGTTCATATGACTCAGTCTCCCATTCTTCCAAAGCCTCATTTTGAGTTAACCTAGGTCTAGGTTCCAAATCATTCATTTTCAATCTCAAATTCTGAAGAATCCTCCCATTAAACGTACCATTTTTAGGAAATGCTAACACTCCATCATCCTTTGTATATTCTATCCAATTTTCCAACCACACGCATGTATGATATCCTCTTTCCATCATCATAAATGATGCTGGTGTCTTCGGTGGTGGAATAGGAATTCCCTCTCTAGTCAACACAGGCTTATCTTTCACAAAGAAATTCTTAATTTTCTTAAAGAATGACATTTTTCTATTCTCTCCATATATTCTTGAAGAACGATGTAGGAAATTATATTTCGCAAACCCTTGAAATCTTCTACCCGTACGTCTTGCACTCACAGTCAAATCAAAATCCCGCATACAATTTTTCTTTCCCCCAGTCCTAGCGCGGCTTCTAACTAGCTATCCAATTGAATCAAGCTCCCCTCCGCGATCTGACTAATGCCAGCGCGGCCTTCTCCTGACGTCAGTTCTACTCCTTGCTACTGACCACTCCTTTAAAGGGCTGCTCCTGTCACACGCCCGCTGTTTCTACCAATCCCAGTGCGGCTCACTGTGACGTCAGTTCAACTCCGGCGATTTCTCACCCCTCCTTTACAAAGCTCCTCCTGTCACACGCCCGCTGTTTCTACCAATCTCAGCGCAGCTCACTGTGACGTCAGTACCTCTCCGGCAACTGACCCTCCCTTTACAAGGTAATACAACATTTTTATTTCTCAATACTTTTCTTTAAAAATTCTTTGTTATTAACGACATAAAAACATTCGCTACTCTGTCTGTTCCGCTAAATCAAAGGATAGTTTATTTCTTTCTACTGTGAGTAAAACCTTCCACTTACTCTTCATATAAGCTCCAGAGAACCTGCTACTCCTCCGGTATCACCAGTTTGGGAAATCTGAGACCAAAGTTTCACCAGCGAACTCCTTTTGCTGTCAATCTAGCTTTGAAAGACCTGCTACTCCTTCAGGATTACCCTTACTAGGTGATATAATGCCTAAAGTTTCACCAGTGAACTTCCTTGCTATCAATCACTCTCACTTTTACACAGAAAATAGTCCCTACCTTAACACTGCCAGCCCTACCTAGCTTCTCAGTATTATTCCAACAGACGAGTAACCTGACTGCAGTGTGGTTTCTATCGCCACCCGCTATTCATTCCCTGGGAATTTTCCATACGACATTAAAACAGGACGCTAACTCTTTTTGTTAAAACATAAATCAAAAATCAATAATCTATACTTATCACCAAACTAGTTACTAATAACCATAGCTCTGCTACCAGAAAACTAATCCAGCGGCGTACTAGCAGCAGATACTCCACTACCATATACTCAACTGGGCCCATACAACTTACTTCCACTAAATATCAAGTAGACCGCTGGAACTTTTAGTTTATGAGTTTCATACCTCAAGATCTAGTTATTTAATCTCTAACTAAACCTTTCACTGATCAAATAGTTCTTTCCTCTGGTCAATGGACCATTAGGTGGAACTAGTTGATGGTGATAAATGACATAACTTAGTAAACATTCCTTAATTATAATGAAATAATCACAGACTCGGGAAATTTTAAAATCTTTATCTAAATTAAGTAAGTGTGAACCATCTCAACGTTTCAGTACAAACACCCTCATTCACAAGAGTGCCAATTCAATCAAAATTCTTAAAATATAGCAATTCAGATCCACACAACAAGTATGCTCAGAAAGAAGAGGACAGAGAGAAAAGAACATCTATCAATCGATGAATTTATAGTTACCAAGAATGGTGTGAAGACCAACCCCCTGGCCAAAGGGCTGGTAAGGGTCCCCAGGACAGATCAGGAGACAAAGACTTCAGGACAGGAATCAGGACAGGATACTTCACCTCTCTAAATACCGACAACTGCGTCGCACCCCTCTCTGACATTCTCTTCCTCCTCGTGGTTCTTCCGCGATTTTCTTTCTAACCCAATTAAGTTAAATAGATGGTTCTGCATTCGATTTTCTTCATCAGTCTCTCACAGCTTCAGCACCACCCACAGCACCGACAGCATCCCGAGCTCTGCTTCTGTGCTCTCGTAAAGCTCTGCACCATCAGCACACCCAGTTCTACCTAACTAACTAAAACTACCTCAATTATACCCTTCCATAACCATGTACCACCCATTAATGTTTCGATTTCGCAAAATACTAACTCTGATTGTACAGGCAAGGGGGGGATGATCATCACACCATGCTTACATTTAGCTTATTCCATTAAACCATTGTTTCGAACTCCTCCCCGCAAACTTTATTAAATCATTTCCTTTCCCATACATCTCCAAACTTTATTAATACAAAATGTTGTGATATGCTGAATAAAGCTCCTTCATATGAACTCTTCACCATCATGTTCCCAGGGCACATCTACGCTGGCCTTGGACGCGTGACAAGTCCTTAGTAATCTTTTCGCATTCCCTCATCAGCACGCATGCGTGGGATTACGTCAGTCGGCTTGATTCAGACAAGTTAAAAAGGCCCAAATGCGCACTAATAATAAAGTCAAAAGAAGAAATGTTATTCTCAAAAATAAATGATTTCACTGTATACCACCAACCTCTACTCTAACCCATTCTATTTATTATTACCCTTTCTGCATTTGCATTAACATAAAACATATTTTTCTAATTCAAGCAAGCAGGTGCCATGCATGTGAGTTTTCAAGCAGCCATTTTATATTTCTTTGCGCAGGCGCCAGAATTTCCCTCCAAGCGTTAGTACGTCATACTACGTAGATGTAGTAGACGCATGCGCAGTAAAGATTCCCCGTTAAAATGCATTTAGTCCTTCGTTCATGTTATTGCGGTTAGAAAACACATAGGCAAGCTTCGTTTTCCTGCGTGTCTCCCTTTAAATGCGGTTTATTAATTACAAACACGTTGTTAGTAAATCGTTAATGAGTTAAAACGAAAGGATTGCTTCCAAGCAAGTCTTGTTTATGAGTCCTTGCTCCATCACTACCACACCCACGAGCCCATGTGAGCAAGCATGAGATAAACACGATTCGTACTACAAACCTAGCTTGGCAGAAGATGGGAAAGTTGGCACATAAACTGCCGCTGTATGCACCAGCGTTGCCCTTGTAGCACCATCCAGATTTGTCAGTCACCCAAGAAAAGGTAGGAATGGAAATGCTCCAATGAGTGGGAATAGACACAATGGAAGATCTTTATAAAGACGTCACATTCATAGACACCGATAACCTTGATTATATCAGCAATCAAACACTGCTTTTTAAATTTACATATCACAGACTACGTGGAGCCGTTACAACTCTATACCCCTCATTTCCACAGCAACCACCCACCTTACAAGCGCTGAAATGATTATTACGAATTCTCATTATATACATCTTGTTAAGAAATTATATGTGTTGCTTCAGGCAGATATCGGGGGCAGCGCATCCAAAGCATTAGACAGGTGGAATACACAATTGGACACACACCTTACCGATGAGGAATGGAATACCTGCTGCTCCCTGATTGATATGCTCACTCCGAATGGTAACTTGCGCATTATTCACTATAAATATTATCATCAAAGCTATTACATGCCGCTCAAGTTACATAAATGTGGGCTCCGACCTGACGCACGATGCCAAAGATGTGGTACTGATAATGCTGACTTTCTTCACTTAGCGTTGCAGTGCCTCCATATCAGGACATACTGGGAAAATGTTACGAAACTACTAAGTGAAATGTTAGAAACGCCAATAGACTGTACAATTCGGATATGTCTACTTTGGTTAGTGACCAATTTGCGATCTCTCAAACGTAAATTTTGTGTAATCGCATTGCTACTAGCAAAAAGAAGGGTTTCAATGCACTGGGGGGGCAAGCGATACCCCAGCATTAAACAGTGGCTTCGAGATATGGCATTCTGTAGGGACAATTTACAGACCTATGAGGAGGAACTTCCTTCTAGATCTAGACCGAGAAACGTCTGGATAACATTGACAGACTACCTTCAAACGCATCAATGTGTAATTCCATCATTTCAGGAATCTACCATTGTGGATTGATTGGATATACTGTGAAATTCTGAAATGTACTGTACTGTTCATCATGATACCGTATTTTATGCCCGTACTGTTTTGTTTTTGTAAGGTTTATATGTATACAATACAAAAACACTAATAAAAAATAAAAAAAAGTAATACATTAGTAAATTTCTTCTCACATTGTTGAACTTCGAAATCAGTATCATCTACAGAGACATTTGAAACTTTAACTTGGCTTAAAGAGGAATTAGCCCCACTTCTACAAACACTTTGGAAGTGGCCAAACTTGTTGCAACGATTGCACTTCTTGCCAATGGCAGGACATGTAAGATTGTTTCAAATGTGATTCTTAGAACCACAGCAAAAACAAACGAGCTGTCTGCGGGTAGTTTGGGCTCTACGATTGGTTCTGTCGAAGGTTTGCTTGTTGCTAACAGCACAAACAAGATCATCGTCAGACAATGCATTGACAGCAGGAGAAGAGAGAGCAGAATGACTGATTAAGGCTTTGGAGGTGACAATGGACCTTTCAATACTTATAGCAATATCTAAAACTTCAGCTGGAGTTGGATTGCGGCAAGCTAGTAACCGTTCTTGAATTTTTTTCCGAAAAACAGTAAAAAACAAACTGGTCCCTAATGTGAGTGTCAATGTTAATACCAAACTCGCATTTTTCAGCCAGAACTCTGAGAGTAGCAATGTAGTCCTCAACGGATTCATCGCACGATTATTTGCACATAGCAAAGTTGAACCTTTTAAAACAAAACATTTGACACATCAGGATATTGCTTCCTCATATGTTCCTTTGCTTCCAAATAAACGTTCCAAGAAGTACCTTCAGAAACTGCAGCTGGAGAACGAGGGAGATTGTGAAAAACCCTTTGTCCAGCAATTCCTAAATGGTTGAACAACATAGCCATTTTTCTGGAAGGAGTGTAGCCTTCAGCATCAATAGCTGCCAAATAGTTTTCAAAAATGCGAAGCCATTCTAGCCATTTAATGTCAGCTTTACCCGCTTTTTGTAGAAAAGGTGGTGGTTGAATGATACCCTGATTAGAAGCCATAATGCACCCCCTTTTAATTTAATATTTTTAATATTTTCTTGAATTGACCCACAAAGCAGATAAAACAATGAAATGAAAATCTGCACGTAAGGTTTGCAAATCACCGAAAAGTAGTAAAAGACGTTGAAATTCCCACAAAATGAAACAAGGAAAAATGCAAAAACAGGTGTGCGGATCACCGAAGCCGCAAATTAAATGAAGAAACAGCTGGTGTCACACAGGTGTGCGAATCACCGTAGAGGTATAATGAAATGAATATCTGCTCGTAAGGGGTGCCGATCACCGAAATACAATGAAGCGTTGAAATGCAGCCAAAGTAAAGAAGGCAAAATGCCAGAACAGGTGTGCAGATCACCGATGCCGCAACTTGAATGAAAAAGAACAAAGAAATCTGCTGGTGTCGCACAGCAGGTGTGCGAATCACCGTTGAAACGGAGTGCATTCCTCACCAAAGATGGCCGCCAACGTGCTACGACAGCACGCACAGAGAATGCACCAATCGATTGTCTGGAGGGCAGTGCGCTAGCTCCCACAGCAGTGTGACAACAGAAGCTGGAGCGGCTGAACGAGAAGCTGACGCACGAGCTGTGCTCGAGAAGAAGGAATTCCAGGCTCGAGGCATAGCAATGCCAAGTGGATTGAAGAAGTGGCGGGGGCTGGCGCGAGACAGGTGCGTGAAGACTGCAGTTGGTAGGCGAATGCGTCGCTTAAAATAAGTTAAAAAGATCCCACCTTGTTCTTCAGAGTGGAACACGGAACGGCTCCTGGGCAGCAGGCACAGCCGGTGGGTTCAGGCAACAGGTCCCCGGGATAGAGCAGGACGAAATCTGTGCGGTCAAGGATAGTAACAGCCACCCCACTCCTGGTACCAATATGAAGCACGGGGTTAAGCTGTAATAACTGTCCAAGACTGTTTCTTGAAGAAAGAAAGCTTTTATTAGCAGAGTAAAAGCTTGCAGGAATGAACCCACGGCAACACAGCAGGCAGGCAGACGAGCTGAGAGTAACTGACTCTCAGCTCGTCAACCAGGGCTCCAAATTCCAATAGTCAGAACCCTGAGACATAAGGGTTCTGACAAAGCATTAAAGAAACAGTGAACATGAAATACAATGCAATACATACCACAACATGTGGTATAGTTGAGAGCTTGCGCAGTGAGTTCAAAGAGGTTTTTAGTACTAAATTAGGGTGACTCACTAACTACACTCATAAGATTGATCTTAAAGATAAAGCTGTACCAGTAGCGTGCAAAATGTGAGGGGTGCCCTGTGATGATTTGGGCAGGTTGATTGTTAGCAGGAACACCGCGGGTACTGAGAACGCACATTCTAGTGTTTTTGTTGTGTGTGACCCGGATGTTCCTGTATCTCCTGCATTGGGTTGGTCTGAGTCAGGGCGTGGCCACTGTCTAGTGCTAAAGAAAGATGGTTGGATATCTGGGAGATGGTGACTATTGGAGAGGAAACAAATGGCATTGGAGGACAGGCAGAAGTAGTGACAGCAGTTGGTACAGCATCCGAGGAAGTGTTGAAAGAAATGTTAAAATTTAAAGATTTGAAACCTAAAGAGAAGCTTGATGAGGATGTTAATGGTTTAGATAGGAATGGATGTAGTATAGTTGAGAGCTTGCACAGTGAGTTCAAAGAGGTTTTCAGAAATAAATTAGGGTGACTCACTAACTGCACTCATAAGATTGATCTTAAAGATAAAGCCGTACCAGCAGCGTGTAAAATGTGAGGTGTGCCCCTAGCTTTTAGAAAATCTATGCTCTCTGAACTCAGCAAGTTGAAGAGTGAATGTATTTTTGTGAAGATGGAAGCAACCAAATGACTTGCACAAGTTGTGCTTGCACACACGGGGCCTCATTACAATCTTGGTCGGAAAGGCTCCAAACGGCATTCGGATTTTCCTAACCCCTGTCAGACCCATGTTTATGACTGACTCTGAAACATTTCCGACCGACTGATTACGATGGAAGGTAACCGTTGGGTAAATCTGAATCGGTTCCGACCAGCATTTGGAGAATCCGAGTCGGTCGGAGCTGAATCATACAGCTTTTTGGACCGTGCTTCCGACCAACGTATTACGATGTTGGCTTCATACAGCCTTTCCGAATTGGTCTGTCTGACATGGAACGGCTGTCGAAAAATGACTTGGGGGGCCCGTAGCAGGCCCCCATCACCCAGAGGCCTCTGGTTGGGGCCTGTAGGGGTACCCCTGGGTCCCTTCTTTAAAACCATGCACAGTGTGGCAGGCACCATGGGGTCCCTGCGACAGGATGCAAGGTTTTCCGCAACCACCCCTTTTTTCAATGGGAGCCTGTGTTGTCGGTTGGAACACAGGCTCCTATTGAAGTATATAGGAGAGTTTCTGAACGGTGTTAGAAACCACCATAATTGATCGGTCGGACTCTCCGAACCTGAGTCGGTCAGAACCGATTCCGACAAGGAGTCGGTTGGATTGCTTTCCACCCAACATCGCAATGAGGCCCTAAGTGTCAGAGGAAGTAAGGCTCTGTGTAGACCTGATAGGCCTTAACGGGAATGTGGTTGTGATAGGTATCCACTTCTTAGCATCGCTGAGATGCTTGCCCTCCTTGACGGTGCTGTGCTATCCATGTTGGATCTCAGGGCTGCTTACCATCAAATAAAGTTAGACAATAAGTCTCATTTAACTTCATCCATAACTCTGTTTGGGTTGTTCAAGTTCACGAGGCTACCCTTTGGGTTACATTCAGCTGCCTCTGTGTTTTAGAGAGCCATGGATGACATTTTAGGTGGTATAACTGGATTTAAGACTTGCCAGGATGATGTCTTGGTGTTTACCTCTTCTCAAGAAGAACATGATGGCAGAGAGAAACAAGTTCTGCAAAGATTTAAAGAAAGGACTTAATCTAAGGGAGAATAAATACAAGTTTAATCTTACTGAGATTGAATATCTCAGGCACAAACTGATAATTCTCAAGTGTAAGGACAACTTGGTCACTTTCTTAGGGATAGCCAAGTATTATAATAAGTTTGTGCCTAGGTTTGTCAGTCGCACCCATACCATGAGAGCACTCTTAAAGAAAGGTGTAAAGTTTTCCTGGTTCCCTCAATGTCATTCCACGTTTTATGATGGAAAAAAAGGATTAGTGTAATGCCCCTTTCTTTGCAAAGTTTTGATACAGTGGGACAATGCATTCTGGTAACTGATACAAATCTGAAGGGATTAGGAGCAGTGCTAAAGCAGGTGAAGGAGGGGAAAGATGAGACCATAATATTTTTATCTAGGGGTTTGGTTGGCTCTGAGAACCATTACTCAGTTACTGAGAAGGTAGCCCTGTGTATATATTAGGGCATAAGGAAATTAAAAAAAATTATTTGGTGAGATACCTTTGTTGTAAGGTCTGACTATAAACATCAGAAGGATGTGTTTTCAAAAAAGACCTTGGATGCTCTTTTCTTCTAGGGTTGTTGCCCTACAGGATTACAACTTTAAGGTTGAATACATTCGGGGGACGGCAAATAGAGTAGCTGACTGCCTGTCCCATTTGGTGTCAATATAGACAGAAACTGAAGATAAAATAGATGATGAACTGTGGGTTTTGCATGATTTTAGTGTTTGTGAAATCACTGATCGTGCCATCCATAAAGGTGAATGTAAGGACTTGTTAGCAAATAGTGTAGTGTTGCAGAAAGTTATTAAGCAAGTCTCTAATAGCTGGCACAGGAAACAAGATGTGGGTGAAAAAATACAGAAATACTGGAATGTAAGAGAAGAACAACCTGTTAATGATGATCTCTGTAGAGGTAAAAAGCTTATGGAGGTCAGGGAAAAACTCATCCAGTTGAGGCATCAAGGTCACCAAGGAATTTCTAAAATCAAAGAGAGGATCAGGTTACACTTCAGGTGGCATGGAATAGACATGCATGTGGAAAGAGTTGTAGGGGACTCTATGGAGTGTGCCTCTAGTGCCAAAGTGTGTAAGACCAGGGTACAACCAATGATTCTGAAATAAACTCCAGTGAGGGTCTAGCTGCAAGTTGCATTGGATATATTAGGACCTGTTACGAGCAAGTCTGGACATTACTATGTTCTAGTTTAAATAAACATGTTTTCGAGGTGGCCTGAGATATGTATCACACAAAATATAGAAACTTGCAAGGTTATTGCATTTCTTAAAGACAGTTTCACAATAGAGGGATTACCTGAATGTATTGTAACAGATAATAAAGTACAACTGGTGTCCAAAGAAATGGAAGAGTTTTTTTTTATCAAAATGAGGAATCAAACACAAAAGGTATTCTCTCTATCATCCCGAGACTAAGGGATTGTAGAGAGATTCAATAGGTTGTTGTATGAGTTCATCCAGATTGCAAAATCTCAGGACAGGGATTCAAAGTCTGAGATTGTGGAGAGGGTGAAACTGTATAGACTTATGCCTCTTTATACCACAAACAAATTCTGTTAGAATTATTCAGTGACATTAAGTCAAACAAGTTAATGTGTCTCTGCTGGATGAACTACAAGAATCTGGGCAAACTCTCTGACAAAAGGAGGTGGGATGAAGCACAAAGTGAGAAAATAAGAAAGAGGAAACTACATTTTGATATGAGACATGCCACCTCTGTAGCTAAGGTAAACGTAGTAAACAATGTGAGAGTAATATATCCTCAGAAAGGTGGAGCTTCCAGATTTTCCACACCATTCAAGGTATAAAGTTAGTTCACAATGCGGTTAAGTTAAATGATAATTGTGTTTAGAATTTAAGTAGAATAGCCATTGTCCCTTCTAGTTCGATGTGTCTTAAAAATCCTGAAAGTGTGAAACATCATGACTGTGTTAAGCTTGATTGTCCCGAACTGAGAAGGAGTAAGCGAATGGTGGTTTGTCCTAGATTTTTGAAAGACTATGTATGAAAGGTACTTTCACACTATTTGTACAGAGATCATGTGCATTGGTATGCTGTTATTTTTATCAGTAGTGTTACTGCACTGTTTAAATGAATGATATTGTAATAAGTATTTCATTGGATGTATTGGAGCAAGGTGTGTGGTATCTTAGTAATGGTTTAGGTTTAGGAACGTAATGGTTTAGGTTTAGGAACGTAGAATTATAGAATTTAGCCAAAGAATCTTAGGAGACTGTAGAATGATGCAAGTCAGTTACCTGATGTCACCCATTGTGGATAGGATGTTTCATTTATGCTTTTGCACTTAATCTGTCTATTTACAAAAACCACCTGGATATCCTACTTCTCCACAGGGGGCCAGGGGCCAAACATATTTTAGGGGCCTCTGTTGGGAACAGCTTAGAATAGATTATCCAGTTTCAGCTCTTTCTTGTCCTCCTTGGCCAGGTCGCTGACAGTGCAAAAGCACATTCGTCTAAATTCTAAATGTGTTACATCTAATATTCAGGGACAGTGACATGTGTTTTGAATATTGTAACACAACAATAGCTCACTAATATAACTGCAAATAATCTCTGAGACACCCTCCCATTTCTCATATTTGATCCAAAAGTAACTTTTTTTAAGGCTGTTGGATGAAATGTAAACACAACATTTCTCTGCAAAATGTCTGTAATAGACATTCACACTTCACGCACATAAAAATAAATTGCAGGAAAACTGTATTTAAAACAATCAATTTAAGAATTGTCAAGGTCATTAGGGCAAGACTCTGCAGAACAGAGCTGGCTCTAACAGTGCCCCCCCCCGAAAGGCTGGGGGCCTGGGCCAGAGCCCACTTTGCCCATGCCTTAAAACATCTCCGTTTCAAGATGTTCTTTCCTGCCCACCTGCTCCTTTCACTTTCCTGTAGTCCATCACAAGCTTTCTTCTTCAGGCTTTACCCTTCCTTCTCTCTGATGCTGATGTCATTCCTGACATGGGAGTTCATTCCCTTGAGTTTCTGTCTTTTTCAAACTTGCTCATCTGCTTCTATGACTCCAGTCCCGATCTCCAGACTGCACATATTAGGGTCATGTGTCCCCAGGTGACATGAGATTCAAATTGTTTTCCATTCAAAGGCAAAAGAGACTCTGGTGTGTGTGTGTGTGTGGAGGGGGTACCTGTGCAACATTAGAGAGGCAGCAAACTGATAAGCTTAATTTGTTTGGGCACTTGAGGTATGACAGAGCAAAGCAATGCCAACTCAACCCTCACTGTGGCTACTTAATTTGCTGGCAATTGTTCTGACCAGAAGATTCTACCCAGAATGTAGGCTGCCCCACACCTCTTTTGTATGACCTCAGTATGGAGATACTCATGACAGCCTTGGGTGCGGATCCCACTCTGTATGTTCTGCTAGAGGTCAGGAGCAGGCTTCTTCATGTTTGCTGATGATGTTGACTAGTCAAATGTGGATGGGTATGGGGTAGGCACGAGATGATGAGCAGATGGAACCCAGAGCCCATGACAATGTATACAGGGGCTGTGATGCTGCAGTGTATCCAAGACAAGCAATGTCATGACATGAGGGGTACCAGTGCTGGTGCTGCCACAGAATCACTGAAGGGGAAGGAGCAGAGTAGCACAAAGTACAACTGCCTAGCAGCTGGCTGAAGAGCCCCAACCAGTCTTGTTATGAGTCCTTTGAAAGAAACATTTAACTAGAGCTCAAAAAGCACCTTATTGGTAGTAACAGCAGAGGGAGATGCAAGGTTATGGAGCTGGCAATTGAGATTCCTTGAAAATTATCTAGCCATACGAAAGAGAGTGATTGCAACCAAAGAGATTGTAGCTCTAAGGCAAGCCAGATGAACCAGAAATGAGCTGACAGGGAAAACACTAAACCAGGCAATGTTAAAAAAAAAAAAAGTTAACTTGGGAAAAATAATAAAGGGCAAACTGGTTGGATTATGTGAATGCCCAGTGCCTATCATGATAAAGAGCAGCGGAAAATGATGCTATCTCGGGATAGGAAAGTAAGAGAGGCTGTAACTCAGTGGGGTCCAACTAGAAACTATTTTTTCACCTTGAGGACTGCTACATCCACGCATATAGCTATCCTGCACCAAACGTCAAGGTGCAAAAATAATATGTAAAATGGTAGCTGTCACCCTCCACCTAGTATACCCCCTTTTTACTATTATTTCTAACTAAAGGTAATAGGAGGAAGTCACAGATGATTCTTTAAGTAAACTGGGATAAAACTCAAAACAAAGGACACCATGCACAGGCAGATCAGAACATGGGCAAATGTGGCCCAACACAGACCGATCTCAGCATGGGCAGTTGTCGACAGGCACCGTCCAATCTTAAACACACAATCACAGCCCGAATAGGGACTCCGTAGTTGCTGTCATAGAGTTATGGCTCCCACCAGGAACCATTACAATCATTGTGCCGCCTGTGAGGGAGATAGTTTTAGTTGGTGAGACTGCATGTTTGATGGTATGTTTTGGGGTCAGTTGTATGAATGATTAAAAAGATTGTTCATGTCTTTCCGTGTAATTTTATTGGTGAGACTGCATCTTTGATGGTATGTTTTGGGGTCAGTTGTATGAATGATTAAAAAGATTTTTCATGTCTTTCTGTGTAATTTATTTGTAAATAATATGTTTGTGGCAATGTTAATTATGCAATATATGTTTGTACTGTGAACAAAAACTATATAATTACTATATAATTGTAAAAAAAATATTTGAGAAAATGCCGTATAAATATATAAAATGAAAGAATATCTTAATAAATAACAATGAATTTTTGATAATTTGGAATGGAAAGACTTATTGTTGTGGAACAGCCCATGTTATGAGCCTTGGGAAGGCCGTTAGGAAAATTATATAGGTCTGACAAGAGTCTTTATTAGAGTATAATATGTAACATGAAACAAAGATGTCTGTCAAATTTTGGCAGGGTATGTGTTCCGCCAAACTAAAGTCCAAATAGCTGGAAACACAGGGCCCGATTTGAGTAACTTACTCATTTTGAGTAACTTACTCATTTTGAGTAACTTACTCATTTTGGTATTCACAGAAGGCACTTACTCATTGATGAGTAAGTGCCTTCTGTGAATACTAAAATGAGTAAGTTACTCAAAATGAGTAAGTTACTCAAAATGAGTAAGTAAGTGCCTTCTGTGAATACCAAAATGAGTAAGTGCCTTCTGTGAATACCAAAATGGTAGTAAGTTTAGGATTTTGTCTTAAGTTAGTTCTGTGAATCGGGCCCATACTAAATATGTTAACTTTCACTGATATGAGGATGGTGGGCCCTTCCTTATTTTCAATATTAGTACTGCATTAGGCAAGCAGTTGAAACCTCTTATTGAATCCATATCATTGGCCATCACATTCGTAGATATTTCTAAGTGCCGTACACAGTATATATTGATGAATCACACATTTACACCAAAGATATGACATAAGGCCCTGGTTAATAACTGACATAGTATTTTGAAACACTTTTGAGATGTCTAAACAACAACAATTTACAGCAATCCCACTCTCTGTCAGATCGATGTCATTAGAGTGTGGGCTGTTTGATGGTAATGCTTTTAAACCTTTTCAGGACCTGAATGATTAATTTGCCACAATCAAGAAACAGTTCTTTACATGAATACAATGAAGGGACTTTGGACGGAATGTATGAAATTGGATTTTTAAAAAGTGTTAACAAATTGCTCACAACTTTTTGTGAATCCAATTTGATTTTCGGAACCGATCCATGTACTAACTAATATGACAGTTCGCAAAATCAGAAATCAGAGTGAGACACAACTTGACCTTCCACAAGAATGGTAATTTGGTAAGTAGCAAATTGCGACTTATTCAGACAGGATTCCATCACATGGATGGTGGCCTGCTGAGGTCAGCACACAAGGATGTCTTTGATCCTATTTAAATAAAGTATCTTTTTACATGCAGCCTATTTTCCTTAAGGGAAGCGGGTCTGCATTTAAGAAAAAACATATTTTGAAAACGTGTGTTTAAGTGTTGCCAGTGTACCTCTATGCCACAGCCTACTGCCAAACAATGTTTTTTTTTACAATCTCAAAGGAGAAGGGGTCCTAACAAGATCCCCATATCTCTTGCAAATAAGTTACCAGGTCAATTGAGTAGTCTGTACCTTCTCAATGATTTCCAACCAAATTGAGGTTGCAAACTATTGATGCACTTATCGAATTGTAAAATGTGTCTAGTAATTATCAAAAGCCATTTAGCTGTTGCAAACCATATGATTTAGCAAATCACATGGTTTGCACTGTTGAATGGCTTTGTACATCTGGCCCGTTGTTTCTAAATCTAAAGGAGTTTAGTGGTTGGTGGAACCTTGGTGGAAATATCTATTTGCTTGGTGCTTCTTGTCTGAAGCGACACAGTGGTTAAAATAGAATGAGCACTTGCCTGTGGCTTAGACTTGTTCATGAATTTCACACATCACCTTATGCATTTGACTGTCTGTTCTGTAATGCATGCTTTGGTCTCTTGGGCAGCCTACATGCCACTTGATTGCCATCACCATGGTCATGGAATTAAATCTCAAGGTGGTTAGCAATGGTTAGAGCTGCTCCTTGTACATGCTAAATAGAAGAGTTGATAGGTAGCAGCCCTGTGGGATTCTGAAGCTGTCTGCTGCTTAGAAAGGAATAGAGTCACCCAGCCTGTATTTGATTGTCTAATATTTAAAAAAAATGGGCAAACCGATTGCTTGCTATTTTTGCCATGCCTCACCACATCCCTTGTCACAAGCATCAGGAGGGACATGTTGAGGGTGTTGGTCAATAAATACTGTGCCATTGCTTGAATTCTTTATGATAAGTTATGAAAACCATTCAGCAATAAAGAATTGCACTTTATACAGGGCAAGAGATTATGATGTTGTGAGATCTTAATAGACTTTTAATCAGCTGGGTCACCTAGGACAGCATGAATAATTATTTAGTAAGATGTAAACAAAACAAGCTGTGTAGCATGCTTTTATTATGTGGTACAATATCAGCAGCACTCTTTGAGGAACGTGGACCCCCTCGCAGTTCATCAGAGTTAGACCTTCAGGAATTGAGCTAAAGTCTCACTTTCTATGATCGCATTGGATCAAAAAGGCCTTGTGGATGCTTAAGAAGACTAGGCCAATATACTCAATAAAAAATAGGTTCTTTCTGGCTTAATTGGTCACATTTTCCTGTGCATTCATCTATCTAATTGTTGGTATGGTATTTATCCAAGAAGAGGTGATGTCCCATTCATTCGAAATAATAAGTACTGGCTTTGCTTTACAGTTTAAAGTAAACTGAATGGTGAGGCAAGCATCACTCATAATTAAAGTTAGAAGCTATGTTGTACCAGCCTGTGGTGTAGCTGAGGTAGATCGCACCTCTAAAAGTGCCACACACTCCTCAGGCTCAAATGCACCACAATTTTGGTGTGTGAACCGGCTGTTCTATTTCATGGAAACCCTACATGTTGACTGCAGACAGGCCACTTATTTTGTAGAATAATGGATATTATGTAGCACATAGTATGGCTTCTGTGGACAGGCCGGTAACCGTTCCGGCTGGGAAGAAGGCTACCTTCTTTTATATGTTAGCGATACTTTGGGTAAGATTCCTACCCCTGCAGTGACTTACCGTAGCTTGAGGTAACTTGCCAAAAGGTCTGTGCACGGAAAACAGGTGCCTCAGGATTCTTCTCGACAAGTCCCATTGTTTTAGAGTCAAAGTCCAACGCTGGCATTATTGGACCATTTTCTTCTTCTAATGTGTCCCAAACTAACTTAGAAAGAGGTTACACCCACCAGGGGGAGTCCTATTTCCCAGAACCTGGGGCATTACACAACATCACAACCACATTGGTTCATAAACCAATTCTTTTTCAACAGCAAAGACAAATTAACAACAAAAAAGAGAAAACAAGGTATCCACCAAAAAAGCTCTTCAAAGTAAGAAGATGTTCTTGTTAAGAAAGATTACTTTTAAAACATACAATGAATACATAAACAAACAATTTTCGCTCACAATGTTACACAAAGAAAACTCATACAAAGGATATATGCAGTGTAAACAGAAAACAATGGCACTGGGATAACCATACAGTAGTGTTTGTCCGTATTATGATGGGAACATAATGCAACAAATGCTTTATCTCAATTAGCCAAAGAAGCGTTAAAGGCATTATAACCTTTGCAATTTAACTGGTCATCATCAGGACACATAAAAGTAATTTTAGAGCAACCAAGGATGAAATTTGCGGCAAGTAGGACTTCCCAATTCCTTTAGGAAAACGATGCTCCTTCCTAAAGGAATTGGGAAATCCTACTTGTTTATGTATTCATTGTTGTATGTTTTGGAAGTAATCTTTCTTAATAACAAAATCTTCCTACTTTGAAGAAATGGTTTTTGTGGGTACCTTCTTTTCCCTTTTTTGCAGTTAAATTGTTTATGTTGTTGAAAAAGAAGAATTGTGATATTATGACTAGAAATAGGGCAGATAATTCTTTTAGGGCCTCATTTACAAGGCCCCTGCACTGCGGGTATGTCACTTTTAGTGATAGTCCGGCGGCGCACACTACAGGGCTATATCTACAAGGCCACGTAAAGCCTCCCTGCGTGGCTTTTCATGGCCTTGTAGATATGGACTGAGGCAATGCAGTGCAAGTCGGAGCATTGCCTCACACTGGAATAGGGAGGCGTCCCATGGGCATTACGGTTGGTGTTCCCACGTAACACCCATGGCATTTGACACATTCCCAGATTTACAAGATTTCGCAAACCTGCGGCTACCCAGGGGAGGCATAGGAGAGGCGCAACGAGGAGAAAAAACATTATTTCTCCAAATTCTTTCCTCTTTCTATGTGTGCTACATTCTGCAGCACACATAGAAAGAGGAAACCACCTCCATTGATTTTTTTTGGTCAGGAAGGTGCCCCTTCCTGCTCAAAAACAATCACCCCCTAAAACGCAGACACACTTGCACCCTGGCGCAAGGGTGCCTGTGTTGGCGCTTGGTAGCCAATTGTGCACCAGTGCTGGGGTAAAGGACAGGAATTCACTGCATCTGAGAGATATGGTGCATTCCTGCCCTTTTATTTTGACGTAGGGCAGCGCAGCAGGAAGGCTTGAGGCGCTGCCCTGCATCATAAGATTACAAATGAGGCCCTCAGTATGGGAGGGGCAAGGCTTGGAATCTCTCCAATCATTTACCAGAGGTTAGAAGGAAGGAGGGTCCAAACCTGTTATGCTCCAATCCATGAATGAAAAAGAATGGAGGGTGACGGTTGAAGGGTTTTGCTTTCCTATATAAGTTACGTCACTCCAGCTTTTGGATGAATGCTGGAAGCCATCATGGTGTACTGCAGCCTCCTCCTTACTTACTTACCGGTGAGAGGCCATCCTGGTAATGGCACTGATTCTGTAGCTTTTGAGGGCAGGAATAACCTCACTCTGGATTCATAAAGGGAAAAACAAGAAAGCCATCCTTGATAAAGTACTTGGGAATCTGTGAGATATGACAGTTAAACCCAATCTACAGAATGAACTAGGGCTCGTGTTCTCTATGAACTCTTTAAGAACTACTGGAAAAGCAATTGAAGGAACCACATTTTTGGAATAAGTGGAACTCAGAACTAATAAAAATGATCTCCTGATTTACCAATTTGCCCTTGTCTTATTTCTTGTATTTCAGAAGGGTCAGTGTGGGATTTGCGAATGCAAGTAATATGAGGAACATAGAAGCATAATACAGAAAAGGTTAGCAAACATAGGGAGTGGTATGCTGAGAGTAGGGATACAGGTAATTCTGCAGCTGAAGAACGAACAAGAGGTTGTTTTGCATATCACACAGCATTTTGGCCCTCATTTATGTGGTTTTGCCATAGGCCTTCCTGCTGTGCTATCCTATGGCAAATTAAGAGGGCAGGAATGCGCTACGGTGTATTCCTGTCCTTTTCCCCTGTGCCGCCACATAATGGGCTGCTCTGTGTCAACTCAGGCACCTTTGCATCATGGTGCAAAAGTGCCTGCAATGCAGGTATGATTATTTTTGTGCAGGAAGGGAAACCTTCCTTCACAAAAACAATCACAAGAGGCTATTTCCTCGCTCTATGTGTGCTGCAGACCTCGGCACACATATAAGGAAAAACGAGGAGTAACAAAGATATTTCTCCTCGTTGTGCCTCCCTTACGCCTCCCCTGGGGAGACGTCTGCTTTTGGCACTGCCTCAGATTTATGATTTCTCGTAAATCTTGCGCAATGTCAAAAAGCCATGGATGTTGCTGGGAACACCCTCAGCAACACCCATTGCATGCCTCTTTAATGCAGAAAACTGTGTTAAAGGGAACAATATTTACAAGGCAGCATTAATCCCAAAAAAGTGGCTAGTGCTGCCTCGTAAATATGGAGCAGGCTCCTGCGCCAGAGAATGTTACAAACAGTGACTTTTTGCGGCGAAGGGGCCTCAAAAATTAGGCCCTTTGCCTTCTGCACTTTATTATCTTTCACAAATGGCAATTTCTCAACCGGAATTTGGGAATGGATCCAAGGACTGACGTGAGCAGCAATAAACATGGAATGTACCATGCAAAAAGTATATTCCTCAACCTTAAACTCTGATAACAGCACTGAATATACTATATATCCTAGCACCAGCGCAAACTCAAACAGATTGTCCTGGAGTACTAGTCACCTTAGTTAAGAGTTCAAATTCAGATAAACTCTCTAATTAGGCATCCAGAAGGGGCGCTTTGAGGATCCTTTTTGAGGCATCACTGGGCACTCAAAGATGTGGTTCTAAGGTCTGAAACCTTTGGGCTACTGTGCAGAGAAGTCTAAGGAGTCCAAAAAAACATAGGAGCACATGTCTTTAGGCAATTGAACACACAAACACACACACACATATGCACGCACACACACATATATATGCCGGTCACCAGTAGGTAGTTATAGTCAGGACCTAGTGTCTATAAGAAGAACAGTTTTTCATTTGCCAATAACTTTGGCATTGTTTGACAAGTCCTCGCAAACCTTTCAAAACTAGTGTGGCGCTCACTTCAGCTGCTGTCTTTAAATTTTCGGGGTGATCCTTCAACCAGGGGCTGAGAAAAAGGGGAGGGGCCCAAATCCATCTTAATTCCCGAAGGACCTTTGGACACGGCTACAGCCTAAACTGCTGAACGGCATTACACCAAATTTGACAGAAAGGAAGATGCTGGTCCAGGTAAGTGCCTTTTTGTTATTTGGTGTAAATCTGTTCAGTAGTTTCAGAAATATTACCCGAAATCCAAATTTGTATATCTGGGGACTTTGATGGAACAGCAGCCCATCCTGATCTCGTGCTGAGATCTGATTGACTGCCAACACTTCAAACCAGAAAGTGTTGGAAGCCATCTTGGAACTCGGCTTGAGCTGAGTCCCAAAAAACATTTTAAAAAAGAGAAAAGGGGGCAGTGTAGAAATACCCTTACCCCCTAGGCCTCTTGGGGGTCCCACAAGGACCCTGCAGGCCCAAAAAAGCATTTTTTTGTTAATTTGGCGGGATCCAGGGATCCCTCGCTTCATTAATTATCACCCCCAGGTGAGCCAGGTCTTGGGAGCATTTTAATGAAGGAGGTGGGTGCATGCCCCCCTCCTGGGGCTTATTGACCCTCCTGAGGCTCTTTGGACCACTACTGCCCCGGGGCTTGTTTAAGAAAAAAAGCTGGGGAGGCCTGCATGACTTACCCCACTGCCAGATCCATATTTAATTATCAATGGGGGGTCTATTGGACCACACCAACCCCCTGCGACCACCATCTCCCCGGGGCTTTAGGTTTGAAGAATGTAGGGGGCAGCACGGCCCCCCCTGGCAGTCTCGGGTCACCACCTCCCTGGGGCTTTACTTTTAATTAATGCGGGAGTGACTGCATGGACCCCCTCGCAACCCAGGGTGCTTTTTGTCAATTTGAATGCGAGGGGACCAACACCTCCCCAGGGCAAATTGTAAGAAAAGAGGGGGGCTGCACAGCCTCGCTCCTGGAGTCAACATGGCCCTGGGGATCCCCCGGGCCGGGTCCTGCTATGTCCCGGGGTGCTCACCCCCTGGACTTAGCTATTTGCTATGGCTTGGCATGAGCTTTACTGCTCCTGCCAAGTCATAGCAAACTGTGCTTGACTTCTAGCAAGTGAGAGTATAAAAAATGCTCTTGCTTGCTAGGAGAGGAGCAAAATTGCTTTTACAGAGAGGGAGCTGCATGTTAGCAGCTCCCTCTCTGTAAAAGCAATGCTGTCTCCCGCAGGAGGCTGAGAGCCAGCAGGAACCACGGGGGCTTTAAGCTCCCCGCGGTCCCCAACAAAAGTACATGAGTGCCCTGTGTGGGGCCAAGGCACCAGTAGAGAGCCCTGGCCCTGGGATGGGGTCCCTGGAGACCACGCAGCCACCCTCCCCTTCTTTTAAAAAAAAAAAATATTTTTTAAAAAGAAACCAGGCCCCGGGGAAAGGGATTTCTGGGTATAAAATCAGACTGGGAGGGGGGCCGCTTGGACCACTCCCTTCATGTTTTAAAAAAAAAGAAATTAAAAAAAGGCCAGGAGATGGGTTCCCCGAGGCAGAAATCTGCCCAAGGAGGGGGGGGCTAGGCACTCCCCCTAATAAATGTAAATATCATTTTTTAAAACACTGGGAAGTCACCGGAGGCCCCGCTCCCTTTCAACACCACCATGCAATAATGTCTCCTGGTGCACAAATGTTTGGGGGATGAAGTCCCATTGGGTCCGGAGGATCCTTGGGGGCTAACACGCCCTCCTGTTACCTCCAGTAAGTCCCACACAGTGGGATTGCTGAGAGGTGTTAGAAAGCCATGCCCCTTTTCTCCACCACTCTGCAAACACACCTCCTGGCACACTGCTGGTTGGGGGATAAAGCCCACTTGGATGCTGAAGGTCCTTGTGGACCAACAATCCCTCCTGTTACCTCCAGTAAGTCCCACCGACCGTGATTGCAGAGAGGACTTCAGAGGCCATGCCCCCTTTCTCCACCTCTCTGCAAGTGAGCCTCCTCATGCACTGTTGGTTGGGGGTTGAGGTCCCCTTGGCTCTAGAGAATCCTTGGGAGCCCACAAACCCTCCTGTTACCTCCAGTAAGACCCACAAAGCTGGATTGCTGAGAGGTCGTCAGAGGCCACACACCCTTTCTCTACCAGTCTGCAAACGCACCTCCTGGTACACTACTGGTTGAGGGAAGAAGTCCACTATATTTCTGAGTCCCTCAGGAGTAAGTAAAGTGCAAGTCATTCCCCAACCAGCAGCACACCAGGAGGCGCATTTGCAGAGTGGTAGAAAATGGGGGCATGGCCTCCAAGTCCTCTCAGCAATTCCGCTGTCTGGGACTTACTGGATGTGACAGAAGGAGTTCCTGGACCCCAAGGACTCTCAGCAACCAAGGAGACTTCATCCCCCAACCACCACTGCACCAAGAGGCGTGTTTGCAGAGTGGTGGTGAAGGGGGCTTGGCCTCCGACAATTTGCAGGAGATTTTTATAATCCTTTTTAAAAAAAAACATTTTAAGGGAGGGGGGCTGCCTGGCTCCCCTTCCCTGGGCCTATTTCGACCCCGGGCACCCCATTCCACGGGACCTGGCCTTTTCTTTTTTTTAAAATATATAATTTATAGGGAAGGGGTGTTAGAATTGAAACGTAAAATTGCCATATTACTCGTATTTTACCCAATATTATGTTAGCATTTATATAGCTAATACATTAAATATGCATACTGTATGTATATGCAACTAGTAAATGCAGATGTTACGTTTGTTAGGTTGACATCTCTGCCACCATTTTGCCTCTCCAAGACGCCATTTTGTATTATAATTGAAACTGTTACTTGATCATTTATGAGAAATGGTCCTTGGTAAGTTTTGTTTCTCCAATGCTGAATCTTGCTCATTAAAGCATGCCTTTTCTATTACATCGAGGCCTTCTCCCACCTGTCTAGTGGGGAGGATAAGCCAGACGACCTTGGGCAGTAGATAGCTTATCCCAGGCTGCGGAATCGAAACTTATGTTTTGTCCCCCGATTGTATTACGACAGCTACCAGTGTTTTTCCATAGTAGGCGGGTCTTTGGGGGCTCCGCAACATACATAATGTAACTTTATGTTTGTTTGAGTCAGTCCCTCGTCAGCCATCATAGGAGGCTGGTCAGATTGGACTCCACTGCAGTGTACTTTGTGAATAAATTGGTTTGCTTGTATTCTCTACTGCGTCATCGACTCTTCATTTCTCGGAAGGCTAGAGGAGGTCGAGAGTGACCTGGGTGGCCCTAAATGGGTCACTTCCTTCAGTTGGCGCCCGAACAGTAACCCCGTAGTCGGGCTGTGGGGTCGGAGTTGCATCCGGTCAGATCGACGGAACGGGGATCCGCATATGATAGAGCCTGGTTCTCGAGGCTGCCCCGCCTCTCTGATCTGGCGGCTCCTCATCTAGTGGTCATCTTGGCTGGGTCCTGAAAAGGTGAAACCCTTGGATCTGACCGTTTGGACTGAAGAGTCGGCAGTGGAGAATAATCTTGTTTGACCTGTGTGCACCAGGTGAGTTTATTTTGATTTCTTTTGGTAAAAGCGGCACCATCTTGATTTACTTGGTGGGTCTGTGGACCCTTGTGACACGGAGCGTTTCTGAACGTTCTGCAAGGCCACTTGTTGAATTTGGCTTATTCTTGAAAAAGGCCTGGGGCTAGAGCCTATCTTATCTTGGTGCAGTCCGAAGACTGTTTTTGTCTTGGCACAGTCTGAGGACTGTTTTTGAGAGCTCTTTTGTTTGTCTGTGTTTTTTATTGCATGTGTGTGTGTGTTGTTTAAGTGGATAGTGAATGTGTCTGATGCTAGGATGCCTTGTTGGAGTAAAGTGTGGTGCTTGGAGTGCCGCTGCTGTTCTGTTGAGCATCGGCTGGAGGAAAGGCAGCCTGCACCTCCAGAAGGCACTCCGAGTTTTGAGATGTATGTGAAGCACGGTATTGGCCCTATTATGTTTCGTACGTTATGGCATAAGTATACAAAGTACAATGCTGAGCTTCAGTGGCCATTGAACGGTACCTTTGACGAACAAAAATTGAATTATTTACAGGACAAATTATTTGCTAGAAGAAGTAGACAGTCGATGTTTGATACTTTGCAAGTATGGCAGAAGGAAGCTAAGCAGAGGCGTATACGGGCCGAGAAGGAGTCTAGGAAGAAGGCAATGCAGACAGTGGTGCAGAAAGCTGTAGCTTATGATAAAGAACAAGCAGAGAAAGGTATTGAGTGTGCCGATAGGAAGTTTCAATTACAATGTAATAAGTCTTATGTAGTTCGAGAGGATGAGGCTCCTTTTGTGAAGGATCTGTCGGAAACTCGTCCCCCACCTCCCTATGCCCCACAGAGAATATATCCTGTTGTTTCGCCGTCTCAGTTTTCCGTTGCTTCTATGCTTTCTTCTGGTCTTCTTGTGGACTCAACAGCTTCGGCTCCAGCCCTGTCTATCTCCCCTCCGGTTTCACAAGCTGCAAGTGTGGTGACTGCAGGCACCCCCGCAGTATCTGCTATTTCTGCTCCTGTTTCTCCTTCTTCTCTTACTCCTACCACACAGCCATTGTTGACACTGTCCCCTACGTCTGTATCTCTTGTGTCCTCCCCAAACATTTAATCTGCAGTGTTGTGTAGTGTTGAGACACCAGTGCGAGGGTCGGATGGAGGGAATTGGATGGCAGCACGGGAGCGAATGGAGCGGGTATTGACTCGATCTGATGTAGGTGAAGAGGAGAATAGGATGGTTGCAAATCAGGCAGCACAGTGGGCCCGGAGTCCGATTTATAAAGTGGAGGATATATGGAGTGTGATGAAAGATTTTGACCCTTTTGTACAACAGCATGCCCTCCAGCATATGTCGGCTACATTGATCGGTTTGTGGGAACAGTGTATTGGAGGCACAGCCCCTCAAATTATTTATAACATTCGAGATTGTGTATATTCAGCTGGTATGGCCCCTGTAGAAGTTCTTGGCAACGTTGGGACACTACTCGGTTATCGAGAAAGATTACATCATCGTACTCCGATTAGTGTGTCCCAATTTCCAATGAGGGAGGTACACCCTATTTTTCATCCCGAGATCCCAGAGCAGCGGAACCAAAGAGATGAGGTGGTCCAACAGTGGGTGGCGGCTCATTTTCAGGAACAGTGCATTTATAATTGTGTGAGCTGTGTTAAAGCTCAGGGGGCTATCTTATTTTAAAAACAACCTCAGTTCTGCACTTGCACTTTCTTGAGCAGCCATCTTGGTCAGCGCTCTAGTAGCTGCACCCTCACTCGTTAACTACTTAAGGGGCGGATGACGTGACCGCGTTGCGGTTAAACTTAGTTCATTACGAGCAACGCTAAGGCTCGGAGGGCTGAAAATTGTTAAATTGATCCTGTGGTGAAATACTTTTAATTCATTGTTTTTAATTGTGTGAGCTGTGTTAAAGCTCAGGGGGCTATCTTCTTTTAAAAACAACGTCAGTTGTGCACTTGCACTTTCTTGAGCAGCCATCTTGGTCAGCGCTCTAGTAGCTGCACCCTCACTCGGGAGCTACTTAAGGGGCAGATGACGTGACCGCCCCGCTGGTGTGCCGAAGGCACGCCAAGGGCAAGCCCGTCTGCGCCCGTCCGGTCGGGGCCAGGGGCACAACTCCTGCTTCTTTTTCTACAAATAGTTACTTTTATAATGCAGATCAGCTTCGACAGCTAAAGAGAGCAATTAAGGACAACTGTTCACATTCCATTGATCCTGGCAGTATGGATACCGGCTGCTCGCACTGTTCTTTTAAACTGTCGCTGTTCTCCCAAACCACCTTGCCCCATCAGAAATTATATAAAATGCTTTTGCTGAATTGTAGGTCGCTGCCTAAACATGCAGTGGAAATCTCTATTTTGTTAGAGGAAGAATGTCCGGAAGTCTTGTTTTTAACAGAAACTTGGCATAATACGGGATCTGATCCCAATCTTGTTCAAGCCCTTCCTCCGGGCTACCTTATCCAGAGGTTAGACCGGATTTCAGGTAAAGGTGGCATGATCGCCATCATTTATAAAAGTCAACTTACCTGTCGTACTTCGGTAGGTCTGTTACCAGACTGTGAGAACCTCTCATTTATGATAGGATTTGCACCCAGGCTCACTTTGTCAGGTATTCTAATCTATTGTCCCCCTGGGGCATTGGGTCAATTTTGTAAATTACTGCCTGATATGGCTGCTAATCTAGCCAGTGCCCCGCTAATTTTACGTTATTAGGCGATTTTAATCTTCATTTCGATGACCCCTCACATGTGGCCGCAGCAGAGATAATTAATGACCTTGCAGCCTATCAATTTAAAACAAAAGGTTATCGATTCGACCCATGTGAGGGGCCACCTACTAAATCCTATTTTCTCCAATATGGATGAATTAGCAGGAAGGGACCCCATTCCAGTACCCTGGTCCGATCATTTTCTTATTCCATTTATCTGGATCCCCACCTGCGCCACGCCATCGACCAGGCCGGTCAGAATACTGTCACATCTCTGGCCTAAACTCTCTTCTGAACAGGGGATCTCGGTCTTAGAAAATACTAAGCCGATCCCTGATCCCATTATTGCTAATGAAAATTTTAATAAATGGATAGAGAGTTCATTAGACCGGGTTCTCCCAAAGAAATGCACCCAGATAAAAGTTGGGACCAACAGAATGGAATGGTATTCCCCCAAGCTCCGTGAGCTAAAACAAACCGGCAAGAAACTCAAAAGAATTTGGAGAAAGGATTTCTCCTTAACCAAGAAATTGGAATATAGGGAGGCCATTAAAATGTATAAAGCAGAAATTAAACTGGCCCAGGCCTCATATTAAGAAGAAAGAATTTCCTTGGCAGCCAATTCCCCTCGCGAAATGTTTCGCATTGCGAAAAAACTGACCAGAGCCCCTCTACCTCCAGCCACATCTGACGCTACCGGCTTACGTTGTAACAATCTGGCAGATTTCTTTTATGACAAAATTCAAGCCATTTATACGTAATTTCCCCTTGCAGATAGCCATAACAATCATCAAACATTGGATATTAGTCCTCAGAGCAGGAAACATTACTTGGAGGTAAGTCCCCTGATGGACTCTGAGTCATTCAAAACCATCTCGGCGCTCGTGAAGACTAGGTCGCCCAGAGACCCAGCTCCACTTAATATTTCGAATCAAGCATCCGGAATTGTCTCCCCTACCATATTGGAGCTGATCAATGCCTCCATTTCCACTGGAGTGGTCCCCCCTACGTGGAAAAGTGTGATGGTGAAGGCATTGTTAAAAAAGCCTAGTCTTGACTCCTGGGAAACTATTGCCCCATCTCACGTCACCCAGGGATCAGTAAAATGGTGGAAAAACATGTTCATTCAGTACTTTCTACATTCCTGGAGTCCCATAACCTTCTCCACCCTTCACAGACTGGCTTTCGACCACTACAGGGAACAGAAACTGCCCTTCTAGCCCTTCTAGCAGTGGTCGAAGAGTCCAAGAAGATTCTGGACGCCGGAGGCACCACAGATTGTTCTTCCTTTCGGGGTTCATATAGTGACCTACGCAGACAACACTCAACTTGTCGTGGCACTTAGCCATTCTGATAATTCCTCTCTTGGCCTTCGTCCCTGTCTGGAAGAGGTAGCCAAGTGGATGAACCATTCATATTTGAAGTTGAATGGAGAAAATACAGAGATGATGCTTCTAGGGAATTCCTCCCTTTTTAAAGCAGAAGTAATGTGGCCAGCCTGTCTGGGCTCCGTTCCTGCTCCCAAGACCCAGATGAAAAGTTTAGGCATCTGGTTTGACCAAGATCTGAGCTTTAAGGTACAGGCGCGGAATGTGGCGGCTTCCTGCTACGGCATCCTAAGGATGCTTCGGAAAGTCCTCCCACTTCTTCCCTTTCGGGCAAGAAGGCTTATGGTCCAGGCCCTCATTCTTTCTCGCCTGGACTACGGGAATGTTCTTTATTTAGGAGCCCCATGTGCTACCATCTCAAAACTCCAGACGGTGCAAAACTGCGCAGCGAGGATGCTTCTTGGGATCCCGAACTGTCAATCTGCAAAACTAGCCCTGAAATCCCTTCACTGGCTCCCCATCCAGGAGAGAGTTAATTTAAGGCCATGTGTATTGTCCACAAGATGCTAGCTGGGAAGGGACCGTCCATCAACCGCTCCATTGTCCGGCCTTACCTTGTGAATAGACGCCTGCGATCAGACGACCTGTACCTTGCCGTAGTTCCCAGGATCAATAAGGCCACCTGTTTTCTTACAATGCTGCCAGGATGTGGAATTCTCTTCCACTTCGATTACGCAAGGAATCCAACTATTTGGCCTTTCGTAAATTGCTAAAAACTTGGCTCTTCCCTTAATGTGGTTGTGGTGTCTACTGTTTGACTGCTGTTAGCGCTGGCATGCCCTTGTGTAGCTACGTGCTTAATAAATGCTTTTTTCATTTCATTTCATTTCATACCCCGTGGAAGAGAAGTGAGGTACTAGTTCTTAAATGTCAGTTACCGGATCCAAGGAAAAACCCTACGGCGTATTATAAAGAGTTAGCAGAGGCTGCCTCCTCGTCAATTATGACCCTAGCAGATGTAGAGATGTTTTTCGGGCTGTTGGTGCCGGTGGACATATGGAGGCAGGTGCATACACAGGATCACAGGGTGAAATTGGGTGGCTCTCGGGATGAGATTAAGGCATGGGATAAGGAGCGAAAGCCCCATGAGAAACCTAGAGCTGAGATTCTGGCTTTGCCGAGTCGTATCATCACTTATATGCATTCTCTTATCCCACCCAGACGAGTAGATTGGGATAAGCTGACGGCATGTCGTCAGAAGAAAGAGGAGAGTGTGTCTGATTTTTTTACTAGGTTTGAAGGGGTGTTCTTGGATTTCAGTGGACAGGATTTGTCAGTTGAAGGTGGTGTTCGTTTGTTTGTTAACAGGTTTGTCACAAATTTGCTTCCGGAGATTGCAGCTCGGTTGCAAGCTTCGGAGAGCACTTGGATTACCTCCTCCCCTTCTGTGATATTGAGTATGGCTCAGTACTATGAGCATCGAGAAAATGAGGAAAAGGACAATGTGGACAAGAAAAGTAAGGATTTAAAAATGAGGGTGTTGCTGCAGCAAGTTGCAAAAGGGTCCGGAAGGGGATGGGGCACTGGTCCGGCTCAAAGGTCACGGGGTGCTGGTAGAGGTGGTGCACCCCTAGGGCCGAATCAGTGTGCGTATTGTGAAAAGGAGGGACATTGGCGAAGTGAGTGCCCAGATTTATTACAAAAACTTGCAGTTCCTAGAGGGCGAGGTTCGAGAGGAAGGGGCTGTTATGAGGTTGATCGGGATGAGGTTCAAGCAGGTGCATCCTCAGGGGGTCGTTCTGATCAGAACTATTTTGATGACCCCCGGGGAAGGCAGTACTATCATGATGATTATGATATGGATGAAGCTGGAGGGATGTCCTATGGCTAGGACAGCCAGGGACAGGGAAAGGGACCAGTTCAATTTCCTGTAGATCAGCGTGGTCCATATGTCACAGCAGATTTGCATGGTTTGGCACAGAAGTTCGGTAGGTTTTTCAGACGTACCGGTTGTGAGCCACATTTCCAAACCTCTTGCTTTGACTGTTGGTCCTTTTACTGTGGACTCTCCATTTTTGTTAACGGCGAATTGTGGGGAACATTTATTAGGATTGGATTTGTTGAAAAAGTTACATGCTACCATTTATTGTTCCCCTGATGGTGTTTACATGGCTCTTGGACCTAATGTGGTTAGTGCAAAACAGTGTTTGGCAAAGGATGCGCCACTTCCTGTTGAGTTTAAGGATGTGCCGTCCTCATTGTGGGCCACAGGGGATACGGATGTGGGGTTGTTACAGATACCACCAGTTTCTATAAAGATCAAAGATAACGCTGTGCTCCCTCGTATTCCCCAGTATAAAATATCACAAGCAGGGGAGCAGGCTTTGATGCAGATTATACAGGACCTGATAAAATCAGGGGTGGTTGAGGAGACAGTAGCGAATGTATGCAATAGCCCCATTCTCCCTATTCTTAAGAAGGCACCTTTGGATTCTTCTGATGCACATCCTGATGTTTATCGTTTTGTGATTGATCTCCAGGAAATCAATAAGATAGTGGTTCCTCAGTTCCCGGTGGTACCAGATATTACTGCCCTCTTGACGATGATTCCTTCTACTGCTAAATTCTTTTCTGTGATTGATTTGAAAAATGCTTTCTTTAGTATTCCTATCCATCTAGACAGTAGGTATCTGTTTGGATTCGCTTTGGCTGGTAGAAGTTCCCAATTCTGTCGAGCTCCTCGGGGGTATACAGAAAGTCCCAGTATTTATAGTCAAGCTTTGAAAAGTCAATTGGACTCTCTCTCTCTTCCCGCAGGTAATGTATTATTGCAGTATGTGGATGATATTTTGATAGCCTCCGATACCGAAGAGGGTTGTCGGGATGCCACGGTACGATTGTTAAAGCATTTGGCGAACAAAGGACATAAAGTGTCCCTTTCTAAATTCCAATATTGTCAACAGCAGGTCACCTATTTAGGTCACCTGCTGTCAAAGGAGGGTCGGAGGCTAACACCTGAACGAGTTGATGCCATTGTTAAGATGCCTGTCCCTGTGACTCAGAGGGATGTGCGGTGCTTTCATAGGCATCACCTCGTATTGTCGACACTGGACACCCGCCTATTCTCTATTAATACAGCCCCTGCTTCGCCTAACAACTAAAGATGTGCATGAACCCTTGCCCTGGACGCATGAATGTCAGCATGCTTTTGAGCAATTAAAAGTTGCGCTTTGCTCTGCACCTGTGCTTGGTACGCCTGATTATAAGAAGCCTTTCGTGTTGTACGTACACGAAACGGCTGGGTGTGCACTTTCAGTGTTAACACAAGCCTTTGGAGGTAAGAAGAGGCCGTGTGCTTATTTTTCTGCTACGCTTGACCCTGTCGCCAGAGCCCTCCCGAGTAATTTAAGAGCCGCTGCGGTTGCAGCGGTCTCTATACGACAGTCGGCAGGGCTCGTCCTCAATCATGACCTCACAGTAATGGTACCTCATGCTGTGGATGTACTTTTAAACAAGACAAAGACGCAGCACCTCACCAGTGCTCCTCTGACCGGTTATGAATTAACTTTATTTGCACCTCATATTACTATCAAACGATGTGCCATTCTGAATCCAGCCACGTTACTAACCCCTCCCTTCGGGGGATGAGGACAAAGATGTCCATGATTGTTTGTTCCGTACCGAGGAGGAGACAAAGGTACGGGTAGACTTGACTGACGTTCCCTTATCTGACCCGCAAGGGGAACTATATGTCCATGGTTCTTGTTTCAAATCGTCAGATGGCACCACTGCAGTGGCGTATGCTATTACCACGCTGCGCACTGTAGTTGAGACCTTACGTATTCCTTACCAATTCGCGCAAGCTGCAGGGCTGATAGCCCTTTTGCGAGCATGTGAATTGAGTGAAGGACTGACTGTCAATATTTATACTGACAGCCAGTATGCCTTCGGGGTGGCCCATAATTTTGGACGCCTCTGGGCAGAGAGAGGATTCTTGACCTCACATGGTACAAAAATTCAGAATGGTCCGCTGATAGAAAGGCTTTTGACAACCTTGACCCTTCCCAAACGATTGGCAATAGTGAAGTGTAGTGCTCATAAAGCAATTACTGATGATGTGGGGAGGGGAAACGCTTTTGCAGACCAGATAGCAAAAGAGACAGCCAGGTTGAAAACGACAAGGATGTTTGTGGCAGGACCTGCTAGATGGGTACCAGATGTTACCATGTTTGAAAATTCGTTAGAAAGTGTTCGGGAAATACAGAGTGAAGCAACAATTGAGGAGTTGGCTGTGTGGCAGGAAAGTACAGGGCGTTTAGACGATGAAGGGTGTTGGACTGATAAATCCGAGAAGCAGAGATGGATGTTGCCTGATGCATATGTATTTCCTGTAGTTACCATGGCACATGGTCCAGCTCATATTAGCGCTAAGGGAATCTGTAGGTTATTGGATCCTGTGTGGCAAAATGATAATATCTCAAAGGTTGCAGTGCACCTAGTGAAACATTGCATGATTTGTATGAAGCACAATCCTGGAAAAGGTACCCCTACACCTTCTGGTAATTTTGCGCCACCTTCTCTCCCTTTCGAGGTACTCCAGATGGATTACATAGAGATGCAGCGAGTTAATAATTTGAAATATGTGTTAGTGGTGGTTTGTGCATTTAGCAAATGGATTGAGGCTTACCCAACGAAAGAAAACACAGCCATGGCGACGGCGAAAGCTCTTATAAAGGAGTTCTTCCGCGCTACGGTTTGCCCGATTGATTTGGAGTGACAATGTAAGTCACTTTAACGCAAAGTGATTCAATTGGTGTGCGATGGTCTGCACATCAAGCAAAAATTCCATGCAGCAAATCATCCCCAGTCAGAAGGCTTGGTTGAGAAGTACAATGGTACTCTCAAGCTAAAATTGGCTAAGATTAAGGAAAGTACTAGGCTACAATGGCCAGATGCATTACTCCTTGCTCTATTGTCCACCAGAATGACAGCCCATTCTAGAACTGTATTATCGCCATATGAAGTGGTCTTTGGCCGTCCCACAAATGTGTGGGGTGTCCCTAGACCCCAAAAAAATTCTGAAATTGATTATCCTCTGTTAGTTTTAACAGTAGTATTATTTATATGATCTCACTAAAAGTTTGCATTCTATTCATCAACAGATACATGAAGCTTTGCCTCCAGCACCAGAGGGGCCCAGGCATACCATACAGCCTGGAGACTATATCCTTGTGAAAAACCTCCAGAGACGAGACAGCTTGGGACCTAGGTGGAAAGGACCATATCTGGTCCTCATCACGACAAGGACGGCGGTGAGAGTGGACGGCCGGAAGCATTGGATCCATACCTCTCACAGCTGGCGAGTGCTACTCCCCCTCCTCTATGACCGGTAGGTACAAGAGGGGGTTGGGGACCACGAGATGGAGAAGGTTCCACGTTTTGTTCCCTTCTCCGACGCCCAGCTGACTTGGGCGCAGACGGAGGAAGAGAGCGAGGCAGTTTTGACAGCTACAGTCCCCCCAGAAATTAGGGCTGCACAGGCTTCTTCTTCATCTGATCCACAGGAGCCTAAGTCTCGGTCCCAACACCCCCTGAATTTCAGATCCTCCGGGAGAGTGCCCTATCCTGAGGACAGTGAACATTTGCTGATGAGCTGCAACAGTGTGGCTCCACCGTACAGTGCTCAATAGCACCATCGAGGATTGAACAATAGAAGCCTGCCAGGAAGGCTTGTAACGGACCCTGATCTTCTCACCGTTTTCTTTTTTTTTCTCTTTTTTGTGTCCTTTCTACCGTTGGCTCCATTATATGACGTCTCTTTCTCTGGTGTTTTCATTTGTAACTCTATAGCGAACATGTATCTTTTTGGTCGTCCCCGTGTAGAAGATGAACAGTTTTTTGTTGCCCTGCGACCGGGGCAGATCAGTTTTGAATGGTTGCTCAGGAAGAAAATGTTTTGGGCTGTAGTTATATTGTTGTTTTTCCTAGTGGGAGGGGGGCTGTTCTGGGATTGGAGTGTTCTTCTGGAGTTACCTCGTTGTGTGTTTTATATCAGACAGTTTCCTCAGATCGTAGTAAAAGAACTATGCATAGCAATGTTTTCTTAGACACACACCGGAAATTCTTTGGGGATAACACAGCTTGTTACCCCACTGATTCTGTTACAAGTTTATGGACAGCTTATCCATTATCATTGGTAAATTATACATATGTTCGTCCTCTGCATTTTGTAGAGGCAAAAGGTGAATTCGGCCTGGGATATCCTGGACCTTGCTTATACTATTGAAAGCAGAGGGGGACAGGGTACCCAGGGTGCATGCCCGAAATGTATTGTGGTGATTTGTACCTTGGTAAAAGAAATATCACCCTGACAGGTTGGCACTACCAAGATCTGACTGTCACTCAAGAGGCAGGTATTTACCCTGCGTGTTGCCCTGTAATAAATAGTACTGATGCTTATTTGTATCTCAATTGCTCTGGAGAAGTAGTGTACAAAAATGTAATGCGTTTAGGGAGAAAGGATGAACCCAGTAGGAAGGGAATGAATACTAGATATGCTCCATTAGATTATCAAGGTCCACTCTATGCACATCCAGGTTTTTATTTTTTATCAAATGGTACGTATTCCAATATGTACAATGGTACAGAGGATGTGGCCTTGGGAATGGTTTTACCTCTTGGGGTACCTTGCAAGTACAGTACACCAAATATAAGATGGGTAAAAAGAACATTGACCAAGGAATTTTGTGAGGGCGTTACCGATTTGGAACTTAATAATTATAGTAATGGTATCACTTTTGGATATATCCTTTCCTCTATTATTACATTTGGTGGTACCGCCATGGCCAGGGGTGAACGAGCTAGAGAGTATTTTGGGTGTAAGTTGCACATTTTATCTAATTCTACAGTGGCAGCTTTACGGGACATCACCACTCAGTTGGAAAGTATGCACATATACTCCGAACAAACGAGATATGCAGTTGACTTTATTTTAGCTAAGAATGGTGGTGCATGCGCAATAATAGGAGAGCAGTGTGTGGTCGGTATCATAAATATGGAAAAGAATATCACTCAGAATTTTCTAGATATTTTGGAAAATGTTAGAGGGATGGAGAGCGATAATTGGAGCTGGTCTTTATTTGGTGGTTGGGGTTGAATTCTAGAAAAGGTGATATATTTCATTGTCCTTTTAATTTGTTGCTGTGTTTTGATTCAGTGTCTTCCCTTATGCTGCTCATACTGTGCTACTTATCTCACTCCCAAAAGGATTTCAGTTCATGATACCAATGCCACTATAATGCTCCAAAAGAGTTTGATACTATCATGCAAATCGACGAAGGGGTCTTTGGTTCTACTACTTCTCTTGCAGGTTCAATTCCTGATGTCACTCCTACTGCTAATGTTTAGTGTAATTTTCTTCTTTACGTTGGCTATGCATATATACATATTCGTACCTGACACAATATTGTTTGAATGATTATATTTTTCTTTTTGCTGTTAGAATTGTAAAGACCCTTACCTAATAGCAAGAATAAAGGTGCAAGTATTAGCTTATAATGCTAAAAGGAGGGTCTGTTAGAATTGAAACGTAAAATTGCCATATTACTCGTATTTTACCCAATATTATGTTAGCATTTATATAGCTAATACATTAAATATGCATACTGTATGTATACGCAACTAGTAAATGCAGATGTTACGTTTGTTAGGTTGACATCTGTGCCACCATTTTGCCTCTCCAAGACGCCATTTTGTATTATAATCGAAACTGTTACTTGATCATTTACGAGAAATGGTCCTTGGTAAGTTTCGTTTCTCCAATGCTGAATCTTGCTCATTAACGCATGCCTTTTCTATTACATCGAGGCTTTCTCCCACCTGTTTAGTGGGGAGGATAAGCCAGACAACCTTAGGCAGTAGATAGCTTGTGCCAGGCTGCGGAATCGATACTTATGTTCTGTACCCCCATTGTATTACGACAGCTACCAGTGTTTTTCCATAGTAGGTGGGTCTTTGTGGGCTCCGCAACATACATAACGTAACTTTATGTTTGTTAGAGTCAGTCTCTCATCAGCCATCATAGGAGGCTGGTCAGATTGGACTCCACTGCAGTGTACTTTGTGAATAAATTGGTTTTCTTGTATTCTCTACTGCGTCATCGACTCTTCATTTCTCAGAAGGCTAGAGGAGGTTGAGAGTGACCCAGTGGCCCTAATTGGGTCACTTCCTTCAGGGGGCTGATTGGCCCCCCTCTCGGGCTGATTTCGGCCCTGGGGACTCCATCCCCTAGGGCTCGGCCTTTTTTTTTTTTTTTTTTTAAAGCTATAGGAGGGGGTGCTGGGCCAAGCCTGTAGTGTGGATGCCCTGGTCCCACCCACCCACTGCCTGAAGGCCCCAGCGTTCTGCAGGAGCCGGCATTGCTTTTACGCGAACATGCAGCTCCCTCTGTGTAAAAGCAAATTGTGCTCAGCTTTGAGCAAGTGAGAGCAAAATGCTCTTGCTTGCTCAAAGCCAAGTACTGTGCAATGTCCCAGGAATGGGCACCCTAGGACATTGCTGGAACTGGCCCTGGGGTAAAGATTCCTAGGGCCATCTAGGGCTCCACCAAGGGGGCCACGCAGCCCTCTGCTTTGTTCAAATTTGCCACAGGGAGGTGGTGTTCCCCAGGGCTGGGGGTCCGCAACAGACCCCTGCATATATTTAATTTGAGCCCCAGGGAGGTGGTGGTCCCCGGGGCTGTGGGGGGGGCTGAGTGGCCCCCACATTTCTATTAGTAATTGCCCCGGGAAGTGGCGGTCCCCGGAGCTGCGGATGGACGCGCGGCTGCCCCCCACATTTGCATTTCTTATTTATTGCCCTGAGGAGATGGTGGTCCCTTGGGCTGTGGGGGCGGGCTTAGTGGGCCACCCCGCATTAATACATTATTAGCTCGGGGGAGGTGGCAGTCCCTGGGGCTGCAGAGGAGGCAATACAGGCCTCCCCCACATAAATTTTATTCAAAAGCCCTGGGGAGTTGGCGGTCCCTGGTGCTGCGGAGGGGCCATGGACGCCCCCGCATCAGTTTAGAAATGTTTGCCCCATGGAGGTGACGCTCCCTGGGGCACAGGGATGCTGCATGGCCACCCCCGCATTACCATAAAAACTGTCCCCAGGACCTGGCTCACCTGGAGGCATGCATTTAATGAAGCGCAAGAGTCTGGTGGTCTCGGGGCTGTGGGGGGGGGGACTGAGTGGCCCCCACATTTCTATTAGTGATTGCCCCGGGAAGTGGCGGTTCCCGGAGCTGTGGAGGGACGCGCGGCTACCCCCCACATTTGCATTTCTTATTTATTGCCCTGAGGAGGTGGTGGCCCCTGGGGCTGTGGGGGGGGGGCTTAGTGGGCAACCCCACATTAATACATTATTAGCTCCGGGGAGGTGGCGGTCCCTGGGGCTGCAGAGGAGGCAATACGGGCCTCCCCCACATAAATTTTATTTAAAAGCCCTGGGGAGGTGGCGGTCTGTGGTGCTGCGGAGGGGCCGTGCACGTCCCCAGCATCAGTTTAGAAATGTTTTCCCCAGGGACGGGACACTCCCTGGGGCACAGGGGTGCTGCATGGCAACCCCTGCATTACCATAAAAACTGGCCCCAGGACCTGGCTCACCTGGAGGCCTACATTTAATGAAGTGCAAGAGTATGCACTTTGGTGTTTTTAGTACATTTTGGAGGAAGCCGTGGATCCAGCTCGAGTCCCGGTGATTTTTTTTTTAATGCTTTTTGGACATTGGGGGTCCCTGTGAGACCCCTTCAAGAGGCCTAGGGGTCAGGATGTTTCTGCCCTGCCCCCTTTCTTTTGTTTTAAAATCTTTTTTCTGTGACTCGGTTCAACTGAGTCACAAGCTGGCTGCCAACACTTCCTGGTTTGAAGAGTTGGCAGCCAATCAGATCTCAGCACGAGATTGGGAGGGGTTGCGGATCCACTATGTCCCTATATGTACAACTGGAAATTTCTTTACATTTCTCTGCAACTACTGAACGCAGATCCCTGGACCAACATCAACCTTCCTGACAAATTTGGTGTAATTCCGTTCAGCAGTTCAGGCTGTAGCTGTGTATAAATGTCCTATTGAAAATAACATGGGGAAAATGTGCTTTTAAGCAACCCCTGGTTCTTGGCCGATCACCCCGAAACTTTCAAGAAAGGAGCTGAAGTGAGCGCTGTATGAAGTTTGACAATTTCGTGAAGATTCATCAAACAGCGCCAAAGTTATTGGCAAATGAATAAACGCTCTTCCTCTGGAAACTAGCTCCTAACTATAACTAACTACTGGCGACACCCAGTAGGTAATATAGTCACAAATCCCCACTTCACTCATGTATCAGTTCTTATGGGGTTGGTGCGTGTGATAGGGTATATGGTACCCTGTATTTCATAAGCTCATCAGTTATGGCCGAAACACAATGGGTGTTGAGTTTGTTTCCAATAAGAAATTGCACATAATTGTACATTTTGAGGAGCATATATATGTATGTGTGTGTATTTATTTCCGCTCAACAGATAGATAGATAGATAGTTAGACAGTCAGACAGACAGATAGATAGATAGATAGATAGATAGATAGATAGATAGATAGATAGATAGATACAGACAGACAGACAGACAGGCAGATGGACAGCAACCAGCTGCCTTCCTCTTTTCCTATTTGTTTGCATGTTATTTTTCACCTGCCACAACAATCATTTTCCACAAAACCTTCCTATTATAAATTTCTAGACTCTTCCTCATTTCAGTTGTATATTATTAGGTTTTGCAATTAGTGTCTACACTGCGCCGGTGCTTGGTAACAATATTCTTCAATAATTAGGAAGCACCCATGTAAATTCACTCTTGGGGTTTTGAGGCAGACCTGGAGTCCCACAGGATAACAGACCTGAACTATATATTCTTTCAATTGGATACTTGGTGTTTCATTTGAAAATCTGGTTATGGAGATTAAAGGAGCAGGTGGATCTGTTTTAGAAGCAGAGGGTATGCAAGCACGTAGATAAAATGGGAGCACACAATATCTGGCAGCTGCATGGAAAAAGTGAAGAACTGAGCTACCTAATACTGTCAGCTCTTCCCCTAAGATCATTTTCCATTTGCAAACAATGCCAGCATTGAAAAAGCATCAAAAGTAGGTTTCTGAGAAAAGACAATGAGACACACTTCTATGAATATAGCCAAAGGTAAGATCAGAATCTCCATGTATTTATGGAAGCACTATCAAGCAAGGGAAGAAATTGCAAGGTTTCCCTGAACAAAGAGCAATACAACACTCAAGGTGGTTAGTCAAGATTACCCTCATATGTTGCACATGTACACCACAGGCTCAAGTAGCACACTACATAGCAGGAAGAATGAAAACTGCCCAAAAATTACGAAAGTAAAAATAATATTAATTCCAAACAAATATGATTGCACTCAAACTCAGACTGGAGAGTAGCAGAGGTTTCAGCCAGCTAGTCAGTAGGCCAACATACTCCGGAGGCTAGACTTTGGGTCTGGTTTTCTTGTACAGTGTAGCTACAAACTTAATGGCGCAACCTCAGCCTTCCCTTGCCACTTTCCATCTCCTGCATATGTCTTCTCCTCAACAAGACAACATTTAAACCTATCCTGACCCGATGCTATGATACTATAAAGAAGGAAACTTCAAGAAAATATATGACAAGAGGTCAGATCACATAACATTTTGGCTCACCCTATTTGATGTTTTTAGTGGAAAGCAAGACCATACTTGGGGCAAAATGAAAGCAGATGTCTGGAGAGGGAAATGTGTGACCAAATTCTTGTGAATTTAAGAATTGTGTTGCACTTTGTTATGGTGGTAAAGAGATGTGTTATTTTTGGGTGTAGTACTGCTGTGTTGCTCTATCGCCTGCTTTTTTGTGCTGTGGTTGTAGTACTGTATTCTATTTTGATGATGATGTTGTGTTTTGCATTTTTATGTTTTTATTCTATTGTTATGTTGATTTGTGTCATTTTATTGTATTATCTTGCATTGTTTAATTTAGAGATGTTAACAAATGATGCTACATTTCCAGCCAATAGAATGACAATGCTTTGATTTCCAGTCACAAACAACTATTTACCACTATCTATGGTGGTAAATGCAGATGCTCCACTATTTAATATACAAGTTATCCCTAACCTGTAAAAAAACCTGTGTAAACATAGCACTGTCCTTATGTGTTAATGTAGGACTTTCCTTATCACTGTGTTTATGTGATGCAGCCCAGAAAGCATCTGCAACAGTAGAGGCTTCACACCTCAGATCCAGAGGTCCTGCTCACAACCCTACATCATAACATTTTGCAAACTTTGGACATGTTGGCCTCTATCAAACCATGAAATATAACCAGGGATGGTAGGTGTTATCGGGCGTGTGGGGGACGCTGTACCAGCAAGTGGGAGAGGTTTGAGGGGGAAAACAAATAGCTAGGAGCAGCTGAAAAAGAAGTGTTTGGTGCTCCGTTATGTGTATTTTTGATCTGTTACTTGTGTGGGATTTTTGGGAGGGGCAGACAGGTGGGTGGATCGAAGGAGTCCTCCTACGCTTGTGCCGGGTGCGGTATTCCTAGCCCTGAAGGCACAAGCGAGGACAGTGACATCAGACTGCTGGGCGTAGCTGCTCACAGTAACAATCGCAGTGTTTCAATCAGGGAGCTGACTGCTGTGGCCAAGAGCAGGGTCAACAACTGCCGGTAATCTCCGGCTAAGGCTGGATAAAGTGTAATCAATGGGCTGGAATGCAATTTTTACAAAAAGGAACATTAGGAATGTGTGATAAATGGTAGAGGAGGTCATGAAAAATAGTCTGGGCAGGGAAAAAGGGTATGGCCAGACACTACATCATTACCCAGAAAAGAGTACTGTCCGGGTGCGGAGAGTCCGGCCTGACTGCGGACGTAAAGTTAGGAGTCGTAAGTGATTTCTGTGAATACCAAAAATCGTAAGTGCCTTCTGTGAATACCAGAAGTAGAAAGTTTGGGATTTTGTCTCAGATTAGTTCTGTGAATCGGCCCCAACTTTCCCAGGTAAACTAGTCTCTGACAATCTTAACAACTGCCTCAGGGTAAGATTACTGTGAAAATGTGACCTTCAAGAAGGCCCGCTTGCCTTTTCCTCCTTCCTGATTAAATGGTGGTCTGGCTTAACACTTTTTTGTGTGGCTATAATTTTTTTAAGTGTTTCTGCAGTATGTTCTTAAGTTGTTGTTATAAATGTGGGTTTGTAACAAAAGTTGGTGAAGGTACCTACCTGCTAAGTTCCCAAGGTCTGTGCATGATTAGTTGCTCCAGTTTAGTTTTTTCTTGGCATTATAGGACTTGAAGTGCTGGTTTCATAAAGGGATTAAAACAAAAACACCAAGGGCCTCATTTACTAGGTTTTGGCGCAGGGCAGCGCTGCAAGGAATCTTTGTGCGCTGCCCTTGTCAAAAGAAAAGGGCAGGAATGTACCATAGCTATGAGATATGGTGCATTCCTGTCCTTCTCCCCAGCGCTGGTGTACAATGGGTTGCCATGCGCCAGTGAATTGCCGGGATGATTGATTTTGTGCAGGAATGAACACCTTTCTGCACAAAATCAGTCAATGGAGGCAATTTCCTCCTTCTAGGTGTGCTGCAGAATCCTATCCTTTAACAAGTCAAAGCTATTGCTTTTAGGTCAAGTTATAAACAAATAGTGCTGGTAAATGCATAATGTTATCTTTCCTCTCTGTCCTCGCTCTTACCCCTGGGACTCATCTTGATAACACTACTAAATATGGTCGTACTTGCTCACTTTTTCAAATTCGTGGTTTGGTCGTATGCCCCACTACTGTCAAAATTCACCAGCCGCCACTGGTCAACACAGAACTGGCAAAACTGGAACAAGAATGTTGCCATTTATAACATGAAAGCACACATGAATGAAGGCAAAGCACAATGTGAAACACAAGCCATTAGAAGTGTTAAAAGGGCTTATATCACCAATTGCATCTAAAGAGTCATAGATCAAAGAAATGAAGTATTTAATATCTCTCAGGAACTGACAAGGGCAGAAACTCTGAAATAAACATATCAGAAATCCTATATTCTAAGCCACTCAGCAATAAATCATCAATAAACCCTGCCATCTCCCTAACACACATTATGTGTTCCCTATTCTGATTCAAACTGATGGAAATAGACCAGGTAATAATGAAAGAATTGAAAATGCAACTGAAACAGACATCAACAGAAACATAAACGCTTTCCTTTCCAAAGGAGCCATGCCCAGCCAACGGAAATATACCATCATTGCCCTTCTTCCTTCTGAATACTGAATAATTTAACACTGCATTGATATATCCCTCTAGAGAACCATCTATTATATGATCTACAAATCTATGCAAAGAAAAGATTGTGCTCTTTGTAAATATCAGGAAAGACCTCTTTGTTATCTTACATGCAGACAAATAAACTGTTCTGGCACTGTAAGACTTCTTAACAGCTTGCAATACTTGGGCTCCATTAAATCATCCTGGCAGCCACAGTAAATAGGGTAGGGTATATGGTATGGCACAGAGGTGGATTTGCTCCTTCCTGGATCACTGCAGCCATCTACTGCATCAGTGGAGTTCAATGATCTATTCAAAAGATAAGATGCAGTGCTCTACCGACATTTTTCTTTAACAGATTCTGATAACATATTTCCTGTTCCCACTGATCTATATATTTGAAAGCCAGCCAGTTCAATGAACATGAAAATGTATATCAATGACAACTGCAAATGTAAAAGACAACAGAAACATCAATGATTGCCTTAACCGCATGTCCTGTTCAATGAAAAATAACTTTTTCTACCTGAAAAGTGCACAGACAGGGAGACATTTTGAAATAGCCCACCAAACATAGCAACCCCCAAACATATAACAAAAAGAAAGAAATATGGGCATCATATTTATGCCATATCTGTTCTGACCACAAATGAGTGCAGTAATCAAAGTGACAAACCCACAATTTTCCATGGTAAGAAAAAATCTCTTGCTAGTGCAAACTAACCAAGAGTATAGATGCCCAGATCATCAGTAGTGGGCAGCTTGAAATACTGAATGACTGCCTACACAGGTCTTGCTAAAAGTATCATGGATAGATTACTAGGGTTATAGAACCAGGTAGTGAAACTATGACAAGACATGGAAATGGCACTACTCCAAAGCAGCTTAACTGTCTTCCAGTGGAATCATGAATAAAATTCAAATTGCTGGCCATTATCCACGAGGCTTCCTGTAGCAAAAGATCTGGCTGACTACAAAGGTTTCTATGACTGGCTAAATCACACATGATACAACACAGCTTCAGATGACTGAAATATGGAGGACGATCATTGGGAGTCGTGCAACACAAATTTTTGAATTCCCTTGAATCCTGAACACTTCAAGACTGTAGTACCTCCAATAGCTCCTAGGCTTCTGTAGTGGCCATTAGCAACATTTAGCACTGCAAAAGCTCCAAAATAGATGTTTACAATTTGAAAAAACCTTTTCCATGACTAAAAGACAGCTGACAAACACTGTAGTGAAATTTGAGAAAAGGGAACCACCAAAACACCCAAGCAAATATCCTTGCCACTTGGAACCCAATAGATCATACATATATTCCTCAACTCGTTTACCTACTTATATAAGCCCTATCAGAGCTTGAAACAGCCTAATCCTAAACACTTGTGCGAGGCATACACAAACATTTAAAAGAGCTCTACTAACCGTTTCAGGGATAAAGCAATTTACAGAGGCAAACAGCCACAGTTACAAAACGCTTAAATCCAACACATCACCCTATTTAAATAAAAAAATACCTTCAGAAATCTGACCATAAATGGCAACAACAAATTTATCTCTCAGCTGATGGACAGGGATATACATAAATACAGACTCTTGGTACACAAATTAAACAAAAAATGATCTAATCATATCCTCATCTTCAATAAACTTCTCATCTCAGGCACTGCAAGTTCAGTCAATTGAATAATTTGTTGATCTACAGGTGAAATCTGCAAGGAGCTCTAAGAAACATTACTTTCACTTAATATAAAGTATGCACTGCCCTGCATTTCAGAAGAAGGCTCAAACATCTTTGGATGCTATTTAAAGTACTGTGTTTTATAAAAACACTCAAGTTGTGAACTATTTTAACAAATATATGTTGAACATACCCTACTAGTCAAAGTGAAGTGATCCATCAAAACCACAGATAGACTCACTCAAATTAACACTTGGATGCAACAAGGTTGGTTTCCTGGAGAAGATCATTCTTAAAAATGATATTATTTTTATTGAAGAAAATGTCCAATTGGCTACTAGTGAATGTCTTACAAGTAGGTCACACTCTCAACACACTGTAAACTTATGATTGTGCCTCTAAAATCATGGCAATAATTTAGAAAATGAAGTTCATCACAACTACATACTGTGCAACAAAGTAGCCTTCCTCTTTCACAGTTCCAATGTGGAACTGACCTGGCCACAACCATTGTTGGATTGCACTTAGGCTGCTACAACTCCTCCCCAAAACCCTCAGAAAAAACATAGGGGTATATTTATGAGAGCCTTGCACCATGTTTTCTCCATGCAAAGTGGAACATGCGTGAAGCAAGGCTAAGCCCCCTTGTGTGGCTTTATATGGCCTCATAGATATGCCGTAAGGCAAAGCAGGGCATATTGCTGCCTCGCCTTTCTCTGCGCAAGAGAGACATTCCATGGGAGTTTGGGGGTGTGTTCCCACGCAACTCCCATGGTTTTTGATGCATTCCCAGATTTATAAGGATTTGTTAACCTGGGAATGCATCAAAATCCTATGCCTCCTGAGGTGAGGCATACCGATGAGAAATATCAAGTGGACCTGTGTAATGAAATGCACAGTCCGTGCTCACAGCTGCCATTTTTTCTAGCACCACGCATGCAAGATGTGCCACTCCAGGCCAGTTGGTTATTTTGTAGAAACTGGGACTTGTGGTTCAGTTTTGCTATGGAATGAAAGAGTGGAAATGCAGGAAGTTGCACACAGCCATTTTATGTCATCCTCATCTCCAAGCAAGATCCTCTGCCATCCTTCTTCTCTGTGTAACTCTCTTGCCCCCAACACGGCTGAGGGACTTGACGACAAGGAACTGCCCTTTCAGTGAAGGAGAATTGAGGGTACTAGTCGAGGGGGTGCTTGATGAGAACCCTCAGCTTTATGGGGGCCCAGAGGACCAGCTGAGCAATGCACAACACACCAGATTCTGGAGAGGCATTACTACGCACTGCAATACAGTGGACCTTTAACAACGGCGGACCAAAACCTGTTTCAAGCGCTTGGAGAACCTGCAATGCTGGGTCCAAATCAAGGCCTAGGACCTAATGGGCCTATCCTCCTAGCCCCACTTACAGAGGCCCGCCTTAGTAAACTGTACAGGAGGGTCCTGAGGGAAACCTGGCTGACCCTCCATACTCAGCTGGATGAGTATGAGCAGCGAAGAGCTGGTAAGTGCATTAACTGCATCATGTGTCTGGTAGTATAATGTGAGTAGTGAATGAGATGTACCATCATGTGTCTTTTGTCACATCTCACGTAATCAGAGTAATTGCTGCAGTACTTATGAGGCCAGTGCATCAGTGGGACACACTGAATGTAGTTTTTCTCAGTGCATTCTGTGACTTGTAGTGTACTTAACCCTACTGGGGAAATGACCCTTACAGATGCTTTCAAATTAATAAATGCACATCATGACAGGTGAACCAAGGGCCTTATAACTGTTGTATGCAATGGTGATGGAATGGCGCAGCCTTTGTCTAGTGTGGGGATGACAGGACTTTGGGTGTTGGATGCTGTTTCATGCATGCATTTTGTGTGCATAATTTTTCTGGATAAAATATTATTTAATGGGCCATGACTTAAAGGCTCACTTTGTGATACTTGTCTCACTGAAAATGATACAAATATATCCAAGGGGGACGTAATACACACATCTTCTGAACAGTGGCACGTATGTCATTTGTAATGTCTAGGCATCTGTAATGACTATGCACCTGTGCTTACCAGTGTACAGCACACACAAAGCAGTCTTGACATGCTATATGTGGCACTTGCCTTGTAGAGTGTCTGATGTTGTCAAGGATATATTACAATACTTACAATCACATCTATGCAAAGGTCGTAGCCAAGACCTTGTTGGTGTATGTACACCCAGATTAGCATGTATTTTGTGTTGCACAATGCTACACAACATATGACATATGATAGTAAGTGTAAGACTGTTGAGACTGCACATTACAGGATGATTCCAGAGCCACATTTAGGCATGGCTATATTCATCCAGACAGTGTTCCATCTCCACTTGTAGACTTACATTTGACGATAGCTATGAGTGAATGCCCAGAGGCCAACAATGGCATGGAGCAGTCTTACCCAACTAGGTGTCAGCCAGCAATCCCGGAAGGACCGGTCTCCTCTCTTCGAGGATCTGTGACCTCTTGTGGTTGTTCCCCAATGTTGTGTAGCTTCTCCTCAGTTTTGTGGTGGCCCGCAATAGTGTCTGATGTCCTCTTATGATTTTAGCAGTGATCAAAGTGTTCTCTACAGCCTTCTTGGCATGACTAACAAGGGCAGTGGCCCTGTCTCCACAGTGACCCCCTATGGGCACATGGATCACCAACAACAGTGCTCCCATGGGCAATGACCTGCAATTCATGGTGGCTCTCTCCAGCCTGCACTTCATGATGGATACCTGACACCCATGGCCACAGACTGCAGCGCTCACACACCAGGCCAGTCACTAGCTTCTGCAGTATTGGCCAGGCGTCCCACACTCCTACAAAGGTTCAAACAGGACTGGCCATCTCACACTTTCATCACCAGGATCAACCTAACAGGATTCCTGCAGATCCTTGTTCCCTCCAGACACAGAGACAGTGCTGTTCAATAGAGGATGGGCACTGGCTCCCACCTTTAAAATTAAAATCCTGACACGTGTTTTTTTGTCTGGCCTTTGAAATTTGTGTTGGAGCGTCAACTCCTTTGACGTGTTCTCTCCTCTCCTCTGCACTGAACTTTGTCAAAAGGACAGTCTATCTCAGCAGGAGAGGATTCAATACAGAGTGACTCACAACACAGGTTCATGGGAGTAACGTGGGAACATAGTTGGCTGTCAGCGTCCACAGAAATACACCCCATATAGGTTCAAATGATTAAGCCATCAGATTTCTTGGTAGTGCAAACCTTATCAGTCCCACCATCTGCCTGACAATGATTAGTAGCTATTCCTGGAATCAAAGAAACCTTTGATGTAAGCAGAGGATGCTCTGCTTCTCTCCTGTCAGGGTGTGTGACCCACTCCAGTCATCAGGAATGTCAGCAATACATATCTCCTGTCTCTGGTATGCAGTTTTCTCATCTCCAGCCTATGCAGACCCTGTGTTTCCAAAATGGAACCCACAAGCCTTCATGGTATATAACATGTCCATGCACACACAATTCAGCACACACATGCAAGTATCACACACTGTCCCAGTATGCAAGCACAAGTATCAAACGGTACCTGGTGCTGTATGCCATCCATTCAGCCCGGGATGACTTAAATACACAGCTGCGGAACTTTGCATGAGTGGCCAGTAGACCTAGTAACACAGGTAAAAAGGCATCTTCACTTTCAATTTTAATTTATTTGATTTAGTTCTCTGCTGAGAACAACAAATTTTCGAAGAAAACATTTGTTATAAGACAATGTACAAAGAACTTTCAATACAAGTTTTAAAAAGTTTTTAAAAATTTAAATAGGTTATGACACACAAATTCATCTGGAGGAGATTTAAAAAAGCAAGAGTTTGGGCATACCAAGAGAACATGCTTCAGATCTTGCACTCTTCCATTGCAAAGATCACATATGCTGGTAACATTTTCTTTATGAGTCCATTTAAAAGTCAATGATTTAAAAGGGAGTATCCCGAGCCGAAATAAAATTATACATCGCCAGACTCCATGCCTTAAAGAAAAACGGATATAATGTTGTACCTGTTTATATTCAATTGATTCTGCATGGGGGTTCATAATGGTGCAGTTTGGAACAGTGTTTGATGTCCAGATCAAAACTAATCCTCGGCGTTAGATGTTTTAAAAAAAGCCTTAGGTGCGCTGGAGTCCATGATTTCAAAAGTGCAGTTGTATAGTTTGATAATTTAAAAGCAATAATCAGGTTTTGGCTAAAAATATACTTTGTTGATTCAAGCTCAAATGTCTCCATTTTTAGTAAAGATCTTAAGGTGCCTTGATCTGCATGTAAAAGGTTATAGGCCCATCTTATGATATTAGTGATAGCTCTGGCAAAGGAGCTGACTAAAGAAAATTCAAGACGCAATGCTTGAGCAGGGACAGCTTGGTGGACCTTTGTCAGTTTGCGAAGAATTTTCCCTTCTTTAATTTGGATTTGATGCCACTCGCTGATTGGAATATATTCCAGAGCATACGATAAGATAGGAGAAATCTTAGAACTATATACCTGTAATAATGAAAAGAAGTGCCTTTGCCCGGAATAGGAATATAAACGTTGGAGCGCCCCCACGTGAACATCTGCTTTACGATTCAGGTGCTGCAGGTGAGGGGAGTTTTGTAATGATTGAGTAAATATTCGCCCCAGATAGGTATATTCTTTTACCACTTCTAGCGATTCTCCATCCAATGTCCAATTAAATGTTGTATAATGATTTTTTCCTCTGAACGGTACCACTTTAGTTTTTGTTGTATTTGGAACCAAGAAATTTTCTTTTGTATATCTAGTGAGCACTTCTAGGTTCCTTTGTAATCCGAATGGTAAAAAGGCATCTTCACTTTACTGATTCTACTGAACACAAAACAGATATGGTGCCACCAATGTACTTGCGTCACCTAACTCCAGTCAAGGTCAGTAGCTCTCTATGGCACACACACAGGATCTGTGTTCATCTATGACTGAAAATCAGTATTAGGGATATATAAATCCTTGAAGCTGGGACACACACGATAGGGATGCAGGGTACTTTTCAATCTCAACAGGGTCTGATTTGCCAGATGTGGAGTGTATCTCTTTATGGCTCAAAGAAGCTAGAAATTTGATGCAGGTTCATGTTTTGTCTCCCTGGTCCCTTCTCTTCAGCTGTTTTCTTATTGAATATGTTTTGAACTGCTAACTCGTTAACACACACTCTCTGCCAGTCATTCAAATAAAGAAGCTGTATGTTAAACTGGTTGCCCAATCTCCAAAATACTGGGAATCAATGCTCTGGCATGTCATGAAATTCATGTTTGAGTCCAGATACACAGAAGATAACTTACTCCAGGATTCTTAGGTGAAGGATTTTAGTGCGGGTTTTCTAATGGAAGCAGATTTCCCACACCCTAATGATAAGGAAATATTTTACGATCCAAGTACTTGTAGGTTTGTGAGATCTCATTGCTGTTGAAATTCATCTGAAGGTGGAATTAATGTTGAGTGAGAACCTGTATCATTGTGTGTAGAAACATATTTTGTGAGTATCAGTGGGCAATGCAGTCGATTTGGTTCCTATTAATAATATTCAGTCAATTCCTATTGCACAGTCCTCTACCTTTGAAATTGTCACTATCTGCCCATTAAAAAGTTGCATTAACCCAAGAGCATCTCCAAACTGTGAAATGCTCAAAAATACCTAATGGTAGACTTCAGTATAGCAAAGTTTGAACACGGATGTGTGAAGTTTTTTTGTGACCTTCTCATATGTCTCACAAAAACTTTGAAAAATATGTGAAAGTGGTGAAGTTTATGTGTTGGATTTTTGTGTGAAAACTGGAACATTTCCTGCATTTTTAATTTCAAATTTTTGAAAATAATTCCCTTTTGCATGGTGTGCCCCCAAAGTTTTGCGTTGACTGCTTTTGCTGGCTGTAGAGGTCTGTGTGCTTTACCCCTGCTAATCAGGGGTAAAGTGCCTGTACTCCTCCTTTCAACATGATGACACCTGACATTCTAATTGGTATCTTTAACTCACCTATAAGTCCTTAATATTAAGTACAAGCGATACAAACATGCTACAAAATGCTATTCACAAACTGCACTTATAAAGTATTACTGTTTGTTTTTGTAGTAGTACTTTAGGAGTACAATTTGTGAATAGAATTAATGTAGTACTACAAAATGAACTCCAAGTCGTTCAATTTGGTGAAGACATGCAAGTTACACTTTTGAGGTAAATGTTTACTCTAATTTTATTACCAAAAGGGGAAGTTTCCTTTGTGAATCAGGCCCATATGGTGACTGGCTTTCACAAACAAATAGTACATTTTCACCCGTATACGCACTCCATGAATGGGTGCACATGTACTACACCTTGAAATTCACAAACAGTGGCAGTAGTGGACTTGGAAAGCCATGGCAATCTCAGGTTTCCATGCATACTACTGACAATCAAACACAGTATTGACCCTGTTCCTCTGGAGGGAGTGGTCATACACCTGGGTGGCGCCCTGCATCCCATTGGTCAAGGGTGCCTCCCTGCATGAGGCCCAGTAACACAGCACAAATATGGAAGAGTTCCCAAGCAACTCAGATCTGCTGCCTGAAACTACAAGGAAAAGAAGGACTGCTCTACTAGAAACCTGATCTGTACTTTGAAAGACTGCGCCTGCTGCACATTCTGGGACTACAGCCCTAAAAACTTTTCCTGGCTTCAAGAAGGATTAAGGAGTGGACTCCCTGTAAGCTGCAGGTCAACAGAGCCTACCAGCATAATGTCCACCAAGAAGTCACCATCCTGGAGTGCGTCCAGTGGACTTTGAAGTATTTAGACAGGTAAATTGTGGGAATTGTAGTGCCAACATCCCAAGGACCATCTCAGAGGTTGTATACCCTGCATTGGAAGAAGATCCAGAAGTTTGGTGAAGTTTGGGAACTTTTTGGTAAGAAGCTTTATAAGCAAGTCGGGAGCCAAGCCGGCGACCTTGAACCGCAACCCGGCCTGGATTTCAATTTCGTCCCACTGAAAGCTCCAGACTTCTAGTATTTCACTTGGACCTCACAGAAAGCCAAGCCAACTATGCCAATCTGGCCTGAAAAGGAGCCTTGTTCGATGTAGAGAGAAAAAGCTCCAGAAACATTACTACGTTTGTAGGTAAAGTTTTGACAGAGGCCTCCTGCTTAGTGTATCCGATGAGGGCTCCATCACGGTCAGCCTCAAACTTTGACTTTGTCCTGGTCAGGCGCGACTACATATCCCAATTTGGCGCTACAGGTTTTTAAACACTAGAAAGTTTTTATTCTTTAAAAATTAATATCTCCGGTTCCCTATATTGAATTTTTGTTGTTTTGGTGTCTATTTATTCATAAAAATATAATCTATTTCTATAAATTGAAGTTGGATTTTTATTGTGTGTTGTGTCTTACCTATTTAATGTATTGGTGTTTTTAAATGCTTTACACACCTGCCCGCTCCTTGCCAGCTACCAAGGGTTGAGCAAGGGAATAATTTATTGAGACCTTGATTGAACCATTTATTGTGTTTGTGGCCTAAATACTAGTGTAGGTACCTAATTATCACTACTACTAAACCACTTTATAACATGAAATTATGAGTGAGCTCTGATAGTCAAGGCTCAATTTGAGCCAGTAGTTGCAGGTTGGGCCCATGGGCACCCATTTTTGGGGACCGGGACTTCTTTATTTATCATCATACTTTGACACGTAGCAAGAGAGAGAAGTAGACAAGGGAAAAAGAGGAACAGAAATAGAGGAAAAGAGGGGCAAAGAGAGACAGACGGGATGAAATAAACCTGCAAGAGTGGAAAGAGGGGTAGACGGTGTATAGCTGTGGATTCAAGAGGCATGAGTTTAATCGAGACTTTTCAGCCTTGGTATTCAGCAACCCAGACATTCTGCAGTGGTGCAATAGGCTTGTGGAAAAAAACTTTGGGCCCTGGCAGCTAAACGTTTACAAATTAGATACTGCTGATAGTATGCACTCCTGCTTTACTAAGACAATGGTGAGTGTTCCTGTATGAGCTGACGCCCAACTAGGGAAGACTAGGTGGGGTCTAGTTGGTTTGAAGTCATTCCCCCTGTGGACCTTCGACTGCATTAGGTTTCAAAAAGAAAGCGTATGCGGCTCTGCTAAAAGTGCCTGCACACTTGCGTGCTGTTAAAAACTGGTTAGAGGACACGAGGTTGGCAGAATACAACACAGTTTGCTCCAGTATGAACATTCAGTTACCTTCGTAATATGGGTTTTGTAGTGTGCTCTCTTCACAGCCAAAAAGTACATGCATGTCCTCTTTTGTATCTAGTGAAGGGCAGCAAGTACACACAATCACGTGCTTATGGCTTCCAAACAGGGAACATGTAGTAAAATTCAGCTTCATCATTTGTTGGTAGAATATTTGACATCTGCTGAGTGTCTTTAACAAGTCATTTGAATATAATTAAGAAATCATTTCTTTGTTGTTTCATTCTCAGATAGATGCCACTGGTTGGAGCCATGAGTCCTGGAAATCGAAGCACTGTCACTGAATTTATCATGTTGGGTCTCACCAGTGACCCCGACCTGCAAATCCTGCTATTTCTATTACTGCTTCCAGTCTATATTTTCACTCTGCTGGGCAACGTCTGCATCCTGGTTATTGTTGGCTCCAACACTAACCTCCAGACACCCATGTACTTCTTTCTCAGCCAACTTTCATGCTTGGATCTTATGTACTCCTCTATTTTCTCCCCCAAGATGCTGGTTGATCTACTGTCTAAGAAGAAGTCCATCTCTTTTTATGGCTGTGTAACTCAAGTATTCTTTTTTGCTGCTATTGGCAGCACTGAGTTCTTCCTCTTGGCAGCGATGGCCTTTGACCGCTATGTGGCAGTATGTAACCCACTGCTGTATACAGTTAACATGACAAACCGTCTCTGCAAGCAGCTGGTTGCAGGGTCATACATAGGAGGGTTTCTGAACTCTCTGATTCATGCAGGTTGCTTGCATCGCTTGACATTTTGTGGGCCTGATGTTATGAACCACTTTGTTTGTGATTACCCTGTGCTGCTGAAGCTGTCCTGCACAGACATCTCCATCAATGATTTAGTGCGTTTTGTTTTTACTTCGTTAGTTGTGCTAAGTTCTCTGATTGTTATCCTCATCTCCTATGCCTTCATTGTCATGGCAATCCTGAGGATTCGCACCACAGCCAAGAGATGGAGAGCCACCTCCACCTGCGCCTCCCACTTCATCTGTGTTTTCCTTTTCTTTGGCACAATCCTGTTCATGGAGCTGCGGCCTAACTCAAGTTCTTCAGAAGAGCAGGACAAAGTAGTAGCTGTTGTCGCCACTGTTCTAATTCCTGCTCTGAACCCACTGATCTACAGCCTGAGGAACCAAGAGATGAAGGAAACTTTGCAGAAAATGTATAAAAAAATAAGTCACCACTGATGAACTCTGACCTTAACTACCTTTTAGGGAATGAAACGTAGCTGTTGCAAGCATTTGTGGCTGTTAGCCGGATGTGTCATATAAACAGCTCACCTAATGTGGTCACTATTTACAAAATAATGCTATAAGCAAGAGGTAGCGTACTCCCAGTTAAAAAGTGATGTCAGGCCTGGCCTGATAATACGCAAATAGGAGAACTCGACTGGCTGGTCATATCTCACAATTAAATTATAAATTCAAAATTAGCTCCTAATAAATACATTTCCAAAATGCGTAGAATAGGGTAAGGAACTTTTGCCCTGAGAATGTCTGCACATTCTATACAGCACTATTGAGGGCTGTAAGAAAAAATCTGAATAGGTTTTTTCAATATTGTCTATATGTAACTACAGCACTTTGTCTAAAATGCATTTTAGAATGTTTTGTGTGTAGAATTTACCAATATGCTAACATTTTTATTAAGTTCTGACCTCAGATGCCTGATATCAATGCATCAGTTCTTCAAATTCTAGTGAAATGATATTAAACAGTCATTTGTCTAAAATATTTTATCCGTAACACACTATGGGGCATATTCTCAAGGAACCATCGCCGAGTTAACGGCACTTTATCTCAGCCAAAGTCACGATAAAATGATTCACAAGCTGGTGCTAACAGCCGATACCACCAGTTTACTTGCGAAAGCATCCGCAAAAAACATCGCCACAGATGACCCCGGCAACTATCGCTAATGAGATGCAGAGTAGGCGTTCCCGAGCAAAAATCCGCGACAACACCACACCTCAACATTCACAACGACCAGCCACATCGGCGGTAAGACCACAAAACAGGTGATAAGGCGCGTTAGCAGCAGGAAATTAACACTTGCTCCGACCTGGTGTAAAGTCGGATGACAACCGGCACCATCAAAGGGAGCCCAGCCCAGAGCCACACATGAAGAACAACAGATGCCATGGAGCCACTCACCATGCATCCCGGATCCCCCCCGGAACACCACAGAGGCAGCGCAGACAAAGACAGCGGACCTTCAGGAAATGCACCAGCCTCACAGACCTAACACCAGACAACGTCAATGCCCACTATAGGCTCAAAAGGACAACCATCCTCCGCATCCTGAACATCATTGCCCACCGGCTGAGGGTACCAACATAGCGGACAACCAACATCCCTCTGCAGACAAAGCTGCTGGCTGTGCTGCACCTGTTGGCCTCTGGTACCTCCCAACCAACAACCGCCAGAGTCGGAGGAGTCTCACAGCCAGCCCCAACCAAGTTCCCCACACCTGTCCTGGATGCCATCATCAGCTAGGTACCCCAGTACCTATACGACCCCCCGAATGCGCAGGAACAGCTGGAGACCAAGCAAGGACTATACGCCATAGCCGGATTCCCGCACGTGTTGGGGGCAAACGACTGCACACATGTCCTACCTGTGCCCCCTGCCGACACCGCACACAAGTACCGCAACAGAAAGCACACGCATCCCATCAATGTGCAGGCAATAGTGGACCACAGGGGACTCCTCACCAATGTCGTAGCCAACTACCCAGCCAGTGTGCATGATCCCTTCATCTTCCAACAGTCCAACATCAACCAGCGCTTCCAGGATGGCACCTATGGAAATGCACTGCACATTGTCAAGTACCAAATGAACACACCACACCCCTCAACTCCACGATCATGCAACTCACAACTCTGGCACTGCACACGTCACAAATTCACATACAACATACCAAACAACATGCCCACCCACCAGACACGACAGAACAACTTACTGTGGCAACCCTGGTTAGCTATGTACATGAGCCATCAACGGCATGGCACCCCAGCCACACAATACAATACCGGAATGTGGGGAGAGGTGGGAACCAGGCATGTGCGAAGGAGACAAGTCACCCATGAATGAGAATGTACACAATGCCAAGTGTGGCGGAGATGTGCTGGACAGACTGCAGTATGCAGACCACAGACATATCCATGTCCACATGCACTGCTGGTGTCTGGAGTGTAGTGGACAGTGGACGCAACCATGTCACCCTAGCCAGTGGGGAAGCCCAAGGAAATGTAGCTTGTGACGTCCCCCCCGTAAGCGTGTGCGGAGTGGGCTGGCCCGGCGTACGCCAGGCCAACGTAGGAGTGTGAAGAAAAAGCACGTAGCTCTGGGCATGGTTCTCTTCCGGAATGCCCAACGGGTCTGCCAGGGCGGCGCCTCCCACCCCGCCACGAGGCCGACACCGTCGCCCTAAGCGGTGTGGCCTGCGATCCTGTGCACCTGCTGCACCCGGGCCGCTGGTCCCCGAACCCTTCATGCCCGCCACTGCGCAGCCAGGCCTCACTGCTCACCTGCGAACACCGGCGTGTGTCAAAGAGGGCCCACCACGTGCCGGCGCAAGCTCCAAGCCCGAAGCCCGCGACCTTGGCTGCCTCCTCAGACCATCACGGCCTCCGCGACACAGGCCCGCTTTACTCCTTTTTCGTTGACGGACTCCACCGCTGCCTCGGGCCTACACTACGGTCGAGTAGGTCACACATGTGGAAGTGAGTCTTGATTCCTGCATGGCAGAGTACATATCATTGTACGCAAGGAGACGAGTAAGAGGAAGATGCGGTTCAGTCCGGAGGAGAAAAGGATCATCGTTACGGAGGTGATCGTACACTGCCGACAACTGCTCTGGTGTCACTAACTCTGTGCATCACGGGACAACGACACGTGGCTGTGGGCCCCTGCTGACCGCTGCCTCGGGCCTACACTGTGGTCAAGTAGGTCACACATTTGGAGCTGAGTCTTGATTACACAATGGCCGAGTACACACTTTACGGCGGAGTTTATATCACTATACTCCCTTCGATGTGGTGACACAAAATATGTGCATGGCATCCCAACCACACGTGTCTGTGGGCCCTTGATGACTACGCAATCGGCCTACACTGCGCTCGAGTTGGTCACACATTGGAAATTCTGTCATGAATCATTACTGGCAGACTTGACATCATTGTACTGGCATCATCGCAGACTGCATCCCCTTTCAGCTCCGGTGCCACTAAGTCTGTTCCCCGACATCCATGGACACTTTAGGGTTGAACTTTGGTGGTGACTGAGTCTATGGACTGGGGCTTGTCTTCATCATCATGTCGGTGATACTGACTTTTGTGGCAAAAACGAGGCTGTAGCATTCCACTCCTCCATATGCCGCTTCCGGCCGGTGTCTGCCCTCTGCATCATGCCCTGGAGGCACCTTCCACTGTCCCCCGCAAACCTCCGCTACATTCACCTTCGACATCGACGAGGACCCCCTCAACTCGCGTGGCCCTATCTCACTGCACCGCAAGTCACCGTCCCGTGGCGGTGTGCCTGTGCCGGCCGCAGTGCATCCGGGGCCACTAACTCTGTGCAGCTCAAGTCATGACCCCTGTCTGATAGCATATTGGATGGCCTCTGGGTCGATGGACTGGGGGTCATCAAGGCCATGTGTCTGTGGCCCTGCTCTGTCCGCTGCCTCCGGCCTCAACTGCGGCCCACCTGGGCTCAACCATCAAATCGAGTCCTGGCCTGCCCGGACATCGCATCACCGCAGGATGCACACGCCAACACCGCCAGGACCAACTCCAAACAACAGGTGCCAGAGTCGTAAGTATCTTACTGCCAGACTGTCAGAGTTGCTCACACCAGTCGTGGGTGCCATCATCAGCTTGTTCCCTGCTCAGCTCTTCAGGTGCCACTAACTCAGTGCACCACAAATTATGGACCAATCTGATTGCATGTTGGGTGAACACTGTACTTTCCCCGGCTACCACCATGATGCTTCACAGTTGTTTCTGTTATGCTGGTGTTTTCTGTTTCCGCTTTAATTGTGATCACTGTTCAAGTTGGTGCCCGCACCAATGACTCCATGAGGGCTGGCTTACACTCACCCCACACACATCCAGCACATGCGTCACTGTACATGTGACAATGCCAATGAAGGTGTCGAGCGCACGTGCCCGTAGCCAGTTCAACTAACTATCTGAGTGTGTCCGTGTGCTCATGATGTATGCATTTGTGCCCCGGGCCTTACAAGATTACATTTTGCCATGTACAGAGGACGCAGCCATGTCACCACAGGCAGCGGGTGGGACATTGCACATGTAGCTTTGTTGTCCCACACTCAATACGTAAGAGGAGTGAACTGGGCCAGCGTACGCCAGTCCAGCGTGGGGGTGTGGGTGATAATCCCGTGGCTCTGGGTGTGGTTCAGTACTGGAAATGTGCAAAGGCATGTGTCTCTGTCGCAGTGTGGGTCTCCGTTGGGGAATGTAGGTGTGCCCTGATGGGACTTATACACCTACGTATGTGATCTAGTTCGGCATTCATGAGGTAGTACCCCACCCGCACATGTTTGGCCACCCCCTTCTGACAGTCTGACACCTGGCCTTGGAATGCGATGTGTGCTTGGGTGGGCTGTTGGGAGCCAGCCGGGGTGGTGGGTGTGTCCAGCTGTGTTGTCTGTGCAGGGGGTGGGGTATCCTAGATGCAGCGGTGCTGCCCTGCTCCTGGAGGTCGATTGCCTAATATGTCCATGGACTGTTGTGGGGCGTAGGTGTTGGAAGTGTGGTGGTCCTCTTCAGCATCACTGTAGAGTTGTCTGGTCTGGTCTGCTCTGCTGGAGGTGTTGTTTGTCCCTCTGCAATGTGAAGGGGAGATGCTTGTTGACATTGTGTTGGCATGTATGTTGCCGCATTGTTCAAGTTTACATACAGACTTCATGACAATGTACATTGTGACTGTTTGGGAGGGGCGGACTATTTGATGCGGCACAGTGGACATTTGGACTACATGACATAGGTGAGGTTGTACACATACATTTGCATCTCACAGTTTCCTGCTATGTCAGATGTGATTGGCCATTTTCTACGCACAGGTGGACCCAGTTGTGTCCTCTGTTCTGCAGTGTAGGTGTTGGACTGTGTACCACATTGTCGTCCATGTGGGTGTGCTGTCTTTGCTATGTGTGTGTGCTGCATTGTGTGGGTCGCACCTGCAGCTGTGATTTTGCTGCCCCTTATCCCTTGGAGGTGGTGTGCCTTTGGCTTTTGTGCTTTTGAGGTGCTGTGATGTTGGCAGCTTGGCTCATTTGTGCTCTTGGACGGTTTTTGTACTCTTGTGCATTGTTTGTCTGCAGATGTGTTGTTGACGTCAGTGGTTGTTTGTGCAGGTGGATGTGTCAGAGTGTGACCTGCTCCTTTCCGGATGTGGTCCACACTCAGCCACCTCAGTCTCGTGGTGTGCACAGTGTCATGGTGATTGTACTCCAGCCATGCTGCTGGTCATGTGGTGTCACTTGCATTGTCAGTGTTGCTCTCACATGCACATCTTTGCTGTGTTTCGCACGGGTGCATGTGTGTGTTGTGTAATTGGTGATGTGTGGGGTGGGACCTCTGTGGGCACATGGTGAACGGGGGCCTACTTGATGTTTGTATGTGTGCTGCAGTGTGCCACGGGGATCTGTGACATGACCCAGGGTCATTGTGGGTGTGCGGTGTGCTACACGTCGTTGTGCATGTGTGCCATTGTGCCCGTCCCCACAGTCCCTGTTCATTACTCACCCTGTTGCTGTTGTGTCAGGTCATGTCGAGCAGTGTCCGGACTCCCGACTCCTTGCACCATCTCCACACTGATGACTGTGGCCGCTATTTGCTCCAGCTCCTCCTGTGGCGCAGGACTCCCACCTCCATTCGCCATTGCTGCCTTCCTGTTGGCAGCGGGTTTCTGGTTGGTTTGGATTTTCACATCGTGCCAGCGCATTTTGGCCTCCTCGACACTCCGGCTGCATTCACAATGGAATGCCATTTTTCCGTCTGTGTTGCCAATGACACGGTGGAGGAGACGGACAGTTGTTGTTGGTGCTCTGTCACCATCCGTGATGACGATATGGTTGTCATGCAGATTGTACCCCGTCTTCTTCTTCCACTTCTCCTTGGCATTCCCCAACCCCGAGATTCCTTGCAGGTGGTCTGTGGGGCTTGTGGGGTACGCGTTGACCTGGGCACTCGCTCCGGGTGCCTCCTTGTTTCTACGCAGTTTATTTTGTTTATGGTGTGTTTTTCTTGTTCAGCTTTTATAGTGCATTTTCCCGCATGACGCGTGGGGATTGCAGGCCTGTCGCTGGTTTTCGCTGATTTTTGCATCGCGGTTGGCCTCATCGCAACTTTATTCGCGTTTGTGTTTCGCATTTTTACAGCGTCGCGTTGATTTGAACACAGTCATTTGACGCGTTATCTTGTGACTATCGCATGGTACCACCGTTTTGTGAATGCCACATTGTCACGGAGTTGCTTTCCCCGCGATGGACTGCGATGTGAGGGGTTGCGTTAAGCTACACTTGCGGTAGTTATCACACGTTCTTGGGAATATGCCCCTATGCATGTACAGACCAACATCACCAGTCAAATATACTAAACATGGTTTGTTGTTTCATCGGCTGCTTAACCCCTTCGCTGCTTGGCCTTTCCCCTCCCTGTGCTAAGCCTTTTTTGGCTATTTGGGGTAGTTTGCGCTTAGGCCCCTGTAACATTTTGTCCACATAAGGTATCCACGCCAAATTTGTGCCCTTTTTTTCCAACACCCTGGGATTCTAAAGGCTCCTAGTGTTTGTGGATTTCCCTGGAAGGGACCCAGAAATGAGCCAAAATACAGCAACATTTTGTTTTCATTTAAAAAAAATGGGAAACAAATCCTGCAGAAGAAGGCGTCTGTTTTTTTCCCTGCAAAGGTCATCAAATAAGGGTTTGTGTTGCTGAAATCATAATCTTCTGAGCTTTCAGGGACAGGCAGGCTTTTGTCAGAAAACAAAAAATGTTTATACAGTTTTGGCATTTTACTGGGACGTAGGCTATTTCATCTATTTGTTGTGCTTTCAACCACCTTCCAGTTAGTGGTAGAAATGGATATGAAACCAATAATGGATCACAGAAAGCTATACATTTCATAAAACTAGACAAAATTCTGAATTCAGCAAGGGGTCATTTGTGTAGATCCTTCAAGATTTTATAAAGGAAATTAATAGTTAAAATAGAAAATATTGAAATTGAGTTGAAAAAAACAGCCATTTGTGCCAATGTTTTCACCTGTAACTTCTCCTAAGTATGACCGATTTTTGGAAGCAATATACCGTTACATCCGCTGGACCCTTCAGGTTGTGGGCATATATAGGATTTGTTGGTTCACCAACAACCCGAGGAACCCAGAGCCAATAACTGAGCTGCATCATGCAATGGTTTTTCATTACATACCGGGTATATCGCAATTCATTTGGTAAAATAAAAAGAGTGAATAATAGGTACCAAGGAAACCAATATATTTCCGAAATGGGAACAAAATAAAGACTTTATAAGCAGTGTTTTTTGCACATCTCCATAATTGTGGGTACCCTTACAGGCATGTGAATTAGAGGTCATTTTTCAAAATGACTTCTTTTTACAAATTGTCTTACATTTGGAAGCCAGAAATGCAAAGAAAGTCAATAGGTAATAACACTGGTTCCACTATTCTGTGTTCCACTAAGTCTCCCGATAAATGCTACCTCACTTGTGTGAGTAGGCCTAGTGATCACGACAGGAAACGGCCCAAAACGCAACGTGGACACATCAAATTCTTCCAGTGAAGACTAACCCTTTTTTTGCAAAGTGCCTAGCTGTGGATTTTGAACCCAAGAGCAGCCAGCACCTAGGGAAATGTTGAGATGGGTCTTCAACTGAATACAGGAGACTCGATGAATTCAAGAAGGTATTTACTGGGAAACACAACCTGGCATCCGACCACCTCGAGAAGTCAGCAGCAACTGACTCACATCAAGTGCCGTCAACCTCACATTCTAAAGAGAACACCAAGGTAAGATTCCATCATAACACATCCTTCCCCTTTGCAATGAAACAAATGAAATAAAACATAACCATCCTAAAGAGATCCTAAACTAAAATAAATAATGCTAAAATAAAAACATAGCAACCCCCATAGGGAGGCAAATTACATTCTAACATAATCTTGTAAATAAGAGGGTGGCCTACGGATTCTAACACCCATATCACCTTTCACCATGGAACTAGCCTCATTCCCTGGACACCCACCCCAACTATCCGACCGAAAATCTGGCACAGCATTGAAGTCTCTAGAACGTACACTGGAACAACCTTCATTATCAAGGCATGAACATAGCCCCAGAACAGCCTTCATCATTGCTTCCTTGCTTAGTACATGTTCCACCTCTCTGATACAATGCCACTCTATGTACATTCCACCTTTCTCCCCCTTCAATGACTACATAAAACTGTCCAACCTTCACCACATGAAAAGGTCCTTTAAATTTGCTCAATCCTCTTCTCATCCTGCCAGATCTCAATTTGACCCAATCTCCAATCTCGAATTTGGAAGAAACATTCTTATGTACTTGGTCGCCTCCCCCTCCCCCAAGCATCCAATCCTTCAACCAAGAGGGAGCCAATCTGGAACCTGGCAAACGCCCTCTCATAAGTAGAAAAGGACATTTATGAGTGACAATGTGAATGGTAGAGCGATAAGCACTCAGCATCTCTTCCACTAGTCGTTTCGGAGATTGACCATTGGCTAACGCCAGTTGAATTGTCACTTTTACCAACCTGTTGGCCCTTTCTACCATTTCATTGCTCATGGGATTATAAAGAGAGGTGCAAGAATGTTTGACTCCACACTTTTCAAGGAAACGTCGCATTTCACAAGAAACCAACTGCGTCCCATTATCGGTTAGCAAAGTATGGGGCACACCTTCCTCCCAAAATATCTTTCTCCAAGACTTCAATAGTAGATCTGATAGTAATATCTCTCAAAAATTTAACAATCAACCATCTGGAATGAACAATTTCTGCAGCAAAGTGCATATCAGCCGACAAATCAGATAGCAGGCCTATGAAATCTAGACAGATAGTGCTCCAGGCTTCTCCCAGATCGCTAATCTGCCTTATAGTACTCTGACTTCTCACTCTCAATCTCTTTTCACTATCTTTACAAAGACTGCAATCTTCCACCCACCTTTTGATCTGGTCATACATCCCAGGCCACCAAAAGGCTTCCTTAACTCTCCTGATAGTCATGCCTTGCCCCAAATGCCCTTCATGAGCTAGTCTGAAAATGTGAAACCTCAAGCCAACAGGAGGCACAAAACGATCCCCTCTCATAATCACATCCAAACCACTCACAGAAAGTTCATTGACAATCTTCCAATAAGGTCTAGCTGCTACAGACACTGTACTTTCTCTACGAGCTCCCTTCTTAATCATTGTGATCACCTCCTTGAGGATGGTGTCAGAACGCATTTCGTCCTCCCACTGCAACCTGGAAAATGCACCAAGATTACATTCCTGCACATCACACACAAGAGCTACAGCTTCTTCTGACTCTAACCTCTTCACCACACTCTTGTCAACATCTTCCCAGTTCAATGACATGCATGACATACAGTCCCTTGAGAATTTTTCCAACCATGAATGAATTCCACATCATACAGATATTCTTGTAACCTGTCTGCGAATCTAGCTAAACGTGCAGACCCTTTGCCAGCACCGCCCACAGATAATATCTTGATCAACGGTTTATGATCTGTCCTCAAGACAAATCTAGTGCCCCACAAGTACACTCTGAAATATTCTGTACCCCAAGCCGCAGCCAGAGCTTCCCGTTCAATCACGGAATAGTTCCATTCGGCTTGTGTGAGGGTACGGGAAGCAAAAGCTACCGTCCTCTCAGCTCCATTCTGATGCTGTGATAACACTACTCCAATTCCTGTAATACTGGCATCAACCGTGAGAAAAGACTTGCATGTGGTATTGAAAGAAGCTAGAATGCCTGCATTACAAATTTCATTTTTGATTTTTTCAAAAGACTTTTGTTGTTCCTCCTCCCAAATGTACTTATTACTTTTGAGAAGCAAATTCCTTAAAGATTCAGTCATATCAGCAAACCCCTTTACAAATTTAGAATAATATTCTACAAGCCCTAAAAAGGACCTTAGCTGATCTTTATCTTTGGGACAGGGTGCAAGTTTTATCGCCTCCAATAAATTCTGTTTGTGCGCTATCCCTCCACTGGAAATGGTATACCCCAAATACTCCACATGTTCAGTTAAAAATTTGCATTTGTCTTTGTTTACTGTCAAACCCACCTCCTCCAATTTCCACAACACTTGTCTCAATACAGCATTATGCTGTTCCACTGTTTTCCCGGAGACAAATATGTCATCCTGGAAATAAACTAAGCCACTCATCCCTTCAAAAATGCTTGCCATCATTCTTTGAAATACACTCACTGCAGACGCTAAGCTGAACGGCAAGCGAGTGAATTGAAAAGTACCCTCAGTAGTGATGAAGGCGGTTTGTGGCTTGGAATCAGGATGCAGCTTGATCTGATGATAAGCATTTCTCAGATCTATCTTAGAGAAGTACTTACCACTACCTACTGATTGTAAGAGCTCATTGATGTTTGGCAGAGGAAATGTGTCAGCCAGAATGTCTCTATTAAGTGACCTCAAGTCAATGCAAACCCTCAAACGGCCATCAGATTTATGTGTTATGACAACCTGAGAAATCCATGAAGATGCTTCTACTGATTCTATAACTCCTCCCCTCAACAAGTCTTGCAACAGTTCCTTGAGACCCTGTCTCACCGACAATGGCACTCTCCTAAGTTTATGTTGCACAGGACAGGCTTCGCGTTTAAGAATCATTTTGTAAGTGTACCCCTTCACACATCCCATTCTGTCTTCAAACACTTTGCATGCTTTGTGCAAAATATCATCAATCTGCACACCATCATCAACAACCATGACTAGATTACGGGACCTCGGATTGATTACAATATGAAGGTCATATTGGTGCATTCAACCAAGAATGGGAGGACCCTCCTTAGCATTGTAAACCTTGCCCTCCGTGCTCCTTGTACCAAAGCGTATGACACCAAATATGTATCCTAAAATGTCAATAGATTGCCCTTGGTAACCAACGGGATTGATGTCTTTGTCAGTTAATGACACATTACCCAACAACGTTTTGAACAAAGCCTCAGGAATAATAGTGAACATCGATCCTGAATCAACCATGAGACCGACCTCTTGCTGACACACATTGACTACAGCCTTTGGCCTAGTCAATCTCCTTGCGTCTTCACTTACTTCTGAAATTGTACTGTTCTGACTCTCTTCCACTACTATCACTCTGTCCACACTTTTTTTAGCCTCCGAGCACTGTTGTACCACGTTGACATTAGACTTGTACTTTTCAGTAGTATCACTCTGTCTACACACACATGCCTAATGTCCCTTACGGCCACACTTTCTGCACACTTGATCTACAGCAAAACATCTCTTAGAATCAGCCAAATGGTATTGACTCCCACAATGCATACATTCTCTCCCTTTAATTTTAGGGATTGTACCAAACACAGATGCACTTTTTGTATTATTTTTAGAGACAGCATTAATCTCAACATCATCTTCTCTGGAATTACACTTGAGATTGGCAACATCAGTTGTACTCCTATCCCTCTTCCCCAGCTCTTTGATAAACTTTTGAGATTCCTCAATTACTTTAGCCATGTCTACAGCTTCCTTCAATGAGGGGTCTTTTGCGGCCCAAAGGTTTTCCTGAATTTTCCTTTCACGACACTGCACAATTAATTGGTCTCAAATTAATTCTTCAGTCATTACACCAAAGCGACATTTCATTGAAAGTTCATGCAACCTTGCAACAAATTTGTCTATGGATTCATTATCTGAATGAGGTTGGGTGTAGAATTTATATCTTGCCATAACAAGGTTAACCTCTTTAGCGAACCTGGTTTCTAGTCTTTTTATAGCTTCCTTATAAACATCATCCATAGCTGGCCATTGGGACCCATAGCTAATGGTAAATATTTGAAAACTCGTTGCCCTTCACTGGCCAAGGCACTAAGTAATAATGCTTTCTTCCTTGCTGGTGAAAAATTATGACCGTCTAAGGCAGTATTGTAATTTTCTAATATCTCCACCCAATCCTCCCAGACTATCGTGGGTGTGCCAGGATGGGGTAAAAACAAAGGCGGCATAATGACATTAGACTGCATTGCCAGAATGAAGTAGTAGAGCGTTTTTGCACTGAAAGTGTACCAGCAGTAATACTCACAGTAAAAATGTTACTTTGAGTTGTAAAGATCACTTGAAATGAGTAACAAAGGTGTGCAAATCACCGTAAAGATGCCTGCACATACATGATGACAGTGAAACTTGAGATAGAATAAGGATGCCCAAACACGTTACCTTGAGGTGTGCACCGTAGAATGAGTACTTAAAGGTGTGCAAATCACCGTGAAAATATCTGCACACACCTACTAATTGTGTGGGTAGAGGTGTGCAGATCACCGTAATTGTGCTTGCACAAACGTTGACCAAAGAAGAAAGCTTAAATATAGTTCAGCAGTGAAACGTAAGGTGGGCAAATCACCGTGAATGTGTCTGCACAACCGTTAAACAGAAAGCTTCCTTGAATTAAGTGTGCCGATCACCTGTAGTAACCGGCAAGGACGATTGGCCGCATCTGTTGAAGCCGACGTAGAATCACAGAAACTAACATGGAAACAAAATGGAGGCACATAGGCGGCGTTACGTTGCGACGTACGCTAGCCATTTGAGTCTGAGCTCCAGTGACGATGAACCTCGACGTCAGAAGGAGGTGCTTGGGACCTTGAGGCGAGCTCCTGCGCGAGGCTCCAACGGTCGCACCAACAACGAGAACAACTTAATGTTAAAAAAACGATACCATCAGCCAAAAGTCACAGCGGATCAGCGAGGCACCAGCGAGGCAGTACCACATTCAAGGTAGCAGAGAGAAGACATCCGATTTCCAGCAGGAAATGGACGAAATACACTTGGCGCGCCGTCACTACAGCCAGGCTGTGCTTCCCAAAACTCAATTCGACTGGATAAGATCGTCGCCAAAATGTTGAGATGGGCCTTCAAATGAATACATGGCACTAGATGAATTCAAGAAGGTATTTACTGGGAAACACAACTTGGCATCCGACAACCTCGAGAAGTCAGCAGCAACTGACTCACATCAACTGCCGTCAACCTCACATTCTAAAGAGAACACCAAGGTAAGATTCCACATATCAGGAAACCCAGCAAGCCTATACATTTTTAAAATCTAGACACCCAGGGAAATCCAGGATGGGGTGACTTGCGTGGCTCTCACCATGTTCTGTTACCCAGCATCCCTTGCAAACCTCAAACTGTGTAAAAAAACACATTTTCCTCACATTTCTGTGATGGAAAGTTCTGGAATCTGCGTGAATCCATAGAATTCTGCCCACCCTGCATTCCCCAAAGTCTCCCGATAAAAATGGTACCTCACTTTTGTGGGTGGGCCAAATACCCGCGACAGGCAAGGGCCCGAAACTTATTGTGGAGACATCAAAATTACCTATCACAAAACGACCTGGTTTTGCAAGGGGAGGCACCTGGGTTTTTGGCCCCGGGCTTGGCGGCAATCTAGGGAAACCTACCAAACCCACACATTTTTGGAAACTAGACATCCTGGGGAGTCCAGGGAGGCATGGCGTGCGTGGACCCCCAACGTTTTCCTACCCAGAATCCCCTGCAAACCTAAAATTTTGCTGAAAAAGTAAAAAGCACAGCTCCTGCTTTTGTTACTGGGGCCCGATATTGCAGCACTGCTGCAAAACCAGCCCCCAGTGACAAAACCGCACCCCCAGAAAGAACACAGGCCCCTACCTCACTGGCCCACTGGGGAAATGCCCGGTGCCCACTATGGCCAGTCCTGTCCTGCAGCAAAGCACCATTCACGTACACCATCAGGCAAGTGCCAATCTACACACACCATCATCAAGCACAAGTCCACCCACACCATTAGCCAAGTACAGGTCCACACACAACACCAGCAAAATGCCAGCCAAAGGTCAGTACACGCAGACCATCAGCCAAATTCCAGTTTACACACACACAAACTCCTGGTTTCAAGTGGTTTTCTGACCCCGCTTGGGTGAAGATGAGACTAAAAATATCACTGAAACAGCCAAAATGTGTGCCTAAAAAAAGAGAGTGACCCTTGCCTATGGGGCTTCTCATTGGCATGCCCATAAACATATCCCTGGTGCCTAGTGGGCTTTCTGCCCCCCCCTGTGGGGGCAGATAAAAGCCTATTGCCCCAATCTGCCTTTCGGGGGGGCAGAAAGACTTTTTTGGGGGTAGGGGCATTAGCATACCCATTCTTGGCAGCCCCAACCCGCATGTATAAAAAAAACAAAATCCCTGGTGGCTAGTGGGCTTTTTGCCCCTCGGGGGGCAGATTAGGGACTATTGCCCGGCAGAAAAATTGTGACTAACCTTTATGAAGGGGTGAGGGCATTGGCATGCCCATTCTGGGCAGCCCCCACCCCTACGTATAAAAAAAATCCTAATCCCTGATGCCTAGTGGGCTTTCTGCCCCCCTGGGGGAAGATAAGGTGCTATTGCCCCCATCTGCCTCCCGGGGGAGGCAGAAAGACTGTGGCAATGTTTTGAGGGGTTGGGGGCATTGGCATTCCCATTTTGGGCAGCCCCCACCGCTACGTATAAAAAAAATCCCTGGTGCCTAGTAGGCTTTCTGCCCCCCCAGGAGGCAGATCAGAGGCTATTGCCCCCTTCTGCCTCCTGAGGGGGCAGAAAGACTGTGGAATTTTGCAGGGTGGGTGAATTCGCTTGCCCATCTCAGGCAGCCCCCACCCCTAAATATAATAAAAAGTTTTATTCCTGGCATCTAGTGGGCTTTCTGCCCCCCCCCCAGAGGGGGAAGATCGGGGTCTACTGCCCCCACCTGCCTCCCGGGGGGGCAGAAAGTCTATGGAATTTTGCGGGGGTGCGGTAGCCCCCACCCCTATGTACATAAGAAAGAAATCCCAGGTGCCTAGTATGCTTTCTGAGGGATTCCCTGCGCCATGGTGTCAGACACACAGGAGCCGTCCTACGCATAAGAGCACTTTTGCATTGGACGGCCCACGTGCGTCCGACGCATTGAAGGGGTTAAGTAGTCCTTCATATTCTCAGTTTAAAGACAGGGACATCTTAAGGATCTTGGGGGATCAGTATCTTAGTAATGGTTTAGCTTTAGGAACGTGGAATTATAGGAGAGCATAGCCAAAGAATGTTAGGAGACTGTAGAATGATACAAGTCAGTTACCTGCTGACAGCCATTGCAGATGGGACGTTTTATTTTTGATGTTGATCTTAATTAATCTGTCTGTTTCTACAATAACCACCTGGGTATCCTACTTCTCCACATTGGCGACGATCGTGGTGAAAACCCTACTAGATCTTACAGGAAGACTCTTCTTGGATTTATAAAAAGTTAGAAGAGAGGCCGAATCGACCGTTTTTTGTGGGCGTTCTCAGTGTGTGTCCATGTATGGAAAGGCAACGTGCCAACACATTATCAGTTGTCTCATGTGCTACAAGGTACTATGGCTTTCTGTGCTTTTTATTGCCATTTATGCACTATAATGTTCAGTGCAACCGCTGGGCCTACCAGCTCTCACTTGGTCTTGCGCACTGTGTCAAGTCGCCCGCTTTTGTGCTCTTTGTTGCTTACCGCTGGCTCATGCTGGTTGCCATGCAACACTTTGATTGCGGCTTCAAATTTGTGGAATGCAGTGATGTGGCAGTCCTCCTGAGTCTTGCATCTCTACTTTTGCTGCACGCACCGTGCATCAGTGGACCGCAAGCAACCTTGCTATTGCTTGCGGTGGTTGCACGTTTTACGTCAGTAGAATGCAAGCTTCTTTGGAACTTCTAACTTTGGTTATGACGGCTTCGGTGTGACATTCGTTTTCTTTGTTCCTCTTTCTGTGGATGTCACTATAGTAACAGCCCATCTCTTTGAAGGGAAAGGGAACTGAACTTAACTACACAGCACCCGATCTCTCATGTAAAAGAGAAGTATATCTCAGCATGCTATTCATCATCTATGGAACTGATTAAGAGTCAGCTGTACACTCCCGACTCTTCATGTGAAAGAGAAGTACATCTCTGTGAGCTGTTTATCTATTGAACTGAGTAAGGGAGTGCTGATTTTCTCGGGTTGCTTACCAATAATACTAATTGGGTTTTGGGTATGCTTGTACTGACATTATGGTAAGTGTTGTCCTTTGGTGGCATTTCATTTTATTTTTCCAGGAGGAGTTCGGGTATGAGTCGCACATCGGTGTGGAAGTTTATTTTGGGATATTGGGTGTGAGTCATACACCAGCATTTCAGAGTGCATTAAAAATATATATAAATATAACATTTATTATTCATATTAGGAACAGTTGGGTTCATGCAATTATTTACCTCATTAATATATTCTTTTGGTATTGTGCGTTAAGTTTTCCCCTCTTCTAATGTGTTACATAATTGACTTGTTGTAAGTCTGCAAAACCTTACGCCACCACCCATCTTTTCCCCTAGGGAATGTACTATTAGGTGGCCGAAGTAGAAGAAGGTTTTCTTACATTATTCCCATGTCTGCGGCATCTCTCTGAATGCAGAGAGAAAAACCTCTTTGTCATTACACTGTCTGATGCTTGCTTTGCGAACGAGGTGAAGCCATGTTTGAAACACTGACTCACGTGCTGCATCTCTTGTGAGGTTTATCCTTTGATGCCAGGCAGAGTTTCACTATAATGACTTCCACTATGTGGGACTTTAAGCCCTAGGGTGTTCCAGAAAATGTATCTACACCCAGTGACATTTGACAGCTTTTTGAGGACTGAGTGTTGTGTATTAGTTCTTCTTGTAACATGGCTGACAGTGGTCATTAGCCCTTCCTTTGTGTCCTTACCTCCTTTCAGTTGTTTTTACATTGCCATGCTCTCCCAGATCTGAGTCAAAGAGCTCAATATTAGAGACAGAGACAGAAAGCCCAGCACTGGCACAGAGTATCAGCGACAGTGAGTCCTGAACCGGGTCCAAGAGGCCAGGACTGGCACAGAGTACCATGACAGAGAACGCAAAATGAGTACAAAGCTTCTGCGACTAGAACCGTGTCGGAGAACCCACAGAACTGTGACAAAGAGCCCGGAACCAGATCAAAACGGGAACAAAAGTTCCAGAACTAGGACTGAGAGTCCAGAACTGAGACAAAACGGGGACAAATGTCCCAAAGGAACCAGAACAGTGGCATAGAGACTAAAACGAGGAAATGGCTACTGAGAGCCAAACCTGAAGCAGGAGGGAACAAAGGTCCCAGAACCACGGAAGTGAGTCAGGACAGAGAGCCCACAACGGGGACAAAGATTCCAGTACCTGAGTGGACAAAGGCCCCAGAACCACGAAAGTGAGTTGGGACAGAGAGCCCACAACGGGGACAAAGTTTCCAGTTCCTGAGTGGACAAAGGCCCCAGAACCACGAAAGTGAGTTGGGACAGAGAGCCCACAACGGGGACAAAGGTTCCAGTACCTGAGTGGACAAAGGTCCCAGAACCGGCAATGGACAATGGTCACAGAACCAGTACCAGAGAGGACAGAGGTTCCAGAACCGGCAATGGACAAAGGTCCCAGACCAGGAGGGGACAAAGGTCCCAGAACCAGTACCAGTGGGGAAAAAGGTCCCAGAACCGGCAATGGACAAAGGTCACAGAACCAGTACCAGAAGGGAAAAAGGTCCCAGAACCGGCAATGGACAAAGGGCCCAGAACCAGGAGAGGCCAAGGTGCCCACTACCAAGAACTTAAAAATTAAAAACTGAGACAGAGAGTCCAGTAGCAGTGTATGAGGCCTATAACCAGTGAAAGAGGCCCAGAACCAGAGAAAGTGAACCAGCGACTTACAACCAAGACAAAGTGTTCACACTCGAAGAATCAAATCGACAGGAGAACTCAAGTTTGAAATGTTACTCAGTATTGAAGCGCAGAAATGATTTTATAAACTACTGAGTATTTAATTAAAACATTTTTTTTATTAAAAAGGACGTTGTGATCAATATGTCAGTCCGAAGCACTTCAAGTAAGATTAAAAACTCCTAACATCACATGCGGTACTGCACTTGGAAATCTCGAAGAGTCCCAGGACTGTGGTACCTGCGGTCGGAGTTCTACGGACCTCACAACTTAACATTAAAGAAATCTGTAACTAAAGCATGAAGGCATCTGTTGAGCTGTTCATCTTCAAAATGGAGAGGAAAGCGGTGGTGACGGAAACAGATTGAAGAAAGTGAACTGTCTCTTCCTGTTTTTGGTGGACAAGGACAGATTTGAGAAAGTGGACTGTCTTTTCCTGTTTTTGTCAGTCTAAGGGGAGGAGGTGGTGGTGGTCTGTTAGTTGTTTTGGGCGATGTCTCTCACCTCACCTTCCACTCTTGACACTCTTTTCCCCCAAACGCTCCTTTGCCTTCGCGAACTAAAAATAGTTCAAGACGTCGTAGACCACCTTTCTGTCTTAATGATTATTGTTGTTGTCTCCCCTTCTTAGCTTCATTTTTGTGATTTTTTTTTTTTTCCTCTGTTAAAGCGGAAGATGTGTTGTGTATTAGTTCTTCTTGTAACATGGCTGACAGTGGTCATTAGCCCTTCCTTTGTGTCCTTACCTCCTTAGCCTCTAAAGAATACCTGTGAGTTTTCTAACTTGTACCGGAGTGTTCCACTCTTGTCAGTTGATGGTCTGGTCAGCTGGCGAAGTGTGCGCTCAGCTGTGTCCTACAATAAACCTACATGTAACTAACTAGAAGTGTCCTGAGATCCATCTACTACACTGAGGTACCCTGATTGAATGGGTTCCCCGTGTATTAGATATCCAGTCATTCTGCCGTATGGGATTTATATCGATGCATAACCCCTCTAGATAGAGAAACAATACTAGTGTGCCGTTGACTTTCTCCCCCAATTCGAGCCTTATTGAAGTTGAGAACATCTTACTTAAGCGCCTTGAAGAAGATGTTACCCATATTTGGGTGGTCACCGAAACACACGTCGGCACTGGCTACAGCAGGAATGTTGTAACGTGGCACTTGCTTTTAGCAGCGCTCCTTTTCTTATAGTGTATTACATCCCCAGTGTTCTTTCTTATTGTTAGCTGCGTGCGTGGGTTCCACCAACGACAGTCTGTACTGTGGCTGGCGTTGGAGGGACCACGCTCTCTGTGCTCTGGCCGACTTGAATAAAGCTGTGTTTCCCATTAAACCTGAGTGTGAGTCATCACCACAAGGAACATTAGGATATTATGCCTAGATGGATGAAACTATTTAAGGATACAGAATACTGGAAAGCAAGCTATATTGATAGCTATTAATTAGCTTTGCATCTTCTATCTAATTGAACTTGATGTAGTTTTTCACTTTTTATTCATTTGAAGAAATTGTCTCGTATAACATATAACATATTGTAGTGGGTTAGTAATTCTTACTTGAATGTTCAGAATGTTTACCTGTTTGTGATGTTCTGTGACTCGCCTCTGGAGTGTGTGTCCTCTGGGGTTCGATCGGCTAATGTCAGTTGCAGATCGAACCTCCGAGAGTGCGCTGCTCCTGGCCGTGGCTGAAGTTTTCTGAATATGGAATAAATCTTCTTAACTTTGAAATTGTGGTCTTCATCTGTCGATATCTACATACCACATATTGGCAACGACTGGGGAACTTCTTCAGCCACAGGTCCCGTCACGTTGAAGGAACTCCACACGTCCTGGCTGTCATTTTCGGATTTTCTCTTGCCAGAAGTTGCTCCGCCTCACTGGAAATCCGGAATCAGTGACGGACGTCAGCAGAAGCCGGTAGGATCGTTTTAATTTGTTTCCGCCGGTCTTCTGAAATTGGGCTTGGGCAAGCGTTGATTCACGCGCAGGTCTCTTGCGATGTGTCACGGATTCAAAAGAGGCACACGCGCACATCCTACGCACATCAGAACAAAGGAACTGAGGTTCTACGTGCTCACGCTGCGTGAGGACGTCGGCGGCCATCTTGGCTTGGGGATTTCAATTGAGCTGTCGCCAATTCAGGATCAGCTGTTCGCGCATCACAGTGATGCGCACACCTTAAACACTGAATATTGTCTTCTATTTTAATTAAAACGGTGATGTGCACACCTTCAAAGGGGAGATTGAGCCTTCATTCATTTTAATTATAATTTACAATTATTTTCACACCAACTGGTGTCAACCTCTGCAGTCGTGGTTTCTGCTGGGCATTCTATTGTCATGCTTGCTTCTTCTTCTCTTCTATGCACTTCTGGTTTCTAGCGTATTCGGTGATATGCACACCACTGCATTTTACATCAGACTCATTTTCATAAATAAAGAGCCATTTATTTTATTATTTATTTTATACACTTTAAAGTGCTCACTCAGTTATGGCAACAGCGACAATCCAACAAATCACTCAACCTCCCTTTTTTTCTAGGAAAACCCGGTAAGCCAAGTATACCCTGGCAAGAATGGTTTGAACTATTCGAAAATAATTTGGTGGCTATTGATGCCACTGAGTACTCCCCTGCACGCAAATTTGCTCTCCTTTTTGGTAGTTTAGGACAAGCAGCTCAACGCATTTTCAAAAGTTTACCCCCTATTCCTCCTCCAACTGGTCAGTCTGGTGACAGAAATTGGAACATTTATTTAGAAGCGATCGAAAGACTTAAAAAACAGTTTTCTGAGCCTCCTAATATTATGTTAGAAAGACATAAATTTTACAAACGTAAACAGGGCGAAGAAGAAAAAGTGGAGGAATACATATCGGCACTAAGGGTATTAGCCACTACTTGTGGATTCGGACCTTTATTGGATGATATTATCAGAGACCAGTTTGTTTTTAATTGCACTTCACAGAAAATAAAGGAAAGAATTTTAAGCTGCAAAAATCCTTCTCTCACTGAAGTGATAGACTTGGCTTTAAGTATTGAAAGATCCGTAATCTCTATAAAGGCCATGCAAACCAATGTTACTACCAAAGTTAATCTTATTTCGGAACAAGAGGAAGAACAAGATGAGGGTTTACTTGCTGTTGGTGTGAAGGATAGACAATCTAAATTTGCACAAAGCAAAGGTCAGCCGTTCTGCTACAGATGTGGTTCGAAATTCCACATTGGCAATTTCCGGGGCTGCCCTGCGTTAGGTAAACGCTGTTCTAGTTGTAAAAAAATAGAACATTTTCAGAAACTATGCAGAAGTCAAAGGAAACCCGTTCAAATTGGAAGTGTGGAGGTTGAGATGAACAGTTGTGCTGAGTCCCTGGATAATTTGCTTTTGACTGTGGATTACAAGGATAATCCTTTAGAAATTAAAGGTCCTTTATGCAACGCTTTAATCGATGGTTTGGAAACAAAGGTCATGGCTGACTCAGGATCTTCAATCACAATTCTCCGTGACACTTATTTTTGTGAGAACTGGGGTAAAAACATTACTCTATCCAATTCTGATGTGAACCCGAAGGCCTTCGGAGAAAAAGGATATAGACATGTTGGGGTTTTTTATGTCTAATGTGGAAATTTTAGGTCGGAAAATTCTAACTAAAGTGTATGTGGCTATTAAGGGAAAGAACATTGTAGGCTGGGAAGATCTTGCTAGATTGGGCCTGTATCTAGTTCCAGGTGATGTTAACCCAGTAAGAGTTAAGGAACCCTCTGTGTGGTTAGTGTGGATGGATCGGATCTGGATATAAATAGTTTGTTCTCTGATTTTAAAACTGTGTTCAAAGATAAAATTGGTTGCGTGAAGGGATTCGAACATAAAATCAGGTTATTACCTAATGCACATCCTGTAGTACACAAAGTCAGACCAGTCCCCTTGAGTGCCAGAGAAGAATTAAAGTCCATGTTAGAAGGGTTATGTTCGCAAGGTGTAATCCAACCCACTGAATCTTCACAGTGGGTGGACCCCATCATTGTCGCACGCAAAAAGACAGGCGAGATTAGGCTTTGTGCGGATTTGAGGGGCCTAAACAGGAACATCATAATTGACTGCCACCCTCTCCCCAAAATTCATGAACTTCTCGCAAATTTGGGGGGAGCTAAGTGGTTTTCACTGATTGACCAAGAATCTGCGTACCATCAGATTCCATTAGCTATGGAGTCGCAGGAATTGACAACTTTTATCACACCTTTTGGTGCGTATAAGTTTCTGAGACTTCCCTTCGGCCTAGCATCTGCAGCTAGTGTCTTTCAACGTTTAATGGACTTAGTTTTTAAAGGCATGAAAGGAGTGCAGGCATATTTAGATGACATATTAATTTTTTCTAAAGATGCAAAGGAACATTTTAATTTATTGAGAAAAGTATTGGCGGCTCTTGAGGAACATGGCATGACTGTAAGAGCTGATAAGTGTAAGTTTGGGGTGAATGAACTGGATTACCTGGGTCACACAGTTTCTGGTGAAGGTATCAAACCGAAATTTTCTGTCATCAGGGCTCTTAAATAAGCGAAACCTGCCTGTGATAAGGATACATTGCGCTCATTCCTGGGTCTTGCTGAGTATTATTCAAGATTTGTCAGTAATTATGCACAAATCGTTGAGCCTCTTCGGGTGTTACTCAAGAAGGGTCAAAAATGTGTTTGGTCCCAGGAACTTGACGATGTATTTGTTAAAGTGAAAGATCTAATTATTTCTGCTTAGGCATTACATGCGTTTCGAGACAATTGTCCTTCTATTATCACAGTGGATGCTAGCATGAATGGTCTGGGGGCGATCTTTAGTCAAAGAGTAAATGGCAAAGAGTTGACTGTTGCATTTGCATCTAGATCACTCAAACATTTTGAGAAGAACTACAGCACTATCGAGCGTGAAGCTTTAGCTTGTGTCTGGGCAGTTCAGAAATTTAAAATGTATATTTGGGGTCGAAAATTTGAAATCGTTACAGATCACAAGCCGCTCACTTTTGTTTTCAGCAAAGTTTCCAGTAACACTATGTCTGCAAGGTTGACTCGTTTAATTTCAAAGTTACAGGAATATAATTTTGACATTAAGCACATACAGGGAGGCAACATTTTTCGTGCTGATTGTTTATCAAGGATGTTGATGGAAAAGGATGATGAAGAGAATGTTGATGAAGATGAAGTGGAGTGTGTTGCTGTGTTGGACGCAATTGAAAACTGTAGTACAGTTATTTCAGAGTCAGAATGGAAGTTTGCCTGTTCCAATGACGCTATTCTATCCAAAGTTTTGGAGTATTCTTCCAGTGAATGGCCTGAAGCAAGAAATGTATCTGGAGAATTGAGAAATCTTTCTTTAGTAGCGGATGAACTTTCGATTAATGATGGTTTGGTACTTTGTGGGGATAAATTTGTTCCCCCAAGTAGTTTGAGAGGGACTATAATTAAGATTGCACATGAGGGACATTTAGGGGTGTCTAAAACTTGCATGAAAATTAAGCAACATTACTGGTGGCCGGCTTTAGACTCCCAGGTGAGAAGTATGGTGGATGGTTGTGAGGATTGTTTACTTTCGGACAAGCACTGGAAAGTTCCAAAACTGCCTTTACATCCAACTGAGTTCCCAGAGAAACCGTGGGAAAAAGTTGGGTTGGATTTTTCAGGGCCTTACAATGTTCTAGCGGAAGAATCAAGGTATTTAATTTTGGCTGTGGATTACCATTCAAAATGGATGTATTATAAGTTTGTGGATTCTCCCAATACGGATAATACTATCTGTTTTTGAAGAAAGTGTTTTTATTGGAAGGTGCTCCTAGGTCTTTGGTAACAGACAATGGAACTCACTTTGTGTCTGACAAGATGTGTACATTTTTGAAAAGTCAGGACATCAAACATTTGAAAGTGGCTTTGTATTCACCAGCTTCTAATGGGCTGGTGGAAAGGGGCAATAAGGTACTCAAAGAAGGAATTCAGACAGCTATAGCCGCTGGTCGTGATGTAGGAGCATTTTTGGAGGAAAAAGTGTGGAATTATAACACTTCGCCACATTGTACCACAGGTGTCACTCCCTTTGAACTTCTTCGAGGTAGAAAAGTCAACACTACTTTGTTGCCATCTTGGTTGGACAGTAGGAAAGCTATCAATGTTGATTCTAATTGTAAGAATGTAGCAAATGTGGTGAGGGAGAAGCAGTGGAAGATGAAAGAAAAATTTGATAGGAGTAGTTCCTCTGGTGATTTGGAAATTACAGTGGGTGATTGGGTTTTATTTAAAAAACCATTTAAAGTTAACAAAAGGAGAATCCGTGTTTTCAAATCCTGTTTTGGTCTGTAAAGATAGTAAAGGTGCTGCATTTTTACAGGACAAAGGGTGGTGGAACAAAAGGCAGTTGGTGAGGGTGAATAAGGAACAAGCCGATTTGATTAAGAAGAGGAAAATGCCTCTTGTGGAACATGAGCTTGATTGGACTCATTGGTTACTTGATCGTGAACAACACCGATGCTCGGGCGTGAATGCAGGATTGTCACATGATGTACAGGTTAATAATGCTGTGGAGAGTGATTTGAGTGATTCTGCTCGAGGGTGCCAGGTAAGAAAACTTCCTTCCAAGTTCAAGGATTTCATTACATACTAATTTATCGTGTTAGATATTCCTTCTTGAAATTCAAGGATGTTGTTTATTAATAATTTTGTGCTTGGAACTTTATTTTTTTATTTTTTTTTTATGTTAGGGGGAAGGTGATGTAGTGGGTTAGTAATGCTTACTTGAATGTTCAGAATGTTTACCTGTTTGTGATGTTCTGTGCCTCGCGTCTGGAGTGTGCGTCCTCTGGGGTTCGATCGGCTAATGTCAGTTGCAGATCGAACCTCCGTGAGTGCGCTGCTCCTGGCCATGGCTGAAGTTTTCTGAATATGGAATAAATCTTCTTACCTTTGAAATTGTGGTCTTCATCTGTCGATATCTACATACCACACATATGTATTTTGAAATTGTACTACTGTATGTTCAAATCTCAGTGCTATCTTTTGTTCCTCTTTATGTAACCTTTCATATGTACTATAGTGTGTTTGATGATGGAAGTATGTGTATGGTTTGAGTGAAAATCACTTTTTCAGACTGGAGAAGGAACCGCTGAGCTGAGGCTGACCTATTCAGGTTCTTGAATCACTCGTTCAAGAGCTTCAATTCGTCACCCTGGAGGCGGAGCACCATGAAGGGTGTCACAAGTGAGGCGGGGCTCACCTGCGATGAATGGGAGTGAACAGTTACCCCTCACGAAGGGCGAAGAGCCCTGCTGTTTGTGGCTGCTGGGGGGACTACACTGACCACAAGCCTCTTGCCTTCGTGCACTCCCAGGAGGGAGGTGCTTTGCTGATTCAGCGCTCAAAGCGCCCGGTTCCACCGCGACGCGGGACGCGCGGGCGGAGCCCGGGCGAAGCCCGGGCCAAGGCGGGCCCGTCCTTGCCCGTCATTGCCAGGAAGAGGCAGGGCAGGGCCACCCCCTTAACAAGTCGGATCGAACATTTCCATCTGGATAAGGTACTGTGCAAAACATCACTTTCACATGGGGAAATTGAAGCTGAAGCAAACACAATTGGCCTGCAGATTCTCATTGTGATTGGACTGTGTAAATTTTGAACTGGTTTTGTATTTTGTTGCTGTTGATGGTCACTGGTGTTTCCTTTATCTTTTGTGTTAGGGTTACTACCTAGGAACTGCCTTTTGTCCGTCTGAGCTATGGGGAAACGGAAATCTATGGAAAGCGTAGAGGCAGGTTGTAATACTAATAGTGGTGTAGGTAAGGGAAAGAAGGCTAGGAAATATAAGAAACGCTCAGCTGGTAATTGTGTCATTGATAGAATTGACACTCTTATCACTGAGTGTGAGGATATCCTGGCCTCAGAACCCTTGTCACCTCGAAGTAGTGGTTGCTCTTCACTTGCCCATGCAAGTCCGTTATGCCCAGTCATTATCCCCGCTATGTTTCAGAAAGTTTTTAGAAAGGGCAATTCCGAAAACAACAGCAATACTCCACTTGTTTTAATAGAGGGTTCACAGGATGAGGCTAATAAAGATCCAGTTCCTAACACTGACTTGGATGTATGTGTTTCTTATCCCACAGTTCCTTGTTCAAATAGGTTTGATGTGCTAGCTGCGCCTGATTCTAATTTAGGTACAGGTTCAGACATACAGCTAACAAATACAGCCCAAGTACTGTCACATCTGCGAGGCAGTGTAGATTTACGGACTCCTGTCCCTCATGGTGATTATACGTCTATTGATTTACTCAAGGGGGAAATATCCACCATGAGACAGATGATTGAAGAACTCACTGTAATGGTCAAAACCTTATTACCTCTGGCCACACTTTTTCCGCAGTACCTAAGTAATCCTTCTCCTCCTAATAGGAATAGGGAATTAACGGCTAAGACACTTCAAATTGAAAGGGATAATCCAAGTGGGTTTGTCAGGTCATGCCCTACATCCTCTACGATCCCAGTTTCCAAAAGCCAGAAATCAAATAGCAACAGAAATAATATTGTACCTAATATTGTACCTAAAAATGTTTTTGTTACACAGGGATTGACATCTAGAGAATGCCCAAATAGGTTGATACCCAGTCTGAGATCGGAGCAAGTTATACCTACTGGCATATCCTTGGACAGAAACTCTGTTGTTAATCCACAGCAGCAGACTCGCTATCCATCTATTACCCCATATCTATCGGGCCAAACTATTCATATGACTAATGTCCCTAAACTTAGCCTAAATGGTGTTCACGAGAGCTCAGACTCCCTAAAAAATAAAGTGATACACTGGATTCGACAAGTAAGGGGTTGTCGCTCTGTGATACGGGAGGATATTATTTGTACCCGTAGATGTTCATCCCCAGCCCAAACACATGATTTTATAGAACTTACATTATTTTCTATTGACCTAGTAGAGAACCTTCTTGCTTTGGAATTTAGATCTTGTCCCCCATCTGGCTCATCTATACAATTTAGGAGTATCCGCTCGCACATCAGGGGGGGTACAATTGGCACTTTGGAACAAGGGTCGTGCTTAGAAGCAGTTGACTGACTAGAAACCATCCATCCCCCTAATATAGTCCAATCTACCAACACTTGTAGCTCTGTGTATGACATACAACTTTCTTTATTAAAATCTGAAACATTAGATAATATACAAAATCCCTTATTAATTCCCGATGCACATAACAACGTACTGGAAATTGAAGGGAATATGGGACTAAGTCCGAATACTGAGTTCAGTCAGAAGACATGTGAGACGGGGTTAGATAAACCTTTAATTCACCCTGAAGTGTCTGGCCCGCAAACACAACCAAATTTGCTTGATCTGGCAAATGATAGTTTAGCCATGACTCCCTCGTCTAACAAACTTAGGCTCTTATCGTGGAATGTTGCAGGTTTGCAAAATAAACTTATACTCCCTCATTTTAATGAATTAATTGAGGGATTTGACACCTGTATTTTCCAAGAGACATGGAGTCTTGCGCCCTTATATAAAACAGGTTTTGCTTGTTACTGCATTCCAGCTACCACTGTGGGGAGAGGGCGCCCCTCAGGAGGTTTGATCGTATGGGTGAATATTGCCATGGGTTGCCAAGTTCATATGCATCCACTTCCAACTCACGACATCTTGAGACTGACTATCAGGGGCCCAAATGGCGGGGATATTTTGGAGTTGTTTAATGTCTATAGCAGAGGAACTAAGGGGGGTAACCAATCACCCACTATCACGCTTTTAGAGCAGGCATTATCCAGCTGCCCGCCAGGAAATCGTATTATGATTGCAGGTGATCTAAATTGCACTTTTGAGCCCTTGAGCTCAGATGATTTGATGGAGTACAATAGGGCTGATGGTAAAAGGATAATACCTCGACTTAATTTATCCCCCATTAAAAAATGGACTGGTCTAGCCATTCAACTCAATGCACTGGCCACAGAGTTCGATCTTAGGGCAACAAATGGAAGGACTCCCTCAGACAAAAAGGGGGCATATACCTTTAATAGAGTTGGCTGTCCTTCTTGAATAGATTATATTTTACTAGATGTAAAATTATGGGACGAGAAGACTGACATGTTTGTAGGTGCTACGATTGATAGCGACCATAATCCCTTATGCATGACCATGACCAACCCTTGGGTTTCCACACAAAATCCCACGACTAGTATGGCACTAACTTGTACGGCTAACATCGTTCCCTCTAATTGTAAGAGGCATCTTAAGTGGAATAGGGTCTCTTTGCACGAAGAAAACTTATTGGCTATTCGTAAAATCTTGTCTGAGAAAACAGTAGAACTTAGTGTTGTGGCTCTGGATAAATCTAAGCTTGATATGATCTCGATGGTCCACGTCAGTACTGTAGAGACACTTAGCTCGTACTTTCAGGCTCCTTGTAAAGACAGGACTTTGCGTGTCCACCATAAAACACAAAATCTTTGGTACAACTTAGACTGCAAACATAAAAGACAATCTTTGTACCTAGCGATCAGAAATAAAAACCGTTCTGGAGTTAAAAGTGCTAGGAAAGATTATAAAGTAGCCCTACATAAAGCTAAGATTGAGTGGGACGAACGATATTGGTTAGAACTGAAGGATGCTAGTCTGAGTAAAAATAAGAATTTCTTTTGGTCCCTAGTGAGTCGGGGAAAAGATAGGAACTCAAATACCATACCCAATCATATTGCTGGATTGGATTGGTATAACCATTTTGTGAACCTGTATTCCCCTACAGAGGATGGATGTCTGGAGGAGCTATGCGGCACCCCTGACATCTCTCCTATAGGGAACAATAGAGAACATTTCTCGCGGGTCGAAATAGAGTCAGCAATCCTGAAGCTAGTTCCCGCTAAGGCCCCAGGACCGGACGGCCTGCCGGGTGATTTATTTTTGTCTGATCCTAGAGGGTGGTCGTGTTATTTTTACTTCTTGTTTAATGCCATAGCTGCAGGATGCCCAGTTCCAGACTCTTGGAAAGGTGCAGAGGTGGTGCCTATTTATAAAAAGGGCGACAAGGAAGAACCCTCGAATTATAGGCCAATAAGCCTAACTGATGTAATGCAAAAGGTGCTAGGTAGGGTTCTCTTGCAGAAAATACAATCATGGGCGGTTGAGGAGGATATCCTCTCGCAATACCAGGCGGGCTTTAGGGCCAATACCGGGACAATTGATCAGGTTTTTAGGCTAATGCTCATATATTGGAAAGTTGTTGTAATTGGGAAAGGTAGTCTCTATATGGCATTCATTGACCTTAAAACAGCGTTTGACCTGGTACCGAGGAATAAATTGTGGCAGATTTTAAATGATATGGGCATTCCACCATTAATTCTCAATTTACTAACACGTCTCCATGAGGGTACTTATGCTCAAGTGAGATGGGGTGCCCAAGGGCAGCTAACGGAGCAGATTCCTGTTGGCAAGGGAGTGCGCCAGGGTTGCGTGATGGCTCCCACCCTGTTCTCTTTGTATGTGAACGGGGTGGTGAAGTTTCTCCAGGAGGAGCCAGCCGACGCGCCAATCTTGGTGGGTGATAAAGTGCCAACACTCCTGTTCGCCGACGATACTTTGTTGGTGGCAAAGACTCCAGTTGGGCTTCAAAAACTGTTGAGTAGGTATCAATCCTTTTGTGATGCTCGGGGATTGGTTATCAATACTACGAAGACAAAGCTTATGGCTTTCAACCCTCCTAAATCCTTCAGGAACAACTTTTTACTTAATGGTACCCCCCTTGAGAGAGTCGGGAGTTTTGAATATTTGGGCATCCGACTCTCGGACAAAATGCTCTGGAGGCCCCATATAGCTAAAATGCTATTGAATCATAGACGCGTGACTGGGACAATAAGCAAAGAACATCGCTCCTCATATAGTAGGCCTGTTGCCCCAGCGCTCGCAGTCTATGAAGCAAAAGCAGTTAGCTCGGCTCTGTATGGAGCCGAGCTATGGGGGTTTGAAAATGTGGATGAAATAAGCAGGTCAGAGCACAAATTTCTGAGGGATCTGCTGATGCTCCCACGAAACACTCCTTTAATACCATTAATGCACGACATGGGTAGGCGTCCATTTGGAACTATAGCCAGGCTACGACCTTTGCTCTTCTGGGCTCGCATACGGCGTACCGAAGAGCTCACTAATTATGCCTTAGCTCTAACGGAGATAATGAATTTGGATGTGAACCACAAGGTCAAGTGGCTATCATATGTGAAGAAAACAATGATGCAACTTGGCCTTAAAGATTCATGGGATACCCAGATACCGCCGTGTAAAGCAGAACTTAAGAGATGTTATTGGGACTGGTTTGATAGGCAAGAAGTATGTAAGCCAATGTTGGGTAGATTGTCAGAAGAGTTCCTCTTGTTTAAGCAAGCCAGATGTTTGGAGCCTTACCTAGATGTGATTCAGGTCCCAAGAGATAGGACCTTGTACATTCAGTTTAGGTTCGGCACGCTCCCCGTTAATACCTATATTACTAAGTGGCATACAGCCGAGAACAAGACAGAGCATTGTCCGTGCTGTGGAGCGTTGGTCGAATGTATTGCCCATGTCCTCTTTGCTTGCCCTGCATATGCTACACCTAGGAGCAAGTGGATAAAACCAATATGTAGTGGCATGGGCACTCGTGACTTCCGGTCTGCTCTGCGTATTTTAAAATCTGATCCCAGCGCCCTTTTTTCATGTGGAGTGGCCAAGTTCTTAGGCCGGGCCTGGCTAATAAGAATTAGAGCCATACAAAGTGTGACCCCAATGTAGATACACGATCTATTATAGGTGTTTAAATCACATACTATATTGGTCTGCAATGTAATTTTTAAAGTATTAATCATTATATAGATAGCATTAGCATTTTATTTATACGTTGTTATATAATGCTCACTATAACTGATGTGTCCCCTATATGTATATAGTGTTCCAGAATGAAATCTCTTTTATGACATTTGTCTAATGGTTTTAACTAAATATGCTGCTATTAATTTTAGGGATAGCATTAGCACTTTACATATATATTGTTATATACTGCTCACCATAACTGACCTGACCTTTATATCTACACAGTGTCCCAGAATGGAATCCTTTTTATGTTATTTGTTTAATGGTTTTAACCAAATATGCTGCTACTAATTTTAAGGATAGCACTAGTGAAATGTATGGTTTGAGTGATTGTGGATATAAATGGATGAGGATTCTTTGATTGGTGCATGAATGGGGATGTGAGGTATAGACTGGAGTCATCTTTTTTTGTTATTTAATGTTGTGTTGAAAAAAAGAAAAAAACGAATAATAATTTACTTAATTTCAGATTTATACTGTATGTATAACTAACTGACTGGTGGGTAAAGAGAGAGAGCTGTGAAAGGGGCCGGCTGAATGTGCTCCAACCTCGGAGGGGTGGCCTCTTTGGGAGCCGTGTTTGCTTGAGGGGTCCTCCCAGTGGCACCTCGCCCCCCATGGCTTTCACCTTCGCTGCTTTCTGCTACATGCTATCCTTGGTGCTGTGCGCCGCAATCATCTTCTTCGCCATCTGGCATGTGAGTACCAGTCATGGGTTGGCGGGCTCCTCTGGGGAAGTAGGGACATGGCACAGCACGGGTTTAGTTTGTAGAAAGCTCACCATACCAGGAATGCCTTATTAACTTTTGCACGTACCATTGATGCTACTTTTCCACGTGGACGTACGTTTATATATTTTCTTTTCTTTTATGTGCAAAATATTTACATATATATTGTCTTTGTGAATGGCGGCTGCTGCAGGTACAGGCGAGCAAGACCACTGACTCATTGTCAGTGAAATTGCTCTCCCACCCTTGCAGCTCCAGCATTAAGTGAGGCCTCTCCTGAGCCCCTGCACTCCCGTAGTGTTGGTGTTCGAGGCCCTCCTCCACCCGCAGGTTATACCTGCACCTCATCCCTGGTGGACATCTGACTCCTTTCTCTCGCTATGCTTTCTGCCCCCTTCATCCTCTCCTTTCTGCTCCGTTTTCACCCTTTAGCTTCTTTAGCGTTTTGTTTTTCACCCTTTCACTCCTTAAAGCATTTTTCTTCTGCTTTCTGCTCCGTTTCACCCTTTATTCTTTCCACCCTTTTACTCTTTATATCTCTTTCTTTTCTTTTTTCACCCTTTCACTCCTTACTTTTTTCCTCTTCTTTGCTTGCTTCCCCTGTTTTTTTCCCGCCACAGCTGGCCCTGCGGCCCTTCCCCCCAGCGCGACCAGCCCAAGCCAGTTCCCCTCCCCGCTCCCACCTCCCAGCTGTCCAGCCCTCCCCGACGCCTACTTAATGGCGGCCGCTGTGCGGCAGCACGCAGCAGGTGCGCCAAAGGCACGCCAAAGGCAAGCCCGTCTGCGCCCGTCCGCGACCCGACCGCGACCAGCGCCAGGAACCCTGGACCTCCACACCGCCAATGCTACAACCCAGCAGCACTCCACGCACTCAACCCAGACCGCAACAACAACTGCAAGCTAGCATCACCAGCCGACACCCACGGTCCCTTCAGCTGTCACTGCTGCCGGCACACCTGCAGCACCGCCAGGAACATGGACCCAGCACAACACGCCCGCAAGAACACAACCGAACCGAAGACCCTGCAATGCATCCTTCTCAACGTCCGATCCCTCCACAAACAGCACCAACCCGGATGTAGCATTCTTCACCGAAACCTGGACCAACACCACCTCGGGACCGGACATCGCCATCGCCGTTCCCCAAGGATACAAGATCTCCCTGAAGGACCGCCCCACCCGCCCAGGAGAAGGAATCACCATCGTCCACAAATCCACCCTCCGGCTGAGCACACTCCCCGGCGAGCCCACAGACCTGATGGAACACCTACACTTCAAGATACAGGCCAGCCCTATCACCACCCTCTGAGGAACTCTCATCTACCAACCCCCGGGACCCCGTGGACCTTTCGCCAACTCCATCATGGACATCATCTCCCCACAAGCCTTCGCATCCACCAACTACACCCTGCTGGGAGACCTCAACTTCCACCTCGACAACCAACTAGACCCCAACACCACATCCCTCCTAGACAACCTCCACAACATTGGACTCTGCCAGATCTTGTCCGAACCCACGCACTCAGCAGGACACACCCTCGACCCCCTCATCACTACAGGAAACTCCATCACCTTCAGCCACACCACCGAACTCCCGTGGACAGACCATCGATGCATCCACTTCACCTTCAGAACACCCACCATCCACAGACACCAGCACCTGCTCCCACGAAGAAACTGGACCAAAATCACCGACGACCAGCTCACCTCCTCACTTGGCAACTCCACCCCAACCACCGCGGAAGACGACGACCCCAACACCGCAGTCCGAACTCTGCACAGATGGATCTCCGACAGCGCCAACACCATAGCCCCCCTCAAGAAGAACAACAACACACACACCAAGAAATCCAGATGGATTACCAGCAAACTTCGAGAGTCCAGACGCACATGCCGCCACCTCAAAAAGGCCTGGAAGAACTCCAAATCCACAGAAGCCCACAACAAGTTCAGAGCCGCCACCAACGCCCACCATCAACTCATCAGAAACACGAGAAAAACAGCGATCAAAGACAGAATCTCCACACACGCGCACAATAGCAAAGAACTTTTCAGCATCATCAAGGAGTTCGCCCAACCCACCAGCAAGTCTACTGACATTCCTCCCTCACAAGACTTCTGCTTCAAACTCAGCACCTTCTTCCACCACAAAATCAAGAACATCTATGACAACTTCGACGAAGACAACCAACACACTGAACCCTCACCAACCACCCCGACACCTGGAAGCCAACGATTGACAGCTGGACAGCCCTCACTACCGAAGACACACTGAAGACAATGAAGTCAATCCACTCCGGGGCCCCCAGGGACCCCTGCCCCACCACATCTTCAACAGAGCCACCAACACCATCACACCCATGCTTCGCCACACCATCAACCGCTCCCTGGCGAACGCCTCCTTCCCCGACGACTGGAAACATGCAGAGAACAACCCCCTCCTGAAGAAGCCCTCGGCGGACCCCACCGACCTCAAAAACTACAGACCCATCTCCCTGCTCCCGTTCCCAGTGAAAGTCATTGAGAAAGCCATCAACAGCCAACTCGCCACCTTCATCGAAGAGCACAACATCCTCAACTCCTCCCAATCCGGCTTCAGAAAAAACCACAGCACAGAAACCGCTCTCCTCACCACAACAGACGACATCCGCTCCCTCCTGGACAGAGGAGAAACAGTAGCCCTCATCCTCCTCGACCTTTCAGCGGCCTTCGACACAGTCTCCCACCGCACCCTAACATGCAGACTCCACGATGCAGGGATCCGGGACAAGGCCCTCGACTAGATCCACTCTTTCCTCTCCGGCAGAACGCAGCAGGTCAAACTCCCTCCTTTCCTCTCGGACCCTACACCAACCACCTGCGGAGTCCCCCAGGGGTTCTCCCTCATCCCCACGCTCTTCAATGTCTACATGGCTCCGCTTGCCCTCATTGTCAGAACCCACGGACTCAGCATTGTTTCATACGCAGACGACACCCAACTCATCCTCTCCCTATCCAACGAACCCAACGCAGCAAAACACAACTTTCAAAAAGGCATGGAAGCCGTCGCCAAATGGATGAAAAGCAGCTGCCTACAATTCAACACCGACAAAACAGAAGTACTCATCATGGGCCCACACCCCGATGCCTGGAACGACACCTGGTGGCCCCCCACCCTCGGAAGCCCACCCACCCCCACGGACCACGCACACAACGTTGGAATCATCCTGGACTCCGAGCTCATCCTCCAGCTTCCACACCCTCCGCCTCCTACGTAAGACCTTCAAATGGATCCCCCTCGAGCACAGAAAGACTGTCACTCATGCCCTCGTCACCAGCAGACTCGACTACGGCAACGCACTCTACGCCGGAATAAACAAAAACCTCACCCGCAATCTACAAAACATCCAGAACGCCGCCGCAAGACTGGTCCTCAACCTGCCAAGACACTGCCATATATCCCAGCACCTGCGCACACTCCACTGGCTCCCCATCAAGGCTAGAATCACCTTCAAGATTCTCACCCACGCACACAAAGCCCTCCACAACACCGGACCTGCATACCTGAACAGCCGACTTAATTCCACGCACCCCAAAGGACCCTATGATCACCCCAGCTCTCCTACGCCGTGGTCCCCCACGCCAGAAAGACCAGATCGGGAGGCCGCTCCTTCTCCTTCCTTGCGGCCAGAGCCTGGAACGCCCTGCCGCTCCACCTCAGACAGACAACATCACTCCCCATCTTCACGATAAACCTCAAAACTTGGCTCTTCGACAGACCCCCTCCTTGATGGATCATATTTGTTTAGCTATTTTTGTATTAAATGTATTTAAACTTGATTAGATGTACTGTGTCTATATGATTAGCTTGGTCAAGTATGGGGAATGATTATCCAAGATTAAGGTGAGACATTCCACTATGCTATTGTGTTTGGGCAGGGTAGTCCTTTTTGTGTTTTGTATAGACTACTCTGCCTGGGGCCTGAGGGTCAGCACATGTTAGAACATCTACCTAATATAGAGGGGAGTGAATCTGATTATCTAAATTAATTTGAAGTGTGTTTAAGGAAGTTAAATAAACTCTATTTGCTGAAGGTGAGTACGATTTTAGAAAGTTATCACTTTGGTAGAAGAGTCCAAAAACCTTAAGAATCTGTAGAGTCTTATGCTACGGATCTGCGTAAGCTAGATGCAGCTTGTAAATCTGAAGGTACCTTAGAGGAACACTTACGTGACCAATTTATGTTCAGCTGTAATATGAAACAAATTAAAGACAAGTTGTGGCCGAAAGATGACCCGAAAGTTTGATTAGATGCTGCTTGTAGCAAAATGTGTTGAACACTTGCTGGATTGTATAAAAGTGATAAAAAAAAGGTAATCCCTCAAGGTCCACAGAAAAAAGTGCAGAGCGTAAGTAAAGCATCTGTCAAATGCCTGGATGGTTCCTCTGGTGAATCTCAAGAAAATCTTCAATGGGAAGTGTTTTAGATATGGAAACATTGATCATCTGCCAATGATAAGTCATGTCCTGCTGTTTTTGTCAAGTGTTGCAGTTGTGGTGAAACGAGACACTTCGCCAAGAGCTGTAAAACTGAGCAAAAAATAAGTAAAAGAGGTGGGGTTTAGATGATGAGAGTGATTGTGATTATGATGAACTGCATTGTGGTGAAGTTGTGCTTCAAATCTAACCCTGGGTATAATACTTCGCTACGCTCACGGAGCATACAAAGTTTGTGCTACTACGCAAATTGCACATAGCAGAGTGAATAACTGTGCTAATTGACGTAAGCGTAGCAGCAGTAAAATAAACACCTTGAAATGCTTTGATAAAGCAATTTTCTACACAAAAAAGCATATAATCAATTCACAAAAGTGAACTTTGACAATAAAATATCAAGCAATGAGAGAGGTGATGATTTTGGGGTCCCCTAACCTAGGGGAGGACCAAGCAGATGCCTTGAACACAAAAAGCATATCATGTGAACGATTCAGTGGTGGTCCCTTCCTCCTAGGGCCACCCCAAGCACAGTTATGGGCAAAAATACAATCCCAACCAAAGGCCCTGCAAAGCATTATGGGACGAGATTAGCAGTGGGCAGTGAATATTATAGTGTCCAATATCAAAATAATTCTACAAAGAGCTGCAGTTCAACTAGTCGTTACTAGATGTCCCTCACGAGTCAAATGCAAAAGCATTGAAATTATTAATACATCAAGCTGCAGTTCCACTACTCGTTACTAGATGTCCCTCACGAGTCAAATGCAAAAGTATTGAAACCCTTTCATGAAGCTTTTGCATTTGACTCATGAGGGACATCTAGTAACGACTAGTGGAACTGCAGCTCTTTGTAGAATTATTTTGATATTTGATACTATAATATTCACTGCCCACTGCTAATCTCGTCCCATAATGCTTTGCAGGGCCTTTGGTTGGGATTGTATTTTTGACAATAACTGTGCTTGGGGTGGTCCTAACAGGATGGGACCACCACCGAATCGTTCAAAAGATGTGCTTTTTGTTCTCAAGGCATCTGCTTGGTTCTCTCCCTAGGTTAGGGAGGATCCCAAAATCATCACCTCTCTCACTGGTTGTTACTTTATCGTTTTCACTTTTGTGAAATAACTGTATGCATTTTTAGCATATAAAGACAGAGATATTTATTTTATCTAAACTTGCACTGTGCAAAATGCCTTTGGCAATTATTGTGCAGTTAAGTATGCAGCTACGCAATACGTGTAGTTCAAAATGTACTTCACGTAGCTACGTGAAGTGCTACTACGCAAACTACGCCCAGGCTTATTCAAATGGAACATTTCAAGGATAAAAGTCCCACAAATAGAGTTATGTTCAATGGTCAGTCTATTCAGATGTTATTTGGTTCTGATGTTTAAGCCTGACATCAAACCCTTAGCGTTAGGTGGCCAACCAATAAAATTGGTTGGGTATGTTTTGGGTGATCTTGAATATAAAGGCCACTTGATTGCAGGAAACAATTACATCTTGTGTAAAGATTCCATCAGAGATATCTTAATGCAAAGCTGTATCTCACTAATGAACCAAGCTCTGTGTTAAAGGAAATGATACAAGTTAAAGAGTTGAAGCTTAAAGAGAAGCTTGATGTGGACGTTAATGCTTTATACAGGAATTGACGTAGCATAGTTGAGTGTGTGCTTAGTGAGTTCAAAGAGGTTTTCAGTAATAAATTAGGGTGCCTCACTAACTACACTTATAAAAATTGTTCTTAAAGATAAAGCTGTACCAGTAACTTGTAAAATGCGAGTGGTACCCCTAGCTCTGAGAGAATCTATGCTCTCTGAACTCAACAAGTTGACGAGTGAAGGTATTATTGTGGAGATGGAAGTGGCTGAATGGCTTGCAGCAGTTGTGCTTGCATGCAAAGCGTCAGAGGAGGTAAGGCTCTGCATGGACTTGAGAGGCCTTAACGGGAATGTGGTTGTGGATAGGTATCCACTTCCTAATATCACTGAAATGCTTGACTTGCTTGATGGTACTGTGCTATTTACAACGTTAGATTTCATTGCTGCTTACCATCAAATAAAGTTAGACAATGTGTCTACCAATTTGACTTAATTCATTACTCTGTTTGGGTTGTTCAAGTTCACAAGGCTACCCTTTGGGTTACATTCAGATGCCTCTGTGTTTCAGAGAGCCATGGAGGACGTATTAGGTGGCATATCTGGAGCTAAGATTTACCAGAAGGATGTTTTGGTATTTGGCTCAACTCAAGAAGAACATGATTGCAGAGTGAGACAAGTTTTGGAAAGATTTTTTTAAAAGTGCATTTACTCTATGGGAAAATAAGTTTGTCTTGCCCGACTGCAGTCCCGACTTCCAGACTGCACATATTGGGGTCATATGTCCCCAGGTGACCACGAAATTCAAAGTGTTTTCCATTCAAATGCAAAAGAGACTCTGGTGTGTGTGTGCAGGGGAGTACCCCCACAAAGTTAGAGAGGCAGCAAACTGCTTAAGATTCATTTGTTTGGGTACTTGAGGTATGACCGAACGAAGCAATGCCAACTCGCCCTCACTGTGTCTACTTGAATTGCTGGCAATTGTTCTGACCAGAAGATGCTTCCAGAATGTAGGCTGTCCTAGACCTTCTTTGCATAACCTCAGTATAGAGATCCACATGATAGCCTTGGTTGCGGAACCCACTCTGTATGTTCTGGCAAAAGTCAGGAGCAGGCTATGTCATGTTTGATGATGGTGTTGACTAGGCACATGTGGATGGGTACAGGGTTGGCGGAAGATGATGAGAGGATGGAAGCCAGAATCCATGGTAATGTATACAGGGCTGTGATGCTGTTTGTATCCAAGACAAGCAATGCCAGGAGATGAGGGGTACCAGTGCTGGTGCTGCCACAGAATTCTCACTGAAGGGGAAGGAGCAGAGGAGCACAAAGAACAACTGCCTAGTAGCTAGATGGAGAGCCCCAACCACTCTATGGAAAGAAAAGTTGAACTAGATCTCACCAATCAGCTTATTGTTAGCATCAGAAGAGAAAGTTTCAAGGTTATGGGGCTGCCAATAGAGATTCCATGAAAGCTGTAAAGAGAGTGGCTGCAACCAAAGAGATGGTAACTCTAAGACAAGCCAGATGAACCATAAATGAATTGTCAGGGTAAACACCAAACCAGGCAATGGTCAGAAAAGTGAAGTTAACTTGGAAAAATGAATAAAGGACAAACTGGTAGGATGACGTGAAGGCCCATCATGGTAAAGAGGAGCGGAAAGTATGCTTTCTCAGGTTAGGAAAGTACGAGAGGCTATAGCTCAGTGGGGCCCAGCTAGAAACGTAGAACATTTTATAACCATGAGGACTGCTAAGTCCACTTGTATCGCTATTAATGCACCAAACGTCAATGTGCAAAAATAATGTGTAAAATGGTAACTGTCACCCACTACCGAGTATACCCCCTTTTTCCTATTATTTCTAAATAAAGGTAATAGGAGGAAGTCACATATGATTCTTTAAGTAAATTGGGATAAAACTCTCAGAACAAAGGTCATCAATGTTAGAAGATTCTATAGAGCAGCACAATAGGTGCCACACCTACAGCAACTGAACTATCTGAAAAACCAAACAAACATATAGGACATAATATAAACAGGCCTGGAAACAACTCAAGGAGTCTGGCGCTTGAACACCTGTTAGGGAATATTGATCAAAGACAACAAACAATACCAAAAGCAAACGTAAAGAGGGCTGGATTTATTTCAAAGAAAAGGTGAAATATAACAAATAATGCCTCATTAGGGCTTTTTGACTGCCTTAGCAGCCAGTAAGTTGAGCAGGCAGGGGAGCTTGTTCCCACACATGTGCACACATACATACCAAAACTTAGATGCACACTCACACTTATATGTTCACCAGCAGGCACAAATACATACACCATTCACAAGCACATACACACATCCATTCACAGCATACATGCACTAACACACATACATTGATGAACACACACAACATGCATGCATGAACCAAGCATTAAAAAAAGACAAACTTACCCCACCACAGTGGTGATCTGAGGTGGCGGGAGGGAAGCCTCTGATATTCCTAGAGGGTTGAGACTGCAGCCTTCTCTGAGGTAAGCCAATGAGAGGAGGCATCAGTCCCTTCCTTGTCACAGAAAGGGAGGGGGTCAGTGAGAGTTGCTGACCCCACCCTACGCTGTGACTCAGTGATGAGGTGTTTCTGATTTACACCCAGCCTAAGACGCTTTTGATCTTAAAAGTGAAGCATCTAGGTCTGCAGCTATCAGTGACGCCCCCCCTTGTCATGAGGGGCTAAGGAGGTCACTCATTTAGGGCTGTGAAATCCTCACTCTGGAAAAGTTTAGGTCAAGTAGCCCATCGCTTGCACATTTAGCACATGTATAGCTCCTGCTGCCTGACCTGATCATAATGTGTGTTTGTCATGTTGACATTTGCTCAACCTGACAGACACTCTTGATGTCTGCAAAAAGGTGGGGGGCTCTTTCGTCCTTAAGGATAGGCCGAGCCTGCTCAACTGTCAACATTCCGGGACTGTGCAGCCTCTTTTGCTATATTGTTTGGGGGCCTAAAGGTTATATGTAGAAAGTAAAAGTAAAGAGAATGTCATGGAGAGCAAGATGCATGAAAGGAAGATAGCAGAAGAGTTTGAGAAATCAAAGGGAGTTCTACGATCAGATAGAAAAAGGTGAGAACAATTCCAAACCATCACTAGAAGTTGTTTTTAGAAATAAGTTTGCACTTTTGAGTCATGAGACAAAAAGGAAAATAGATCTACAAAATGCTAACAGTCTTCTTAACCGATTATACTCTCTTACACAATTTGCATCAGCACTAACCTTTTTCTCATCAAAATCAATCAAATACAAACCAGATATTGTTCTTACTCGAGACAATGCAACATATGCCATACCCTCTTTAAACACTGTACTTCCAATATTTACCAAAGCACTGTCTACACTTAAACCTTGAGATTTATGAATGGTCACTGCATATGCTAAAGGAAGAGGAAACTGTTTTCTACGAACATACAAGTCTTTTACAATCAAAAAACGAACAGCACAACATCCAATCTGTTTTACCTCTTCAATCTGATCAAATTTAATCTTCAAAAATTCAATTCCATCTCTGTTCTGAAAATTTACTTAATCAACAACTTTTCCCATTGCTCCATTTACTAAACCTTTTTCTACATCTAAATTACGCCGTAATATTACCCAACAGTTTACACATACATATAAAGTGTTTTCTAAACCAGCAGTCTTAGATACAGACTTTTCCAAAGAATCCAATTTTGACTGTAATTTCTCTGAGAGAAGAATAGTAACTCCTTCATGTTCCATTTTATCAATGGCTTCCATTTTCACTATTGGTTGTTTCTCCAGTTTCAAAAGTACTTGATTGAACGTAGAACACTCTTGCAGTGTTGGCATTAGACAAACTATAGACTTCTTTTCTCCAATTGTTTTGTACATTATTTCAGGTGCAATATTTTCATTTGGAAACGCGTTTGTTAGTAGTCGACTTTGTAAAGCTTCTTTACCATGTTTTGTCAAAACACCAATTCTAATATCTTGACGAATGTTTCCATAATGTTCATCACTTGCTTGTCGCATATTCTCAATAAGTTCTTTATATTCAAAAAGAGACCAAATGTTCACATTTCCAATACTTCCCAAAGATTTCTTAGTGTCTTCATGGACAAGTGTTTTAAAAACTGGCTGTCCTTTCACAGGAGTAAGTTGTAATGGATCGCCGAATACAATTACATGTTCTCCTCCAAATAAAACATCATAATCTGTTTTTAAAATCTGTTGCATTCTTAAATGTACAAAGGCAAGCATTAAGTTTGAGACCATGCTCACCTCATCAATGATCAGAAGTTTCATTTTCTTTAGTACTCTTGAAACTTCATAACAAGCTTCTCCAGATAGCTTGTGATATTTCAACTTATTTTCATGTTCAACTGGTAGCATGAGTAATCGATGTAATGTAATCCCTTTAATATTATGTGCTGCTAACCCAGTTGGAGCGGTTTACAACACAAGATAAATGTGATTCAGTGGTTTTGTGTAGATAACTGGTCAAAACTTTAATTAAGAAACTTTTTCCTGTTCCAGCTTGCCCACTGATATACATTCGAATAGGTTTAAATGATGTGCATTGGCATTCTTTTTTTTCATGCAGTAAACCATGTTCTATCTGTTGTGCAACTTGCTGATATATTTCTTTTTGTTCAATATTTAGTTGTTCTTCTAAGTTTCCCAACTCAATAATATCCTGTTGTGCTTGTTCCATTGCCGTTTCTACTTCATTCATAGCGATTGCTGCTTCATTTTCAAGAATTGGTTGTCCTAGTGGATCTTGACTTAGTGGAGCAGAACTTTGACTATCTTGAGAACTATCTCTAGCGATTTCAGCTGCAATACTAGTTTCTTGTTCAATCTCTTCATTCAACATTTGTAGATAATTTGGAAAAACTGTGCATTCAATGCTATCTTTACATGCATTAAAAGAATCTTCATAGCAGTCAAAATCTCCAAGTAATTCCATTTCACTATGCCAAGGCTTGAACAGTTGCAGAAGTGCTAAATAGAAAAATTCCCTTTTATCTGGAGTATCACAACTGAGTTTCCTGTGATTAATAAGATTTCCTTTGGTATGTTTTACCAAACATCCATCACATCCAATTACTGCATATTTTTCTTCATTTATATTTTCTGTAACATTTCTCTTAAAGCTGTAATATTGCAGTACTTCATAGAGACATATGTTTTCCAGATGTGGACGTCATTTAGGATAGTACGTATCCAGCATATTTGTTTTAACAATATCTGTACTTTCCGGCTCATTCAATGCTAAGTATTCAATTTCTTGTACAGATTTAAAAATGCCTTACTGATGACATGAAACTGTTGACTCTTTCTTTGGAAATTACTGGACGTGGGAATCCAAAACGACATTTTGTATAACATTTTTCCTTTGACTTGTATTTCTGTCGACAATATTTCCCACATCGATGACTTTAAAATTGTAAAACTTGTTGTCTTAAGCTATTTTCTCCTCCTGTTTTGGGAATAGCACAGGTAACATAGTCTTCAATGAAAGACAAAACAGTTTCATCAGAATCGGTTCCAAATTTAGGTGCATCCTTGTTCCATAATTGCATGTGTATATGTGGAGCACCTCTGGCTTGGTACTCCTTTCTCCAAAAGAAATCAATAGCTTCTCCAAGAGGTGGATTATTTTTATTGCAGATAAAAGACATCATAGCTTGAAACCAATGATTAAAATATCTGTGCACATTTACAGGATCCAAGGAACACAGTTCTCCAGCTGTCGTCAATTAAATGTTTTTAATATTTGAATTTGTTTCTCGTAGAAATTCAAGTAAATCGTCCCATGCGTATTCAGCACAGCTAAGCGTAACAAACCACGTAGGGGTTCCTAAGTTCCTTAACATACATTTAAGTTCTCCATGACGACGATACCAATACTCATTGGTACCACGTTGACATGCCATGAAATTAATTAACTGAGATTCTAAATGATCATCTCTTTGTTGAACTTTGTTCAAAGATTCCTTTGCAGAAAGATGTGTAAGATGACCTCCTGTTTTTAATATGTGGTTCACTGCATATGAAAGTCCAGACAAGTCACTTTCAAATAGAAGATGAAATAAATATGGAACACACTGTCGAAATCTTGGATCTTCTGAATACAATCTTGTTGAACGGTATTCTGAAGCTGGAATCTGTACTGGTCGTTCATCATATCGGCCACCTTTTCCAGTGGGGAAGAGCTGTGGAAAACAACAGGCTTCTAAACTTCTTTCCCAAACACTCATGGGAGTTCCCTTCGCTTTCTTCATTTGGAATAATTCAATAGTATTTCCAATCACTTCTTTTGAATGTAAAGGATGTATACTATAATGTTAATACATTTCTTCACTCCTGGAGTTGTCCACTTTTTCGATTTGTCCAGTTGAAATTTCTCTATCATCTCCTAAAGATATTTCTTGTTCTTTTAGATATACATTTTTATAATAAATATTGTTTTCTATGAGATATAATGTAGCCTTTTGAACTTTGCTGACGTCTACTAACTCTTGCCATATTTTCCGACTCTTTGTTGGTACACCATTAACTAGAATAGCTACAGGTTCAGTTTCCTCTCTCTCTACACCAACAGTTTCAATATATTTCTTAAAATCTAAAGGTAAATACACAACTCTTCCTTTTAATCCTCTATGTAAATCTGTGGGAGGCAGCTTGCCTGTTTTAGGCTCCTAACGAACTATAGCCTGAAACGGATGCACAGATTGAATAAGAATAGACTCATATGTATTTAAATCCACCAGTTCCGGAGGAATAGCTACCAACTCTAGGTTATTATGTACGGCTCTAGCTGGCATTTTGTTCTCTTCTAATTTGCTGTAAAAATATTTACAAATACGTTGATCACTACCCAACTCAAAACGACCTTCCACCAACAAATAAGCACCAAATTGCTCCCACTTATCATTGTTTTCCTTTTCACTTTTTAAATACACATTAACATTCCTAGTTTGACTTCTATAGTGAGTACGTCGACAACAAATACAAACATAGTTTGGTTTTTCACAACAAATTACCTTAAACTTTGTAATTTCTTCTACAAACTTCTCAGTAGTACTATCTTCCACCTCTTCTTCAACACCTACACTTATCAAACTCTCACTTTCTCTACACTCTTCTTCAGTACAAAAGAAACAAAACTGTATATCATCACAAAATTTTTTTACATCCGATACTGAACCATGCAAAAGAGCATTGTTTATTTCACTTAAAGATAATGCAGGACTTTTTACATAGTACAATCTTCTTACTAACTTCCGCATTTCTGAGTGATGTGCTGCTAACATTCTCAAATGATGAAAAGTACTTTTTTTGTTTAAATCATCTTTATTAACCTTTTGTTTGTGTTGCATGTTATAAAGAAAGCATACAGTCAGAACTGCGCTCATGACATCAGTAGAAAAAGGAGAAAATTGATTGCCAGTGGTACGGTACACAATAACTATTATCAAATCGTGTGGGAATATCTCAAAAAGAACAGAGCAATGCTGACAAACCACAGTACTAGGTAGCATGTGAATAATGCAGGTCCAGTGCAGTTCAAACTCAACCGGGGACATAGGGCACAACCTAATGAGGACAACTAAAGAGAAGGAAGGTTAAGGGAGAGTCGCTCAAGACCTGCTGCCGCATCCAATGTAGCTGGGGGGTCAAAAACCGCCAAGACTTAGTGACAGTGGGGCTCTGAGACAGAGGAGTTGAAGCGGTGCGGGTGTTGGCGTTAGACCGCATTTACTCCATTGGGGGATATATCCTGTGTGATAGTTCTTTGTGGTGTAGTCGGGGTCCCCGTGTCAGTGTCCACCCCCAAGAGTTTGGAGACCATTGCATCCCATTGAGGTTCCAGGGGAAACATTCAAATGCCCAGTAGGTCCTCCCTGCGGAGCGCCACACCCTCCGCCTTTGCCCAGTTAAGCAGGGATCGACGCCAAGCAAGCGGGTGAGGCGACAGGGGAGATTTCCATCGCTTGGTGATCAAGCGTTTAGCTGTTATGAGACCCAGGTCTATAAATCGTGTGGCAGCTCTGTATTTCTTGTTTCTGCTTAAGAGGTGCAGTACATGGGCCTCCCAAGTCGGAGGAATGGTGCGTGAGGTACAGGTTGTGAGGGTGGCCGTCACCGCACTCCAATAGTCCGTCAGGACCGAGCAACCCCAAAGCATATGAAGCATGTTGCCGTCTAATTGCCGGCAACGGGGGAAAGCCGCATCTATGCGGAGGAAGTACCTGTTGATCTGGGCTGGGGTAAGGTAGGCCTGATGCAATATGAAAAACTGTATTTGTTTGAATCGCTGGTTACGAGGGATGCGGGTCGGACTGCCACGGGCTGCCAACCACTCCCTATCTGTAAACGCCCTCCCCAGGGTCCCTTCCCAATGAAGTTGAAGTCGGGTGAGATCTATCTCCGTATGTTGTTGAAGTGAAGATGCGAACCAGCGCGTGAGGTGTCTCCCGTTCCCCATCACATGAAGGTACTGCAAAGTGTGGTGTGTGGGAGGCTCCTGGGCGAGTGTACCCCATTTGGACGCTAGTGAAGCTATGAGTGTTCTGTGCAATAAAAACTGCCCAGGGTGTAGGTTCTCGTCTGCCATGAGTTCCTGAAATGGAATAAGAGTACCCTCCTGAAAAAGGTCTCCCACATCCTGTATCCCTTCCGATGTCCATTGATGTAACTCAGCCGCCGTCGTGTAGGCGTCCCCTCTTGGAGTTCCCAACAGTGGGATAGCGGGTGCATAAGGGATGGTGGTTCTAGTGAGGAAGAGACACCTGCGGAAGCATGTGTATGCTACAGTGAGGTGAAGAGTATCAGGAGGCCTAAGCTTGGAGCAAGGGTGGAAAACTTGTAAGAGGGTTTTTAGCAGCAGCGGAGGCTGCCGGGAGGCCGTGTCTGATAAGTAACGGGAGGACATCCACCTGGCGATCCACTGCAGATGGGAGGCCAGATTGTAGTGCTCGAAATTGGGTACCGCAAGGCCCCCCCAGCTCAGTAGGTAGATAAAGCTTTCCCATGGACACTCTATGACGCGATGTCCCCCATATAAAATCACGTATCACTCTCTCCCATTGCTTGAAGAAGGGGGAGGAGATGACGAGGGGCAAAGTGGTAAAATAGTAGAGAAGGCGAGGAAGAACCACCATTTTGACCAGGGCGATTCTACCAGATATCGCCAATGGTAGAGTCTTCCAGAAACCCATCTGAGACCAAATCGCCGAGGCAGCCTGAGTGACATTCCCATCGAAGAGGTCAGTTTTGGAGTGATACACCCGGACCCCCAAATAACAAAAAGGGTCGATGCACCAGGCCACAGGTGAACCCCCAAGCGTGTAGCCCGGGTCAGGCGTATCTCCTAAGAACTGAGAAAGTATGGATTTTGTCGGGTTAACTCGCAGCCCCGAGGCACGCGCAAAATGGCTAAGGGCTCGGTCAAGGGAGGGGGGAATGTCATGAAGGTCCCGAGCATATAACAACAGATCATCCGCGTACAGCAAAATGGTATGCACGCCATCACCCAGTTCAATCCCCATATCAACATGTGCGAAATGATGAAAAGTACTTTGACACCCTTTTCTAGAAAGGCAAGCCAGAGAATGACCCTGCAAGACAGTATTTTTTCTCACTTTACAAGGATCTAGTACTTGCAACATCTTAATCTTCTGTTTAATACTTTTTTTTACTATACTGTCGTAAGAAATTTTTTGAAATATCAATAGATTCCAGTCATATCCTACAAATTCCACTACAATCCCACGTATACACTGGAGCTTGTAAACGTCTCCCTTGAACTTCTTCAGCTATTACTTCTTCCACATTTCTAGCAACCATCTTTTCTTTTTCAATTGGACACCCGTTTTTAATCTCAAAAGAATGACCACTGGTATCAACTGCGTGAACTCATGTATTTTGTTGAAAATAGCTTTCTTCATTAAAAAAAGGTTCTGAACTAGAAGTGTGCTTCCATTCACCCAAAAATGCTTTACAAAAATAGTTCTATTAACCAGCCTTTTTCTTTTACTTTTCTCCTTCATAAACTGCATTGTTTTATTCAATGTCTTCATTCTCTTCAATACTAATATAAACAATCTTCTTTTCAATTCAAAAGCCTTTTCAACTACACTTTCAATCTGTTCTTTCTTCTTGTAAAATACTGGTCTTCCTTTATATTTCTTGCAATCTTTCAATAAATTTTGTAGTACTCTACTTTTAGACATTCTCTTCCTAATGTCTTCATTTGTTTAATCCTTTTTTCAACATAAATTGTTTGCTTATAACCTGATTTTGCATTAATTTCTCCTTTTTTCTTTTCCTTCTGATTGCTAGTAGTAGTTTTCTTTTCTTTTCGCCATTTTGAAAATCTTTTAGATTTTTTAAAAGACTTTTAACAAATTCTTTCGTTCTCTTACCAGAAGACTTTTTCTTTAACGTCACGTTGTACTTCATCTACTTTCTGCTTTTCTCTATCCTGTAAATAGTTCTGTTTTCTTTGTTTTCTTTTCTTTTGATCTTTTCTTGTCATACTGAATATTTCTCAATAAATATGGAGAATGTCTAAAAAAAGAAGAGTTTATTATCTTTCAATATAATATTTAATATTATTAAAATAATTATATACAAATATTGTCATCTATAAATAAAGAAATACATTGAGAAGTGCATAGGTGAATAGATAAATGCAACAGTAGAACATGGATGCTTCAACAACTGCAAGGGTGGCACATAACTAGTGCCTGAGTGATTGTATGACTGAAAGAGTAATATCTGGAGGATTAATGGAGTACATAGCAAATCAGTGGGTGATTTTATCACTGCATAAGTACTGCTTGGGTGATTGCAGGAGTACTGAGGGAATGCCTGAGTGGTTGAAGGAGTGCAAAGGTAGTGCCTGGGTGATTTTATAAGTGCATGAGTACTGACTGAGTGACTACATAAGTACAAGGGTAATATCTATATGATAGAAGGAGTGCAAGGATAGTACCTGAGAGATTATATAAGTTTATAGATAGAAGCTAGGTGATTGAAGAAGTACATGGATAATACCTGTCTGATTGCATGAGTACATACGTAGTGCCTGGATGATTTTATGAGTGCAGGGGTAATAACCTGGGTGATTGCATCAGTACATATGTACTGCCTGGATCATTGGAAGACTGCCTTGGTGATTGAGGCACTCTATAGCTAATGCTTTGGAGATTGCATGAGTACAGAGGTAACGTCTAGAGGATTAAAAGAGTACATACGTAATGCCTGGATGATTGCATGACTACAAGAGTAATATCTGGGGATTTACATGACTACATAGAAAGTGACTGGGTGATTTTATAAGAGCATGGGTACTTCTTAGGTGATGACAGGACTACTGACGTAACACCTGAGTGAATAAATTAGTGCAAAGGAAGTGCCTGGGTGATTTAATAATACCATGACTACTGGCTAAGTGATTATATAAGTACAAGGCTAGTGCCTCTGAGATTGAAAGAGTACAACAATAGTGCCTGAGTGATTATTTAAAAGCATGTGTACTGGGTACATGATTCAAAGAGCGCATGGGTAATATCTTGGTGATTGCATGAGTGCATAGCTAGTGTCTGGGTGATTGCATGAGTGCAGGGCTAATGCCTGGGTGATTCCATCAGTGCATATGTTCTGCCTGGATCATTGGAAGACTGCAGGGGTAGTACTTGGGTGTTTTTATAACTGCATGATTGTTGGGCCTAGCCAAATATAAAACAGCAGACTATTACATGACTCAACCATAAGTCTCTCTATATTGTTAAAAGCATGCATACATATGCCTCTACCTTTTAAAATCATCATCATATCTAAAAGAAATATATATATACAATATTTCTAAAAAATAGTGAAACCTAGAAACTGAGACATGCAATAGATCTGCTTGAGTGATTGCATTACTCCATACATAGTACTTGGGTGATTGTATGACTCCAAAGGTAATCGCTGAGTAATTACAGGACACGATGGAGAGTGACTGACTAATTACATGAGTGCACAGATAAAGGTTTAGTGTATGTATAAGTGTATTAATACCACCTGAAGGCTTACATGAGTCACTAAAAAGTGCCTAGGTGAGTACATGAGTGCAACAGTAGAGCCTGGGTGACTATATGACTGTAAGAGTAGTGCCTGGATTATTACATGAGTGCATAGGTAGAAACTGCATGATTCTATAACTGCAGAGGTAGTACATAACTAAAGCCTGGGTGATTGCATGACTGCAGGGGTAATATCTGGGGGATTACTGGAGTACATAGGAAGTGAGTGGGTGATTTTATAAGTCCATGAGTACTACCTGGGTGATTACAGAAGTACTAAGGTACTGCCTGACTGATTACAGGAGTGCAAAGGTAGTGCTTCGGTGATTTTATAAGTGCATGAGTATTGCTTGAGTGATTTCATAAGTACAAAAGTACTGCCTCCATGATTGAAAGAGTGCAAGGATAGTGCATGGGTGATTGAAGCACTGTATAGCTAATGCATTGGTGATTGCATGAGTACACAGGTAACGTCTGGGGGATTAAAGCAGTGCATATGTAATGCCTAAGTGACTGCATGACTACAGGGGTAATATCTGGGGATTTACATGACTACATAAGAAGTAACTGGGTGATTTTATAACTGCATGGCTACTTCTTCAATGATTGCAGGACTACTGAGATAGTGTTTCAGTGAATAAAGGAGTGCATAGGTAGTGCCTGGGTGATTGCATAAGTGCCTAGGTAGTGCCTGGGTGATTGCATGAGTGTATAGGTAGTGCCTGGATGTTTGCATGGTTGCAGGGGTAATGCCTGGGTGATTGCATCAGTGCATATGTACTGCCTGGATCATTGGAACACTGCATGGGTAGTACTTGGGTGTTTTTATAAGTGCATGAGTGTTGGGCCTAGCCAAATATAAAGCAGCAGACTATTACATCACTAAACCATAAGTCTCTCCATATTGCTAAAAGCATGCATACATACGTGTCTTCCTTTTCAAATCATCATCATATCTAAAAGAAATATGTATACAATATTTCTGGAATGTAATGAAACCTACAACTGAAACATAAAATAGATCTGCCTGAGTGATTGTATAACTTCATAAGAAGTGCTTGGGTGATTGAATGAGTTGAAGGGTAGTCACTGGATAATTCTAAGAGAAGATGGATAGTGACTGGCTAATTACATGAGTGCACACATAAATGTTGAGTGTATGGATAAGTGTATCAATAGCACCAAAACATGTAGATGACTCATTGAGCAGTGTTTAGGTGAATAGATGACTGAAACAGTAGGATCTGGGTCATTCTACGACTGCAAGGATAGAGCTTGGGTTATTACATGAGTGCATAGGTACAGCCTGCATGATTATATGACTGCAGGAGCAGTACATAACTAGTGCCTGGGTGATTGCATGATTGGAGGGCTATTATCTAGGGGATTATTGGAGTACATAGGAAGTGAGTGGGTGGTTTTATAAGTCCTTAACTACTGCCTGGGTGATTACAGAAGTACTAAAGTACTGCCTGAGTTATTACAGGAGTGCAAAGGTAGTGCCTGGGTGGTTTTATAAGTGCATGAGTACTGGCTGAGTGATTACAGCACTGCATATGTAGTGACTGTCAGTCAGTCAGTCAAAATCACTTTAATCGGTTATTCAAAACCATAAAAGCATGTTAAAATACCCATCACATAAAACCAAATATTACACAAATCCATCATATATAAAATACATATTAAGAAAGGGAGTCAATTATACATTAAAAATGAAATGCCAGAACTAACTAATATTATTAAATACATATGGTATTAAAAGACTCATTACAGAATTTTAAAATAATAAAAAGTCGAAACCCATAAGCCAGCACTCATATTATTTCCTTCTTTTCCTTGCTCTAACTGTAGCAGCTAAAAAGCTAGCGATATTAAAAATTTCCCAGGGGCTATTCAACATCTGCAGATAGGTTAGGGCCGGCCTGACCTGCAGGAAGCCTTTGTCCTTTAAAATCGGAAAAATAAAGCGCTTGCGAATCTGCAGATAGTAGTCGAAAAACATGACAAAGTGCAAAGTATCTTGCCTCTTGATTTTGACTGATGTAGTGACTGGATCATTGGAAGACTGCATGGGTAGCACTTGGATGTTTTTATAACTGCATGAGTGTTGGGCCTAGCCAAATATAAAGCAGCAGACTATTACATGACTCAACCATAAGTCTCTCCATATTGTTAAAAGTATGCATACAAATGTCTCTACCTTTTGAAATCACCAACATATCGAAAAGAAATATATATACAATATATCTGGAATATAGTGAAACCTAGAAACTGAGACATGTAATAGATCTGCTTAAATGAATGCATAACTCCATGCGTAGTGCTTGGGTGATTGGATGGCTCCAAATGTAGTCACTGGGTAATTACAGCAGAAGATGGACAGTGACTGGCTAATTCCATGAGTGCACATATAAACATTGAGTGCCTGGATAACTGTATAAATAGCACCTGTAGGCATAGATGAGTCACTGAGTAGTACCTACGTGAACAGATGAGTGCAACAGTAGCGTCTGGGTGATTCTATGACTGCAAGGGTAATACCTTGTTTATTAAATGAGTGCATAGGTACAGCCTGCATGATTGCTTGACTTAGGGAATAGTACATAACTATTACCTGCATGATTCCATGACTGCAAAGGTAATATCTGGGGGATTTATGGAGTACAGAGGAAGTGAGTGGGTGACTTCATAAGTCCATGAGTACTGCCTGGGTGATTACAGAAGTACTAAGATACTACCTGAGTGGTTACAGGAGTGCAAAAGTAGTGCCTGGGTGATTTTATAAGTGCATGAGTACAGGCTGAGTGATTACATGAGTACAAGAGTAGTGCGTGTGTGATTAAAAGAGTGAAAGGATAGTGCCTGGGTGATTGAAGCACTGTATAGCTAATGCATTGGTGATTGCATGAGTACAGGGGTAACGTCTGGGGAATTAAAGGACTACGTAGGTAACACCTGGGTGATTGCATGACTACAGGGGTAATATCTGGGGATTTACATGACTACATAGAAAGTGACTGGATGATTTTATAAGTGCATGGGTACTGGTTGGGTGATTGCAGCACTACTGAGGTAGTGCCTGAGTGAATAAAGGAATGCAAAGGTAGTGCCTGGGTGATTATATAACAGCATGACTACTGGCTAAGTGATTACATAAGTACAAGTGTAGTTCCTCCATGATAGAAGGAATACAACGTTAGATTTGAAACAACAGTTAAAAGTATGCGGTATTCTACAAATGTACATATCCACACACTAATACAAACTACCATAATCACTAATCCATCTTCCAATATACACATATTACTATACAAAATCTATTTCAAACAACATTTAAGTATAATAAAACAAGCTACAATACACATCTCTACATTTAATAATATATTTCAAATATCACAGTTCATCAATAATTTTTATTGATTAAAAATAAACCTAATACATAGTACACCTCACACATTTATAACTCACCTTTCAAATTGATTTGTAGAATTTCAAATATCACAACTCATAAAAGATTTTCTTATGCACACAATCAATGTAATGCACCACTCTCAGCAAGGTAAAACCAGTAATGGCAAAGCTTCCCTCTCTTTCTCCACACAAATACATGTAAGTAACAAATCACATTGCTTCCTACATTATTTCAAATTGTAAAACACATTTCTATTGGTTAGACATATGAACCCTTACCAACTGACTTCTAAAAGTGCCCAAACTGCTTCTGGAATTTTTTGGAGTTGCAACTCCACTGTGCACCAATGCGATGGAGCCGCGAATGTATACGGGAGTTCAAAAATATATTACAAATAAAAATACCACTATTTTTTAAGAACACACCACTTCTAAAGATAGTAATGATTAGGGAAATCTTACTTTAATAAGATATCACCTACATATAAATTACAATTTCACATTTTAAGTCCACAGTAAGTTTCAACCCTTCCCCCATTCTGCTTAATGACAGTTTCCATAGTAACAGTTAATGCAACATTCAACTGAACTGACAGGTCACAAGTTCACCATATTTTCAAGTTCAGCACACAATGTTGCAAATGCAAACAGCAGGTGTGGTTGACAATTCCAAAATATCACCTTTTCCTATTTACTGTACCTTTCAAACATTTTTTATTAACCAATAAGAAACATGCTTTTAAAAAAAGTAACATTCATCCACCCTATTTTTCAATGTACAATGTTCCTACACAGCCAATCAATTCTCTACTTTTTAAAAACAGCACCTTGTCCACCATTTTAGATACCTCTCATTCTACCAACTGACTACCTCAGCTACAGACATCTTTTCATTACTTCCAGACATCCCTTCAAGATGCTTACAACTCGACGATGCAGTGCGCGCAATGTAAATTGTTTTATTTATTTATTTATTTACTTAACTCCATTGCGCCGTATGCCGGAGTTTACTACCCCCCACCCTGCCCCTCCCCCGCCCCGCCCACTGCCCCGCAGCACTCCCTCTGCGAGCCGCCACTGATAAGAGCACTATTTGGAGAAGTGTTTCCTCATCCTGACTTGTATAAAATCATGTTTTAAAATCAAACTGATTGACATTGTTAACATTGGTGTCTGCACATGTAGTCCTCCCTCACTGTTGATGATCACAAAAACTTTTTAAGCTCAGTTGACTAATTCCTGCATTTGTATATGATTAAGACCCTGGTGGGTCGAAACGCGCAATGCTGCACTATCAGAACTGCCAGAGGTGAACAAATAAACCTGTTTTATGATGGATGGGCTTGTGTATCACTCGGAGGAGATGGAGTGATTCTTCTTATGGAATATATATATATATTCACTGAAAAAACCATAGGTTTCAGACACGTTATAGTTAGAAATTAGCATTTAAAAAACCTTTGAAATTCACTGAAAAAACCATAGGTTTTAGGGACAGTTATAGTTAGTTGGACATTTCACTCGTACAAAACCATAGAAATTCCCCGTTATAGTTAGTTCAGCTAACTATAACTCGCGCCTCGCAATGCACTGCTGATGATGTCACATATTACATCACTCATGACATGGTCAGTGACATCACTGATGACATCACTGATGACATCACTGATGACATCTCAAATGACATCACTGATGACATCACTGATGACATCATCCAGTGACTGTGTGTTTCTGTAAAGTTTAAATATGTTTAATATATATAGGGAAAGGCGTATTGAAGAATGAGTGGGTGTATAAGTGTCTGAATGGATGATTTAGTACGTGAGTGACTGACTCCACAAGTGAGTGATTAAATGTATCTTACTGAATGCATGGGTTAGTGACTAAACTGTGTGAATGTCTGTATCCATCTGTCTGTTGGTTTGTAAGCGGCTGCATGGCTTTCTGAATAGCTACATGAGTGTCTACATGGGTTATTGATTGATTGTCTGAGTATCTGTATGGGTGCCTGAGTGTTTGTGTGGGTGGGGTGTGTATGACTCTGTGCATAGATGTGTGAGTTGGTGATTCACTGGGTGCATGGTTTCAAGAGTGCATCTGTGATGGACTGTATGGGTGGGTGAGTGTGTGTATGGGTGTGTTAGTGATTGAATGTATATCTCAGTGGTACATGTGTGAGTAACTACATATGTGAAAGGCAGTATATATGTGTGTTGGAGTATATAAATGGCTATAAGTGAGAGTGTGTGATTGTGAGAGTGGCTGTATGGATGAGTGTGTACTTGTATCAGTGATTGTATAAGAGCGTAAGAATGTGCTAGTATTTGTATGAGTAAGTGAGCTGGTGTGTGTATAACTGTATAGGTGAGTAAATGGGTGTGTGATTAAGTTTTTGCATGACTGACTAGGTGTGTGAGTACCTCTATGGATGAGTGGCGGTGTGTGAGTGTTTATATAGGTATATGAGTGCATATGATAGTCCTGTACTGACTGACTAAGTATAAGTGACTGTACGGGTGAGTGAGTGGATGTGTGTGTAGACCTAAGAATCAGTGAGTGGGTATGTAGTTTTTGGTGTTGGAGTGTCTATGGTTTTGAGAATGGCAGTCTGTAATTTAGAGTGGGTATATCAAAAGTTATATTAGGGTGTGAGAAGATGCATGAAATTATCACATGGATGATGTCATCAGTGATGTCTTTTGCGATGTCATCAGTGATGTCATCAGTGATGTCACTGACCATGTCATGAGTGATGTAATATGTGACGTCATCAGCAGTGCATTGCGGGGCGCGAGTTATAATTAGCTGAACTAACTATAACGGGGAATTTCTATGGTTTTGTACGAGTGAAATGTCCAACTAACTATAACTGTCCCTAAAACCTATGGTTTTTTCAGTGAATTTCAAAGATTTTTTAAATGCTAATTTCTAACTATAACGTGTCTGAAACCTATGGTTTTTTCAGTGAATTTCAAAGGTTTTTTAAATGCTAATTTTTAACTATAACGTGCCTGAAACCTATGATTTTTTAAGTGAATTTCAAAGGTTTTTTTAAATGCTAGTTTCTAACTATGCCTACAGAGGTAGGACATGTGAAGAAAGAAGAAAAAACGCACAGAAAGAAGCAAAAGATGTGCAGAAAGAACCAACAGAGGAGCAGAAAGAGGCCTTGTTGCAAAATCATCCTGTGCCCACAACTTTTTCATACGGGTACTGGTGGTAACTGACTCTGACTAACCAGAGCCAGTGCTATGCTAAAAGACACTTAGAATACAGTGAAAACACCTTCATACACTAGGGAACACTATGCGTTGGGGTACCCCTGTGATTAGCATGACCTCCTCTGCAAGTCCCTAGTACATAATAGGGCAGGGGATTAAAACTACCTCTTAAAACGCGCTACAGGGCGCGTTTGCACAGTGGTGAAGGGAGGGGGCCTGAGGTGACATGTGTGCAAACGCAACCCATGGCGCGTTTTAAGTTGCGGGATTAAGTCCCCTTGAATTCTGAGGGTCCCTGGGGCCCAACTAGCCCCCAGGTACCTACAGTTAGGACCACAGAGCTGAGTTGCAGAGAGGCGTTCCGAGGCCACGCACCTTTTTTCACCTCTCTGCAACGCAACTCTGTTGTGCTTACTGAAGGTACCTGGTGGGCTAGTTGGCCCCAGGGTCCCTCAGGATTCAAAGGGAATTAATTCCCTAACTTAAAACGCACCACATGGCGTGTTTGCGCACATGTCACCTGAGGCCCCGTCCCCTCCCTTCACCACTGTGCAAACGCGCCCCGTGGTGCATTTTAAGTTGGGGGATTAGGTCACCTTGAATCCTGAGGGTCCCTGGGGCCCAACTAGCCCACTAGGTACTTCCAGTAAGCACCACAGGCCTGCGTTGCAACGCCTGTAACAAATTGTGCAGTTGTGTTTAGGTAGTGAAGAGGGTCGTGCAGGGGGTAGTGTTTTCGGGTTTAGGGTAGTGCAGTGGTGTTTGTGTAGTGTAGGGGGTCATGCTGGGGGTAGAGTTAGGGTTTAGGGTAGTGCAGTGGTGTTTGGGTAGTGTAGGGGTACTGCTGGGGGTAGTTTTTTAGGGTTTAGGGTAGTGCAGTGGTGTTTGGGTAGTGTAGTGGTTCATGCTGGGGGTAGTTTTTTAGGGTTTAGGGTAGTGCAGTGGTGTTTGTGTAGTGTAGGGGTAGTGTTTTAGGGTTTAGGGTAGTGCAGTGGTGTTTGTGTAGTGTAGGAGGTCGTGTTTTAGGGTTTAGGGTAGTGCAGTGGTCTTTGGGTAGTGTAGGGAGTCGTGCAGGGGTAGTGTTTTAGGGTTTAGGGTAGTGTAGGGGGTCATGCGGGGGTAGTGTTTTAGGGATTAGGGTAGTGCATTGGTGTTTGGGTAGTGTAGGGGTCATGCGGGGGTAGTGTTTTAGGGTTTAGGGCAGTGCAGTGGTGTTTGGGTAGTGTAGGGGGTCGTGCTGGGGGTTGTGTTTTAGGGTTTAGGGCAGTGCAGTGGTGTTCGGGTAGAGTAGGGGGTCATGCTGGGGGAGTGTTTTAGGGTTTAGGGCAGTGCAGTGGTATTCGGGTAGTGTAGGGGGTCGTGCTGGGGGAGTGTTTGAGGGTTTAGGGCAGTGCAGTCGTGTTCAGGTAGTGTAGGGGGTTGTGCTGGGGGTAGTATTTTAGGGTTTAGGGTAGTGCAGTGGTGTTCGGGTAGTGTAGGGGGTCGTGCTGGGGGTAGTGTTCTAGGGTTTAGGGCAGTGCAGTGGTGTTTGGGCAGCGTAGGGGGTAATGCTGGGGGTGGTGTTTTAGGGTTTAGGGCAGTGCAGTGGTGTTTGGGCAGTGTAGGGGGTCGTGCTGGGGGTGGTGTTTCAGGGTTTAGGGCAGTGCAGTGCTGTTCGGGCAGTGTAGGGGGTGGTGTTTCAGGGTTTAGGGCAGTGCAGTGGTGTTCGGGCAGTGTAGGGGGTCGTGCAGGGGGTGGTGTTTCAGGGTTTAGGGCAGTGGTGTTCGGGCAGTGTAGGGGGTCGTGCTGGGGCTGGTGTTTCAGGGTTTAGGGCAGTACAGTGGTGTTCGGGCAGTGTAGGGGTCGTGCTGGGGCTGGTGATTCAGGGTTTAGGGCAGTGCAGTTTTGTTCGGGCAGTGTAGGTGGTCGTGCTGGGGCTGGTGTTTCAGGGTTTAGGGCAGTGCAGTGGTGTTCGGGCAGTGTAGGGGGTCATGCTGGGGCTGGTGTTTCAGGGTTTAGGGCAGTGCAGTGGTGTTCGGGCAGTGTAGGGGGTCTTGCTGGGGCTGGTGTTTCAGAGTCTAGGGCAGTGCAGTGGTGTTCGGGCAGTGTAGGGGGTCTTGATGGGGCTGGTGTTTCAGGGTTTAGAGCAGTGCAGTGGTGTTCGGGCAGTATAGGGGGTCGTGCTGGGGGTGGTGTTTCAGGGTTTAGGGCAGTGCAGTGGTGTTTGGGCAGTGTAGGGGGTCATGCTGGGGCTAGTGTTTCAGGATTTAGGGCAGAGCAATGGTGTTCAGGCAGTGTAGGGGGTTTTGCTGGAGGTGGTGTTTCAGGGTTTAGGGCAGTGCAGTGGTGTTCGTGCAGTGTAGGGGGTGGTGTTTCAGGGTTTAGGGCAGTGGTGTTCAGGCAGTGTAGGGGGTCTTGCTGGGGTTGATGTTTCAGGGTTTAGGGCAGTGCAGTGGTGTTCGGGCAATGTAGGGGGTCGTGCTGGGGGTGGTGTTTCAGGGTTTAGGGCAGTGCAGTGGTGTTCCGGCAGTGTAGGAGGTCGTGCAGGGGGTGGTGTTTCAGGGTTTAGGGCAGTGCAGTGGTGTTCGGGCAGTGTAGGGGGTCGTGCTGGGGGTGGTGTTTCAGGGTTTAGGGCAGTGCAGTGGTGTTCGGGCAGTGTAGGGTGTCGTGCTGAGGGGTGGTGTTTCAGGGTTTAGGGCAGTGCAGTGGTGTTCGGGCAGTGTAGGGTGTCGTGCTGAGGGGTGGTGTTTCAGGGTTTAGGGCAGTGCAGTGGTGTTCGGGCAGTGTAGGGGGTCGTGCAGGGGGTGGTGTTTCAGGGTTTAGGGCAGTGCAGTGGTGTTTGGGCAGTGTAGGGGGTCGTGCAGTGGGTGGTGTTTCAGGGTTTAGGGCAGTGCAGTGGTGTTCGGCCAGTGTAGGTGGTCTTGCTGAGGGTGGTGTTTCAGGCTTTAGTGCAGTGGTGTTCGGGCAGTGTAGGGGGTCTTGCTGGGGGTGGTGTTTCAGGGTTTAGGGCAGTGCAGTGGTGTTCGGGCAGTGTAGGGGTCTTGCTGGGGCTGGTGATTCAGGGTTTATGGCAGTGCACTAGTGTTCGGGCATTGTAGGGGGTCGTGCTGGGGCTGGTGTTTGAGGGTTTAGGGTAGTGCAGTGGTGTTCGGGCAGCGTAGGGGGTCGTGCTGGGGCTGGTGTTTCAGGGTTTAGGGCAGTGCAGTGGTTTTCGGGCAGTGTAGGCGGTCGTGCTGGGGCTGGTGTTTCAGGGTTTAGGGCAGTGCAGTGGTGTTCGGGCAGTGTACGGGGTTGTGCTGGGGCTGGTGTTTCAGGGTTTAGGGCAGTGCAGTGGTGTTCGTGCAGTGTAGGGGGTGGTGTTTCAGGTTTTAGGGCAGTGGTGTTCAGGCAGTGTAGGGGGTCTTGCTGGGGTTGATGTTTCAGGGTTTAGGGCAGTGCAGTGGTGTTCGGGCAGTGTAGGGGGTCGTGCTGGGGGTGGTGTTTCAGGATTTAGGGCAGTGCAGTGGTGTTCCGGCAGTGTAGGAGGTCGTGCAGGGGTGGTGTTTCAGGGTTTAGGGCAGTGCAGTGGTGTTCGGGCAGTGTAGGGGGTCGTGCTGGGGGTGGTGTTTCAGGGTTTAGGGCAGTGCAGTGGTGTTCGGGCAGTGTAGGGTGTCGTGCTGAGGGGTGGTGTTTCAGGGTTTAGGGCAGTGCAGTGGTGTTCGGGCAGTGTAGGGGGTCATGCGGGGGTGGTGTTTCAGGGTTTAGGGCAGTGCAGTGGTGTTTGGGCAGTGTAGGGGGTCGTGCAGGGGATGGTGTTTCAGGGTTTAGGGCAGTGCAGTGGTGTTCGGCCAGTGTAGGTGGTCTTGCTGGGGGTGGTGTTTCAGGCTTTAGTGCAGTGGTGTTCGGGCAGTGTAGGGGGTCGTGCAGGGGTGGTGTTTCAGGGTTTAGGGCAGTGCAGTGGTGTTCGGGCAGTGTATGGGTTGTGCTGGGGCTTGTGTTTCAGGGTTTAGGGCAGTGCAGTGGTGTTCGGGCAGTGTAGGGGGTCTTGCTGGGGGTGGTGTTTCAGGGTTTAGGGCAGTGGTGTTCGGGCAGTGTAGGGGGTCTTGCTGGGGGAGATGTTTCAGGGTTTAGGGCAGTGCAGTGGTGTTCGGGCAGTGTAGGGGGTCTTGCTGGGGGTAGTGTTTCAGGGTTTAGGGCAGTGCAGTGGTGTTCGTGCAGTGTAGGGGGCCGTGCTGGGGATGGTGTTTCAGGGTTTAGGGCAGTGCAGTAGTGTTCGGGCAGTGTAGGGGGTCGTGCAGGGGGTGGTGTTTCAGGGTTTAGGGCAGTGCAGTGGTGTTCGGGCAGTGTAGGGGGTCGTGCTGGGGATGGTGTTTCAGGGTTTAGGGCAGTGCAGTGGTGTTCGGGAAGTGTAGGGGGTCGAGCTGGGTGTGGTGTTTCAGGGTTTAGGGCAGTTGTGTTCGGGCAGTGTAGGGGGTCTTGCTGGGGGTGATGTTTCAGGGTTTAGGGCAGTGCAGTGGTGTTCGGGCAGTGTAGGATGTCTTGCTGGTGTAGTGTTTCAGGGTTTAGGGCAGTGCAGTGGTGTTCGGGCAGTGTAGGGGGTCTTGCTGGGGGTGATGTTTCAGGGTTTAGGGCAGTGCAGTGGTGTTCGGGCAGTGTAGGAGGTCTTGCTGGGGGTAGTCTTACAGGGTTTAGGGCAGTGCAGTGGTGTTCGGGCAGTGTAGGGGTCATGCTGGGGGTGGTGTTTCAGGGTTTAGGGCAGTGCAGTGGTGTTCGGGCAGTGTAGGGGGTCGTGAAGGGGTGGTGTTTCAGGGTTTAGGGCAGTGCAGTGGTGTTCGGGCAGTGTAGGGGGTCGTGCTAGGGTATGTGTTTCAGGGTTTCGGGCAGTGCAGTGGTGTTCGGGCAGTGTAGGGGGTCGTGCAGGGGCTGGTGTTTCAGGGTTTAGGGCAGTGCAGTGGTGTTCGGGCAGTATAGGGGGTCATGCTGGGGGTAGTGTTTTAGGGTTTAGGGTAGTGCAGTGGTGCTTGTGTAGTGTAGGGGTCGTGCTGGGGGTAGTGTTTTAGGGTTTAGGGTAGTGCAGTGGTGTTTGTGTAGTGTAGGGGTCATGTTTTAGGGTAGTGCAGTGGTGTTTGGGTAGTGTAGGGGGTCGTGCTGGGGGTAGTGTTTTAGGATTTAGGTTAGTGCAGTGGTGTTTGGGTAGTGTAGGGGGTCGTGCTGGGGGTAGTGTTTTAGGGTTTAAGGTAGTGCAGTGGTGTTTGTGTAGTGTAGGGGGTCGTGCTGGGGTTAGTGTTTTAGGGTTTAGGGTAGTGCAGTGGTGCTTGTGTAGTGTAGGGGGTTGTGCTGGGGGTAGTGTTTTAGGGTTTATGGTAGTGCAGTGGTGTTTGTGTAGTGTAGGGGGTCATGTTTTAGGGTAGTGCAGTGGTGTTTGGGTAGTGTAGGGGGTCGTGCTGGGGTAGTGTTTTAGGATTTAGGTTAGTGCAGTGGTGTTGGGGTAGTGTTTTAGGGTTTAGGGTCGTGCAGTGGTGTTTGTGTAGTGTAGGGGTCATGCTGGGGGTAGTGTTTTAGGGTTTAGGATAGTGCAGTGGTGCTTGTGTATTGTAGGGGTCATGCTGGGGTAAGGTTTTAGGGTTTAGGGTAGTGCAGTGGTGTTTTTGTAGTGTAGGGGGGTCATATTTTAAGATGCAACGCTCCAATACCTGACCAGTCTGCACTACATAAAACTACAAAAAACTAAAAATAAAAAGTGGTTTGCACACTTTTGTCATTGGGCTATATGTGGGCTACATCTGGGTAATATTTGTGCTACATTTGGGCTCTTTTTCACTGGTGGCCATCTTGGAAGACTTCTTTGTTATGAAGTTTCCTAATTTCCTCATTTACTGCAGTCTCCTCAGTAGGAAATGCTTTCAGTTTTTTACTTTAATTCCATCAAGAAGGCATTCAGATGTGTCACACATTTGCCATAAATTCAGAATGTTATTACTCTAGTTGTTCATTAGATCACTGTAGTAAAGCTACTGCTCACCAAGGAGTTAACTGGAAGTCTACTGCTGGTATTAAAAGTGATTGTTTCAGTCTGCATGTCAGAATTTTCTAATGAAATAGAAGAGGATTTGAGATCTCACTTAAAACATGCACTAAATATTCTTTTTGCAGCACTAACCATAATTTCTATGGCAAAATGAACCCCCTCATTTTGTTCCTTTTTAAATTAAATGTTTTAAGTGTTACCAGTTTATTCCAATCAAGATGGCTTCAGGTGTGCCATACTTTTGTCATAAGTAAGGCTGTTAGCACTCTAGTTGTTCTTTAGAACACTCTGGGAAGCTGCAGTAGAACACAAAGGCATCAACTGACAGGCTGCTCCTGTTGAAATATAACAGGAAGATATTTGAGATCTCACTTAAAACATGTCCTAATTTTTCTTTCTACAGCACTAACCATAATTTCTATGGCAAAATGAACCCCCTCATTTTGTTCCTTTTTAAATTAAATGTTTTAAGTGTTACCAGTTTATTCCAATCAAGATGGCTTCAGGTGTGCCATACTTTTGTCATAAGTAAGACTGTTAGCGCTCTAGTTGTTCTTTAGAACACTCTGGGAAGCTGCAGTAGAACACAAAGGCATCAACTGACAGGCTGCTCCTGTTGAAATATAACAGGAAGATATTTGAGATCACACTTGAAACATGTCCTAATTTTTCTTTCTACAGCACTAACCATAATTTCTATGACAAAATGAACCCCATCATTTTGTTCCTTTTTAAATTAAATGTTTTAAGTGTTACCAGTTTATTCCAATCAAGATGGCTTCAGGTGTGCCATACTTTTGTCATAAGTAAGACTGTTAGCGCTCTAGTTGTTCTTTAGAACACTCTGGGAAGCTGCAGTAGAACACAAAGGCATCAACTGACAGGCTGCTCCTGTTGAAATATAACAGGAAGATATTTGAGATCACACTTGAAACATGTCCTAATTTTTCTTTCCAGAGCACTAACCATAATTTCTATGACAAGATGAACCCCATCATTTTGTTCCTTTTTAAATTAAATGTTTTAAGTGTTACCAGTTTATTCCAATCAAGATGGCTTCAGGTGTGCCATACTTTTGTCATAAGTAAGACTATTAGCACTCTAGTTGTTCTTTAGAACACTCTGGGAAGCTGCAGTAGAACACAAAGGAATCAACTGACAGTCTCTGCCCTTGTTGGATGTACATGTTTTACTGAGAATGTCAGACTTCATTCTCACATGACTGAGAAAGATAATGTGAATTTACAGAAAATATGCTCTCATTTTAGCTTCTGGAGCACCTTCCAAAACTGTATGGGACAAGCATGTGAAAATAGTTTTCTCTCAAACATGATTCATGATATCCCAGCAGAAGGTTTTTCACAGGGTAAAATCACCTTAGAACACACCACAATTCCTGAAATTAGTATGGTACCATCAACAAATGAATTCTAATGTAACTAAAGTCTGTTATCACCCTTTATAGTTCTCCTTTTGGTAACCCTCAAAATCTTCGATTCAGTACAATGCATTTCAATGGGGTACTTTCATTTATATTGGTCTCAAGATGGCTGCCAGCAATTCCAGGATGAAGTGCTGACAGCCAATCAGATCTCACGATGACATGTGTGGTTAGGCTCCGCTCAGATATATATGTGTTTTTACTTTTGATTTTCTCAGCAACTACTGAGCAGATTTACACCATTTAACAAAAGGGTTCTTTTTGAACCAAGAACTACCTCTTTGCCAAATTTGGTGTAATTCCGTTCAGCAGTTCGGGCTGTAGCCTTGCATAAAGTTTCCTATGGGAAATTGATTTTTGACTCTTATTTTTTAATTTCTCCGCAACTACTGAACGGATTTACACCATTTAACAAAAGGGTTCTTTCTGAACCAAGAACTACCTCTTTGCCAAATTTGGTGTAATTCCGTTCAGCAGTTCGAGCTGTAACCGTGTCTAAAGTTTCCTATGGGAAAATGAATGGGGAAAACACGTTTTGGTACCCCCCTTTTTTCTCGGCCCCCGCTTAATGAATCACCCCGAGACTTTCAGGGTAGGAGCGGACCGGAGCGGGCCATAAAGTTTGAAACTTTCACGAAGATTCGTCAACCGACGCAAGAGTTATTTCAAATAGAATGTCGCGGATTTCCTATGGAAAATAGGTCCTAACTATAACTATCTACTACCAGTAGATAATATATATATATATATATATATATATATATATATATATATCCATCAGAAATCGCTCCCCATTTGAGGTGCCTCACACGATGTGTTTGTTTTCCTTTATTGGTAGGCAACAAGGGTACATCCGAGTTCATGAGACCATTACTTGATTCTTGCCGGAAAAGTTCAAATCCAGACGCGTTTCGGGCTTCCAACCGCCCTTTATCACTGGCATCGGCATCGGTATTCAGCAGCAGCTCTTAGCGCGACTACGCGCTTTTAAATGTCACGCCATAGTGGACCAAAGCATCATGGTAGATGTAGTTCTACTGAAATAAAATCCCTTTGGATGCTGCAATTACCTTCAATAAAATTTCATATTTCCACAGTGGGCTGATAACATGAACCCTTATGCCACCCTTTTTCTCAGTGCCCCTCCAACAGGACACACCGTTCATCCAGCGCCTCTTCGTCTCTCGCGCTGTTGATCTGTAGCTTCCACAGCGGGGCACCTCGCGATCTGGGCCGACTGCTTAACAAATCCATCAGAAACCGCTCCCCATTTGAGGTGCCTCACACGATGTGTTTGTTTTCCTTTATTGGTAGGCAACAAGGGTACATCCGAGTTCATGAGACCATTACTTGATTCTTGCCGGAAAAGTTCAAATCCAGACGCGTTTCGGGCTTCTACCCGCCCTTTATCACTGGCATCGGTATTCAGCAGCAGCTCTTAGCGCGACTACGCGCTTTTAAATGTCACGCCATAGTGGACCAAAGCATCATGGTAGATGTAGTTCTACTGAAATAAAATCCCTTTGGATGCTGCAATTACCTTCAATAAAATTTCATATTTCCACAGTGGGCTGATAACATGAACCCTTATGCCACCCTTTTTCTCAGTGCCCCTCCAACAGGACACACCGTTCATCCAGCGCCTCTTCGTCTCTCGCGCTGTTGATCTGTAGCTTCCACAGTGGGGCACCTCGCGATCTGGCCCGACCGCTTAACAAATCCATCAGAAACCGCTCCCCATTTGAGGTGCCTCACACGATGTGTTTGTTTTCCTTTATTGGTAGGCAACAAGGGTACATCCGAGTTCATGAGACCATTACTTGATTCTTGCCGGAAAAGTTCAAATCCAGACGCGTTTCGGGCTTTCAACCGCCCTTTATCACTGGCATCGGTATTCAGCAGCAGCTCTTAGCGCGACTACGCGCTTTTAAATGTCACGCCATAGTGGACCAAAGCATCATGGTAGATGTAGTTCTACTGAAATAAAATCCCTTTGGATGCTGCAATTACCTTCAATAAAATTTCATATTTCCACAGTGGGCTGATAACATGAACCCTTGTGCCACCATTTTTTCTCAGTGCCCCTCCAACAGGACACACCGTTCATCCAGCGCCTCTTCGTCTCTCGCGCTGTTGATCTGTAGCTTCCACAGCGGGGCACCTCGCGATCTGGGCCGACCGCTTAACAAATCCATCAGAAACCGCTCCCCATTTGAGGTGCCTCACACGATGTGTTTGTTTTCCTTTATTGGTAGGCAACAAGGGTACATCCGAGTTCATGAGACCATTACTTGATTCTTGCCGGAAAAGTTCAAATCCAGACGCGTTTCGGGCTTCCAACCGCCCTTTATCACTGGCATCGGCATCGGTATTCAGCAGCAGCTCTTAGCGCGACTACGCGCTTTTAAATGTCACGCCATAGTGGACCAAAGCATCATGGTAGATGTAGTTCTACTGAAATAAAATCCCTTTGGATGCTGCAATTACCTTCAATAAAATTTCATATTTCCACAGTGGGCTGATAACATGAACCCTTATGCCACCCTTTTTCTCAGTGCCCCTCCAACAGGACACACCGTTCATCCAGCGCCTCTTCGTCTCTGCGCTGTTGATCTGTAGCTTCCACAGCGGGGCACCTCGCGATCTGGGCCGACTGCTTAACAAATCCATCAGAAACCGCTCCCCATTTGAGGTGCCTCACACGATGTGTTTGTTTTCCTTTATTGGTAGGCAACAAGGGTACATCCGAGTTCATGAGACCATTACTTGATTCTTGCCGGAAAAGTTCAAATCCAGACGCGTTTCGGGCTTCTACCCGCCCTTTATCACTGGCATCGGTATTCAGCAGCAGCTCTTAGCGCGACTACGCGCTTTTAAATGTCACGCCATAGTGGACCAAAGCATCATGGTAGATGTAGTTCTACTGAAATAAAATCCCTTTGGATGCTGCAATTACCTTCAATAAAATTTCATATTTCCACAGTGGGCTGATAACATGAACCCTTGTGCCACCCTTTTTCTCAGTGCCCCTCCAACAGGACACACCGTTCATCCAGCGCCTCTTCGTCTCTCGCGCTGTTGATCTGTAGCTTCCACAGCGGGGCACCTCGCGATCTGGGCCGACTGCTTAACAAATCCATCAGAAACCGCTCCCCATTTGAGGTGCCTCACACGATGTGTTTGTTTTCCTTTATTGGTAGGCAACAAGGGTACATCCGAGTTCATGAGACCATTACTTGATTCTTGCCGGAAAAGTTCAAATCCAGACGCGTTTCGGGCTTCCAACCGCCCTTTATCACTGGCATCGGTATTCAGCAGCAGCTCTTAGCGCGACTACGCGCTTTTAAATGTCACGCCATAGTGGACCAAAGCATCATGGTAGATGTAGTTCTACTGAAATAAAATCCCTTTGGATGCTGCAATTACCTTCAATAAAATTTCATATTTCCACAGTGGGCTGATAACATGAACCCTTATGCCACACTTTTTTCTCAGTGCCCCTCCAACAGGACACACCGTTCATCCAGCGCCTCTTCGTCTCTCGCGCTGTTGATCTGTAGCTTCCACAGTGGGGCACCTCGCGATCTGGGCCGACCGCTTAACAAATCCATCAGAAACCGCTCCCCATTTGAGGTGCCTCACACGATGTGTTTGTTTTCCTTTATTGGTAGGCAACAAGGGTACATCCGAGTTCATGAGACCATTACTTGATTCTTGCCGGAAAAGTTCAAATCCAGACGCGTTTCGGGCTTCCAACCGCCCTTTATCACTGGCATCGGTATTCAGCAGCAGCTCTTAGCGCGACTACGCGCTTTTAAATGTCACGCCATAGTGGACCAAAGCATCATGGTAGATGTAGTTCTACTGAAATAAAATCCCTTTGGATGCTGCAATTACCTTCAATAAAATTTCATATTTCCACAGTGGGCTGATAACATGAACCCTTGTGCCACCCTTTTTCTCAGTGCCCTCCAACAGGACACACCGTTCATCCAGCGCCTCTTCGTCTCTCGCGCTGTTGATCTGTAGCTTCCACAGCGGGGCACCTCGCGATCTGGGCCGACCGCTTAACAAATCCACCAGAAACCGCTCCCCATTTGAGGTGCCTCACACGATGTGTTTGTTTTCCTTTATTGGTAGGCAACAAGGGTACATCCGAGTTCATGAGACCATTACTTGATTCTTGCCGGGAAAAGTTCAAATCCAGACGCGTTTCGGGCTTCCAACCGCCCTTTATCACTGGCATCGGCATCGGTATTCAGCAGCAGCTCTTAGCGCGACTACGCGCTTTTAAATGTCACGCCATAGTGGACCAAAGCATCATGGTAGATGTAGTTCTACTGAAATAAAATCCCTTTGGATGCTGCAATTACCTTCAATAAAATTTCATATTTCCACAGTGGGCTGATAACATGAACCCTTATGCAACCCTTTTTTCTCAGTGCCCCTCCAACAGGACACACCGTTCATCCAGCGCCTCTTCGTCTCTCGCGCTGTTGATCTGTAGCTTCCACAGAGGGGCACCTCGCGATCTGGGCCGACCGCTTAACAAATCCATCAGAAACCGCTCCCCATTTGAGGTGCCTCACACGATGTGTTTGTTTTCCTTTATTGGTAGGCAACAAGGGTACATCCGAGTTCATGAGACCATTACTTGATTCTTGCCGGAAAAGTTCAAATCCAGACGCGTTTCGGGCTTCCAACCGCCCTTTATCACTGGCATCGGCATCGGTATTCAGCAGCAGCTCTTAGCGTGACTACGCGCTTTTAAATGTCACGCCATAGTGGACCAAAGCATCATGGTAGATGTAGTTCTACTGAAATAAAATCCCTTTGGATGCTGCAATTACCTTCAATAAAATTTCATATTTCCACAGTGGGCTGATAACATGAACCCTTATGCCACCCTTTTTCTCAGTGCCCCTCCAACAGGACACACCGTTCATCCAGCGCCTCTTCGTCTCTGCGCTGTTGATCTGTAGCTTCCACAGAGGGGCACCTCGCGATCTGGGCCGACCGCTTAACAAATCCATCAGAAACCGCTCCCCATTTGAGGTGCCTCACACGATGTGTTTGTTTTCCTTTATTGGTAGGCAACAAGGGTACATCCGAGTTCATGAGACCATTACTTGATTCTTGCCGGAAAAGTTCAAATCCAGACGCGTTTCGTGCTTCCAACCGCCCTTTATCACTGGCATCGGCATCGGTATTCAGCAGCAGCTCTTAGCGCGACTACGCGCTTTTAAATGTCACGCCATAGTGGACCAAAGCATCATGGTAGATGTAGTTCTACTGAAATAAAATCCCTTTGGATGCTGCAATTACCTTCAATAAAATTTCATATTTCCACAGTGGGCTGATAACATGAACCCTTATGCCACCCTTTTTCTCAGTGCCCCTCCAACAGGACACACCGTTCATCCAGCGCCTCTTCGTCTCTCGCGCTGTTGATCTGTAGCTTCCACAGCGGGGCACCTCGCGATCTGGGCCGACCGCTTAACAAATCCATCAGAAACCGCTCCCCATTTGAGGTGCCTCACACGATGTGTTTGTTTTCCTTTATTGGTAGGCAACAAGGGTACATCCGAGTTCATGAGACCATTACTTGATTCTTGCCGGAAAAGTTCAAATCCAGACGCGTTTCGGGCTTCCAACCGCCCTTTATCACTGGCATCGGCATCGGTATTCAGCAGCAGCTCTTAGCGCGACTACGCGCTTTTAAATGTCACGCCATAGTGGACCAAAGCATCATGGTAGATGTAGTTCTACTGAAATAAAATCCCTTTGGATGCTGCAATTACCTTCAATAAAATTTCATATTTCCACAGTGGGCTGATAACATGAACCCTTATGCCACCCTTTTTTCTCAGTGCCCCTCCAACAGGACACACCGTTCATCCAGCGCCTCTTCGTCTCTCGCGCTGTTGATCTGTAGCTTCCACAGCGGGGCACCTCGCGATCTGGGCCGACCGCTTAACAAATCCATCAGAAACCGCTCCCCATTTGAGGTGCCTCACACGATGTGTTTGTTTTCCTTTATTGGTAGGCAACAAGGGTACATCCGAGTTCATGAGACCATTACTTGATTCTTGCCGGAAAAGTTCAAATCCAGACGCGTTTCGGGCTTCCAACCGCCCTTTATCACTGGCATCGGTATTCAGCA